>OX388155.1:11988830-12701044 GCA_947579745.1 Apocheima hispidaria | reverse complement strand
CGATTCCATCAGCAGGCTTTGCATCGTATCCAGCTGGCTTCCCAACATGGAAACCCTTCGCTTTTACCCAGAAACGGAACTTAGAACTGTCTGAACTATTGCATTCCTCTCCGCGTAGCGTACGCAGAATCCTCGCGTACTTCTTTAAAGTTATCGTCTTCGTTTTTGCCAAATCTCCGTAAGTTTGGATCACCCAAGGTTGGTAGGTAGAAAATAAGTCCAATTTAGGATCACCAGTCTGCACTTTAGGGCGCTTGTTATTGTTTTGCTCGTTTTTCTTATCTTTAGAAGTACTTGGTGTCGATTTGCGTTTAGACGGCTTCCGGGGAGTTTTTTCCGGAATCGCCTCTTGTGTCAGTTTTTTACGAAGTCCACGATCAGATATCATTGCTGCAGCCATTTTGTGAAGTCACAGAACTTTCATTGCAATATCTGCTAGAACACGAAAACTTGGAATTGTAGAAGTCTATAAAGTTGTTACTCTGGTACTCTTTTGTACAAAGCGAAGCGAATATCCCGAGACGGCGAATGGTTTTTGTGCAAAGTTGCCGAACTGGAAAGTTGGGCGTGCGTACAACTTGGCCAGCGCGAACTTTTGACTGCGAAGTTTCTAAAGGACTACGTCTATATAGAGACGAGAAAACTTTTGCCGGCGGAATTGATCCGAATGAAGGATGTCGCTCGCCCTTTTACTCTATTAATTCTCATTACTACGCTGCTTATTTTGGATAGCTGGGTTTGGTAAATTTATTTCTGTGACGAGCGATAACAATTATCAAGAAAATATATAAAGAGCCTGTACTTTGAAGAGTTACTTTTTGAAATATAACTTTCAATAGCAAGATTTGTAAACTAAATCAACTGCGAAATTAGCTAAGCAAGAAATTTACCTAAAATGACGTACAAATATGATTATTTTGTAATAACCAAAAATTAACATACAACATAACGATGAAATTAAATAAAAACTGCAGCAATTTCAATCGATTCAGAATGAAACCGTAAAAATAAACAATAAAAACTAATACGTAAACAAACATGCAAACTACCTAACCTCGACGAGTCATCAACAAAAACGATGTAAAGACAATGCTCAGAAAAATTGAAAAGAAAAAGTACCAGAATACGCAAGACGCGTGTCCCGGGACCGTGCGATGTCCCACCAACGGTACGGGACGGTTTGCGGCCGCTCGCGTGGCTCGCGCGCGGTGCACTGGCGCTGGGACGTTGACGACGGTCGGTGGGACGGGACGGGCCTGTCCCGTCGAAGCCACTCTAGATAGGTCCATAGTTACTTCGCTGGTGGGGCGCCACAGCTTGCGCTGTAGTATTACACATATACGGAGCGATAGCGTTTGTTATGTTATGTTGTGTTGTGTGGTATATGCTTGGCGTGTGTAGATTCTTATGTGTTGCAGTATTAGAACGTTTGTTTGTTACATTTTTATTAAAAGTTTTTTCTCAGATGGAGATAGATCGATTATGAGAGAAAATAATTTGTAGTTCAGCAGAATTTTCGACAAAAGTACCATTAATGGTATAATCACTAAATAAAATACCCGTGTACTCAGTACCTTCATGAGTAAAATAGGAAAACATAAAAAAGACAATATTAGTAAGACAATACTAAAAATAAAGTAACTTCTCTGTAAAATATTCTTAGTTATTTATTGATTTAGTAGGTTTTTTCTCTATCTCTATCAAATCGAATAAAATATACACAGTAGTATATGAGTTTGAATTCAAAAAATAAAATTAAATTTTTAGTATGAATGTAAATAAAAGGTTAGAACCTGATTACACATACTACACATGTGGATAGCTAGACTAACTATAATAACTATTGGGGTAGGTAAATGTAACAAACTACCAAGGAATTAGAAATTAGAGACTGTTCAAACGATCTCTAATTACTATTTATTATTAGGTTATAGTTAGTATATAGTTATTCGTTTACTATGTTAACCGCCGAGGTTGTTTTTTTACTTCTCCCATCAAATTAATGTGTAGGCCTCCTGGTCTGAGCTAACTCTTTTGCATGTTTTTGAAGTTAAAAAATGAATTAGTAAACATTTACAAAAATAAATAGCCAGCAATTTTGAGAATAATATTGCCACAGCTTTGAGGCAAATTTTATGTTGCTTAAAAAAGCTATGTTTCAAGTTATTTTCCTTCCTTACCAAAATAGAAAATCATAACATGAACATTGATGATTAAAATATTGCTAATGTTATTCTAAAGTTTATTTTTTATTTTTTTATTACAATTTTTTTTAGAAAAGTGCGGACGAGGAATCCCATTTAGGAACGACCTCTTACGAACCTAAATATAAGAAAAGAAAAAAAGAAGACAGATAATGGTTGTACTACGCTTCACAAAGAAAACGTCAAAAGCTCATGCACTGCATTCCAGGGCTACATGGTTGGCGCGGGCGGTGGCCGCCGCCGCGCCGCGGCGCGTGCCCTGCTAATTGGCCGCGAAACAATCGTGTGCCGCGTCCATCACTGACTGCTGCTGATTATGTGAGCCTGGTACCTACGTTATCGATGCTGTGTATGTAAGCTTGTTCAGAGTGAATTTGTTTATTTTTTTTATTTAGCCACCTAGGCTATAAAATTGCGAAAAGACCATGACCGTCATTTCACTGCGCATTTTGTGTCTTTCCTTGCCAGATTTAAAAAAATGGGTAAATCAAATAACAAACAACAAAAACAACAAAACAAAATAATATAACAAAATATATGCAGAAAAAAATAATTAAAACACAAAGAGACGAGACAGATCAGACATTACTCGTGGCCACACGTTATCTACCGAATCTACATTTAATTGAATTCCTATTATGTAAAGAATTTAGAATATATTCCTAAAAACATTAATAAAACTTCTACCTACCTATAAACATTTTATAATATCTCAAAACCCCTGAAAAGTAAAAACTTATTATTATCCATCACTAATAATCCAATGTCATATACCTACCTACTTACCTAACGACAGTTTCTAGGTAGGTACTTACTATGTTTACTGAACCTACCTGCGTGCGCGCCGTGTCAGTCGAGAAGTCGAGACACAGAATATAATATTAAAGTTGCAGTCGGTGGCGTTCGGCGGCCTCCCGGCTTGAAGTAAACATCAGCCGGTCCGACCGGTCATGCGGCATCACAGCAGCTGACGACGTCCAACAGTCCACCGGCGCGCGCCCGTCCGCAACCGTGTCGCGCAGGCGCAGACACAACTACGTTGACAGACCATAAACAAAACATCTACCATGCGAAACTAGACTCTATGTACACTGTTTAAGGTTAATAAATTATCGCGCCAAAATGTCAAAATATTCCTTTTCGATAGTAGAGAGAGAGGTGCGCGCGCGCATGGCGCACGAATTTGGTGCGCATGAACGCGCAAGTCTTGCGCGAAATGTGCGCATGTTACCAGGCGGTCATAAAATTGTTGGAGTTCTCGCGCGCATGAGGCGACGAAGCTGAATTTACGTCACAGAAGAGGGGCGCGGCGGCGGCGCAGGCGCTTCCATTTGATTGCCTGACCATTGCTGAACGATATTGGTCTTTCATTCTTTGCATGTAATGTTCAGAATTCTTTATTACGTATAATTGTATTAGTAGTATTTGCTAGAATATTCACGTCTGTGTGTACTAGCACGTGCATAGATAAACAATCCGAAATTCAAGATATTTCAAACTGTATTCTACAATAGGATTGGGAGTATTTTCGGATAATCATAATGCTAGTAAAGAAGTTTAGCGATTCAATTTTGTGGTAGGTACCTACTACGAGGAACCTACCTACTATTCCGGAACTATTCGGAAGATGAGAAAAATGTAGTTCCTTTCGTCTATGCAACCCTGGCACGTCGAGGAATAAGTTAACCATGATTTTGAAGCGAAATATCATCTAGAAAAAATAACAAAAATTATCATCGTTACAAATAAATACAAATATGTAGGTAGGTAGGTACCAATATTAATTTTATTAAAACCAATTTATTTTGTTCTACCGTCACCTTTTGCATTGTAGCAAGTTGGCATACACTTATTTTATCTCTTATATTTTGGCTCCAAACGTTGTGTATTTAGCCAGTGTCAAGGTTTGTAATAAATATTTCATGTGAAGTAAAGTATTTCACTCTTAAAACAAGTCTCAGTCAAACAAACAAAGTCACGATCAAGTTCAAGTCATGCCCCAGTAAAATAGTGGAGACTTTACGAGGGGTTTCTACGGAGTTCACGGCATTATACTATTCACCAACACTCGTCCACGTTCAGGAACACTTAATAAAAATTAATCGTTTTTACCACATGAACACTCGATATTACACAAGTTTTTGAAAATAAAACAATGACGCGACCATTGAACTATTATAATTACTAATAATAATCAATGGACGCGAAATGACATCTTTACGTTCCCGCCAAAACTCTGGCAAATACTTAGAATAGGCAAATACTTATTACCTATGTAGTGATATCAAACTACCACCCAAACAACAAAGACCCGCGTACCTAGGTTGGGTAGGGGCATGGTGGAAAATTACGTTAATTATTGATTGTAATTATTAAGCCCGTAGATAATAGGCAGTCGATACGGTACCTACCACAGATAAATAGAAACATCTGTGGGTACCTATGCACTTATCCCTCAAAAAATTGCAGGCAAAAACTGCAGTCCCGTTTCTGCCTCATAATAAAGCATCCATTTGCCAATGTTTTAAAGCAACCTTCAATTTTCTGTTTTGGGGAAGGAGATCGAAAAATATTCGAAATCTTTATCAAAATAAAAATTCTAACTCAGCCTCCAGTTAAAGCAGGTTTTTTTTTTTTTTTTTTAAATATAGGCGATGTTTGCTTGGCTTCACTCTCTGTTGAGTTAAGATAGAGTTTGGGAGACAACGGCCACTTGCGCCTTTTATGCTTAGCAAGAAAAGAAAAGGTACTAGGACAACATAGAGAGAAAACACCAAACATGATAATTACTTCATTGCCTTCAATTGTCTTATGCGATATCTTCACAAATATGAATTCCTTGTACAAAGAAAACGCATGTTATGCGAAAACCGCGTGTCTCGACGTCTTTGCGACCGGCGCGGGCGCAAAGGCGCGCGCCGTGCCGCCGCGCCCCCTTCCGCCGCGCCGCGCGCCTTTGGCCCGGCAATCAAACAATATCGCTCGCTATGATTTTTGAAAGCGACCTCCTCGGCACTTTTGTATTCCTGGTATCATTTCTTTCAAAATATCGATCCTTCCATTCGAACCGTGATGACGGACTTCGACAGAGTTGCACGAGTACTCGTGTATATGATTTTTGTTTGCCCGGTTGCAGACATGACGCTGCGCTGCAGTGTGGGCCGGGGTTGTGGCAGCACGGCTGCAGTCAATTAGTGCAGTTGTACCTATTTATATCAACCCCCGATTTCACCCGCTGTTATACAGAAAACGAATATTATCCGGGATAAAAAGTAGCCCATGTGATAATCCAGAGTGTAAGGTACCTCCTTACCAAATTTCATTCAAATCCGTTCAGCCTTTACAGAGTGGAACGGGAACAAACATACTTACATACTTACACACACACAAACTTTCTTATTTACAATATTAGTGTGATATTATAATAACTTGAAAACAAATCTATTGACATTGAGTCATTGAGTTAGTGTGTACTACGTACGTACGTAGTAAATAGTAGCTAGTACATAAATTACTGCGACTTCGTTCGCGTAGAACAACATAAAAAAAATTGTAGCCTACCTACTTATGTCAGTCTCCGGCAAAAATTCAGCTCGATTCGTTCAGCCGTTTAGCCGTGATAACGCGACAAACACACAGACAGAGAGACAGATAGAGACAGAAGACAGAGTTACTTTTGAATTTATATTATTATTATACCTATTAAGGTAAAACTATTAAGGTTAAACTTTGTAATATTTATGTAATAAACCTAGGTAGATAGTCTGTTTGTAAACCAAATATTCGGGACCTGGGGGCCCAAAACAAAAAAAAAAAAAAAAAATTGCGTATTCTAATCATCTCAGACTATCGCGATCGGATTATCCTATCCACCATGTTAGAAAACGCATATAAAAGAGAGAATAAATTCTAGAATAACATAGAAATTGCAATTCTTAAATTATTTCAACTCACAACAACCACAGATAAGGTGCCACAGACATCTTTCTACTTTGTGCGCTGCGCGAAAATCTGCCCAAACAGCGTGGGCTGAGCTCAAGTACCAGGGAGTCAGAACATGCGAGGCGGCGGTTATTAGGCGGACACGCGAGCGACGCCCGACGCGCGCTCTCAGCGATATTGTTATCGGCCCGCCCGCTCCGAGTTATGGCTAGGGTTGACAAGTCTTGTTTTTTTTTTTTATGGTAGTAATATTCTTCAATGCTGTTAATTTCTTCTTTGTATTCGGTCTCTTGGTTGTCTTAGAGTCTTAGCTGATCGCGACCAGTTCGTGCTCTACGCGCGAGCATAACTGCATGATCCAATGCAAGGTTTGAATTCTTCGGCCTAATCACTAATATTATTTAAAAAATACTAATTGCAAAAGTAGGTAGCTCGGGTAACTCGTTTGTCTGTTTGTTTGTTTGTCTACAAGCTGAATCGATCTGGTTGAAATAAATGCAATATTGTGAAACGTCGTATGACTAACATGAGCATACGTCCCGATTTGGGCGGGACAATCTCGATTTCATACTGTCTGTCCCGCTGTCCCCAGCGAGAGCAAAAACGTCCCACTTTCGCAAGCAGACCGAATGAAAAATTTATTTAAGTATCTACCTATTATTATTGCACACAAAAACGCCGTAGTCTCGAGCGGAAGCGAGTGGCTGACTAATTTTGTCGATGAGCTCCCGGCACGGGATCGTCTTCCTCGTGATTGGGGTGCTATCTAACCCGCTCTCGCGCACGTGTTTGTGTGTATGGCGTTTATGTCGTCACAATTTATGTTATGAAATTTGTCTAGTCTAATAAAAGGAGATGAAAAAGGTAAAAAATTGTTGTTAGTATGTGGCGGCACCCCTAGGTGTATTAATGGAGGCGCGGCGCGGCGGCTGCAGCCGGGAACAAAGCAGCCGAGCACCACTCCGCGCCGCCAGCCGCCGGCTGTATTACCACTCTCGATCTTGATCCTTACATTATTTACCAAATTTTATTTTATTTATTTATTTATATATGGTACACAAAACAGATATCAATCATTTTCTTAATTAGTATACAAAATTTTAAGTAAAAATCTGAACTGGATTGTAATCCAAAATATGTGTACACAGAAAAGTAAAATAATGAGACGAACGTGACATAACAAATAAATAATAATAATAATGACAAATATGTAACATTAGAACACTTCGAACCCGGTTATTAGCAATGGCCAAGGGACTGGTGGATTTATTATCACCATCATCAGCCAGAAGACGTCTACTGCTGAACAATCGCCTCTCCCATTAGGCTTGGTGATCACAGATCACTAACTAACCAAGAGTAAGCTGCTTCCTGTCCTTCTGTGGTTCTGCTCGTAGTTTTAGAACATACCCGAGTCGGTAATTTTATAGCCCTAACCAATGCGCGGATATGGTACGGTGGATCAACGAGAGAAAATAGGAGCAAAATATATTTCTCTATATCTTATCTATAACTATGACTAAGTCCGCATGTCGGTTACAACACCGTGAAGTGACGACACCGCCACACCGTCTCTGTGACGTGACGACACCGACACACCGTCTCAGTGACGTGACGACATCGTCACACCGTTCTTTAGGTATCTGAAAAGTTCATAATGATAAAATTATTATCTTTTGCTCGTGCATATCTCGAACGTAAACGCAGATACAACGATTTTATGATCAGTATAGATTTCAACAGATGGCACGTGGATGTACTTTATCAGGCACAAGATTTTTTGTAACGCAATCTTCGTATGACCATAGTATCTTTTTTTTAAGTCGATGTGCCACACACATTCCTTTTTAAAACCAATTGGTGTTTCCAAGTACATAATTATTTGAAATAGTCAAGTATCAAAACATGTATCTTTCAGTTCGGGTACATTACCCAATGATTCACCCGAGGCGCGGCCGTCCCGCCGCCGCCGACGGCGCGAGCGGGCCTTGTATATTCTATATCTACGAATATGTGTAGTATACCTATAAGTAGCAAGCTATACAGCTCTGAACCACGTCTGTATGTAGGTGGGACATAGTGGAAATATTAAAACGTTCGGTAGGAAATATGCCGTGCTGTCCCGACCTTGAAAATGACAAGCATGCGTGGTGACACCCCTCGCTTTTCCACATGCTTTGAGACAGTGTAGGCAGGTAGTGCGGACGAGGCACTTTTAGGACACTTCTCTGCCTCATTCAAATTTCAAATCAATGATAGGTATTTTATATTAATATCTATTATATATTATATAGTAAAATATCATTTTTACAAACCCTTATTAGAACTAAGGTTAAAGGAAGGAAGATAAGAAAGAAAGCTGTTGGCATCTTATCACAATTGAGTCGGTACGAAATAGGAACTACTTCGTCTCTACCGCCCATAAACTACAGAATAGTATCGAGACAATAAATATAATCTAAATATGGTGATCCTAACAACATCTTTAGCCTAACTATGAACTCAAGTGAATGTTCCAAAATGGTTATTACTTGTAGATTGGTGATTACCGTTTGAATTTCTACTCACTTTGGCGTTTCGTTTCACTCGCGCACTATCACTATCACGATTAGTTGAAAAATACGACCTGGGCCCGTACCGTGAGGTGCTTATTGCGTTATTGCGACGATTGTTAGGGTCAGCCGACAACGCTTCGCGACCATATACCTTATCGTGCGGCGATACGGTTTGTGGTCGCGCAGCGTTGTCGGCTGACCCTAACAATCGTCGCAATAAGCATCTCACAGTACGGGCCCTGTACGCGAGTACCAACATACGGACAGATAAAAGCAAATTTTGCCAGTTAAAACTGAGACCTTTCGTTCACTTCGCTCATTCAGTTAAAAGTTTATTTGCCTTATAAAATAATATAATTATGTCAATGCCAAACAGTCAGATTACATAATGTCAAAACACCAACGAGCTGAGTGCTAGTACTGCAAGTTTTCTGTGCCTCTGGCTTCACACGTTGTGATGTGGATCTACCTACGTGCCATAGCTAACCGACGTTGATATGTAGGTATGGCTTCGCACGCTCACTGCCACCCGCCGCTGAAGTGAACGTTATAGGTATTTACTTACTACAGGATGTGGTGTGGTTAAATATGTGAAATAGAAGGTAAGAAATATAATCTGCATGTTCTGTTTACAGCTGCAGTTACAAATACCGACGATAGCTTAGGCGTAAGTTCAAATCACTACAATAACTTTCAGCTGCTGGTGAAGAAACACATCACGAGGAAAGCATAGTATTTAAAGGTATGGCTGCAATGGGCAGGCCACATCGCTCGAAGAACTGATAACCGATGGGAAGAAAGTTTCTTGAGTGACCACGAACTGGAAGACGCAGCGGAGGCAGGCCTCCTACAAGGTGGACCGACGGCGATGTGAAAGTTACGGGCAACCGGTGGACGCATGTGGCATGTTGTTGGTCGGTGTGGCGCTCTAAGGGGGAGGCCTATCTTCAGTAGACGCCTTCTGGCTGATGATGATGAAGATGGTGTTAGGATAGCGTACTTTCTAGTAATCAAGTTAAAAATCTATCAACGTGGCGAGGAATTAACGATGTACCTATTGTGTTTCGACCTTCCGGCCCGGTAGATCACTTGATAGCCAGTTCCTATTCCTAAACTTTTCAGGTATGTCGTTCTAATATGTTGATAGCCCTATTAGAAAAACTAAATGTCACGAACCGAAACGAAGTGACGATGACGTTGTGTCGTCATCGCAAATCCGAATATCATCTTAATTTTATGCGATCCTGGTACTCAAAAGAGCTAATAGCGCTATAACGGTGTAAACTGAGACTAGTCAGAGAGCAAGGAGACACACGGCTGGCTCGCATGAATTTAATTGTACAGTAGTGCAACCAATTAAAAAGTTTAGTGAGGGAGGCACCATCGAATTTTGCGAACAAAGCTGATAGTTTCCTGTGAAAAGTTTTAGTTCTCTCATTAGCCAATGTCCATGTGGCCGCCTCTAACATAAATTGGTCGATCTGTATCATTAGCAAGAAATGTTATAAATCCTCTTCTTACAATATGATCGCCTAGTACATGGTTGAATTGAGAGGAATGGAGAGACAAAAAGGCTACATCGCGCGATTCATAATCTGATTCTGATTGGCGCATGATTGGCGCAGCTCCTTCGCCTGTGTTTGTTGAACAAGAGATGTGTGGTATAAATTCATGCCGCCCGTCTAGTCTATCCGTCTAGTCGAACGATATCATTGGTCTAGTCTTATTGGTTTAGCTTTTTTGGTCGTCGTCCTTTTACAGTGCCAGATTTGGTTCGTGCGGACCACCTTCTCATGGCGTTTTCACACCTGAAAACCCAGGACGACATCTCAACGGGAGAAAATATGAGAATAATAAGTAATTATGTACTTATTTACCTATATAATTTTCTCTCATTTGTTAATACGATATATGTGAATAAAATAGGAAAATATAATAATATCTCTCTCGTCTAGAGGGCGCTATATTCAATTTAATGTGACGTCACAGCCTGTTACCAGCGGACCACAGAAATGGTACCTATCTCTGCTGCGGACGATCAAGGCGCTATCGGGTTCTGATTCACAGGGTATAAGAGAACTACTGTTGCGGTCTGTGCGCCGGGTATTGAAATAAAAGTTAAAGTTAGGTAACATTATTCGATCGGGTGAACATAGTCACAGAACGTAATAAAATATAATAATAACTAGTAGTTCGCGGCGAACTGAGACCTCGCAATCCCTATATCTTCACAACCCCTGAGCCGATTCAGCTCATATTCGAGCTTAAAAACTGTATTGAAATTAACTACTTGCCTACAAAATTTTATGAAGATCGGATCAACGGTTCGCAAGTTATCATCGGACAAATATACACACAAACATACATACAAAAGCCGATTTCTCCCAGTAAACTCTGAGACCTTCGCTTCGCTCGGTCAATAACATAGTGGTGGAAATAGGACATATTGCAAATAACGCCGTCTTTTTCATTGCAGCACATTACACGAGGACAACACACAAACCTAAATAAAATTGTTAAGTCCTGTAGTTTCATGTCAGCCTGGTATTTGTGCGCAAGTACGCTAACCTGTGACGGGGTAAAAACGAAAAAGTTTTGTCGTCGACAACACTCACGTCACGTCGTTTGGGTGATGACAACACATTTCTTATCTTACCAACGAGAGAAAATAAGAGGAAAATATATTTCTCTCCGTTTTGTTTGATCGGCGATCCGTGCTCACTATGGCCGCACGTCTGTGAAATCAGAAATATTTATTGGCCATGTAACATTAAATAACACAACGAATTTAATTATTTACATACGCAAACAATAAACACAATAAAAGTTATTAGGCAAACTAATATATATAATTATTTGAATAATTAAATTAAGATTATCATGATTAGATATATGTATACAACTTTACGAAAGACAAAACAAAAACAGAAAGAAATCCGAGGTTGAAACAGTGATTTTTATATAAAATGAAAAGATGTCAAGAGCGTGTCGAGACACGCTAAGGCGCACCACACAACAATGACACATTTGTGTGCAGTAAGGCGCACCACACATCCAAGGCTCATTTGTGTGCAGTAAGACATTTGTGTACGTGACACACTTTTTGTGAAGAAATGTGATGTGTTGTCTATTAGGGCACTCGTATTTAAATGTAGGTTTACGATATTAAGTACATTACTATCGCGGTCTGTAATGGCTGTGTTGCTGGCAGCGATGATGATGGCCGAAAGCGCAGGCTCAGGCCATCACAGCGCGGTCAGCATTGCAGCCCTTGATGGATAAACTGGAATAAACGCCGAGACTGCAGGTCGAGCGCAATAGTGCAGCGCAGACAGCAAGGCCTGCATTGATGACCAAGCTTGAAGGCCGAGATCGTAGCTAAGCTTAGCTCGAGGCCGTCATAGCGTGGCCAGCAGTGCAGTCATTGCGGACCAAGGCTTGTACATGTATAGTGCTTTACTCAAGCAATGCGAGTAATTTAAATAAAACCAGCTTATTAGGAATTTCAATTTATTTTAAAATCTAAATTGAAAATCAAATACAAAAATCTGAAATAGGATATGAAAATCAAATATTAAATTTGTCGATTTTCCATTGCGCAAAATTGTCGTAGGCAAGTTTTTGCACCTGACTACTTTAGAAATAAAAACTCGACAATAATGGATTTGCAATGCAATGACAATAATTAAATTTGAATATCATTCAACTTTGCTGGCGCCTATTCGAGTAGCGCGGCAAGGCTGACTTTGATCAAAGAAGTTTGTCAAAATAATTACCACATTTTGTAGTACATATTGGTGTGTGGTGCGCCTAAGACGGGGTGCCTTAGACATGATTTCTCAAATGATTAAATGTAGAACATTGGACATAAGGCCTCGCTACAATCATGGCCTAACCTGACATCGTTTGAAACTGGATGACTATATATAAGTTTCTGGGGGAGCGACAGGGAGAAGCTGTAACCTTAATAGTTTGTTTCTTTTGCTCCCGTGGAATTCAAATCTAGCTGTCCCTTTCACACGATGTCAGGTCAGGCCATGTGTGGTTAGTTAGTTAGTAGTTAGTTAGCCACCCTTACTCAACTTGTATAATGTAATTCTATTTAGAAAAATAAAAATAACTTACTAAAATCACTTTCTCCTAGGTTTTTTACAGGTCATTCTACTCCGATCAACTGAACGGACCAATTCATAGAGGAACCATACTTCCGTTGTCTGACTGAACATGTCTGAATGAACTGATCTAACTTTCACTATTTTTGGCATTTTGTACTCAAAAAGGAAATAAATAAAATAAAAAGTTATTATATTGTCGAAATAATCGTATTAGAGTTTATTACGGGCGCTTTTAGTTCTGCATAAGAATGGACCATAATAGGTAAGCCTCTCTAGCTACTACAGAAGCCAGGAAGTATCTAATATAAGAAGAGGAACACACAAACATACCTACCTACTTACAAAAACCATTATCATCTTTAGGCAGTCGGGCAAAAATAATTGTAGGTACAAAATATTCACACACTTCAATGTGCGGTGGGTGGCTGCAATTCAGGAAAAGCCTGTCACTCGCACCATCGTATGTGGAATGGAGTATAGGTAGGTATTAACTTATTCCTGTCTGTCCCCACAAGAAAATTCCTGTCTGCCACAACTTTAATCCGAGGACAGTCAGGAATAAATCATATTTCCCGACTCCCCGAAAGCTTGTTGGACTCAAAGAGAATATCATCACTAAGTTTTTTGAGACGGCAATTCCATAGAGCAAAATTTAAAAAAGGCGTTTGTATGAAACGTGCACTAGAACTATACCGATAGAGATAGTGCGATAGACTCAAGAGATCGATAGAGCAAGACAGTGAATAACCGCCCTTATTTCTAATACATGATTCATACATGTTCAGTCTCATTTTCTTACTAGGCAAAAAAATTACTAAGTAATTGCAGCATGCTGCCCTCTTTTGTTGAGTAATTACGATATTTTTCATAGTATATTGCGCCATCTATTGACAAATAGCTAGTTGAAATTAGTTATCTATAATCTCTTAGATGGCAGTGTTACAAATTTACCTAATTTGTCCATGAGACTTGAGAGCAAAAAAATAAATAGAAAACAAAGTCATATTATCAGAAAAACTGCTAAATGTAGCCTATATCACTCCGGATGTACAGAGAGATACAAAGGCACGTCACACACAAACATAAATACTTATATCCCAAAAATGTCACCCCCCTTCTTGGAGAGTCGGATAAAAAGCGAAGTATGTAAGTAGTTCCTATTTTGAGGGATAGTTGATTTTCACATAGACTTCATCCATGGCACTAATAATATTTATAGTTAAGATGTCTATTAGTTTACGCATAATTTTTGTATCAAACATTTTCGTTACGTACGTACATTGCTCGGGCCAGAACCGTGTGTTGTTCAATGCGTATGTACCTAATTAAAAAAAATTGCTTTGCCCCGCAGTTTCCCTCGCTATTCTACCTCCATAGCAAATTTAATTTAAATCCGTTCAGCCGTTACAGAGTTGAACGGGTACAAATATTAGCGAGATGCAGCTTCTATTGACGCTCTATAGGGGGCACTGGTACAAAACATTTAATCGCAAAAAAAAAAAAAAAAAACTGCTCTCACTCTCTACGCCAATCGGTGTCTCCGACGCCTGCACATAACTACTTTTTGCTGTTGCCGCCATAAAAATTGAATCCTGTATCAACAAAATTGACGCCATATTTATTGTGCCCCACCTCCCCCCCTAGGTCCGGTGCTGGAAGCTATCTAGGAAAATGCGAAAGAACAAAACGAGAGGTGCAGATAAGTTTTAAATAAAACCAACTACTGGCTTACAGTAACTTTATTTCGTTTTACATTTTCAACAAAATACAAACTCAATTTAAAAAAGTTCTGTTTTAAACTAAACATAAGCCATAAGCAAAATAAATAAGTACACTCTAGGTATTTGTAATCATTCTACCGTTAACAATAATTTATTAACGAAACTATTCGAACAAAATAAAAATCGTAGCTTCGCCAAACATAAAAATACACAATTTCACTTTGATTTATCTTCAATGACATTGTTAGGGACCGGAATCAGACATTTTTTATTTTAATTTATTTTTTCTACGCAGCGTCCCTATCGTGACTACAATGACCACCTGTCCATAACTGTCTTCCTCGCACATTTTCATAAGTGAGCGAAGCGATTGAACAAAATCTCTGCATCAACTGGCAAAATTTGCTTTCAACTGTCCGTATTGGTACTCGCGTAAGGTCGTATTTTTCAACTAATCTTGACGAAACTTGGTATACAGTTCCTACAATTTCATACAACTTTTTGTCGTCGGCGGTTTTTAAATGGTGGGGTAATTCCCCCAAAAAGGGGATGTTTGCTGCAGCGCCATTTACGGGCCGATTTTGATAATATGACAGAAACATTTGGTGCTCAATTCTAAATTAGGATTTCGAATATTAGCAAAATCGGTCCAGAGGTTGTCAACATATGGCCGTGAGGAGAAATTGAGATTGTGCAAAAAAAGTGTTGTGGGGAGCGCGAGCGGGACCGCGCATAGTGCGGCTGAGTTGGTACGAGCGAGATGATATGCTCTCGCAATCAGTCATGAGCGTTTCAAAGTGAGAGGATAAGCTCGCTGTTCACATTTTGACCTGACATCGTCAGCATCTTTTTATTTCCCTCCTCTCAAGTAGTGATCCTCCATTATTATTATTTTTTCTTAATTAGTTACACAGCAGATCACCGATAATTAATATTAATCAATACCTGGAAGCACTCTGACGCAGGGCGGACGAGATGAAGCTTCAACAACACGTATTCTGAACAACTTTTACTATGGGAACTACCATGAAATACTGTGGGCTTATCCCGTAACTCTGAAAGCGATAGCCAGATTTGCGCGAGCGGGACCGCGCATTGTGAAGACCAGCGCTGGTTGGGTACAACCAGCATCTTGCTGAGTTGGGGCTGGTTTGTGGCAAAAAACTCTGTACATTTTGTTTATTTTTTAATTTGCAATTCATTTTTCTATATGTTTTTTGCTACAAAATAAACTATTGTCTATAGTGCGACTAAGTTGGTACGAGCGAGATGGCATGCTTACGCAATTAGAACCACGAACGTTTCAAAGTTAGAGGATGAGCCCACTGTTCCACAAATCATTTTCACTCTTTGAAATGTGTGGATCAGTGCAGCTGCTTTTTTTTTTTTGCGATTTTTTGGTCCCATAGTAAAAGTTGTTAAATCATGATTACATTTAAGTGTTTTTGGTTCGGACACACTGTATACAACTACAAATCAGTAAAAATTGGCCAAACCAACTTTGGTGCGTTTTTATCGGAACAATATCTTAATACGGTATCTGAGGCACCAATGGAGACAATAACCACAGACCTGTCAGATCAATCAACCTCTACGTAGTTGGTTAAATGATGAAACTAACAATTTTCTAAGGATGACTGTCAGCTTTGTTCTGTAAGTGAGCCAGATGCTCCACCATTCGATTCTTCAAAAAGTTGGTCGATCTGTATACAGTACTCGCTCATGTTACACAAAATAAAATGAATACGGCCAGTGAAAGCGAGGAAAAGAAAAAACGAAACAAAACAAAATGTTACTTCAAACCATGGGTCATTCTGTAGCGGGAATTCTATAAAAGTTATTTTTCCTAATATTTACAGTCACATAAAGTTCAAAATAAAACTAATTCTCATCTTTTTCTTCTTCCTCGATAGACAAATACTGATTCCACGGTACGTTACTTATCGAATGCTTTTTCAGTTTGTGTTTCTTTAAATATTTCGAGTCAATAAATGCCTCGTTACAAAGAGGACACACATACGGTCTTTCCCCTGTATGTGTGCGTAAATGTACAACCAAATTTCCCTTCAATGCAAAGAACTTCATACAAACGGAGCAACCAAACTTCTTTTCCCTCGTATGTGTGAGTTGGTGCGTCCGTAAATGTGTCTTAGTTTTAAATCTGAGTGGACAAAGTTGACAAGCAAACGGTCTTTCATTTGTGTGCACTCTCTCATGCATCAAAAGCATCGCTTGACTTGAACATCCTTTGCCACAACTACTGCATTCAAAACGTTTGATATTTTTATGCTTGTCGTGACTTAATATATGCGCTTGCATTTCAGCTTTAGACGATACCACTTCTCCGCATTCAGCGCACAATAATTCTGTTGGATCGACAATGTGTGATGCTTCAATGTGACGTTCCAATGCCGACTCCAAAGAAAACATTTTCTTGCATAGCGAGCAAGCGTAGCCCAACAACTTCCCGAGGCTTGTCGTAATTTCTTGTTTGACAGTCTTCATTAATTCTTCTTTAGCTTTATTCTTCGGGCAAACTCCGTTAACTTTGTGCTGATCAAAAGTCTCTTTGTCTTTGAAACTTAAATCACATTGAGAACAATTTAACGGGTTCATATGTGTCAGTCTATGAGTTTGCATAGTAATTTTTTGATGGAAACGCTTAAAGCATATGTCACAGGCAAACTCTTTGACTCCCGTGTGAATCATCATATGGCGTTTCAAGTTATTGGGATTTGCGAATGTTTTGTTGCAAACTTCACACTGAGGTTTGATGTTATTATGACCATATTTAATATGCTGCGTCAAAGTGCTCCTTTTCATGAGTTGGTCACAGAACGGACATTGCAATAGCATTCCTGGTACATTATGTAAAAGCATATGACCAGTTAATATCTCAGCAGATTCAAAGCCTTTACCGCATAAATTGCATAAGTGTTCGCCCGCTGGATTGTGCTTATGCTGATGTTTTTCAAACTCCTGGAGATCGTGAAATTGTTCTCCGCAGTCGCACAGATATGTGTCATCGGCTTGTTGTAATACGGTTGCTATTCCCCCCTCATCAGCATATTCTATCACCAATTCTGATCCATCATATTTAACAATTTGAAATTGTGATTCATCACCTTCACATAAGATAACCTCTTGCGATTGATCCCCGTCTTCATCGTTCATGACTAACTGACCGCCGTCTGTCAAATATTGTACCATTGCATCACTTTTTAAAAGTATGGTGCCATCTTCACCAGTCGTTGTTAGGATTTTAATCAAGTTTTGATCCGTAATCTCTTGTTCATTATCGTTTGAATTGGTGTCTGTTTGGAAATTAATATCTTGAGACGTACTGTCTTGTGTCTCATCAATATTCATTAAGTCGGTGTCCTGTTGACTCTCCTCTTCATTTTCCAAAATTGTTGCTGGAACTTTTGAAGGGATATTGTTAGTCACGAGGAAAGAGTCCATGGTCTTTTCAAAATTATGCATATTTGTTTCTGGTTCGACAACAGTTTTATTTCCGCCACTATCGGGCAAAATTTCTTCACCATCACTGTATATATCACTGATCTCTAAAGTGTTATTTTCTGTGTTCCCTTCTATATTATGTTCTGAATTTTCTAACTTGACAGTGCCTGTAAAATCTTCAGTGACTTTTGCTTGCTCATCATTTTCTTTATCCTTTGGATTGTCAATGACTAGAACATAATAGTAATCATCATCACTATCCATTGGTTCTTTTTTTATCACAGCTTCTAACTGTTTCATGGGGTCATTAGCAAAAGCAATGTCTTCGGCCATTTCTGCTGCATTTTCTAGGTTATCTATGTTGCTGTCATTACACTGACGGAGCAGGTCATTAAGCTGACTTTTCAGCTCGGTGTCCATCTTGATGCACTGTTTTCGGAAATGATATGCAGCATTCATGGTTGAGTAGCAGTCGCCACAGAGTTTCTGAGGTAAGCCGTCATCAACTTTTACCTGGAAATTTTAGATGAATGATTTCAGATTAGCATGGTATGACATCAATGGTATATATTTTCTGCGGGGTCACAGTACATCACATCAACATTATTTTGTCAACATTATGGGTTGGCTCCACACATTGTGTATTTTTTAGTCAGTGTCAAGTATTGTAATATTTGAAGTGAAGTCAAATATTTCACAATTCAAGCAAAGTAAGTTACACTCAAGTCCACGTCATGTCCCAGTAAAGTGGTCGAGACTTTACTAAAGGTTTCTATGGAGTATTGGAAACAAAGTCAGAGCAAAAGAAGTAGAAAAAGAAGAAGAGAAATAGAACACTTGTGTGTTTGCAAATCTTCATTTTATTCCATTGATTTTGTTGTTCTCGTTCTGTGTATAGACTTAGCAGATTCTGTATTTCCATAGCTGTTGGCTTACACAGTTCTGCAACATTTACATTGATTTCTCTTTTCGTGACTTCCTTGGAAAGTTTGTCTTTATTTTTGCCCTCTCATCTGCCATGGCTCTTTGTCCACTGAAATGTGACTTTATACCTGTTTGGTAAATTTTGAAGAGCAGGCATGGCATTTTGTTACCACTCTAAACCTAGTTGTTTGTATTCTGTGTGCATAGATGATAGCAGCACTGCCCTGACATAGATTACACACAGACCATTGAAGGACTACAGATAATCCAAAGCAGCTAAAGTTGAAAGCATACCTAGCATGCTAGCCTTATTTTCTCTGCATACATGCATAGTTCTAATACCTTCGAGTTCAAGTTTGTATCTTCCAAGTGTCAAAATTAGGTTATCTTTTCTCATTAAAAAGTAACTTTTAATATATGTTTATCAAGATATTTTAGGCGACAAAATTAGGTTAATTACAGTCATTGAACTGTACCTAAACCAAACTCACCTCGATAGTGGTTATTTCACGAAACTTCTGTGTGATGTTTTGCGTACTGTCCAAAAGTGACACTTCTGATTTGGCGGATAAGCAACAACGGCAGAGATCTGTCCAAGTCTCCATTTGATCCTATGTTCATTATAACAACACCTCAAATCCCTGAAAAAAATTATAAAATTAGTTTTTGAATCCATTGTTTTGACAGCTGTTTAACAACTCAATCAAATCAAAGACCGCAATAGGAACATAACCAAAGAGAAAATTATCTACGGCACATACCATAAATATTTCCTATCCGAAAAATAGACAAGAAAAGAGACAACAAAATGGAGGTGAGGCTTCCGAGTCCGAGTAGCGGAAATGACGTACGTTTTTTTTTCTAAGTAAATGATGCGTTCAAAATTAATATTAATAATATGCTACCTGGTAACATTCACTGATACATGAATTCCCAAATAGATGGCGCTGATTACTTTCAACACAACTACTCCTCAAGAGATGGCGCGGCTGACATCAAAGGCACCAACATCTTGCTACTTGACACTAGATGGCGATAAATCTAGTACCACTATTCACTTATAGGTGGCGCTATTGGTCTAAAACATCACTCTCCTGAGCAGTTCGGTCAAAACTTCTAAAAATGCAACTGCCGTTAGTTCAGTCTGTCTGTATTCCGTAGATCGAATTTCTAGCAATTCGTACCTATTTATTTAGGTCGTTAGTTGAACGATCCAGGTTTCATTTCAGATCCATGCATCCTAACTATCTAGATGTAGGTAAAATATTTTAATTATATTGTATCATTGCCGATTTCAAAGTTGTCGATTTTCCCAAAGTTGCCAAATCTATTGAAGATGATAGAGCTTTTCCAATAAGTCGAATCGTTGTTTTACAGTTCAAGCGAGCATTGTTCGCATCCGCCATTCGCGATCCGCCAACGAATTATGTCGCAATAGTAGAATGGCGAAATGGTAGAATGCTGGAATGGCGGATATTAGAGCAGTAGATTAAAAAAAAAAATGATGATGTCCTATTGTGATCTAGATAGATGACTATCTCTACACGTACTGGATAAATATATAGGTACTTACCTAGGTATCTACTAGTTATAGGCTAGGAGTCTAAGGGCGGGAGATTAGAAGGAACCTTGTTATTGTGTTTATGCAACCTTATCGCTGAAAGAGATTTTTGCAAGGCAACTCTTGTATAGAGAAAATTGTTATAAAGCGTTCGTTTTCATCGAATTTGGGACTAACTATATCCTGCTGTCCTACTCAGTCCTGCTGTACAAATTCCAAAAAACAACAAACCTATCAGAAAAATATAATTACTAAAATACGAAGAAAACACAACTATTACAAAAATTTATTCGCATGAAAATCTTGTATTTGTTATTTATATATAAATCACAATATTTCCTCACGGAGAGCATAATGGAGGATACCCCGACGAATGTGGTACCGAACAATTTCATTTAAATCTTTATTCTGTAGAGGAGCTAACGTCGGTTCCCAGTAATACGAGAAGCAGTGAATTTGAGTCGGCGTTTTAAATACATACTAGTTGCTCCGTTCCGCGGTTTTACCCGCTATCCTTCAAGAACCGTGTATTTTTCAGCTGCATACCAAATTTCATTAAAATCCGTAGAGTCGATTTTTACGGAGTTGAACGTAAACAAAAACACTTCCACACAAACTTTCTCATCTATAAAGGGTACTTTTTAAGTAGTGTGCAAATTTAGATTGTTCAAAAATAATGGATACGTTACCTATTCCGTGACCGACTAACCTTCACACAGCTCTGTCACACTGGTGTGACGGTTAAAAGAAAACTTTCTAATAGGAATTCTTCGTGATTGTACTACGAACGCCTGTAGGTACCTACATCGCTTCTTCTCGCTCGCTACAGCGAGAAAGTAGGTAAGTAGCTAATTATTATAGGTTTTCGACATTTCGTGGTGATTAAACAATAACAATGATAAATGCAAAAAAAAGGTATTTTTAATGGTTAAATATGTTCAATTAACGATAATATTTTTGGTATTATATGCTAATATATAATTTTCTTCGTCCTAATTTCAACGCAATAAAAAGTGTATAACCTTCGACCAAAGTAGAATGAATGGACGGGCCCTAACACAGAAGAGGAAAAATGTTTAATCCTCTCTTCTGTGGGCCCTAATCACACAACTTCCATAAAAATAACAAGTCAAAACAATCGGACTTAGGCTTCAATACGTTATTTTAAATTATGTATAGTACATTTGTCACAAAAAAATGATAGCGAATATAATACCATAATATAATATCAAGGCACATTTTTGTGGATATTTGGATCGCATGTATCACGCATGTATTGACGAACGGTACGTTTTGCACCTTTCACAGACTGAGAGCGACTGAAGCAAAGTGAGCGCCGGCGCTCACTTTAAAGTCTTCAAAATTATCCTACTTGGGCCCGTCCATTCATTTTACTTTGGTCGGAGCCTACAACTACGAAGATAGTGCGATAATTAAAAAAAAAACAGTCTTTCACGGCGAAGATAACATAATTATTAAAAAAAAACATCGAAATCGGATTACATCAGAGATTAATAAATAATAAAGAAAATGAAATAATAGAATAATTAATTTAATATTTTACCAGAAATAATATCTACAAGTTTTAGAAAATAACACATTTAATTAATTTAACATTTTACCAGATAAAATACAAGTTTTAGAAAATAGCATATATAATTAATTTAATATTTTACCAGAAATAATACAAGTTTTGGAAAATATCACATTGGCGCGACATGACTTTTCATAACAAATAATGGTCCGTATGATCGAGAATGCGGAGGACTGTAGTACCCCCCATGATACCGCGTTTTCCGATCAACGTCCCTCCGGTCCATCCATCATCCGCGCCACTCACCGACGGTTTTATTATATTTTATGTAAGTATTTTTTATGGGACGGCCTTTTTGGCGAACTTTTTTACACACATATAAGTGTAACTGAGTATATAGGGCTCTTTAATTAATTAAAACCTCTCGCAGGTACCTTCCCTATATAATACTTAACAATGTTTGTTCCATTATCTACGTTTAACAAAACTATGTATATATTAGGTCTATATTCCCCCAATAAATAATTTAAAGTTGCATTGGTTATTTTTAACGTCTGTATTGACTCCAATGGTGTATTTAGCCAGTAGTATCCATGCAGTTTTGTATTATCTCAAGTGTAGTAAAATATTTTACAATTTAAACAAATCCCAGTCATGGTCTTAGTGAAGCAAAGTAAGTCATGGTCAATTTATGCTGTAGTAAAGTGAAACTTTACTAGAGATTTCTATGGTTTTGGAAAAAACACGAAAATAACGTTTTACGACATTATACTATTCATCAACTCGTGCACGTTAAGGTGCAACGTTTCGGTCAGCGCGCAAAATTCTTCAAGCTTAATTATTCATCGTAGGTTCATGAAAACTAATTTTGCGATAATAAATAGATTGTTTCAAGTAATTACACCAACCAAAAATTCAAGTTGAAAGCTAGTATAAGTACATTTCCCACTAAACCAAAAACCAAGATGAAAATCAGCTTATTGAAATTTGTAGCTAAACCAATGTTATCTAGGTAATCATTTTACCCGTAATTTCTTAAAACAACTTATTTATTGGCGCAAAATTGGTTTCAATAAATCCACGATGAGTAATTAAGCTGTAATTGACAAAAAACGCAAGAAAATTTGAATTTCGCGCGATGAGTGAAACGATGCCTTAACGAACACTTATTGGATAAAAATACAGATTTTGTATACTCAAAATAACACAAGTTTTGGACACAATGACGCGACATGACTTCTTTAAGTTCGCGCAAAACCACAGCCAAAACTATCTTTTTTTATCATTTTAAGTTTTTTGTTCAAATGTTACTTCCCAAGCTTCACCCGAGCCTCCGCGTTCCTTCTGATTTGAAACTGTCTCAAAATGTTATTGTCATTTATGGACAAATTTAAATGTTTTTGTTTTTGGGGAAAAATACGAATATTTTAAAAGTCTAAACTGAAGTCGTCAGGTACGTAAGGAAGCAGCCAGCAAGAAGTTTTGATTAATTTAAAATAGCCCTGTAACTTAGTGTCATTAATCAGGAAGGGTGGCGTATCACAACGACCATTTCGCAGAACTTCTAGGTAGCAAGACGAAGATGTAACAAATGACCGGACCGCAATTTTACAAGTATTCAAAAATAAAGTTACGATTCCATAATCTGTTAGAAATTGTAGTATGGGCTCCTACCGATTTCCGAACTAATACAAAAATTGGCTTTTCAACCGACAAAAGGAGGAAGTTAAACAAAACCTCGTATCGCACAAAAAATCCATTATCCATTATACTTTTCACCGGCCTTTTCCTAAACTTCAGGAATACACGCAAATATCCCCAAAGTTCTAAATTCCGTCGAATTACATAATATAAACCTCGGGTGTAGTAGGGACGCTTTCGAAAAAGTATTTTGTAAAGTATAACTTGTTCTATGTGAAATGCATTGTTTTTTTTGATCGATGGACTTACATCAAACAAAACAAACTCATACAAAAAATTGAACTCCCGAAAAATCCCCTTAAGACTAGATGGCGCTTACGTATTTAGTCAGCTAGTGGTGTCGACTGTTGTACTCATGGATCTTGTAGTATGATGCTTCGTCTAAGGTTGTATTTCTTACTAAACTGACTTGACTATAACTATCTCTTTTCATTTCAATGTGGATGAAAGGAGTGGGCACAATTTTGAAGCTATCAAGCTTAGTTTAGAAAATGGCACACCAGAATCGTCAACAATCTCCAAACTGCTAGGCCGATGAAAATATGGTTAAAATAGAAACATAGTATTATTATAATTATGTCCGCTATTTAAGGTTTAGTTCAAATTATATTGCAATAGGTATATGGCGTAAAACGTATGTTTCCTAAAATAATGTCCTTATTGTTCATCTAGACCTATTGAGTAGTATTGGGTTCATATTTCACGTCTATCATAAGCGGTTTAGTCTGTCGTTGTATCCAAGAAAAGGGCTTGTTCTTTATATAAATAGATAACTGGCGAAGGATTGGTACTTCCCCAGGAGGACTCTTTGCAGAGTCCTACCACTGCAAAACAAATTTCGCCTAATCCCTATCACACTAATATTATAAATTCAAAATTTGGATGTAAGTATGTAAGTAGGTAAGTATGTAAGTGTGTTTGTTCCCGTTCAACTCTGTAACTGCTGAACGGATAGGAATTAAATTTGATATGGAGGCAGCTTACACCCTGGATTAACACAAAGGCTACTTTTTATGCCGGACAAACATTCAGTTTCTGTATAATAGCTGGTGAAACCGTGGAGTGCAGCTACTATACCATAAAGGTACTGGATCCCACGACTCAGGACTCTTCCTAGTGTGGGGCACAGGGCTCGTCTAGCAAAAAACAACAATGTTTTGTACCTCTAAATAAATAAATACAAAAATAAAAAATTCCTAGACTAATTTCGATGAAACAAAGTAGCGCTGTATCTATGTAACAGTAGCGCCGAGCTTCAAAGTATGTATTATAGAATATTTAACAATTATAAAGTTCACTAAAAAATCTCAAATCTCAATAGAAACTTGAAAAAGTCTGTGTCCTATGTGTGTCCTAAAAACTAAAGGCAGGAGATTGCGTGACACTGTCCTTCCATTTAGGCCGGAACAAATTGGCATGTTTTGCGATTGTTCCTTTCTGAAAATGCTGTGTCCGTTCTCGTTTTACTTTACTACCAAGATGTTCTAGTTTCACAGATTTTGGTCCTCGCGCAAGTTTCTGGTTACTAGAGGACGAGCAGCAGCGTCCTCCTTGTAAACGGTGAATATTCTGCGATCTCCAAGCCACCTGCTAAGCCTGGGGATTATAGAAAACACCCCCCGAAAAGGGGGAAGGCTTCGTCCAGTAGAGGACGTCTAAGAAATGATAATAGATATAGAAACGGTGAACATTCTGCGATCTCCAAGCCGCCTGCCAAGCCTGGGGATTTTAGAAAACACCCCCCCAAAAGGAGGAAGGCTTCGCCCAGTAGAGGACGTCTAAGAAATGATAATAGATAATACCTTATATTTTTTAAAATTAATTCTCACTTATTATATATATTTTTTGCTTATACTCGTATATTATTTTTTTGCAATGGTATGGGAAACTGTTATGTTGAATAATGTTGTTGAGTTACTAGCAGCACCACGCGGTTTCACCCGCTATCCCACAGGAAACGTATATAAAAAAGTAGCCTATGAGAAATCATGTACTAATCGTACAATTTATAAAAAAATGAATCACCGTCCGTTATTCCCACTAAAACTCAAAAACGGCTTGACCGATTTTGATGATATATTTTTTGTTGTGTTTGTAATTTTCAGGACAACATTTCGTCATCATCATCATCAACCAAAAGACGTCCACTGCTGAACATAGGCTTCCCCTTTGGACAAGGTTTGTATGGAGAGTTTAGCGAGGCCGAGCTTCATCGCGTACGAAGTCGCGGGCATCAGCTAGCTGATGATTGAAACATTTAAAAAAGGTTTAAAAAACTTATTGAACGTTATATAAACAGCTAGCAGCACTCCGCGGTTTCACCCGCCATCCCATAGGAAACGTATATAAAATACTAGCCTACGTGTTAATCATCCAAATCCGTTCAGCACTTACGGAGTTGAGTTGGAACAAACACACTTTCAGACACACCCTTTTTTTTTCACTGATAAAATGGCTTTGGTCTGTGAAACTAGTATGACAAGTAGGCAGTTAATCCTTACCTAAAGTGCTCAGGGCTCGTACCGTGAGGTGCTTATTGCGATGACTTTTACTCTCAGCCGAGAACGCTGCGCGACCATACACCTTATCACGCGGCGATACGGTTCGCGGTCGCGCAGTGTCATCGCTGAACCTAACAATCATCGCAATAAGCACCTCACGGTACGGGCCCTGGTCTCTACCTTGAATGGCATTTGATATACTTGTGTATATCTAACTTATGATTACTTATACCTTTTGCAAATTTATAATTTAAGTATGATGTGTGATCTTTTTTGGAAAAAGTACTAGTCAGTTGTTAAACTAGTTTCAATTCGTTTAAGTCATTATATAAAATCCGGGAACAATAAAGAGTTATTTAGCTACCCTTCTAGTTAAATCATCATCATCATCATCATCAGCCAGAAGACTTCTACTGCTGAGCAAAGGAGAGAGAAACAGCACAAGTGAAGAGAAGAATCTTTTCTCTTATAGTGCCACACTGACAATCCTTCATTTGAAAATCCAAAAAAATATAAACAAAACATTCGAATTGAGAACCTCTTTTTTTTGGATGTCGGTTAAAAACAAATACAAAGCTTACACATGCATTTGCCGGTTTTTGGGTGTCCTAAAAACTCTGACGCTAGGACTAACCACTACGCCCACAATTACCAAATAATCCTAAACTTAGTATGCAAAAACATAGTTTTGCTTATCTAATCCAGGAAAAGGCAAAGCTGCCCACGGGAAACACCGGGAAAAGCCACGGTCATAAAATAATTCTACAGTTTGAAACGATAGCCGTTCTAAAACCATAACTCCGGGGACTCTGAAATTAGCATGTTTATAACTACAGTTTGATATTATTGCGGTAACTCGTATTTAAGCTGTGGTATGGAAGCTGTATTAGTTTTTTTTTGTAAGTATTGGTTAACTTTTTTACACACAGCGCCATCTAGCCCCAAACTAAGCAAGGTTGTACTATGGGAACCAAATAACTGATGAAATACAAAAATACTTCTTTTTGTAAATACATACATATAATACATAGATGCACCCAGACAAAGAACAAACATTCATGTTCATCACACAAATGTTTGTCCTGGGTGGGAGTCCAACCCCCAACCTACAGCTCAGAAAGTGAAAATCGTCCCACTGAGCCACGAGGGCAGTCAAAAAAAAGGTTTTCTAGAAAAGCTAGCCAAGGACTGTAACATGTAATATAATGTCCCCGAGCACTAGATTAGGATTATGTTTGAACTGCGACAAACAACGCGCTAGCCGAGAGTGCGAAACGAGCTTTGGGCCGCTCGCAAGCCTCTAAGGGTATCTACATGGCCCGACCCGACATCGCTTGAAAGAGATGGCTATATATAAGTTTCTGGGGAAGCGAAAGGGAGAAGCTATAACCTTAATAGTTTGTTTCTTTTGCTCCCGTGAAATTCAAATCTAGCTGTCCCTTTCACACGATGTCAGGTCGGGCCATGTGTAGACACCCTAAGATGGCTAAAACGGCTGAACAATAATAACTAGGTAAAGGAGGTTAAAATTACTTGACATTTATCAAATTAGAAATTGTTTAGTATTATTATTAATAAACCTATGAATGCAAAAATTAATTTATGTGTAAAATTCTGATTATTGAATGCCTGATTAGGGTATGCTGATAGAGACTAACTGCACGAACACCTAGCATAACACACAATAAATAATAATAATAATAATAAAAAAATAAATAAATATTATAAAAATATTTATAAAAAAAAAAAAAAAAAAAAAAATGAACCGCTGACATTTACACGTCTTTTTTGTGCATTGTTGTTATTTTATTTTATTACGTGTTGTTTTTCATTTTATTTAAGCGACGTTATATCGTATTCGAAAGAGGGAAAAAAACTGCATTGTTTGAACATATTTTAAAGGAAAAACACACCAAATATTGCTTCTTCCCTTTACCCTTTTCTCTTTGACCATTTGACAACAAAATGTCACGTCAAAATAATATTGAATAAAATCGCAACATGAAGACAACGCAAAATGATAACACGCTCAAGGAAGAAAAACACAGCGGACACAGCTAACAACGCACGACCACCATCTCCGCCCGCTCCGTCGTCTCCGAGTTCTTCGTCGGAGGATGACGAGTTTGTCACCCCTCGCGAAACGAGTGCCTCGTCGAGTGACGTGAGCGGGCCGCGGACGCCGCCGCCACTTCCACCTGCGCGACGAGGACGTCCCCCGCTGCCGGCACGCCTGGGGCCAGCAAGGCAATCTGCCTCGCGCACGGCTTCTGCTACCGGTGGTGTAGTGCGACGCATGCGATGGTCTCAGACTAATAACGAGAACTGCATGCGCGCCTATTATGGGGCTACAGAGGGGGGAACTAACCTGACCGCGTACCGTGATAGGATGTTGTCTTTGTTTCAGGCCCTCGAACCAACCGTCACCGTGTCCGCCCAACGACTGTCGGATCAAGTGCGGGCTATCCAACGGTGCAAGCTGCTGGATCAGTCTGTGCTTGATCGACTCCGCCTGGAGACGCTACCTACTCGCCCGACTCTTGCTTCGACGCGGGACCTGCCCGTCGCGTCGTTAGCCCCGTCTCTGGCTTCAATGCCGATGTCGGTGGCGACACTAGCGACACCGGTTGATCCCGCTGTCGATGTGGGAGATTTTGCGAGTACTAGTGTTACAAACCAGGTGAGAGAGCAATTGAGGGGGGCTTTGGAAGACGCGATTTCCCAGTATCGGTTCACACTTGATGCTAGGCCGCGGCTACCACGTTTGCCCACTCATAGACGCAACCTAGCGTTAATGGGAGCCCTGAACGCTTTGCTAGCCCCATATTTAGGGGCTAGCGAAGATTTGACTGACACACACTCGATCCTGTACTGCGGGGCCATGATGTCCCAGATATTTATTATTATTATTCCATTTATTTATTTTAATTCTTAAATTTAGGTTTTTTATAAAATAAATATAAAAAATAAATAATGCTATAAAAAACCTAAATCTAGAGTCCCGCCGACAGCGAGGCAGGGCCCAAGCTACCGGCGGTTAGGGCTGCAGAGTGAGGAACCTCCTGACAATGCGCGCCGTGTCAAGGATGGCTGCCCTCTGTATCTGGCCCTTCACCCAACCGTCTAGCGAGAGCCTCTTGAGATGTTGGTCGAGGCTCTTCGCTATAAGGCCGTTCGCCGAAACAACTATCGGGACAATGATCGTCGAGTCAACATCCCACATGGCGGTAACCTCGTGAGCTAAGTCAAGGTACTTGCTGAGTTTGTCCTTCTCGGCTTTCACGAGGTTCTCGTCATGAGGGATGGTGATGTCGACGAGCACTGCCCGGCGTTGGGACCGGTCGACTATCACGATATCAGGCTTATTGGCGACAATAGTCCTGTCCGTGATAATAGAGCGGTCCCAATAGAGCAATGCATGACCATTCTCGAGCACTGGCGCTGGTGCGTACTTATAGTACGGCACCTCAGATTCGACAAGGCCGTATTGAAGGGCAAGTTGCTGATGGATGATCCTGGCCACCTGGTTGTGCCTGTGTAAGTACTCGCCGTTAGCAAGATGCGAACAACCGGAAATTATATGCCTGAGTGACTCTCCGGGACGGTGGCATGCCCGACAAATGTCGACCGTACCGTCCTTCAGGATATATTTCCGATAGTTGTTCGTCTTGATAACTTCGTCCGCAATTGCACAGGCAAAACCTTCGGTTTCCCCAAAGAGGTCACCGAAGCGTAACCAGTTCACCGACGCGAGCAAGTCCACATCAGGCCCTGTTAAGGCCCGATAGAACCGCCCGTGCAGCTCCTTGCCCTTCCATACGTCCCTGCGATCCTCAGTGCTCAGCACCGATGGTTTACGCCAGTTCTCGTTCGCCAAGGAGAGCGGCGTGAGACCCCTGTCAACTGCCGCAACATCGCAATGCATCCCACACACGTTGTTGCGGAAAAAATCCCTGAGACTGCACACCTCACGGTTGTGGAGGTTCTTGGCATTTAAAATGCCTCGACCTCCCCACTTCCGCGGAATGTACAGTCTCATAACAGACGAGCGTGGGTGTAACATGCGATGTGTTGTGAGCAGTTGACGGACCCTCCTATCCAGGGCGTCCAGCTCAGTCTGAGTCCACCTCAGTATGCCAAAGGAGTATATCAGTAGAGGCATCACCCAGCCGTTGAAGGCACGCACCTTGTTGCCGCCAGACAAAAGACTGTTCAGTACTTTTGTCAGTCGACAAAAGAAGCGTTCCTTCACCGACTTTTTGACGTCCTCTACCGATATACCCAACGACTCTGACATACCGAGGTACTTGTAGGTTTCGGCCTCGGAGAGGGATCTGAGAGTCATCGACTCAGAAAGCTGTAAATTCGGAGAACTTACAACTTTCCCCCGCTGTACATGCATGACCGCACTCTTGTCTACACCGAACTCCATCCTGATGTCACTGCTAAAAACCTCTGTAGTTTTTAGCAGCTCCATCAAGTCTTGGCGTTTCGGTGCAAATAGCTTGAGATCGTCCATATACAACAGGTGAGAGATGACTTCACCCCCCCTACGAAGCCGATAGCCCAGCTCTGAATCCTTCAGCAAAGTGCTGAGAGGATTCAGAGCTAGGCAAAACCACAAGGGACTCAGACTGTCGCCCTGGAAGATGCCTCGCTCAATCCTTATCAAGTCCTGCGGGTCAGAGGAGCCGTTTACACCACCTGGTTGACGAAGGACTGTGGCCCATTGCCCCATGCATGCACCTAAGAATGATTTCAGAGTTGTATTAATTTTATACAACTCTAAAATCCTCTCTAGCCATGAATGAGGCACTGAGTCATAGGCCTTCTTATAGTCAATCCAGGCAGTGGAGAGGGCTCCCTTGTTCCGCCGAACTTGTTGGCTAATGGTCATATCGATGAGGAGGAGCTCCTTAGTACCACGGGACCCAACCCTACATCCATTCTGAGCGGGGGCCAAAATGTTATTCGCAACGATGTGCGCGTTAATTTTTGTGGTCAGAATGGATGTAAGGAGCTTGTAGATGGTAGCCAAGCACGTGATGGGTCTGTAGTTCTTAGCTTCCGTGGTACTACCGGACTTGTGGAGCAGGAAGGTGACACCGGTGGTCAAGAAGCTAGGAAGGGAACCGAGTTCGAGGGCTTGTTGGAATTGTGTTGCCAAGCGGTCATGAGAGCATCGAAACCATTTTATCCAGAAGTTGTGCAATCCGTCCGGGCCAGGACATTTCCAGTTCTGTGCCGTACGGATCGCACAACTAACATCTACGGGGTCTATTACAATAGACCCCATGGGTTCGATGGACTCGCATTCCCGCTCGACAACACGCATCCACTCACCCTCCGCGTGCTCGACGGGCATCGACCAGATACTGCGCCAGAAATCAGTCGTAGCGCTAGCATCCGGTAGCTGCCCCTCACTCACACGTCGGTCGGTTTCCTCCCAACCTCGGTACACCTTCCTCTGGTCGCTTTGGAAAAGGCGATTTTGCCAGTATCTGTCCGCACGCTCTCTGTAGCGACGAATACGGTTTGCCCACGCATAGACTTTCTGCTTCAGGTAGTCGATGCGTTCCGTGACATTTGCTAAATAGTGCTGGGGCCTGATATCGGTCCCAGCGAAAGCCTTTGTCACGAAACGCATGACTCGGGGGCGATTATTCCCCCGGCCGAAGCAGATCAGCTTTGCAATGAGAGTCCTGAACGTGCTGATGCGCCGCTCGATCCGCACCTGCCATGCGGGCACACCCCCGGCGGCTCGCGGTGCACGGTTAGTGTCCGGAAACTTAACACGTGCAACGCGACACGCCGCGATGGCCCCGCAGTACAGGATCGAGTGTGTGTCAGTCAAATCTTCGCTAGCCCCTAAATATGGGGCTAGCAAAGCGTTCAGGGCTCCCATTAACGCTAGGTTGCGTCTATGAGTGGGCAAACGTGGTAGCCGCGGCCTAGCATCAAGTGTGAACCGATACTGGGAAATCGCGTCTTCCAAAGCCCCCCTCAATTGCTCTCTCACCTGGTTTGTAACACTAGTACTCGCAAAATCTCCCACATCGACAGCGGGATCAACCGGTGTCGCTAGTGTCGCCACCGACATCGGCATTGAAGCCAGAGACGGGGCTAACGACGCGACGGGCAGGTCCCGCGTCGAAGCAAGAGTCGGGCGAGTAGGTAGCGTCTCCAGGCGGAGTCGATCAAGCACAGACTGATCCAGCAGCTTGCACCGTTGGATAGCCCGCACTTGATCCGACAGTCGTTGGGCGGACACGGTGACGGTTGGTTCGAGGGCCTGAAACAAAGACAACATCCTATCACGGTACGCGGTCAGGTTAGTTCCCCCCTCTGTAGCCCCATAATAGGCGCGCATGCAGTTCTCGTTATTAGTCTGAGACCATCGCATGCGTCGCACTACACCACCGGTAGCAGAAGCCGTGCGCGAGGCAGATTGCCTTGCTGGCCCCAGGCGTGCCGGCAGCGGGGGACGTCCTCGTCGCGCAGGTGGAAGTGGCGGCGGCGTCCGCGGCCCGCTCACGTCACTCGACGAGGCACTCGTTTCGCGAGGGGTGACAAACTCGTCATCCTCCGACGAAGAACTCGGAGACGACGGAGCGGGCGGAGATGGTGGTCGTGCGTTGTTAGCTGTGTCCGCTGTGTTTTTCTTCCTTGAGCGTGTTATCATTTTGCGTTGTCTTCATGTTGCGATTTTATTCAATATTATTTTGACGTGACATTTTGTTGTCAAATGGTCAAAGAGAAAAGGGTAAAGGGAAGAAGCAATATTTGGTGTGTTTTTCCTTTAAAATATGTTCAAACAATGCAGTTTTTTTCCCTCTTTCGAATACGATATAACGTCGCTTAAATAAAATGAAAAACAACACGTAATAAAATAAAATAACAACAATGCACAAAAAAGACGTGTAAATGTCAGCGGTTCATTTTTTTTTTTTTTTTTTTTTTATAAATATTTTTATAATATTTATTTATTTTTTTATTATTATTATTATTATTTATTGTGTGTTATGCTAGGTGTTCGTGCAGTTAGTCTCTATCAGCATACCCTAATCAGGCATTCAATAATCAGAATTTTACACATAAATTAATTTTTGCATTCATAGGTTTATTAATAATAATACTAAACAATTTCTAATTTGATAAATGTCAAGTAATTTTAACCTCCTTTACCTAGTTATTATTGTTCAGCCGTTTTAGCCATCTTAGGGTGTCTACACATGGCCCGACCCGACATCGCTTGAAAGAGATGGCTATATATAAGTTTCTGGGGAAGCGAAAGGGAGAAGCTATAACCTTAATAGTTTGTTTCTTTTGCTCCCGTGAAATTCAAATCTAGCTGTCCCTTTCACACGATGTCAGGTCGGGCCATGTGTAGACACCCTAAGATGGCTAAAACGGCTGAACAATAATAACTAGGTAAAGGAGGTTAAAATTACTTGACATTTATCAAATTAGAAATTGTTTAGTATTATTATTAATAAACCTATGAATGCAAAAATTAATTTATGTGTAAAATTCTGATTATTGAATGCCTGATTAGGGTATGCTGATAGAGACTAACTGCACGAACACCTAGCATAACACACAATAAATAATAATAATAATAATAAAAAAATAAAAAAATATTATAAAAATATTTATAAAAAAAAAAAAAAAAAAAAAAATGAACCGCTGACATTTACACGTCTTTTTTGTGCATTGTTGTTATTTTATTTTATTACGTGTTGTTTTTCATTTTATTTAAGCGACGTTATATCGTATTCGAAAGAGGGAAAAAAACTGCATTGTTTGAACATATTTTAAAGGAAAAACACACCAAATATTGCTTCTTCCCTTTACCCTTTTCTCTTTGACCATTTGACAACAAAATGTCACGTCAAAATAATATTGAATAAAATCGCAACATGAAGACAACGCAAAATGATAACACGCTCAAGGAAGAAAAACACAGCGGACACAGCTAACAACGCACGACCACCATCTCCGCCCGCTCCGTCGTCTCCGAGTTCTTCGTCGGAGGATGACGAGTTTGTCACCCCTCGCGAAACGAGTGCCTCGTCGAGTGACGTGAGCGGGCCGCGGACGCCGCCGCCACTTCCACCTGCGCGACGAGGACGTCCCCCGCTGCCGGCACGCCTGGGGCCAGCAAGGCAATCTGCCTCGCGCACGGCTTCTGCTACCGGTGGTGTAGTGCGACGCATGCGATGGTCTCAGACTAATAACGAGAACTGCATGCGCGCCTATTATGGGGCTACAGAGGGGGGAACTAACCTGACCGCGTACCGTGATAGGATGTTGTCTTTGTTTCAGGCCCTCGAACCAACCGTCACCGTGTCCGCCCAACGACTGTCGGATCAAGTGCGGGCTATCCAACGGTGCAAGCTGCTGGATCAGTCTGTGCTTGATCGACTCCGCCTGGAGACGCTACCTACTCGCCCGACTCTTGCTTCGACGCGGGACCTGCCCGTCGCGTCGTTAGCCCCGTCTCTGGCTTCAATGCCGATGTCGGTGGCGACACTAGCGACACCGGTTGATCCCGCTGTCGATGTGGGAGATTTTGCGAGTACTAGTGTTACAAACCAGGTGAGAGAGCAATTGAGGGGGGCTTTGGAAGACGCGATTTCCCAGTATCGGTTCACACTTGATGCTAGGCCGCGGCTACCACGTTTGCCCACTCATAGACGCAACCTAGCGTTAATGGGAGCCCTGAACGCTTTGCTAGCCCCATATTTAGGGGCTAGCGAAGATTTGACTGACACACACTCGATCCTGTACTGCGGGGCCATCGCGGCGTGTCGCGTTGCACGTGTTAAGTTTCCGGACACTAACCGTGCACCGCGAGCCGCCGGGGGTGTGCCCGCATGGCAGGTGCGGATCGAGCGGCGCATCAGCACGTTCAGGACTCTCATTGCAAAGCTGATCTGCTTCGGCCGGGGGAATAATCGCCCCCGAGTCATGCGTTTCGTGACAAAGGCTTTCGCTGGGACCGATATCAGGCCCCAGCACTATTTAGCAAATGTCACGGAACGCATCGACTACCTGAAGCAGAAAGTCTATGCGTGGGCAAACCGTATTCGTCGCTACAGAGAGCGTGCGGACAGATACTGGCAAAATCGCCTTTTCCAAAGCGACCAGAGGAAGGTGTACCGAGGTTGGGAGGAAACCGACCGACGTGTGAGTGAGGGGCAGCTACCGGATGCTAGCGCTACGACTGATTTCTGGCGCAGTATCTGGTCGATGCCCGTCGAGCACGCGGAGGGTGAGTGGATGCGTGTTGTCGAGCGGGAATGCGAGTCCATCGAACCCATGGGGTCTATTGTAATAGACCCCGTAGATGTTAGTTGTGCGATCCGTACGGCACAGAACTGGAAATGTCCTGGCCCGGACGGATTGCACAACTTCTGGATAAAATGGTTTCGATGCTCTCATGACCGCTTGGCAACACAATTCCAACAAGCCCTCGAACTCGGTTCCCTTCCTAGCTTCTTGACCACCGGTGTCACCTTCCTGCTCCACAAGTCCGGTAGTACCACGGAAGCTAAGAACTACAGACCCATCACGTGCTTGGCTACCATCTACAAGCTCCTTACATCCATTCTGACCACAAAAATTAACGCGCACATCGTTGCGAATAACATTTTGGCCCCCGCTCAGAATGGATGTAGGGTTGGGTCCCGTGGTACTAAGGAGCTCCTCCTCATCGATATGACCATTAGCCAACAAGTTCGGCGGAACAAGGGAGCCCTCTCCACTGCCTGGATTGACTATAAGAAGGCCTATGACTCAGTGCCTCATTCATGGCTAGAGAGGATTTTAGAGTTGTATAAAATTAATACAACTCTGAAATCATTCTTAGGTGCATGCATGGGGCAATGGGCCACAGTCCTTCGTCAACCAGGTGGTGTAAACGGCTCCTCTGACCCGCAGGACTTGATAAGGATTGAGCGAGGCATCTTCCAGGGCGACAGTCTGAGTCCCTTGTGGTTTTGCCTAGCTCTGAATCCTCTCAGCACTTTGCTGAAGGATTCAGAGCTGGGCTATCGGCTTCGTAGGGGGGGTGAAGTCATCTCTCACCTGTTGTATATGGACGATCTCAAGCTATTTGCACCGAAACGCCAAGACTTGATGGAGCTGCTAAAAACTACAGAGGTTTTTAGCAGTGACATCAGGATGGAGTTCGGTGTAGACAAGAGTGCGGTCATGCATGTACAGCGGGGGAAAGTTGTAAGTTCTCCGAATTTACAGCTTTCTGAGTCGATGACTCTCAGATCCCTCTCCGAGGCCGAAACCTACAAGTACCTCGGTATGTCAGAGTCGTTGGGTATATCGGTAGAGGACGTCAAAAAGTCGGTGAAGGAACGCTTCTTTTGTCGACTGACAAAAGTACTGAACAGTCTTTTGTCTGGCGGCAACAAGGTGCGTGCCTTCAACGGCTGGGTGATGCCTCTACTGATATACTCCTTTGGCATACTGAGGTGGACTCAGACTGAGCTGGACGCCCTGGATAGGAGGGTCCGTCAACTGCTCACAACACATCGCATGTTACACCCACGCTCGTCTGTTATGAGACTGTACATTCCGCGGAAGTGGGGAGGTCGAGGCATTTTAAATGCCAAGAACCTCCACAACCGTGAGGTGTGCAGTCTCAGGGATTTTTTCCGCAACAACGTGTGTGGGATGCATTGCGATGTTGCGGCAGTTGACAGGGGTCTCACGCCGCTCTCCTTGGCGAACGAGAACTGGCGTAAACCATCGGTGCTGAGCACTGAGGATCGCAGGGACGTATGGAAGGGCAAGGAGCTGCACGGGCGGTTCTATCGGGCCTTAACAGGGCCTGATGTGGACTTGCTCGCGTCGGTGAACTGGTTACGCTTCGGTGACCTCTTTGGGGAAACCGAAGGTTTTGCCTGTGCAATTGCGGACGAAGTTATCAAGACGAACAACTATCGGAAATATATCCTGAAGGACGGTACGGTCGACATTTGTCGGGCATGCCACCGTCCCGGAGAGTCACTCAGGCATATAATTTCCGGTTGTTCGCATCTTGCTAACGGCGAGTACTTACACAGGCACAACCAGGTGGCCAGGATCATCCATCAGCAACTTGCCCTTCAATACGGCCTTGTCGAATCTGAGGTGCCGTACTATAAGTACGCACCAGCGCCAGTGCTCGAGAATGGTCATGCATTGCTCTATTGGGACCGCTCTATTATCACGGACAGGACTATTGTCGCCAATAAGCCTGATATCGTGATAGTCGACCGGTCCCAACGCCGGGCAGTGCTCGTCGACATCACCATCCCTCATGACGAGAACCTCGTGAAAGCCGAGAAGGACAAACTCAGCAAGTACCTTGACTTAGCTCACGAGGTTACCGCCATGTGGGATGTTGACTCGACGATCATTGTCCCGATAGTTGTTTCGGCGAACGGCCTTATAGCGAAGAGCCTCGACCAACATCTCAAGAGGCTCTCGCTAGACGGTTGGGTGAAGGGCCAGATACAGAGGGCAGCCATCCTTGACACGGCGCGCATTGTCAGGAGGTTCCTCACTCTGCAGCCCTAACCGCCGGTAGCTTGGGCCCTGCCTCGCTGTCGGCGGGACTCTAGATTTAGGTTTTTTATAGCATTATTTATTTTTTATATTTATTTTATAAAAAACCTAAATTTAAGAATTAAAATAAATAAATGGAATAATAATAATAAATATCTGGGACATTATTGCACACATGGTCATCTGACCCCAAACTAAGCAAAGCTTGTAATATGGCTGTCAGAGACTGATATACGTACATAGATATTTTTAAATACATACTTATATAGATATTAACACCCAGACATAGAACAAACACAAATATTCATCACATAAATGTTTGTCCTAGATGGGAATCGAACCCACGCCCCCAAGCACAGAACGTAGGTTCACTACCAACTGAGCCACCGGGGCAGTCACACAATGTATCAGTTGGTCAATAAATATTTCTGAATCTGAATCTGAGCGTTCAGTTTTTCATTATGCTAAGATCAAAAAGCTAATGAAAGGTATTTTTTCAACTTATTATGCTGATTTTATACATAGAATATGATACGTTGAGGAAGATTCCATCCAATCTTCTTTTGAAGGATTGATTGATAAGTAAGTGGATGTCTCCACAAACTGTAATTAAACCGACATTTTTTACACCTAATTTTCAAGACCTTTAGTTTGATCAGCCAGGATTTTATACCTTGTTTACCCGACTGCCCAAGGAGAGTAATATTTTTGGGGTGTATATATGTGAATATGTAAGTATGTATGTTTGTATGTTCCTATATTACCTCCTGTAGCCTTAACGGTTTTGACGAGTGAGGTGTCGTCCTCATTACGTCCGGAGTGATATGGCCTACATTTTGCAGTCGAGTATTTTGTTTTTATATTTTTGTTGTAATTTTTAACTGACTTCAAAAATAGGAGGAGGTTTTCAACAGATAAATATTCGCTATCGTGCGGGTGTGCTAAACCTCATAAACTTGTGTAATTATATCTCGGAACACGAAGCCTGAAAAGGGAAACTTCCAGAAGTTATAAATAACAGAACATGCAAGTTTTCACTTAACATCGATAAGTAAGTATGTACTTTAAACTCTGGACTCACTAGTTGAACAACATCGCAGGCGCGACGGCTATATGTCGGTAGTAATTCGTGTAAGTGAGAGGTAAAACAATGAAACGTAGAGACCCGCACTGGATTTCGGGGTCATGGGGAGGCGGGAAAACTCCCCGGTTTTAGGGAAACTCATGTACAGCACTTGCAGAGTCGTAGAAGTAAGTTTCTGAGAAAGTATTTATAGGGAGTTTTGGCGGGAACGTGAAGAATTCATGTCGCGACATTTTATTATTTTCCAAAACTTGTGTTATTTCGAGTGTTAATGTGTAAAAACGGTGAATTTCTACCCGTTAAGTGTTCGTGTATATGCACGAGTGTTGGTGAATGGTATAATGTCGTCAAACGTGAATTTTCGAGTTGTTTCCAAAACTCCATAGAAGGCTCTAGTAAAGTTTTCACCACTTTACTGGGGCATGACTTGGACTTTACCGTGACTTGCTTTGCTCGCCTTTGACTGTGACTATGACTTATTTGATATTATTTAACAAAACTTGAAAATATATAAGTATACTTGACACTGGCAAATGCATCAGACGTGCGACGACAAAATCCTCTTAGAAGAAAAGAGAAAAAAAAAAGTATTTATAGTCCGTTTCATTTTTACGGTCCCGTATAGGTGCGTTTATGTCATCGTATTTTTGTAAGTTACAATACACGCGGATTTAATTTTACTATTGAAAGAAACCTCACTGGTCTCGAGTTTTGGCGGGAACGTGAAGAAGTCATGTATTATTTTCCAAAACTTGTGTTATATCGAGTGATGTTAATGTGTAAAAATGGTGGGTTTTATTCATTAAAGTGTTCATCAACGTGCAACGTGCACGAGTGTTGGTGAATAGTATAATGTTGTGAAACATGACTCTTCGTGTTGTTTCCAAAAACTCCATAGAAACTTCTAGTTAAGTCTCCGCCACTTTACCGGGGCATGACGTGGACTTGACCGTGACTTACTTTGCTTGACTTAAGCTATGACTGAGACTTATTTTAATTCTGAAATATTTGACTTCACTTGAAATATTACAATACTTGACACTAGCTAAATACACAACGTGTGGAGCCAAAAAATACGAGAAAAATCAAACTTAATTGGTCGAAATCGACAAAATCGGGGGGTGGACCATAAACCAATTACTCGCCTTTTAGGCCAGTCGGATAGAAAATAACCGATGCCCGCGACTTCGTACGCTCTGCGAAAGTTTGGCGGAAAACCCTAACATAAAATATATCCGAAAAATACCAGAGAGAGCCAATTCTTGTTCCAGGCTAAGTGTGTGTACCATACCCTCGACAAGACTGAGTTTGCACAGATCAGATGTGATGTGATATGTGTGAGATTGTGACAACCATACTAAATTTAAAAAACTTGTTACGAGCATGTCGGGCCATGATCTTAACGGAACTACAGACCTACGGGTTCCGGAGGTGCGTAGCACGTTAGAAGTATTTATCAGCTTTTTCCGCTTATCTCAAAAAATCATTATCCCGAAATTATAAATATCCCGAATATTAAGTTGCCCGAAATAATTTTAAAAGAAAGTTTTTACTAAGATCTATGAAGATGGACGATAACAAGCTTCTGAGATGCATACTTTAGAAAAGGCAGGGAAACACATTGCAAGCAATTTTGTCGGCCCATATTTCGCAAACGGTACGTCTGATAAAAAAAATGGTGTAGGAAACCTTAACTTCGTTTTAAAAGACTTATTCAATGACATCCCACATGTGGGGAAAAAGCAAATATTTATTTTATCACCACTTTACATGTATTAACAGCCAATATAAAATTGTTTTTTTATTCTTTCAAAATTGTCACCTTAAAAATACCTGTTCAACGACACCCCACATGACGGGGTACAGCGAATTTTTTTTCATCCCCTTTTTACACGAACAAAAAAAAAAACATACTTGAATTACAATGTCTTTAATAAGACTATAAATAAATATTTTAATTTATACTTGAGTTCTTTACTTAGACTACAGTTGTGCAAAATTTAATGCATAAAAGTTTAAAGCTTTGGATGTTACAATGATGTAAAGGATTCAAACAGACAGACCGACAGACGGACATGACGAAATTATAAGGGTTCCTTGTAGTACTACGGAACCCAAAAACGGATAGCGAGTATAACCGTGCAACCCTCGGCTTGTCTATCTATAAATATAAAAACATCTATGAACATAATTCAATCTATCTTTACACCTAGGTGTAAAATAAATCTATATAGTATAGGTATATAAAAATCAATTGCCGTGCCAGACCTGCTGGCCTTTTGCAGAAACTCAATGGAGCTATGCTTGGAGTTTCATTGCGAACGAGGATGGTCGCAGAAGAACCAGTCACCGATAGCTTTCAGGATTCGCAGCTGAAGTGGCAATGGGCAGGTCACATTGCCCGAAGTACCGATAGCCGCGCGTTACTCTCGCGAAAATGGCTCGACCGATTTGAATATTAATTTTATTGATTTGTTCGCCTCAATACTGATGGCTTAAGCTCTAAAAACTGCGGGTTGCAAATAGTTTACAATAATACATATTTCATTGCAATACACTTCTAGAACTTGCAACTGAGCAAGAAAAAAAAGCAATCCGCTCCAAGCCCCATTATATAATTAAGTTCACCAAACCAAATTCTCGCAGTGAACAAAACATGCGTTTCCCCTTTCCCCCAACTTTCAATACGGTAAACATCTATTCATACTAATGTAGGTTAAGCAAGAAATGGGAGAGCCTTTGAAGCTGGCAACATTGTGACCCGGCGCTCGGGCTGCCAGAACTAGTGCGTAAATGGTAGATTTGGTGTTTTTTCAATAGCATCCATGTTTTCTGTATAGGGCAGTATTTTTTTTTTTTTTGTACTCGTATTATTCGATTTGAGTAGCCTATACAACAACTACAAGCCTATAGCAATGTTATTTTACAGATGTTATGCAAAATTATGGTTTTTAATTTTCATAATCCTCTATTATAAAGAATAATTTGTCGTAATTTCTAGCATACAGCAGAGAATATTAAAAACGGAAAAATTTATTAAGCTCCTATGCTATAAGCTTCTACTCCATGGGATCTGTCACACCCCAAAACGTTCCGTATAAAAAAATACACCCGAAATAGACTTCGATTTTATTTTAAAAAGTTACATTGATTTTTTAGTAATCGAGAAAAGTTGAGCTTTTTCAGTATATTCGGACTTATTTCAGAACTTTGAACTCTGTCAGGGGTGGCAACATTCTGAAACCCGGCGGGATAGAGCTGAATTCAGTCGCCGGAGCTTTCAGTTCAGTCGGTCGAGGGAGCTCGCGCTCTCAACTCGTCTTGAATCGATACATCGAGACAATCGAATCAAAATCAACAATAACCTGGAATTATCTCAAACAAAATCGACCCTCTTCCATTCCAAATTCAAATTTGTGTTTATATTTCCTTGTTAAGTGGCCAGTGAGTGAAATTAAACAAAGAAATACGGTCTGTGGTATAGGTGAGTCCCTTTATTATTTATGGAAATCTTTTTTTTCGGCAAATTGCCTGTGGGCTAATGCGTCGGCTTTAATAGGTATTTTCTGAGTAAATAGGGGTTAATAAGTAAATAAGGGTGAATTAGTTAATTTCGTGTTGGCCATTTCTATTCTTTGGTGGGGTAAAAGCTTTTAAAAAGATAACCTATTTAAAACCCTATTTGAAGGAAGGGAAAGGAAGGCATGGGTAAGGGTTAGTTCATTGTTAAGATTTTGGTATAAAATAAAAATTGAGTTATATAATTATATTAAGCTATAGCACAGAACATACAATAATACTGCTATAGTCATTGGTTGAAATTTGAAATGGAAAACTGTTGCTTACTGCCTCAGAAAATTCAAAGTGGGTTCGGAGTATATGTACATATTTAACGCAAAAAATAATTAAGAACGAATGAGAACACGCATGTTCAAGAATAAAGTAATCCAAAGGTTGTCTAGAGGATATTTTCTTAGCGACAAGGCTGCCCTAGTGTTTAATCGTTTTATGTGTAACTCATTTCCGGTTTTAACAAAAAAAAAAAACAAACGGAAAAAAAATATACTATTGGATTTGGAAACACGGTAAATTATCCAGCCGGGTGTTTCCGCATTATTTTCATTATTGAAAAAATGTATGTTGGAAGAGTACACGCGAATCTATTTTACATGTTGCTTTTTAATTGAGTAAGAAGCGGTTGAGAGGGTGTTGTAATTTTTTATTATACAATATAACGAACAACAATCATCATCATGTCATATATTGCTACATTTTCTCATTGTATAATTAAGACTCGCAAGTAAATTTTTCCACTTCCAATGTAACCTAAAGTTAATTTAAACTATTTTGTACTCTGCATTGTAAAAAATATTTTCATTTTAGTTTAGTGTAGTCGAACCTCCATGAGCACGACGTGGTCTCCTGTAATTGGGGGTGCACCCAGCTTGACCCAGCTTGGCTATGTTTCATAATGTGAATGTAATGTGTAACTTCTGTTGGGGATCCATAATCTATAAAATAAATAAATAAATCATTCGAAGAACCGATAACCGATGGGAAAGGTTCTTGAGTGGCGAACACGAACCGGAAGACGCACCGTAGGCAGGCCTCCGACGGCTATGAGGACCGAGAGAATGTGAAAGTCGTGGTGGCAATCGGTGGATGCAAGTGTTACCTTGTCGGTCGGTGTAGCGCTCTAAGGGGAAGCCTATGTACTGTAGTGAACGGCTTTTGGCTGACGATGATGATGATTGCAATAAAATTTATGGAGCACCTGTTTTTTCGTTGTTTTTTTTTTAAGGGTTTTATGTTTTGTAGTTTTTTTTTATGCACCAAGGGGTATAAGGGGCGGAGCAGTGTCTATGTCACGGGCGACATATTGAATCCTGAGGGAAACGAATGATTCTAGAGTTAACTCAAAAGCGTAGCGGGAGTTTTAGAGTTAAAACCAAAATCCTGAGTGCAGCGAGGGTATCTAGGTCGCCCAAGACGGAGACAGCTGTATCCCCGAGGAGTACACTCTACTATATACAACTCGTGCGAGAGAAAAAAAACAAATCTCATATCTGATAATTATATCATATCTCATATTTCTCCAATCTCAAATCACAAATCTCATATAATAATGAATAGGGTAATAATGAAATTCATTACAATATTATTGCCCAGCTCAACAGCAGGGCGTGAATGACATACTTTAAATGAGGTTTGTATGATACTTAATTGGCCTTTTTCGAACAGGTGTATAATAGAGGCGGTATGGCCTTAGTAAGGCCTGCCCAAAACGGGCGAATAAATAATAAAAAAAAAAAAGGTGTATAATAGTTTTTTGTACAACAAGGAGCCATAGTAATATTTTGTTCCCTGGGGGCATTATTTTGAATTCAGAGCGAAGCGAGGAATTCAATATACTCCTCCCGGGAACAAAATGTTTTGGCCCTGAGAGACACACTATTTATCATCATTACCTAAGTATATATGAGAAAAAAAAAAAAAAGAGCTACGTCTCGAAACTCGTATGTACAACTATTTAGTAGAGTTTTGGCGGGAACGTGAAGAATTCATGTCGCGTCATTTTATTATTTTCCAAAACTTGTGTTATTTCGAGTGTTAATGTGTAAATACGGTGAATTTTTACCCGTTAAGTATTCGTGAACACGCACGAGTGTTGGTGAATGAATTTTCGTGTTGTTTCCAAAACTCCATCGAAGGCTCTAGTAAAGTTTTCACCACTTTACTGGGGCATGACTTGGACTTGACCGTGACTTGCTTTGCTCGCCCTTGACTGTGACTATGACTTGTTTGATAATATCTAACAAAACTTGGAAATATATATGTATACTTGACACTGGCAAATGCATAAGACGTGCGACGCCAAAATCCTCATAAGAGGAAAGAGAAAAAAAAAACTATTTAGTAGTGGTAGGACTCTTCTGCAGAGTCCGCCTGGGGAAGTACTACACCTTTGCCAGCTATTCAACTACAAAGTAGTAGTGTGCAAACATTACCGTGTTCCAGATTGAAGGGTAATGTTTCCAGCGTAATTACTGAGCATAAAGAGATTTAACATCTAATATCTTAGGATGACGTTGACGAGCGCAATGCATTGCCACGCATGGGTTTGCACTGTAGGCTCTGAATTGTTCTGGGCAAGCGTGTCGCTTAACATCGGGTGGGCGACTTGCTCGTTTCGTCTCCAAGTTCCGTAAAATAAAATAAAATTGTTTAAAGTGTAAATTAAAATAAATAATTTTGAAACGCGCATTGCCGCCAAAATCTAACCGGCCAGTAACTTCTTCATACATTATGCGTTCGACCTCTTTGTTTAATTTCTCAAACTAGGCGATGAAGAGTCAGTTTTATAAAACAAACTCCTTGCTAACCAATCAGAGCACGAACGCGGACCAATCAGAAGAGAGAAACTCAAACACCCATGGGAGCAAAATTGTACTTTGGTCCCGCTATCCACTACAGGCAATTGTTATTTTTTTTTAATAGGTATGATGACAATATTGTAATTGTTCCAGTGCTATCCTTTGTTTCTTTTTTCTTTTGTTTCTTTATTTTCACCTTTGCATATTACAGCGATGTTAAAGTGTGTCGTCGAACTCAGGTTTGCAGGACAAGATCTGAAAGTAAGTCAAAGGTTTTCCTCTGTTGAAACGTTATAGGACCCAATACTTTAATACACCACTGAAGTGAAAATTTTATTTTAGGTATTCTGGCATAATAGAAATTCGTAAAAACAAATTCTAACATTAATGTAATACATAGCCTTATTTTCATGAAATGTTTTTGACACGACATTCAGTACCGATCGACCAACTTATCTGTAAAGTAAGTCAAAGGAAAGAACTAAAAAATACTAAAAAACTATTGTTCAGAAAATGCGATGATAGCTCCAACTCGTCTCTACCGATAAATTGGTCGTACTGTGATATGAAAATAAAACCTAATGTCCATAGCCAAAAACAAAGCTTTCTGTATTTCATTTGGAATGATTCTGTTTTTGAGACCGAACATTCAAAGTGATATTACTTTGTTACTGGGATAGAAAACCTCACCTTTTTGGTTAGGGGATAATTTATACCGAACCTCTATGACAAGCTCAGAAAAATCAGAGAGGCAAGTGTTGTAGGTACTTAGTTTCCCATCTGCTAAGGCATTTAAGGTTGATGTGAAACTGTAAGTACTTATCGTGCGACTCTGAGATTCGATTCGATCTAAAGCTCTTGTCTCACTGCCGGCGAGGACGCGACGAACCATCGACTATTTTCTCGCTCAAGAAACGTATCATAGATATAGATTCCGTGTGAATAAATAAGACAAATATATTAATAGTTGGTCGCTGACTTTTCACAGTGCCGGCAAGAACTCTCTATCCACTAGTTTGTCACAACGACAAGAGTTTTCAAAGATAATACTCGCGGGAGCGATGCTCGCTTGGCGGTTAGAACACTCACTGTCCCAGCGGACATTCTCTACTACATTGCGAGTAATCGCCCATCGCACTCGTACAATTGCTATAGCCCAGCGACAAAACTAACGGGATTATACTCGCTGCTCGTTGACTCGTTTCTAGCTCTGCTCGCTGCTCGTTCATTGTCGGAGGTGGGACAAGGCCCTAATATACGTGCAAAGTGCAAATAAACAATTGCATAGTGGGTTTGTTCTAGAGCTTTTATTGAAGTATGCGCTTGTAGAGGTGTCTTGATTCCTTGCATGTTACACGTGTTTACATCAAGCTCGCACCGCCCTCAAGAAATAGCATTTTTTTCTTCTGACCCTACTCGAGCTTTTGTCAGATCCCTACATAATCAAAAGAACCGGTATCAACTGATCTTACAAGGACAAAAAACTCCAAAGAATGGTTTGTTTGGATTTAGCTCCTACAGGCAGATTTCACTGCAGATTTTCTAGTTTATCCGCATCTTGAGTAAAAATCATCTTATTTTAGTTGTTAGTAAGAACTTCCAGCTAAGCTTTAAATTAGTATTTAATTTTTTGTAGTGGTAGGGCTCTCTTGTAGATTCCGTCTGGGGAAGTACCACACCTTTGCCAGTTATTCAACCGCCAAGCATTACTCTGTTCCGGATTGAAGGGCAATGTTTCTAGCGTAATTACTGGGCATACAGGGATTTAACATCTAACATCTCAGGGTGACGAGCGCAGTGAATTGCCGCGCATAATTTTGAACTGTTGAAGTTCAAATTTCGGGTGGCACTGAACTGTTATGGGCAAGCGTGACGCTTAACATTAGGTGAGCGCCTTGCACGTCTCGTCACCGAGTAAAAACAAATAAAAAAATTGAGGCAACACAAGATATACAAAATATGAAGACTAGAAAATAAGCATTAAGAAGAAGAGTTAATACAGGACTTTCTCCTGTTTCTTTCTATAATTGGACTTCCAGAAAAATGCCACACATAAATGATGGACATTCACGTACAGACAAAGCGCTTAGATTTAGTTTTTATACAGTTTCTACTAGAGTATGTGTTTCCTAAAAAAGTAAAATATGAGTGTCTTCAAATCTAGAGGTAACAGGTAAAAATTAGGTAAGCGTGTTCCATCTTATGCAACCTTCTCTAAGAGCATGACAGTTGTAGGTATACATTTTATGGCAAAAAATAGAAACTGTTTTGTTGTTATTCAGGGAGGAAACAGTAGAATACGTTTGTATGGAATAGGCGGTCGCATAATTACCTATTAAGGATATTTGTTGTTATAAATGAATAAGCTAAAGCGTCTCGAAACAACAAACGGTGTTCCGGCACCGTTCTCACTTCCAGGCAAACTGTATTTATCATCTTCGACCGAACCGTCACTAAACACCAGGTGAGTTTGTGGTCAAATGCCTAGCCTCTAGATTTTTTTTTTTAAACGGAATTATTAGTATCCGTAACGAAATAGCCGACCAGTATATACTTACGTATAACGTAACTTATTACGTACGTATTTTATTTCGTTCCGACTATAGTTTGTTTTGGTTATTAAGCAGAACGGGGCCAAAGGCCAAACGCATTGAATTGTCCTTGATGTTTTGAAGCTTTTAAGCGTTCAAAGCGTTTTAAGCCAAGCAAAGCCTTACTTACAGCTTTTAAAATCTCAAACATTCATAACAGCAGTACCAGGGACGCAGAAATTATAAGATGTAGCTTTGTACAGCTCAAAGCGGCTCGTATACTGGCTTCGGGCCGTAATTGCTTCCTGTAGGCCGCTAGCGTACAGCAAAAATGGAGCAGTAGGTGCGCTTATAAAACTCATGTTTCATAATTTTTGTGTCTCTAGTTTTTTTATACCTAGTTTGGATTGTGGGTTTTCAAATTGTTGTCTATAAATATTGTTATCAATTGCAAGTTTTATATCTGTGATTATCGTTTGTTGAACTAATTTCATGCTACGTGGCGTACCGCACGGTCGTAGCACATTTATGTAATAGGGTACTATACGCAGCGTAGCTCGCTAGGGCGTAGCATGTGTTCGGAATAGGAAGTATTTGCCTTTGTAGAGAATAAATGCTCGAGACCTAGCGAAATATCGAGACCTACAGGTTTTATGATGTCCTGGCGCCTTGTTATGTTTCTTATACTAGAACGTTTATTTTTGAAGTTCATATCGATAATAAAATTTGTAATTTGCAGATAACAGTACTCCATTAGTTTTCTCGATAGTTAACTGTCTGAAGAATACGGAAGATTTATAAATTATCATACACCTTGATCTAGAATATTAACATTTTAGTGCACTATGAAACGGGCGCAGACGTATTAGCTTGACAAAACACGATCGTGTTGTTGGCACGCGTACTAATTGTCAGAGTCGAGGAATCAAACACTTGAAATGGACCCAACGACGAAAGAAACCAGAAGTTTGGTACCTGGTTTCTTTCGTCGCAGTCTGGACTCAGCTTAATACAATCAACGAGTCTTCTGAGGGCGTTGAAAGATATATTCAAGAAAAAACAGGCAAACGCGTGACCTAACTTACGTATTTATCCAGAATTTTCGCTGTCGGGGGAAAAGCGGAGTGTGAAGAACGACCTCTCATCACCCTGTTGCTACCAGGCGTTCATAAATTCGCGGGAGTAATTGCTGCAACCAATAGCCCATTGCGAGTGCTACTGGGTCACGCGACGCAGCTTCTGTGAACTTTATAAAGGGCTTTCAAATATTTCTTCGTAGGGTTAATGAAGGCATTAATATTTTTTTTTTATTTTTTTTATTTCCGACTTGGACCATGACTCAAAAAGATCGAGAAATACTGGAAGAGTTTGAAATGTGGTGCTGGAGACGAATGGAAAAAATAAGCTGGACAGAAAAAAAGACAAATCAGGAAGTTCTAGAATTTGTGAACGAGAAAAGAAGTCTCCTAACAATCATAGAGACCAGAAGAGGCAGGATGTTTGGCCACCTGGTGCGACATGACAATCTGATGAAAACCACCATAGAAGGAAAGATAGCAGGAAAGAGAGGACCTTACTAGAGCCTTCTGTGGAGTTTTGGAAACAACACGAAAATTCACTTTTCACGACATTATACCATTCATCAACACTCGTGCATGTTCACGAACACTTAACGGGTAAAAATTCACCGTTTTTACACATTAACACTCGAAATAACATAAGTTTTTGGAAAATTATAAAAAGACGCGACATGATTTCTTCACGTTCCCGCCAAAACTCCGTCTGCATAGTTGGAATATTTTGGTAATTAGGTACTCCATGATTTTCTACGGTATTTGTAAATAATGTAATTATGCTATTTGTGAATAGCGTTCCTATAGTAAATAATGCTAAACAAAGTTGTTAACTGTTTGCAGTAGCGTTACGGAAACCGTTTGGCAACATTGTTTATGACTGTTTTAATGAACAATACAGAAGTATTTTGGGAAAGCAAAGATTTACAGTTTTTCTCTATTTTACACACGTTCTATAAATTATAGACGTCAGTGATTTTGCAAGACGAAAAGTCTTTATGCTCTATTATTAAAAAACATTGTCATTTTTTTTTAACGTCGCTTTTCTGGAGTATTGTTCTTTAAGTACCTAGTATGTCTGAGAAAAACAAGTTTCAATCTTATTAATTTGTTAGCTAAATTTTTACTGTGAAAAGTGATGTGGTTTGACACATTATTTTAACAAAGCAGTGCGACGAGACGCTTGCGCGAACTCGCCGTGGTAGTTTCTTTTTTTTTTTAAGTTACTCGGTGACGAGACGACCCAGTCGCTCACCTGATGTTAAGCGTCACTCTTGCCCATAACAGTTCAGTGCCACCCAGAATTTTGAACTTCAACGGTTCGAAACTATGCACTGCGCTCGTCACCCTGAGATGTTAGATGTCTGTATGCCCAGTGATTACGCTGGAAACATTGCCCTTTAATCCGGAACACAGTAATGCTTGCACACTACTGCTTGGCGGTTGAATAACTGGAAAAGGTGTGGTACTTCCACTACAAAACTCGCTTTAATCGCTTGTAGCATTCCTTGGAAAAGATCACTGGATGAGATCGAAACTATAGTCAGAATAACTGACTCTGAATATTCCCGTTTGATTTAAATGAACCTATTTCTTGCTATTTTTTTATTTATTTTTTACTTCTAAAACACTCAAATCGATTGATCATTTTTCCCTTTTTTATTTTGGCTTCACACATAGTGTATTAAGACCGGTTTAGTAATATTATAAATAAAGTAAAATTATTTTATTAACAATTAAGACTTTACTAGAGGTTTCTAAGGAGTTTTTTCAACACTAAGGGTCACGTTTCACAATATTATACTATTCACCGACACTCGTGCACGGTCCAAAACACTTAAATGGATAAAAATCCACCATTCTTATACATTGTATTATTTTCCAAACCTTGTGTTAATTCAAGTGCTAAAGAATTAACACAAGTTTTTATATTCTCCTTATAAATAAGGTCCAGAAGGATAGTCTCCATACAAACACGATTTAGAAATGGCTTATAATTTTTGACAGTCTTTTTTGTCATGACATTTGAGGCTTTCCATTAAAAAATGATTACCCTATTTGGTCGGGTAAATAAATTTTGATTGGAGTGATTTAGGTTGTATCACAGTGGTTCTTAAATAGGCTCTTATACTTTTTTTTTATCATCCACATTATTGTTAAGTTAAATAATGTTAAGTTTTAATTTTCAATTTATTACGATGGAAATGGAATCCTCTAAATTTGCAAATAAACGCATACGCAACTTTCGCTTATTAGCGGATTTATCTTTTTTGAAACTGCCTGACTATTCTGCAACCTCAAGTAACACGCATGTGACGGTGAAAACCTAAGAGAATGTGCATATTACTTGCAGACCCAAAAACCCACAACCACACTAGACAAATTTACATTCTTACATTCTTAGGAAGGTACAAAATTGTATTTCTAATAAAATTGCAATACAATTGTGTCATATCGTGACACGCTCATTGTAGGCTTCCGTAGGGTTTTAAGTTAAGTTGTTGGATAGGGATTGGTGAAACATTTCTATTTGTTGTTGATAATTATGCGCCGACACGTTTTTTAGGCAAAATTATGAAAATTATGTATTATAAGCAAATTAATATTGGTGGAAACCTTAATAGGTTCCCGCCAATATTAATCTCTACTTTGCCGAACTATTTTTATCAAAAGATCAGCTACATATATCTGAGTCTCTAGGAAACCTAAACAAAGTTGGGAAATTACAAAAATATCTGGTAATACTACAGTTCATTTTGTCTTAGGGATGTCAATTCTTGCAGAAAAAAATCGTATACGAACCGATTCGAACCGATCTCGTATTAGATTCTTCAATCGGACAAAAAAAAACGAAGTTCGATTAAACCGTTGATTATTTTTGGATCAAGTATATAGTCAAATAAATTCCACGTGAATTATCGTTCAGACTCTTAAAAAAAAAACTAGAGGCGATGGAGCATTCTCAATATTTACGTGTTTGATCGTACCTTTCTAAGGGGATGCCTTTGTCTAGCAGTGGATGTCTTATTTGGCTGATAATGATGATGCAGCCAATTAATCGTGTTTTAATCCGATTGAAGTGATTGTCAATTGCTAATCGACGAATAAAATTATCAAAGGGCTGCGTCAATAACCGTCGCCGGTCTTCTTTACAGTACAAGAAACAATCCTCATTCATGATATAACAAAAAAATATTTTTCATTTAATAATCGATTTTTGGACTAACCGAAATTCGATTGACATCCCTAAACGTTGTCATAGCGACTATTCTGTTTACATTATTCAATAATTTTATATCCTATTAAAGTATATTTCAGGACTTAAAGATGGATGTGGCAGTGGTGTTCTTTGATTCCTGTGAATCCTTGTAATTTTGGCATGATATTTTTGTATAGTTTACCATTTTTTGTCTCATTATTATGAGATTTTATCAGTATGAGATGAGAATGACAACTGTATGGAGCTCTTAATTTGATTTGACAGGTACGTCAATCTGGTGTACTTTATTTCAAGATAGTTTGATTTGCTGATTAGGTGTCTACCCCTTTATGTCTTTGGGAAAATAATACAATGACGCGACATGACTTTTTCACGTTCCCGCCAAAACCCCTTTTGTTTTTCACATAGACAATTTCATGTCACTGAACTCGCCGTGAGCGCACTAAATAAGAGTATGACGTCAGAGAACACAGTAATTTACAAGTGTAATCGCAACCTTATGAATATGAAAGCAAACGCGATAGAGCGCATCTATCACTTTTTTATGATTCCCTAGTACCAGTTGGGGCTTCTCGTAATTATTATTTTGTCTGCACGTTTGTTTGTTCTGTATAAGCTTTAAAATAAAATTGATTTCTATTTTATTCATATACAGGTTGTGTCGTAATGAATTGATAACCCTTTAAAAACAAATAATTGAAGGGAAAAAAAAGTTGATTTACATTTAACACACTAGTACCAATGAAACTTTTTATTAAATTCCTGTATATTATCTGTGCTAGTACCTATCTATCAAAAGGTTGATTGCAGTATTTCATCCACATTCTGATTGCCAACAGCTAGCAAACGGCAATTTAATCCGGTAGCAAGCGGCAACTGAAGTGTTTACCTGCAAATTGTAAGCTCGATTTGCATAGGTGTCAAATGGCAGGTTCCAGAGCAATCGACATTTCTGTCCTTGTCATCCTCTTGACCTTAAAAGGCAACATTGTTCTGTTTCATATTTTTGTCGTGCGTAAAATAAATGTACGTACATTAGATAGATGAATAAACTCTTTGTTGTCCAAAAGTTATAAGCAAAGCCAACACAACCTTTTTGTATGGAACAGTTGTTTTTGCGCCGCGATTTGGAAAAAAACTTTTTTGAAATCTTATATTTTAGTTCCACACAGTGTATTTAACTAGTTTTGTTATTTTAAGTTTTTTTTAATATCATAATAAAACAAGTCTAAGTCGTAGTATAAGTCAGCAAATGACAGTCAACTGTCCAGTCCAAGTCACGCTACAGTAAAGTGGCGGAAGCTTTACTGAAAGCTTCTAAGAATATACGGAGTTTTGAAAACAACACTAAAAGTCACGTTTCACTATATAGCACTATTCACCAGCACTCATGCACGATTACGAGCACGTAATGGTTCCACCGCTTTTACACACTATCACTCGAAATAACACAAGTTCTGGAAAGTAATACAATGACGCGACATGACTTATTCGTGTTCCAGCAAAAAAACCCCCGACTTTAAGGTTACATAGTCAAAATCAAATCGGTAAGCTAACAACTAGTAGCCGCTTATTCTATCTTTCATCATTCAGTTTAAAAGTTACAACCCTATAAACTGCGTGGGCAACCATTGGAAAGTCACGGGCTAAAAATCCGAACGTTTATGAAGTAGCTGGCTTGACAGGGAGATGAGCTGTGTTTGTTTTGGCGTTATGGCGTTGAAAATCTTCGCTGAATAGGGTTTTTAGTTTTGGCTCAACACTTGGTGTATTTAGCCAGCGTCAAGTATTGTAAATTTATTTATAGCCAAGTGAAGTCATTTGTTTCATAATTAAAACAAGTCTCAGTCATAGTCTAAGTCAAGCAAAGCAAGTAACGGTCAAGTCAATTTCATGCCCCAGTAAAGTGTTGGAGACTTTACTACAGGTTTCTATGGAGTTTTGGAAACGACACAAGGAGTCATGTTTCCCAACGTTATGTATACTACTAGCTGCGCCCCGCTATTCTACAGAAACCGTTTATTTTTCCGGGATAAAAAGTATATAAGCCTAAGTGTTTTTTTTAAATCTTCTTTTATTTCACATTTGACTATGCCAGTCCCATAGTTAATACACAAATACAATATAAATTTAAAGAAGAGAGACTCTAGTTTTAAATAGCCTACAGGCCGACTGATAGAGCATCCTAGCCGCACCAGATGTAGGCGCCGATAAGATGCTCTGAATCAGTCAAGCCTATGTGTTAATCCAGGGTGCAAGCTATCTCCATACCAAATTTAATTCAAACGTTTCAGCCTTTACAGCGTTGAACGGGAACAAACACACTTACATACTTACCTACTTACACACAAACTTTCGCAGTTATAATATTAGTGTGATAGTGCGATTTACCAATAAGTACTCGTGCACGCTCACAAACACTAAATGGATAAAAATCCACAATTTTTACACATTAAGTAACACAAGTTTTGGAAAATAATACAATGTAGCGACATGACTTCTTCACGTTCTCGCCAAAACTGTGCTGAATAGGTTGTAAAATGTACAGTTCCTACAGTGGACAACATAATGGCTCTACACGGTCAGTGCATTTATCTGAAGTGCAGTAGTTCTGGTAGACATTTTAGTACGACCGCTAAGTGTTCCGCGGTAACACGCCATGATTTTTCTTAAATTCTCGTTTTTTGTAACAAAAAGTATCCTATTTCTGTTCGTATTTCGTATTCGTCTTGTTCGTGAAAAATAGCTAAATATAGGCGAAGAGAGTAACTTCGCATTCGTATTTGGGCAAATAAGACGAATACGCGAACACGAATAGCGATGTGAAGTGCCATTAAATTTCGACTCACGGCCGAAGAAAATTACGTAAACATAGAAACAGGGAGTTCGGTGGTTTGTGACGAAATTTATTGATTGGAAGTCATTACCATTTCAAGGCTTCCATTGATTAGGTTTACAGAAGTATGACAGTTCCAAAACAATTTTATTTAGCTCAGGTTTGTGACATATTCTTTAAACATCATCATCATTTCAGCCTTTATAGCTACCTCTGCTGGATATTTGCATCTTTCTTAACACGCCATTTCCGGTCCTGCGCCGTTCTCAACCAAGTCTTGTCCTGTGCCCAGACTATGACGATATTGTCCTTCCATCTGCCTGGTAGTCTGCCCACTACTAGTCTTATCGTTCCTCTAGTCTAGACTACCATTCCGTGATCGCTTTAGTCCACTCCTTTGTCCATTCTGCTTGCTACAAGTCTTGCAAAAATAAGTATGTAATGAAATGATAACTTATTCGCTTGCTCAAAATGACTGCAGTGCTTCTTATTGTAAATAAAGGCTTTTATAAACAGCACGCGGGTCGGCGTAGAGCAGGGCGTGGGCGACGCGTTTCAAACTGTCGCACCTTTGTAATTCAAGGAACTGTAAAGGAGACCGGAGACGATCAATAATCAATCGTCAATCAAATGTTCTGTCAATTGACGTCAATACCGTATAATCGCTTCAATCGGATTAGAAAACGTTCAATAGGCTGTGTCAATGACCACCAATCACGTAAATATTGACAATAGCCACTGATCACCATTGATCTTCTCCGGTTCCCTTCACTGTCCTGGTTTTCAGTTTCAATTTTAATTTTGTTTTTATTTTGGCTACAACATATTGGCAATGGTATTCTAAAGATATTTAATGATCAATGTTTTAAAATTCATTGTTTTTTTTTTGATAGTGCGAAGGATATGGCGGGAATCAGGAAAGTCAGGCCATTAACGAATAAATAAGTCAGGTGGCAACTGCGTGACATCGCTAAACACCATGAAGTGAACGCAAAAAAAAGATGCTTTCAAATAGGTCCACCTGTTTGATACCGAACTGCACCGCATGTGATGTCGCGGGCAACAGCAACTAGAACTATTTTTTTGGTTGCTTTAATATCGTTGAAATTTTTCATGTTCTGACGTAATAGTTTTTTTCTCTCTCTTATTTTTTGGCTCCACGCGTTGTTTATTTAGCCGGTGTTAATGATCATTGTAATCAATGAATAGCTTCTACTTAATTTGTATACTATTGTATACAACAGCTTATTATTTTTGGCTTACTCCGTAGATGAATATTTATCAATAAATAACTTTGACTTTGCTGTGCCATGACTTCCTTTTAAATAATTCCAATTAAAATTAACATCGAGATTCCAACACAAGACGCTGTGTTGCCATTAGCGCGCCTTTCACTACCCCAGACGTTTCGTTTCAAAGTTACCTTGCAGCAAAGCAAGACAGAGCTTTACGGCATCCCGTAGTGAGAAGGAGACGGTAGATTTGAATTATTCATAGTTTGTGATCCATTGCAGTAACATTGTCACAGTAAATATAAGAAGCAGTAGCTTACTTAGGATGAATTGTCCTGGCTACTTTGCTTACCCCCCAATACTGAAACGTTTGTTAACTTTGACGACAGATTTGGTCTGTTGCTGCCTTTGTCATTTGCTTAGTGCCAGACAAATGCAGCATTAGAATTAAACTTTTAAATATCTTGGGACATTATTGCATACACGGTCATCTGACCCCAAACTAAGCAAAGCTTGTAATATGGCTGCCAGAGACTGATATACGTACATAGATATTTTTTAAATACATACTTATATAGATAATAACACCCAGACATAGAACAAACACAAATATTAATCACATAAATGTTTGTCCTAGATGGGAATCGAACCCACACCCCCAAGCACAGAACGTAGGTTCATTACCAACTGAGCCACCGGGGCACTCATCATTCATTCAGTCAATTAATCTGTTGTCAAAGTTAACAAGCGTTTCAGTATTCGGGGGTTACTCACCTAGATAGACAGAGTTCTTGGCTACTCGTTCAATTAATATCAGTACTCCTTTGAAAAGTAAACCTCAATTCTACAAAAAAAATTGTCGTTGACGATTTTCGTGATTGACATGATTACATTTTGCGGTCGGGTATTTTGTTTTGTTTTTAATAATGTTACTCCTGATTGTTTAGATTTGTAATTATATACCTAGCGAATTTTTAAGCACTTGATGTTCTAGAACTTGCAAAGAATTCAATAGGTTTTGTACGGAGCTAAAGTACTGCGATAAATAGCGACTTTGTCGCCAAGCAGCGCAAATCTTTTATTCAATGTATTTGTAACGAGTCTGATACGAGGTTTTTTCAGTTCCTCAGAAAGATGGCATCTTAACCTCTTGCCTTACTTTTCTGATATTTGTTTAGAGTCCTCGCAGACTGCAGTCGCTTTTACACTCACACAAATCCTCTCACACATTAGCGTCTCAATCATAAATAAAATAATATAATAGTAACTTACCTCGGTAGTAGTTACATAATTGAGCCGTTTGGAGTAGAGACGTTGGGCCCTTGGGGACCTGGAGCTCATCTTATTTTCAAAAACTTAACAGAGCGCCTGGCTGGCGTTTATTTGGCTCAACGCATGAGCATTGCCATTCAGCGTGGTAATGCCGACAGCATGCTGGGTACGCTGCCAACTGGTAGTGGGCTTGAACATTTGGATTATCTATAGACCTTTAAATGTCTCTGGTTAATCCAGGACTTGTGTATCGCAGTGATGATACCCACATACACACACTTACATTCTCCCATTCTCTCTTACTCGCACATACCCCACACACAAAAATTCACAATAAATTACAAAATAAATTACTGTCCTAGAAATAGTTATAATAATCAATTTATTTACTTAAAAACCTAAAAATATATTTGGTATAATTAAAATCTGTAAGTTTGCATATCTGTAACCATTACAATGTTACGGCATGGATATGGAGGAGCGGGGTCTTCTGATACAGGTATTTTTTACTTAATAGAAGATCCCAACCTACCTTTAGTTAAGAAAGTTTTGGCTACAGAAAATAAATATTTTTTCATTTTTTCATTTTCATTTTCATTTTTTCATTTTTATGTAGTAGGCTAAGTAGTTTAGGTAGTTGTAGTTTGTATGTATTTTGCTTAGTTAATAAACGCACTTGCCTGTTAAAATAATAATAATATTATTTGTTTTATTAAGACCTTTAAGCTTTACATAGACCCGCCGCGTGATCGTCAATTTTGAAAAGGGCTTTGTCGATGTTAAATCCGGTTCTTGAAACAGGACAAACATCCTTGAACACGAAGTGTTTGTTATTATTAGACAAAACCATGGAGTTAACCACAGAAAAGAGAATGTTTTTTTTCTCTCTTCTGTGGTCAAAACGATTGACAGAGGTCTACAGCCTGGGGTTCCATTTTTGAAATCCATCGATAAGAATTACTTTTCACATTCGAAAACAATCACCGGTGATCGAATGTGAGTGATCTTGATTTTGCGTGTTTTTGAATCATTCGAATTCTGGGCTACCGTTACAAAACATACAATTTTTAATTTGACGCAGCAACCGGTAAACCTGTAACTTTTACAACGAGGCCGACTCGTACTTGGTTGGTTTTTATTAAAAATAACAACAGGACAAGCGGCAAGTCCGTCTTATGGTAATCGCCGCATACCAGCAACTGACAGCAGCGACAAGAAGTTTTTTCGAAACGTTCTCTAAGAAATGTATAGTTAGATACATACACATATCTAGACAGGACAGAAAAGTCACAGTTTTTGGAATTTCTCTGTGAAATTCCAAAAACGTGTAGAAAATGAAGTGAAGTGTTTTCATAACTTTGGTTTGGGAGAGGTCTATCTACAAGAACAAGAAACTCCATAAACTGTATTTTGTATCCTGTATAGATATAAGCCTTTCTGTTTTTTTTTTCACGCGGTGAAATGCGCACGCATACCGCATTGCCACGAGGAGACAGTGCGATGATGTGGGACTCCAACCCACTAAAACTCCACGGTGTCTCTCCTCTGCCGCTTGTGGCGAAAACACGGGAACGCTCTCGCACATAACCGCGAACCCGCCGCGGCCATCTGTCTCCGGACCCTCCTCGGGGTCGGGTGCTACACCCTCGCCCCGTCGCGACACGCCAGGACACATGTCGGCCACAACGCCTTCCTGGGGACCAAGCTAGCCGACGTCCCCAGACGACCACGTGGTCTAGATATAAGCCTCGCCCATCTCGCCCAAGCCAAAGTCGTGAACGAATTTCACATCGTCTACGCGACGTGTTCTCGGACACTTGAAAAGTGTGCAACCGTGTTGACATGAAACATAGTACGTCAACACAGAATACGCTGTCACTTTATAAAATACTGCACAAGTTGTAGAAGTTTTAATGAAGCTACTCCTTCGCTCATAAATTCCGAGCTCTCCCGGTATGTAATTCTTGAGAGTTGGGGTAACTTGGGGAATTCGGGGAGACCTGCTGAAGGCGTATTAAAATATTCACATTACAATTTTAACAATAAAACCAACTTCAACAAAATACACTCAAAAAATGCACTATCAAGATCTTTGGCACCAACCTTGAAATACTCATCATTACGGAGTTCCGGTGGCCATCTGTGGTCTTCTTCTCAGTTCTACTTCACCAAATGATACTTACTGAATGAAAATTCTAGACTTGTTGATGAAAATACCAAAATCGCTAATGTATGCCTATATTATTTGAGGAGTTCGCTCAATTCTTCATGTATTGAGATATCCGGTAAAAACGGATAAATACTTCAAACGTCCTACGCAGCTACGCACCTGCGGAACCCTACTAAGCATGGCCCGACGTGCTCTTTACAAATAATTTATATATATAGAGTGTGTATTTGTTCAATTTGTACTCAAATATGCTACGCGTTTGTCCCAATAGACATGGTATCCTTTTTAAATAGCAAGTAACGGATAGATTTGCTATAGATATATACATCTGTAACCGGCATCTCGACGATTTGGGAAGGGTCTCTATTTATAGATTAGGTACATACCCCGAGGGTGCGTAGTTGAGTAAGAAATTTTACGAGCAGTTAGTTTGACTTTTTATTTTTGTGAAAAGTAATTCTATCAACAATATGTCATGTAATTTCGGTTACAGGATACTTAGGCTTAGGGCCACTTAAATTATCTCAAATTAAAGACTGCTTTTTCCTTCCCTCTTGTGTTTAAGCTCCACACATAGTGTATTTACAACATGGGATTCTTCAAAAGGGCTGTTAATCGAGTCTTTAAAGGTCGGCAACGTATCTGTGATGCCCCTGGTGTTACAGGTATCCATAGGCGATGGTGATCGCTTACCATCAGGCGGCCCGTCTGCTTGTTTGCCACCTATGGCATAAAAAATATATATATATATTTTGCCAGTGTAATATTTCAAGTGAATTAAAGTCTTAAGTCTAGTAAAGTAAGTCACGGTCAAGACCAAGTCATGCCCCAAAAAGCGATGGAAAATGTACTAGAACGGTTATACGGTTATACGGTTAGCGCTACTAGTGGTAGAAGATACTGTCATGTTTAGGGCTAGCGCTACTAGTGGTAGAAGATACTGTCATGTTTAGGGCTAGCGCTACTAGTGGTAGAAGATACTGTCTTGTTTAGGGCTAGCGCTACTAGTGGTAGAAGATACTGTCTTGTTTAGGGTTAGCACTACTAGTGGTAGAAGATACTGTCATATTTAGGGCTAGCGCTACTAAGATACTGTCATGTTTAGGGTTAGCGCTACTAGTGCGTAAATATTTCGTTATCACTCGTACTCAATGAGATTTGATAATAAGGGTTCCTCGTTGTAGGAAACTTTATAGTGAGACTATCTGTCCACCTGCATGTATATCTGACCGAGGCGTAGAGAGCTTTGATCGCCCCGAGTGTAATCAGGGTTCTGCGATTGGAATATGATACGAATAGTTTTCCGTTAGCATTCTGTCTTCGTACTAGATCACAGATCACACTAGATACCGCATTACGAGACTCGTTGTTTCTACAAAGTCACCAAAATTTGAGGAAGGCGCGGGTCGCGAGGAGTGCGACCAAGCGTTCTCATTGGCTATTTTATGGTTACGCCTGCTCGCGCCTAACTATCAACCTTAATAAACCTTAACCGTATTTTTTTTTAAAGTGTATTTGGACTGATGCGTGGTGCGCTTCAAGCGTATGCAGGATCTAGGGTGTGATCTGTGTACTAGACCTTTGTCTTAGGATATTCGACATCTCAGAGCGGCCTTAACGGGCAAGTTGGGACAATACGCCCGTATTGTTTTATTTTAATACTGGATGTCGCAAATTGGGAGCAACTATGATACTAGATATACATTTTGCTCTGTACATTGGTAATCTGTGGTCCATTAGACCTCATGCCAAGTAAAAGCGGAATTATTTTAGACACGTCGGTTAGTATGTATGTAATGGTAGGGCTCTTACAGAGTCCGCCTGGGGAAGTACCACACCTTTGCCAGTTATTCAACCGCCAAGCAGTAGTGTGCAAGCATTACTGTGTTCCGGATTGAAGGGCAATGTTTCCAGCGTAATTATTGCGCATACAGAGATTTAATATCTAATATCTCAGGTGCATTGCCGCGCATAGTTTTGAACTGTTGAAGTTCAAAATTCTAGGTGGCACTGAACTGTTATGGGCAAGTGTGATGCCTAACATCAGGTGAGCGAATTGCTCGTTTCGTCATCGAATAACATAAAAAAAATAAAAATCCCGTACAATTCACGATTTATTAGGTAGAAGCAGGTCCCGTATGAGCCTTATGACGTATTGACTCCAATGTAGAGGATTATGCAAAACGAGCCCGTACGAAATATTTATGATTTTAGGGCGCGTTCACACTAGGACGCTCGACATTTTGTTTTAATAAAATGGGAATACTCACGTTAAATGGAGTCGGTAAGCGTGACACGTGCGCGACCTCGTCTTGCCTTGCACTAACAAGACAAGGCAAGACGAGGTCACGCGCGTGTCACGCTTAGCATTCCTTGATAAAGGTCACAGATTGTGATTGAAACTATATTCGAAATAACCGACTCAATTTAACGTGAGTATTCCCGTTCTATTAAAACGAAATGTGTCAAAACCATGTGAGTTTTCATAGTTATACTTACATACATACATAGACGGTCAAACTCATAACCCTCCTTTTTCGTAGTCGGGTTATCAGAAACTTATTTTTAAATTAAAAATGAACGAATTCTTTACTCGACCAGTCGTCAACAACCAGTAGTATTTTCTGTAAAATATAATCGTGCATAGTAAAGCGATTGATGTAAAATTACAGTTATACTTAAATATTTGTAAATTGCGGCGCCACCAGCGATTATCCAAGTCTTTTTGCATAATCAAAAATAAAACATGGTGATATTAACTGTTTTTTAGCCGACTGCTCAAGGAAGAGGCAAATATTTTTGATGTGAATGTTTGTGTGTTCTTATAAAATATCAGCTGTTACCCGTGACTTCGCGTAGACCAATAAAAAGGTTGCCTGTGTCTATCTCCTACCCTTAAGCTATATCTATGCAATAATTTAGGTCGATCCGTTCTGCCGTTTAGCCGTGATAACGTGACAAACACCCAGACAGAGAGATAGACAGAATTACATTCGCATTTATAATATTAGTTAAGAAGTTAAGATTAGGATTACGATATCAGACAGAGCTATTTTAATTTATAATTAATAAAAATAATTATAAGTGCGTCTGAAGTGTGTTTTAAGTGTTTTTTTTTTAAGAAACATAAAAGAAACACACACACGCGTGTTGCGACACTACGCACGCATTTTCATCCAAAAATATATATAGGCCGCACTGCGCAATAAAACCAAGTGTGGCTACACCCTTACACGTGATTCCTCAGAAAGCTCAGAATTATTCCAGCGGGTACCTACGTGATATGTTTGCTTACTTTGTGATTGAATGGAAGCATTTATTTCTCTTTCTCCTTTCTCGGGATGATTCTTGTGTAGTAAAGTGTTACAATCTCTCTATATCTTTAGTTCTAACGCATTGTTCTATTTTTTTCTAATTAATTAAACAAACACAGTGTAAACATCTCTTAGAACAGCGGCTCTCAAACTTTTTTGGACCGGTATCCTTTTGGAAAACGAAATATTTGACGGAGTCCTAAAATAATCAAAAACTGGTTTTATGTGTATACTAACTAATATTATAATTCAGAGGAATATAGCCGCAGTCGTATCAGGAACAATAAACCTTCGAGGTATAAAAATAAATACGTTCGTCTCGAAGAAAAAACTTCGCTTGGGCGACCAGAACTCCCTACATTACAACTGTCAGTCGTACGCGTGTTTGTCACTAAACGCCTCCTAAGCGGCTGGACCGATTTTGACAATATTTTTTGTATAATTATGTTTGAGACCATCCATAGATGGTTTAGATTCAAAATCGGACATGGTAGATGGCGCCGCAAAAAAAAAAATGTCGCGCGCACTTTGTGTCTGTTCTGTTCGTGCGTTGTTCTCGTGCGGCAGTGTAGGCCGGTCTCAGGGTGGTAGCGCACCTCAACCGCCAAACCAAATAGCCCAGTCAATTTAGCGTTCGACCCGGAAGTAATTAATAACAGGATTTTTTTTTCTGTATATAATTGTAAAATCAACTTATCATATTAATATAATAGTTAAAAGCTGTGCGTAACCGGAACCGACTCAAATTTTACATTTTGTAATATCGTTTCTATTTCCAGTGAGTCGTCGGCGACGACGATGTATTGTGGCCCAATATTAATGTATCGCGGTAATTAGCACAGTTTGGTAGTTAGTGCGGAAAATAAACTTGATTGAAAAATAACGAAAGGAAGGAAAGAGAGAGGAAAGAAAGAGGGGTAAAGAATACCCTGTTAAAAAGAAAATGTAATTAAAAAACTCCAAAAGAGGAAAATTACTGACAAAACCGTGGCCTTAGCCAGTTAACAGATAATCAGGATAATAGACAAAATAATCTAAAACGAAGTCCAAACAGCCCAAGTCCATTACTGGAATGTTCCTGAAAGAAAAAAACAATGAACTTGGATTAACATGCTCCGCTAAATTTTATTACCTTACGAAAGCACTCTGAATTAAACATGAGTTAGAATCGATGAGTCGGCGTCGTGGAGTATTACAAGATGGAATAGCCATTCATATAAAAAAAAGCGTCACTGCACTTTTGAGCAGATTCTCTAAGCGCACGAATTCAGTTACTTTACTTCACCATGAGCTCAGTAATAATATCAGCTACAGAGTAAATAATTATACAAGTAAAGAGGATGATTCCTAGATGATAATTAAATGAACAATGGCTCTGCTATTGTCACAATAAAGATAATTTTAGCACGCACAGCGAAGCTTACATGGGATTTTTCTTTTGTAAAAATATGAATACACTATGATCAATAGGTTACTGTGAAAGTTTGAATATTTTTTCTCTGAAGATTTGGCTCCACACTTTTTAGCCAATATTCCAAGTGAAGTCCAAAGACATTTGAAAGGAGAATTTTGTGGTGAAGTCATATATTTCACAATTAAAACAAGTGTCAGTCATAGTCTAAGTCAAGCAAAGTAAGTTACGGTCATTCCAAGTCATGCCCAAGTAAGCGATGGATATACTAGAGGTTTCTTTGGAGTTCTGGAAACAACAAGAAAAGTCAAGTTTCGCGATATTATACTATTCACCGACATTCGTACACGTTCACGAACATTTAGTGGATAAAGTTTCACCGTTTTTACACATTAACACTCTATATAACACGATTTTTGGAAAATAATATAATGACGCGACATGATTTCTTTACATTCCCGTCAAAACTCCCAAAGTTTTTATTTCTCTTTCCTCCTAAGAGGATTTGACGTCGCCCGTCTTATGCATTTACCAGTGTCAAGTATACTTATATATTTTCAAGTTTTATTAAATATTATCAAACAAGTCACAGTCAAAGGCGAGCAAAGCAAGTCACGGTCAAGTACAAGTCATTTCGTTTATTATTTATTTATTTCATTAGTACGGTATTAAATTAGACTACATTCAAACTACACTAACTATACACTAACTACATTACAATTAGATACAAAAAAGCGTTAAGAATTAAACATTAAGTCCCCAGTAAATTCATTCAGTTCATGCCTCAGTAAAGTGGTGAAAACTTTACTAGAGCCTTCAATGGAGTTTTGGAAACAACTCGAAAATTCACGTTTCACGACATTATACCATTCACCAACACTGGTGCATGTTCACGAATACTTAACGGATAAAAATTCACCGTTTTTACACATTAACACTCTATATAACACGAGTTTTGGAAAATAATATAATGACGCGACATGATTTCTTCACGTTCCCGCCAAAACTCCCCTCCCAAAGTTTGAATTAGTTCCATCGCTTAGTTTGTCTATGGCAGTCCTTGAAAAAACAAAAGCGCGCGATTTTCGAAAAAAAAGGAAAAGAGTGGATCTCGCGAACTCATTAAACTCACCGCTCATTAAAAAGCCATCACGTGAAAAAAAAAGTGGATGATCACTATGGAGATTCCACACCATCGATTTTAATGATAAGAAAGTATTTACCGAATTTCTTTAAGGTCGCACAAGAGTTTTGGCGGGAACGTGAAGAAATCATGTCGCGTCATTTTATTATTTTCCAATACTTGTGTTATTTCGTGTGTTAATGTGTAAAAACGGTGAATTTTTATCCGTTTATCATGTCATTTTATTATTTTCCAAAACTTGTGTTATTTTGAGTGTTAATGTGTAAAAACGGTGAATTTTTACCCGTTAAGTGTTCGTGAACATGCACGAGTGTTGGTGAATGGTATAATGTTGTGAAACGTGAATTTTCATGTTGTTTCCAAAGCTCCATAGAAGGATCTAGTAAAGTTTTCACCACTTTACTCGGGCATGACTTGGATTTGACAGGGACTTGCTCTGCTCGCGTTTGACTGTGACTATGAATTGTTTGATAATATATAACAAAACTTGAAAATATATATGTATATACTTGACACTAGCAAATGCACAAAGCGTGCGTCGCCAAAATCCTCTTAGGAGGAAAGAGAAAAAAAAAAAGGTCGCACAAGCTCAATTGATGCGGAATGTCATGGGAGCCCAAATAGCACGCAACACGTGTGGGAAGGCGAGAGTATTGCTACGTCTCTTTCGCACTCGTAAGGTTGGATATTACGTATTACAAAGAAATGGGAAGATACCTAATGTGGAAAACCCTGAATCCGGAACTCATCGCCGACACCGATGTAAAACTGAAATAAAAAGTGATGAGAACACGAGATAGCCAGACGGGTAATAGCGTCACACGGATTATCCCTAGATTCCGCACTCAGGACGATCCGATCGGTCAAAATACACCTGTAAAAATTTACTCTCATTGCTTGATTCCAAGGCGCTAGCAGGCGTAACTTTGAGATAGCCAATCGCGCTTGTTCGCAGACATGCATCCCACGCTTTCGTCCAACTTTATTGAGTTTTTGTCAGAAAACTCATCTCGTAATGCGGTTTTTATGTAATCTGTGAAGCGGTAACACACGTAACAACTTGCTTCGCGCTGACTGCCTTAACGAGAGAAAGAGAAAGAAATATATTTCCCTCGTATTTTCTCTTGCTGGTCTGCGGTCTGGTTGCGCGTGTGTTAGAGATCTAAAATCTAGTGCTAACGGCCTAATTGGATAAATATGAGTTTTTTTTTATTTAGTGCAACTCGTTAAAAAAACGATTTTTATTAAAAACTTTTCTTAAGATATTTGTTTTTTTGAGTTCTATATCTTATCTTATCTTATCGTCAAAATAAGAATTTTATTAAAAATCTTATTATTCTAAATCTTAAATCTTATTATTATAAAATAAGATTTTTATTAAAAAAATTAAATTATTCTTATTAAAAATCTTATTTTGAGATATTTGTTTTTTAGGTTCTATCGTCTTATCGTCAAAATAAGATTTTTATTAAAAATCTTAATATTCTAAATATTATTAAATCTTAGTTATTATTATTATAAAATAAGATTTTCAGTAAAAATTTAAATTATATATAATTATACATTATATTCTTATTAAAAATCTTATTTTGAGTTTTTTTTTGGAGGTCTATCGTCTAGTCTCTAGTATATAGCAAAGAGGGAAAAAAGTTTCCATGATCAGAATTACGTAGTAATTCTAAGATTACATGGCATTTTCTCGATAAAAAAACACAGAAAAGATCTCGATTTACACAAATTTTTTGCTGGTGCTCGGAACCCCTAGTGTATATTTAAGTGATGACTCTAACAATGAGGTAATAACAATAACTAGGATAGCATCGAACAGAATTTGTATTGATTTCCTGGTTTAGATGTAATTAGCAAGGATCTGTTTTTATGACTAGCGCGCTAAAGCCATCTCTTTTCATCTGAGCACGAAATAACCTGAAATGAATGATGAAATATACGAGCCTATTCAGTAACTTTATATTCCTTGGTTAGCATCTTAGCATGCTAAGTATTTCTCGGTTTAAACGGCATACCTTGTAAATGAAGTCAAGGTTTTATGGATGCAAATTTAAATTTAACATTTTACAAAGTTTTATTCGATAGCGAAACCTCCTTTAATAATGTTCGACCAAAGTAAAATGAAAGGACGGGCCCCAACCACACAACTTCCTTAAAAATAACAAGTCAAAACCATCGAACTCGCTTCAATACGTAATTAAAAGTACAAAAGAGGTTGTGACCTCTTTTGTAAAGAGATATCGAATATAATATCAAGGCATATTTTTGCGGATATTTGGATCGCATGTATTGACAAATGTAGGTAAATCTCGCGCTTTTCACAGACAGAGAGCGACTGAAGCAAGGTGAGCGCCGGCGCTCACTTTAAAGTCTTCAAAATTCTCTTACAGAGCCCACTCTCACTCTAAGTTATTAAGTATAATTTTTCTACGTTTCAAAATGAAATGAGTTCTGATAAATCTTGAATTTTTAGGTATTGATCTGAATATTTAAAACTAGAGTTTTCATTCCTCGCAATGCGCGTCAACAGTTGTCTCTCTCACGCATATTTAAAAGAACAACATGATGTAAATGTGAATTTCCAAAAAGTAAGTACCTTATTACATACATCTAATCTAAGTTTTTAGTTTCAAGGAAAAAAAAAAAAAAAAAAAAAGTATTTTTCGATCTCCTGTCCTATCGACTAAAACATTTCAAACAAAGAATTCTAAACAATATTCTGATATTATAATATTTGGAAATTCAAACGTTTGCAAACGTGGGAGTTAGTGCGTCACGACTATCACACTAATATTATAAATGCGAAAGTTTGTAAGTATGTGAGTATGTAAGTAGGTAAGTATATAAGTAGGCAAGTACTTAAGTAGGTAAGTATTTAAGTAGGTAAGTATGTAAGTATGTAAGTATGTAAGTATGTAAGTATGTAAGTATGTAAGTATGTAAGTATGTAAGTATGTAAGTATGTAAGTATGTAAGTATGTAAGTATGTAAGTATGTAAGTATGTAAGTATGTAAGTATGTAAGTATGTAAGTGTGTAAGTGTGTAAGTGTGTAAGTATGTAAGTATGTAAGTATGTAAGTATGTAAGTATGTAAGTATGTAAGTATGTAAGTATGTAAGTATGTAAGTATGTAAGTATGTAAGTAGGTAAGTGGGTAAGTATGTAAGTATTTTTGTTCCCGTTCAGCTCTGTAACGGCTGAGCGGATTTGAATGAAATTTGGCACGGAGGTAGCTTATACCCTGAATTAACACATTGGCTACTTTTTATCCCGGAAAATATTCTGTTTCTATTGAACAACGGGTGAAACCGCGGGGCGCAGGTAGTGTTCTCATAATGATTTTAAAATGCTTTATCATTCATTGTATCTGGTCATTTATCATTGGGCGGAAATGAGACAGATACTAATATTTCGTTACGTCATGCTACCATTAATCAGATTAATGTTAATGTTATTTATACATCGTTAATACATAATGAGCTTAGAAAAATAATGAGGAATACTATTTTGACCTGAAATTAATTGATCGAGTAAGCGAAGCGAAACCGCGCTAGTGATATGACCTGGGGCTCTATTTTTGAATCACTCCTTTGTTTTCGCACGATAATGGCGTCGATTCCCGCTAACCTACCAAACTTAGTACTATTGCTGTCTTTTACTAATAGAAACACAAGAAATAGCATGCATTTTAGTTCTGTCAAACGAGTTTACCGATTAAAGCCGCGAAGAAAAACGTACACTGGCGACACTTAAAACTTGTTTTAAATCGGCACCCGCTACGGTCTCGTCTAAGTTTGTATGGAGAACTAAGATCTGACTCATTTGACAGCACTATAATTCATGCTATCTCTATCTTACCCTTTAGAAAACCTTTTTTTTCTCTCTTATGTTTTGGCTCCACACGATTTGTATTTAGCCAGTGTCAAGTATTGTAATTTTACAACCGGAGACAAATATTTCACAATTAAAATAAGTCATAGTCTCAGTCAAGCAAAACCATCACCAGTGAAGTAGTGGAGACTTTACTAGAGGTTTTTATGGAGTTTTGGAAACGACACGAAAAGTCGCGTGTCACAACATTATACGATTCATCAACACTCGTGCACGTTCACGAACACTTAATGGATATAAATCCACCATTTTGACACATCACCACTCGAAATAACACAAGTTTTGGAAAATAATATAATGACGCGATATGACTTCGTCACGTTCCTGGCAAAACTCGAAAAACATGATTTTTCAAAGTCAGTACTGCGTTGCACAAAATAGCATTGCATTGCAAGGTCCGTAGGGTTCTAATTAATAATCCGGTTTTCGTGTAAAATGGTCATCATACAAAACAAATAACCTCATTATGGCCCAAAAGGGTCGGCTTCAATTATGATGTCAGGACGAGCGAAAATACGAAAATATTTTGCTTACTCGTCTGCTTCTATTGTTTTTGTGAAAAGCCATATTTTTTTATGGAAGTTCATATTTTTGGTGGAATTTAATGAAAACATTGAATAGCGGTATTCTGTTCTGTGGCAAATTAATTAAAACGGGAAAATTAATGCATTTCTGGAATCAGTCTAAGATTTGTTTTTTTTTTAAATTGTTTCTGCCAGTTTATCTGTCTGTGTTTATGTAGGTACGTTTATTTTAAAAGTGGCTTTACATGGCCTGACCTGACATCGTGTGAAAGAGATGGCTATATAATTATATATGAGTTTCTGGGGAGTGAAAGGGAGAAGCTATAACCTTAATAGTTTGTTTCTTTTGCTCCCGTGAAATTCAGGTCTAGCTGTCCCTTACGCACGATGTCGGGTCAGATAATGTAGCGAGGCCTTAAATCAATCAAAAAGCTTTCTTACATCACACCGAAATAGATTGTACAACTAGTGCATAACGATTTATTTGAGCCAACATGTTTATCAGCCTGAGTCGAAGCCAAGGGGGTATTTAAGTCGAGGGTAAAATGGGTTTTATGCACGAGTTACACTTGGCACTTCACTTTACTTAAATTGCGAGGAAACGAAACAGTGATGTTGTGGAAAAGAGATATTGCTTTAATTAAGCATGCACGAATTGCACGATTTTGTACATTGACGTGCATAGTTAAAGTTAAATTAAATTACTGTTATAGTTCAAAATTCTGGATGGCTATTGTAGGAAAATCGCTACTTTAAATTTTATCGACAACAGTTTTAACTATAAAACCTTACTTACGTCAAAATTTACAAAAAGGTTTCTACGAAATTGTATATTTTTTACAGTGTATTCTGTACTGTGTATTCTGGACTATTATTAAACTCTGTCTAAATTTCCTTTTGGTTTTTCTCAAATATTTAGATCCTCCATAAGTACTAATCCTAGTAATTAACGTGTGACCTTACGTCCCTCAAAGGGGCGTAACGTTACACTAAGTAAAATGATTAGCTAAAGTTCTTAGCTGTACACCAAAGGGTTAAGTTTCCTAAATCAACAAGTGAATCGTAATATAATATATATTACAATTAGAACTAGCTTGCTTTACGAAATTAAATGTAAATATCAGTTCGAAATTCACAATGAATTTGGCTTTTGCAAGACTAGATACTTATAACAAAACTAGATTCACTTACGCTAGCATAATAGACGCTTATATATATAACGCTTATTACTTTGGTGTATTTTTTAGATGAATTAAAAAAAAAAACATGAATATCTCAATGTTTGTTTGGTCTGTGTTACTTAATCGCATCTTCAACTACTTTGTAACTAAAATGCTGGAGTTTTGGCGGGAACGTGAAGAAGTCACGTCGCGTCATTGTATTATTTTCCACAACTTGTGTTATTTCGAGTATTAATGTTTAAAATCGGTGGATTTTTATTCATTAAGTGTTCGTGAACGTGTAAGAGTGTTGGTGAGCAGTATAATGATAATTGAGCAGTTAATTGGTACGTATGTATAATGTGTATCTATTGTGAGTTTTATAGTATTTATATATAGCGTGTAATTATTGTATGTATTTCTATGTAAGTATTAGGATTATGCATGTATTTTCATATATTTATTATATATATTTTATGTAGATATCCACACCACCGACCGTAGTGATTTTTCATACATAATTCTGTCCATCCCAAGGTTGTCTGGAAGAAATAGCTTTAGGCGATAAGGCCGCCCATTATACTACCGGTTTTCTATTATTGTTTATATTTAAGTTTTATTGTCTTTTGGTGTATAATAAAGTTATATTGTATTGTATTATGTTGTGAAATGTGACTCTTCGTGTTGTTTCCAAAACTCCTTAGAAACCTCTATTAAAGTCTCCACCACTTTACTGAGGCGTGACGTGAACTTGACCGTGACTTAGACTATGATTGACTTGTTTTAATTGGGAAATATTTGTTTTTTTTTATTTTTCCTCCTAAGAGGATTTTGGCGTCGAAAATATATATTAAGTATACTTGACACTGGCTAAATACACAATGTGTGGAGCCAAAGCATAAGAAAGCGAAAAAAAGCTAAAATGCTACAGTTTGATTACACTAGCCATCAATCGCAGTCGCTCCATTCAGATGGCACCATCACTCGCTCGTAACAGATAACGATCAGACTGCTCATTTTTTGAAGCTTATATTGGCTTATTGTAATTATAATTAAATTAACGACACGTTTTCTTCATTAGGTACACAGCTATTGTAATTACTAAGTAATTTGTTTCAATCCAAATGAAAAATAAAATAAAATGTTTCAAATGTTATTAACGTTAAAGTTTAAATTACATTTCCGTATACCTCCCTCCAGTACAAACTCTAGCAAATGAATTTTTGATTTGGCCGACCAGTCGGTCCTTTAAGCAAGAAAAAAAAAAAAACCTGATTAAAATTAGTCTTTGCCATTTGGATATCAAGAGGAATCCAACGTCAAAATAGGTCAATCCGTTTAGACTACAGCAGGTTATATAGGAACACACAAACATAAATAACTTAAACAGATACCCACATTACGTACTAACATACATACACACAAACACATTACCCTCCTTCTTGGGCAGTCGAGTAAAAATATTAAATTATAATGCTTCGGAACACGTAGAAAAATCGTCAAAAGAAAATAATCCTTTAATATTAATATCATCCGAATTTCCCGTTCACACGCTTCGATTCATCTAAGCAGATTAAATCTTTCAAATGAAATATTTCTCTTTGACTCTTACTGTGTTCGAAATAAGGTTTGGAATAGAGGAAATATTTTTTTGAAATCTTATTTTGACGCCTCTACTAACAGCACCCAAGCTTCCGTTTTATCAACTACTGCCAAATTAAACCAAGGCCCGTACCGTGAGGTGCTTATTGCGATGATTGTTTGGTTCAGCCGACGACGCTGCACGACCTTACACCTTATCGCGCGGCAATACGGTTCGTGGTCGCGCAGCGTCGGCGGCTGAACCTAAAAATCATCGCAATAAGCACCTTACGGTACGGGCCCAGGTGTTTTGATGTTTTCTGGCAATGGTTGATCCACGTGACTTCGTAAGCGTAGTAGTGGCCTCGCCTTGGTGCTTTTTGACATTTGGTCTCACGCAAGTATTGTGCTCAGCTTTCGGCCTCGCTGGTCAATTCGACCTCGCAAACAAAGCTTCAACTCAATCAGACGAACGATGCGCATTGAAGTCGAACAGACAGACGAACTCTTTTTGTCAAGTAAGATTTAATAGTAGATATACAATACTGTACTCTCTCTTATGTAGATAGATATTCTGTTTATGTCGGAAAATATACCTACACTATTTTTCGAACCTGTATCTATAAAAAAAATATCCTTATATTTTGTTTCCACACACACACACACACACACACATTTATTTAGGGAGTGTTAGATTTTGTAATATTTAAAGTGAAGTATAATACAAGTCTTTGTTATAGTCCAAGCAAAGCAAAGAAAGTCATGGTCAAATCCAAGTCATGCTCCAACTTTAGTTGGGGGATTTTACTGGAAGCTTCTACAGAGTTTTAGCAACAACGCGAAAAGACACGATTTCCTCACACTCGTGCACGTTACGGAACACTAAATGGATAATTATCCACTATTATTATATAAGAAAACTCCAAAGAACAAAGCGACTGCATGATCTGTTTCACATTGGCGACGAAACTCCATCCTCATTCTCTTCCGAAATTTTCACAACTTGACAAGAAACAGAAGACAAAATGGCAGCTTAAATATTGAAACCATAGATATACACTTTATTATTTTTCTTCTTACGCTTGAGTTTAATTGACTTATTATTCAAACTCACACACAGAGAGTCACACAGCAGAGAATGGAGAGAGCTATGCTCGTTGGTTCTTTGCGCGTAAAAATAATCGCCGAAGAACCAAAGTTACCAAAATAGCATTCAGGGTATGCAAACTGAAGTGGCGATGGGCAGGCCACATCGCTTGAAGAACCGATAAGCGATGAGGAAGAAAGGTTCTTGAGTGGCGTGGCGTGACGAACCGGAAGTTGCAGCATTGTTGGCCTCCTGCTAGCTGGATCGACGACAATGTGAAAGTGGCGGGCAACTGGTGGATGCTTAGATTATTATGTAATCTAAAGGTGGACGTAAATATCAGATTGTCGTTCCGTGTGGCGCTCTTAGGGCAGGCTTTTGTTCAGCAGTAGGTCTTCTGGCGGAAGATGATTATTATTACTCGTTCTCAACATATTTGTAATGGCGTGAAAATTATGGCTGCGTCAGGAAGGGCGCCAGTGGGGGTGCAATATATGAGTTTAGGGAGATGAGAGTTGAGAGTTGAGGGGGTGAGATGCGACGGACCAGTGGGCCTATCCCGTAACTCTGAAAGCGATAGCGAGAGTTGCGCGAGCGGGACCGCGCATAGTGCGACTTAGTTGGTACGAGCGAGATGGCATGCTCTCGCAATCAGAATCACGAACGTTTCAAAGTTAGAGGATAAGCCCGCTGGTGAGCGCGCATCTGCAGTGGCACGATGAAGAGAGTGGCAGATCGTCTTCTCTCTTCTGTCTGTTCGACGAGGGACGCAAAGAGAAGCAAGCGGCTGTGGTATCGTTCCACATTTAGAGTGTGTAAAGAAATGGCTGCCGTTGCAAAACCAATAAAGGACTGTTGAACTTAAACGTTTTTCTTATCTTACTTGAGCCCACTGCTTTCCTTCTGACGTAAGTACATAGCGGAATCAGTAGATAGATCTCGTTACACATTATTTATTAGCTGTTACACGCGACGTCGTTCGCGTAGACCTTTAAAAAAAGTAGCCTATGTCCTTCTCCGGTCCTATATCTATGCATAATTCAGGTCAATCCGTTTAGCCGTGAAAACGCGACAACACCCAGACAGAGAGACAGATAAACTGATAGAGAGGCAGAGTTACCTTCGCATTTATAATATTAGTTAGGATTAGGATAATAAGGCTCAGATAAATAAATTAACTTCTCAGTGTAGTAGGGAGTCTCGTTCGTTTTCGAGCCTCCTATAAAGCTTAGGTACTGCCTTGGCTACAAGACCTAGGAAGCTCATGAATCATGTTATGTCAACATCGCTCACTCACTCTGTCGTCTTTGTTAATCTTTTATTATATTTTGTTGTTGTTTTATGGTTGGCAGGTATTTTAGGATGGTCCAGATAAATACAGATTATTTGTAGTGTCTGGCTACTTTCGTCTAATTTAAGGATAGTTCAGATGTTTAGTTCAGAGAATATTGCTACAACCTACAATAATCTTACTTTTTACTGACTTCCAAAAAATAGGAGGAGGTTCTCAAGTCGACTGTTTCTTTTTTTTTAATGTTTGTTACTGAAGAATTCCGTCATTTCTTGTCGTACCGATTTGAAAAAATCTTCTTTAATTTGAAAGGAGATACTTCCAGATTGGTCCCATTTTTATCAAAATCCAGTTCTGATAATGGAATCTATGAGGAATTAAGGAACCTCCTCAAATATTATAATCAAACATAAAGCGATTACGGTATTGTCACAAACAAGTCAAGCATTTGCATTCAGAAAGTATCATTTGGTGAGTGGCATTGATGAAGAAGACCACAGATGGCCGTGATAAGTATTTCACGAGTGGCGCCAAGAACATTCCATAGTGCATTTTTTCAGGAAAAAAAATTGAATTAATCTTTTCACTATTACATCCTCACACTTATCCTGAAAATACTAAGATTAAATAATAAAAATACCAAAGATAAAGTAATATCTTGGCCACAAGATTTATTCAACGACGCGAACAAGTATGGAAATTTAATTTTATTTTGAGTGAATCGGCTCGTCTTCCCTCGAGTGGATTTGGGCTATCTTTGAAGTGGTTAAACAGTGCGGAAATGACATTGAGATAGTAAAGTTACTTTTTCTTTCTGTATTACCTTCACTCTATTGCTCTTTTGGGCAAGTACCACACTTTCGGCTGTTATTCAACCGCCAAGCAGCCATCATCATCAGCCAGAAGACTTTCGCTGCCTTACAAAAGGCCTTAGAACACCACATTGAACGACCATCTGCCATTTGCATCAGCCCCACAACTTTCACAATGTCATCAGTCCACCTAGTGGGAGGCCTACCTACGTTGCTCCTTCTGGTTCTTGGTCACCACTTAAGAACCTTTCTTCACCATCGGCTATCGGTAGCAAAGTAGTAGTGTGCAAACATTACTGTTTCGGATCGAAGGGCAATATTTATGCATTCTTATTTGACGATAGAACCAAAAAGTGTAATCACACTAATATTATAAATACGGAAGTTTGTGTGTTAGTGTGTACGTATGTCAGTGTATTTGTGCCCGTTCAACTCTGTAACGGCTGAAAGGACTTAAATGAAATTTACTTAAACAAAGGCTACTTTTTATCCCGGAAAAATATACGGTTTCTTTGGAATAGCGGGTGAAACCGCGGGGCGCAGCTAGTTATAGTTATATATGAACATAAGATCTCTAATCTATATAACTAATAAAGTGCATGAACTATAAAATCAACATTTATTTAATTTTAACTTTAACTTCTTATGTGTAATCTAGGGAAGCTGCCTGCCTGGTTTGGTAAAATAAAAATGACCATGTATATTTCCTGTTACGTTTTTACGCGATCATGATGGATTATCCATTGTTGAGGGTGACTTTAACGACTTTTTCCTTCTACTAACACTCGCCCGAGGGACCGGCCTACAGCCTGTGATTTATCAACGTGTTTCGACGCTTACATATTGAAATGCGAAGTATACCGCTTACTCGCCCATACAAAGAGCGCCAACTATTTCCCACGCCTAAATGTTATACGATTTCGATGTTTTTTAAATATATTACTAGCTGTGACCCGTGACTACGTTCGCGTGGACCTACTAAAAAATAGTAGCCTATGTCCGTCTCTGACCTATATCTATGCGAAATTTCAGCTCGATCCGTTTAGCCGTGATAACGCGACAAACATCCAGACCGAGAGACAGATAGATAGACAGATAGAGAGACAGAGTTACTTTCGAACTTATAACACTAGTTAGGATATACACAGTGGAAAACTATGCTTATAGGTTTAATATTTTTGAAATATCGCAATATCTTCGTATTTGTTTTTATTGACCGAGCAAAGCGAAGCATTTGTATGTATGTTTGTATGTATATTTGTCCGATGATAACTTGCGAACCGTTGATCCGATTGTCATGAAATTTTGTAGGCAAGTAGTTCACTTCAATACAATTTTTAAACCAGGGGTTGTAAAGATATAGGGGTCGCGAGGTCTCAGTTCGCCGCGAACTACTAGTTTATTTATTTTATAGGCACCTAAAGTGACGAATTTTTTGCGTTTCAATATGTGCCGAACAAAAATAGTTTTTATTAGAATACAAAAATATAATTAAAAAAAAAAAACAATAAACTATCAGCGTAAAGATTATTATTTATCCAAGGTATTGTCCCTAAAACAAAATTTATATAGGGGGTGATAACAGTTTTCCCCCAAAACGCTGCTTTCATCAACAAATTTAAGTAAATTCTCTCTCTATAGCGCGCGTGGCGAACAGAGCGACAGCAATACAGATTTCAAACTACTACGCCAAAATCTCGCGGCAGGACGGCCCTCTTAATAAACCGTTAAAAGGACTAGAAACATAATCTAAATAATATCTATTATATAAAAATAAACCCCTATTTTTCCTAGTGACGCTATAACTTGAGAAAGACTGGACTGAATTTGATGATTCCTTTTTTGTTGTGTTCGTAATTGTGAGGACAAGGTTGATAAGAGGAATTTATTTTCGCGGGCATCAGCTAGTAATTTATAAAACTGTCGTGTCGCTGACTGACTGACAATCAACGCACAGCCTCAACCAGAGGTGTGAAATTTCGATATTTTGATCGATATAGATAAAATATATTACTATCTTTTGAGTTTTGGCGGGAACGAGAAGAAGTCATGTCGCATGATTGTACTATTTTTCAATTTTCCAAAACTTTTATTTCTTTTATCTTTTTACTTTTATTTTTTTTTGTGTGAAAATGGTGCATTTTTATTCATTAAATGTTCGTGAACATGCACTATTAGGCATGTTCATTTATCCCGTAACTTGTCTGGGCTATCTAAGAAACTTACTTCTATTATTTTAATAGATCTTATAAAAACTTTATTTTATAATTATTTAGTAGTAACCAAGATAATGTTGCCAGAGTTTGTAAAATGTTTACAACGATGTTAAATCTCAAAGACCCATCGAGTATTTTAAAATGCAACAATCTAGCTGGATTGTGATCGTAAAATATATTATGTTACTAGAAATTTTAAAACATGTACTTACAGTTAGCGATAGAAGTGTCTAAACTGTTGGATTTTTACCCGACTGCCAAGAAGGGTAATATTTTTGGGGTATATGTAAGTATGCAAATTTGTATTTGTAAGTATATTTGTGTGTTTATCCCACAGAAAAGAGAAAGATAAGTAATATTTTTTTCTCTTCTGTGGTTAATCCTATAATATCTTCTGAAACCTAAATTTTGACAAGTGAGATGTCGTTGAATTTCTTATTTATCCCGGGCTACAGTTTGCAGTAGGGTTTTTGTTTTTTTTTCTACAATAATACTTGTCATGAGTTTTTTTAGAGCCAATTTTCATGTTTTTTAACCGACTTCCCAAAAAAAGGAGGATGTTCTCAAGACGACTGTTTTTATGTTAGTCTATGATCTCACTAAAATATTGTGGCTAAGTGACGCGACTCATTAGATTTTTACTCTATAACGGCATAGCCTCTTTTTGAAGTTTTTTTTTATTATACTGAGTGACGAGACGAGGAAGTCGCTACCTGATGTTAGCTGTCTCGCTTGTCCATAACAGTTCAGTGCCACCCAGAATAATAATTTTGAACTATAACAGTTCAAAACAATGCGCGGCAATCCACTGCGCTCGTCAGCCTGAGATATCAGATGCCCAGTGATTTTGCTTGAAACATTGCGCTTTAAACAGGAGCACAGTAATGTTTGCAAACTACTGTTTGGCGGTTGAATAACTAACATATTTTTATTTAATTATCTTATCCATCATAACTGCAGGGCAGTCTCCTCTCCTAAAAAGATTGGGGAAAGAAGGAAGCAGCCAAACCAGGAATGGATTGTCCCAAATACGAATACGAATAGACAAAAGAAACAACTTTTTGTCTCAGAATATAACATCACTTTGTAATACATAGTTTTGCCTCTAACTGTACCCGCGCAGGGTTCCAAGATTGTACATCCCATCAATTGGTTTTCTTGAGCAAAACTCTTGTTATTTTCCGATACTAGTGAGATATTCAGATTTGATGAGATGGCTTTTTGAGAAATGGTTGCACGAATAAAGACCTGATTACATTCTTACATTGAAGCGATACATTGGTGGTGTTTTAGAATTTGTCGTTAGAAAGATACTTTGGTATTGTCTATATCTATCTATTTAAATAAAAATGAATCGCCTTTCGTTAGTCTCGCTAAAACTCAAAAACGGCTCGGCCGATTTTTATGATTTATTTTTTGTCTTGTTCGTAATTGTCAGGACAATTTTTGTATGAAGAGCTTAGTCAGCTATTATTATATATACGAACAAGCACTTTTACAGCGATCAACGCACAGCCCAAACCGCTTGTGACAGAGAAGTGATGCTTATGACAGTATGTATTATACATAGTTTTTGTCGTAGAAAGTGCTACGGTGTTCTACGAGACGTAGCGGTCTCGTCGCTACGTCTCGTAGAACAGCGTAGCATTTTTGTACAAGTTTTTTTTGTACAGTTGAAAGTCCGTTTTTTAATGCAACTGATTGAAGTCCCTTGAATAATGGTTAGCGTCACGCTTGCCTATAACATGTCAGTGACATTCAGAATTTTGAACTTCAACATTCCGACAAAACATTGCCCTTCAAAAACAATTTTTATTGCACACTACTAGGCGGTTAAATCAAAAAAAGATGGGGTACTTCCCCAGCCGGCCTGTGCAAAAATTACCTACCAGCTGTTTTTTTAGCAATTTCATTGTTGGTCCCATAGAAAAAGTTGTTCATAATGACTAGTACTACGAAATGAAAGGAAATGTCCGCCTGCAAATAGGCACATATAACAAGACCAGCAACTAATATTATTATAATAAAAAGAAAATCATCGTCATCATCATCAGCCATAAGACGTCCACTGCTGAACATAGGCCTCCCTCTTAAAGTGCCACACCGACCGACAACATGCCACTTGCATCCACCGGCTACCCACAACTTTCACAATGTCGTGGATCCACCTAGTAGGAGGCCTGCCTGAGCTGCGTATTCCGGTTCGTGGTCGAAAAGGGAAATACCCGACTGAAAAATGTACCCTATGTCACTCTGGATGTAAACAGGATCCATCAAAACTTCACTCGTCAAAATCGGTCAAGCCGCTTACTAATTTACAGCCCAAAAACATTACCTTATTCTTATTCTTGGGCAGTCGGGTAAAAATGGCCTCCAATGTTCTCATACTCATTCTTTCGTAAACTTTCTACTTAAGCGTTATTTCCCCCAAAGCAAACTTGTTGAACCCCGAAATTCAATTCACCACGATTTTCATGAACAATCTTAAGTACAGTCAGCGAGAAAAGTTTTTAGCACTTAACTTTTCAGTTCTATTTTTTTTTCCATATATATTTCTAGTATTTAATCAAATACCGTATTTGATCAAGTACGTAGGTACTTGATCACTTAAGTACAGTCAGCGAGAAAAGTTTTTAGCACTTAACTTTTCAGTTCTATTTTTTTTTCATATATATTTCTAGTATTTAATCAAATACCGTATTTGATCAAGTAGACCATTCAGACAAAAAATGTGCAATCGTCATTCGCATTATTTTTAAAACTTCACAAGACCTCTTCATTTCTGAATAAGTATTTGCTTAATAACAGTAGATATATTTTTTGTAGGATATTTTGAAGATATAATTATTTCTGACGCTCGCGTTTAGCGTCAGAATTCTTAGAAACCTAACTATTCATAAATGCAAAAATTTATTTTTGTTTAAGTACCTACGCTTTACTTGCTGCTATGCAAAAAAAAATCTGTTCTTTTTGTATCTATTGGCGGAAAGTTGTAATTGGCTCAGTTTTCTTCTACTTATAATGTTACATATTGAGTAACGCTGTAAGTTTTTCTTAAAATATAAAATAAAAAGGTTTACTCATGATACAAAAAACAAAGTTTTGCATTATACCAGCTTACGTCACTGTCCGCCATTTTTCGCTTATCGTTCTCTAACGTGTTTGAATTCCGTATTCCACTCTTGCTTTTGCACGCTGATGACGTAGGCTGGAGTTATCCACGTGCCAAAATTTTTATTATTTGCCATTTATTTTATTATACTTTTCAAACCTATTTTTTCTCGACCCGGGTTATGTTCTAAAACTGCGATCAGAACCATCTAAACGGTGAGCGTACTGCGATCTCGAAGCCGCCCGAAAAGCGTAGCACTCCGCACTTTTTAAGGGGGGAGGCCTTTGTTCACTAGTGGACTTCTTCTGGCTGATGATGACGATGATGACACTTTTTAAGTTCCATTCCACGAAAGTTGCATGAAAGTTAGCCGCTGGGATAAGTCTGTAACAACTGTCGTTCACAACTGTACAGCGGAACTCTTGAGTAGGGAAATAGAGTAGTGTTTTGGACATTTTCCAAACGGACAATGTATACTCGCACAGAAAATGAATTATAACATTTATGAGCATAACATTATCTATGTTCCGAGCTACAGACAAATAAGTTAAAAACAAACGTTGCACTTTTTTCTCCAATTGAATAGTTTTATGAAAAGTGTAACAGGCTAGGCATTTGACTATGAACTCACCAGGGATCCTATTCCTGTGCGCTAGAGATTATCTCGGTCACTCTCACTCCCATTAAATTCTAAATGAGAGAGATAATCTCGAGCGCACAGGAATGGGGTCCCTGATGTTTAGTTACTGTATGGGTCGAGGCCTACTTTGCTCCCACTTATTGAAGAACATAACGTCACTTTTCGAATAGATGGGATGTAAAATATATTTATTTATCCATCACTTCTGCAACTTTTCATTACTTTAGAAATTGCTGCAAGTCACAAGTGTAAAATATTACGAGAAAATTTGCTACAATTTACAATGTTTTTCTTCGTTTCAGGTAATGCTGAAGCAAAACAGTGGAGATGTCCTAAGACCTAGAAGTGTCTAAATAGTGATCATGCAACTTCTGACTGACTCATAACGTGAGAAGGTGACTTATTATCCCTTTATGTATCCATTCAAACTAACCAGTCAAATATAAATCATGTTTTTTACATAGACGATAAATTAAATCAGTGATATAATACATAGTTCCAATTCTTCTATGTTAACCTCAGTGTTGCTGGAAGTGACAGATGTGTGACAACGCTCAAGATCGAAGGTAAAGTGCGGTTGATTTTCCTGACGAGGACTCCAAGATGGCCGACCCCGACGCTTTTGATGACGAGGTATTTTATTTTTCTGTGGCGTTTAAAAATAGGAAGCTGCTCCGGGGCCGTAGCCGGCGTCTGGAACGGTTGCCGGAGGTGGACGGGCGAAACGCTGAAAGTAATTCCCGAGTCGGATAACTATAGATTAAGCTTATATTTTGTTTTATGAGAACCATGGAACCGTTTTGGTGTGATGGGATAAAACTATGATTTACCGACTCAGGTAGTTTCAGGTAGGTACTCACACAAAGGTTTTTAAAAAAAATATAAACTCAAAACATCGATTACAGATATGAATCTCAGGTTTTTTTATAGCATCCCGGGAACCCAGTTGGAAACAGATTTGAGTATGACGACACTAGCTTGGTCGTACCTCCGGCAACTGTTCCGTTATTTCATCGTCGCCGGCTCCGGCAGCGGTGGCACATCTTTAGAAGTATATAATTTCTAATACCGTGAAAACGTCTACAAAATTGTTTTATTTTATTGTATTGTGAAGGTTGAATATTTTTTTTTGGACCAGTCAAATAATTTAAAATTAAAAAAAAAAAGGTTTGGCGCCTCGTGACATTCAAATCACTTGCCTTCAACTTAAACAATGGACAGTTCATTATTAATTTCGAAAGAAAAACCACTTAAATCCACTTCAAACTGGTTTTTACCAATTTTCTCCAGCTTAATCCCGCTGCCAAGAACACGGTCTGTGCATAATGAGTATTTAATAGAATCTTGGCAACGCCATCTAGTGGTTAGGATTCAGTGATTAATTTTGTGAAACTTTGAAGAGTCAAGTAAGTGTCAGGCTGTATTTTCAGTTTGTTATTATAATTCTGTTATTTGACAAAAGATCGTAGTTGAAAAAAAACATGTATTTTTTTGTTGATAAATTTTACTCCCCAATTGATCTTTTTACTGTGTACATTGAACATTGGAACTGTGTACTCGGGATTTTTTTTAAACTTTTTATTTTGATTACTTTTTTTTATATAAAAAAAACGGTCTTTAAATTTGAATATATTCGCACTATCGTCCCCACTGATATTAAAAATTTTGTTGGGACTCTGAAACGTGACTTTTCGTTTTGTTTCCAGAACTCCATAGAATTCTCTAGTGAAGACCACCACTTTACTATGCCCCAGTAAAGTGGTAGTCTTTACTAGAGAGGAATAGATGACCACTTTTAAAGAAAGGCTAATTCGAGGATAGACACATAGTAACCTAGATTTAGTGAAAAAAAATATGACCGACAGTGGCTAGTGTTTTGGAATATAATTTCCTAAGTGAGGAGTCCATTGGACTATTCTCATTATTTTGTGTCCAATTTTATTAATACTAAACGTATGACTGAATAAGAATACACACCTGTGCTTTATTCTTTTAAAAACTGATATAGGAGGTCCTAAAATAAGCTATGGCGGTATATCTTCGAATTACATATTCGAGTATTATTAATAAATAGATTGTTTCAAGAAATTACACCAACCAAAAATTCTAGTTGAAAACTAGTACAAGTACATTTGTCACTAAGCCAAAAACCAAGATGGAAATCAGCTTATTGAGATTTGTAGCTAAACCAATGTTATCATTTTATGATCATTTTACCCGTAATTTTTTAAAACAACTTATTTATTGGCGCAAAATTGGTTTCAATAAATCCACGATGAGTAATTAAGCTTTAATTGACAAAGAACGCAAGAAAATTTGAATTTCGCGCGATGAGCGAAACGTTGTACTAAGGCATAATAAATTTTAGTCATGTCATTTGATTACCTCGAAAAAATGTGACCATTACAAAAAAATATGTCCATGGCAACAAAGAGAATAACACCACATCGGCAATTCAGATGAGGCGGACAGCGGACGGAACTATCAATAAATTGTCCGTGGCCAACTAATTGCTTTGTGTCCGGCGACTTTAGCAATTACGGGCTGCTCCGTTAGATGTCGGCGGGAATGTGTGTTGCCAGTATGAGCGGACGGATTATTAATTATCTCCGCTTTTGATGTTAGAAAAATCTGACCAAAAATTTTTATATAAATTCCGTCATTGAATTTGGCGAATATTATAGCTCTTTTGTAAAGTCGCGCGAAACCGCAACTGACCTTTACATTTAGGTTTCATCTCCGACTCCTCATATAATTTACCGTTTTATTACAATAAAGTAATGGTTGAATTTTACTTGATGTACCATCGAAATCTATACGAATTTTTATTTTTTTTACTCGACTGGCTTAAAAGGGCATCCTTTTGTGATTTTGGGGGTACGAGAGCCGTTCATTATAAAGTAAGAATGAGGTACAATGTCTTTGGAACCGAAAATGTTAATATTGGCTGGTAAAGCTGGAATATAACGTAACTGGAACGTAACTGCTGCTGTCGCGAACGTATCGTCTCCGCGTTAAAAAAATTATTTAAAAATATAAATCTGCAGTTTAAGATTATATAATTAGCTAAACGTGTAAATATAGGAACAAAAAAAAATTGTGGTAGTGTTAGTTGTACTAAATTATTAACGGAACTTTGATAAATTCATAAAAACAAAAAAATCAATTAGCAATAATAGTAGTGTATCAGTGCAACAGACTTTTAAGACTTTTAAGACTAGAAATTGTGCAGTGTTACAAAATAAATAAGAGTTAATGAGGGAACAGTGTTAAAGACTGAAAAATAAATCAAAATCTATCAAAAATGAAAATAAAACTGTAAAAGTATTTTAAAATCACCCTCATAGTGAATAAAATATATCAACGGAGTGTGCGGAAACAGTGCTAAGTTGGACGACGTATGAGTCACCTTTTAACGGCATTATACTCGACTTAACCACCCCGTCGCAGTTACCATACGCTATTTTCGCCGCAGTCGTTATCGAGCGATTGGCCTAGGGGTCAGAGCTTCTGCCTTAATAGCGACAGCTGACGAGTACGAGTCCCACCAAGGTCGGTGCATTTTTATTCTTTTTGCACACCAATTATATTTTTTGTGTACCAATTGTTATTCTTGGACACAAAATGGATAAATCGGCTTGTAAAAAAACATGTTTTAAATGTCAGAAGATTATAAAGACTAGGGAAATGTTGTGCTGTTCGTCCTGCAAAAAATATTATGACCTATGCTGTGCACAAGTGTCAAGCACCAGATTTCACATAATGGAAAAATCTAAGAAAGATATTTGGAAATGTCACGCTTGTTATAACACAAAAACAAAGATCACAACTACTACTGTGGACACGAGTGCTGACACAAGTGTTGACACAAACACTCCCTTGTCACACGTGACACAAAGAAGAGTACGACACAAAGCAATCCCTGTGACACCTTTACACAAATCTGAGGAAGACTTACAAACCAGCTCCGATGACGACATAAATAGTTTACCCGATTTGACTACCCTACAAAACGAAGGCGAAAAGGAACTCCTTAATGAAATTTCAAAATTGAAGTTAGAATTAGAAAAAGCACACAATGAAATAGAAAACTTAAATCTAGAAAATTTTGAATTAAAAAGACAAATTGTAGAAAAAGAAACATTGACAGTTAAATGGAAAAAACTTTTTACGGAAGCGATGAGTACACCGAAAAGACGAGGGTCCTTCTCAAGAAGAGATGGGTCTGAGAAAAAAAATACGAAACAAATTGTAACAGGCCGATCATTAGAGCTAGATGATTCTCACTGTAACGAATTAAACCTTCGGAATCAAGACACAAAAACTCAACTGTTCTCAAAAGATATTAGTGATAATAAGACACGTGAGGAAAAACCGCAATCAGCACAAGGCGTGAAAAATATCCCTGTGAACAAAATTACTGCATCTGCGAGTGTTACAAAGAATAAATTATCTAAAAATAAGAATCAAACAAATAAACAAGCCGAAACTGAGAAAAAAAAGGTGTTAGTCTTTTCAGACAGCATAGGTCAAGGACTATCGTTAAAAATCACAGATAAAACTAATTGTAAAGTTCTAAACAACTGTAAACCTGAAGCAGGATTTCAAAATATTTTAGAAAATTATGGCGTATTGTCTGATGATCTGGTGGAAGAAGATTTGATGGCAATATTAATTACTAAATATGAAAATTCACTGTATAACAACAAGCAAAATTATATAAAATTATTAAACAAAATTACAAAAAGACCGCAAAGAAAATTTAATGTCTTAATAACTGGGCTACGATATAATGGTACACACGATAACGATATCTACCACATCAATGAACAGATAGCCAACATAGCGAACGCAAACGAAAATGTAAAATACTTAGACCCAAATAGGAGAGATAACAATTCGAAGATTATTAATAACTATAAATCACTAAAAAACCTTATCACAGATAATGTAATAACGTGCATAGAACGATTTCAAGGATCTTCTTCGCTGAGATTCATAAGGTACCAACAAACTGTCACACAAGATCGAGACACAAATTTTCCAATGGCTCTGGAGAGGCTGCAGGAACCATAATCCTTCATGCGAACGTTCGAAGCATACACAATAAATACTTGCAAATTGAGAACCTGTTATTTGAGCAAGACTGCGATGTGCTGTGCTTGACGGAGACATGGGCTAAAAATCATCAGATCCAGGCAATGACAATCGAAAATTATATACTAGCAACTTATTTTAATAGAGTTTTTTTCGAACATGGTGGGTGTGCGATATATATTAAAAATAATGTAGACTATAAAGTAAGAAATGATATAAACAAATTAGCATTTGAAATGAACTGTGAATTGTCAGCAATAGAACTGAGAAAATCAAAAATAGTAATCATAGCATTGTATAGACCTGATTATGATATTGATTTGTTTTTTAGTATATTTAAGAAACTTTTGCATAAGCTATGTAAGGAAAACAAAAAAATTGTAATAGCAGGCGATTTTAATTTAAATGTTTTAAATATGGATAAAAATGTTAAAAAATTTGAAGTAATGCTAAATAATTACAACTGTAAATGGGTATTAAATGAGCCCACTAGAACTCAAACGACAAAAAACAATAAAACCAGTTCTACTTGCATTGACAACTTCATTGTAAACTATGATGATCATAAAAGCTCCGTTTTAGGTTATAAACTTTCTGATCACAATGTAATTAAAATAGAACTTTATCATCTTAAAAAAACTAAAATTGTAAAAGAAAGAACACGTAATAAAGCGAGAACTTTTTCAAAAAATAATCTTAATTATTTCCATTATCTATTTAATAAGAGTTATAATGAATTAAAACTAGAAATAATATCAACCACGGACGCGAATGCAAAAATGAGGATTTTTCAAGAGGCTTTGAACTATTATTACAACATTGCTTTCCCGAAAACAAAAAAGCAAATTAGAAATAATCAGAAAAAATGGACTACAATAGGCATAGAAACGTCTAAGAAAAATTTAATAAAGTTAGAAATATTGCAAGACCACGATCCTAGTGAACAAAGAAAACTTACCATAAAAAAATATAAGAAAATACTGAAAAAGACAATGATTGCAGCAAAAAAAATTCAATATCGACATAGAATAAATAAGTCTAATAACAAAATTAGAGAATCGTGGAGCATAATTAATGAACAAGTGGGTCAAAATAAAAAACAGAATGAAACGTCTAATATTCATTCAATAAAAAATGATAGTGAGGAGGTTGTCACGGAAGCCAAAGAGATTGCAAATCTATTTAATGATTTTTTTCGTAATATTGCGCATAAATTAACTGGTAATTTAGATGTAGCCGCGGAAAATTGCTTGAAATATCTAGATAATTTAAACAAACCACAGAAAACTTTTAAGTTCAATCTATTAGATAATAAAGAATTACGAAATATTATTACTAACTTAAAGCAAAAATCGACGCTAGACATTTATGATATGAGTACAAGAACGTTGAGAAATATTATTTTGAACAATAACAATGTGTTTGAGTTATTGTTTATTATTACAAATTCATGCTTAGCCGATGGTATATTTCCCGACGTACTTAAGCCGGGTAGGGTAATACCACTTTTCAAAAAAGGAAGCTCATTAGATCCTAATAACTACAGACCAATTTGTATATTGCCTGCTTTATCTAAAATATTAGAAACTGCTATTAAATCCCGAATAGTAGATTTTTTTGAAGAAAACAATCTGTTTAATGTTGCTCAATTTGGATTCAGAAGAGGTCGTTCGACTGAAATGGCTATTAGAAATATAATTTATTATATTCTTGAATCTTTGGATGGCTCTAATAGATGTGCAAGCATATTTTGTGACTTATCAAAGGCTTTTGATTGTTTGAGACATGACGTGTTAATATTAAAATTAGAATTCTATGGCTTTCGGGGACCTGAACTGAATATGATGAAAACTTATCTTAGGAATCGTAGCCAAACAGTATGCGTAAATGAATCTTCCTCAGTACCGGGTCAAGTTTCAATAGGGGTACCACAAGGCTCCATATTAGGCCCACTGCTGTTTTTAATTTATATCAATGATCTTGTAAGTGCCATGCCAGAATGGATGCATATAAGTCTATTTGCAGATGATACTCATGTTGGAATTAGAGATAAAAATATAGAAAACTTACAAGTAAAAATAAATAATGCTATGGACTTGCTTAAAGAATGGTTTGATTGTAATGGTATACTTCTCAATTCTAGTAAAAGTATTGTGATGCAATATCAATCGAGGCTAGGTATTTTTGGGAACTCAGTCAGTAAAGAAAATGTCTTCTTAGGGTACACAATAGACAACACAATTACTCATACTGCTCACATCGATAAAATATGTAAAAAAATGGCAAGCGGAAATTACGCTTTGCTAAAACTTAAGCCATTATTAGATAAAAAAACTCTTATATCCGTTTATTATGCTTACATACATTCTGTTATAAGATATGCAATTACAGTCTGGGGTAATGCTGTAAATATTACAAAAGTGTTACGATGTCAAAAAAGAGCAATTAGAATTATCAACGGTTTAAAAAAACGTAGTTCCGCGAAAAACCACTTCAAAAGTAATAATATAATGACAGTGGTATCTCTATACATTTATAATAGTTTGCTAGAAATACATGAGGCTAATTTACCAAAAAATAAAGACATGCATCAATGCAACCTACGAAACAAAGAAAAGCTGTATAAGCCACGGACTAGGCTAGTTAAAGTTGAGAAACAGGGCCGTCACGCCAAAATATTAATGTACAATAAATTACCTGATTCTGTAACCGAACTAAATCAAATCAGATTTAAAAAGGCTCTTAAGCATTTTTTTGAAAGCAATCCGTTCTACAATGTTAGTGAATACATGTCAATGGACTTCTCAGAATCCTCATTTTTGTACGGACAATAAACGGAGTAAAGCATAATAAGTACCCACCTGTCATGATATATTATTAAATTATTCAAATAATTAATAACTTAGTTTGCCTAGTTAAACTTAAGTATTTTTTTTATAATAGTGACTTGCCTGTAATATTTTTATGTTATTTATGGCCAATAAATATTTCTGATTTCTGATTTCTGATATTAATTAGATTTTAAGTTTTTTGTTTGCAGTCTATCGTAGCGTGTTCTAGAAAAGGAAACGCGATTGTTAAGTATCTGTACTCGAAAAATATCTCTACGGAACGAGCTAATCAAGACTTACAGGATACTTTAGAAGTAAATGCTCCACCGTATTCTACAGTTGCACGTTGCTGCTCCGAAGAACATAATAATAATAATAGCGTAGAAGAACATCCACCAAAGATGACACTCGCCCGGGCAACCCCACAACGGTATTGACCAAAGATATGGTAAAAAAAGTCAAAAACATTGTTTTAGCAGATCGTCGTGTCACTGTACGTTTTATAGCCGAAGAAACAACTGGTAGTGTGCATAGCATTTTACATGACATCTTGGGAATGAAAAAAGAATCCGCACGCTGTGTCCCAGAATGCAGTTACCGATGCACAAAAACATACCAGGCTAAACATTTCTCTAGCTTCATTCGAACTATTAAAAGATCCTGATCGTTTTTTGTCTCGATTTTATTTATTTATTTATTTAAGTTTACATTGCCACATAACAACGGGAACAAACACACTTACCTACTTACAAACTTACACACAAACTTTCGCATTTATAATATTAGTGTGATATAATATATCATATATATTACGTTATATAGATTTGTTTACGTACTTTTTATACATTATATAAGCACATTTATTTCCATTTGTCGCCCAATGTCGCACCACGCAATAGTTCGACCAAAAATAAGGGACGAATTGTGAACGACGGCGCCCGGCATTATTTAGTTTTCTCCTATTTCCCGCGAACTGTTTCTACCCGCCGGATGACTGGGCTTATACCATTACCCACTATGGAAACTATTGTCAAGGAGAAAATAAATCCTTTTAGACCAGATGTTTTGACGGGGCCTTGCGTCGTTTTGAGTCATTATTTCATGCGCTTTCTTGGCATTTACTCCTTATTCTCAATAATCTATAAAAAATTATAGAACCGCAAAATTTTTACATTATTGCTGAGGTCAGCAACATAGGCATTTACGGGCGAAAGTGATATTTGACTAGGCCTATTAGTTTAAAACTCGTAGTATGTATTTCAAGTCAAAAATAAATTTCAAAAAATATAATATAAATATAATATAAAAATAATATAAATTCAAAAATAAATAAAAGTCACCACAAAAATAGTTTAATTAGAAGGGAAGGCCTAAGTCCCAAGATACGGGTACTTACTTGAACCCAGTCTGTACTTAGATGAAATAAATAATTTGAATTTGAATAACCGACAACGTTTAAAATCATGCAAATTTCTGGCAATAAGCTTCAAACAGTAGATTTGTACAGTACACTTAAATGCGTAGTGGTAGCGTACCCTTTGTTTCTTACATTACGCTACATAACCGCCATAATCGAATGTTTACCGGCTACAGTTACATATATTATTTGTTTTCTTCTATTATTTGACCTACGATGAGCGGATAAGTATGACAATGTTTGTTCCTTCTTTAGTATGTTTTTGGTTATCTAAGAAACTATAGACATTTGAGTAGGTAAGTTTTTTTTGTCTTATTTATAATGAAAATGTTTTATCTCTGGCTTTGCCCTCAATCACAATTTTTTTCTCTTATCTCTTTTGGCTCTACACATAATGTATTTTGCCAGGGCCAGCTTCGTTTTATTACAAGTTGAGGCGATATCAGTCACAGTCAAGCTTAAGTAAAATGGTGGATGCTTTTCTGGAAGCTTCTACAGAGTTTTGTAAAAAACCCGAAAAGACACGATTCACATTACACTAATCAGCAACACTCGTGAACGTTCACGAACACTAAATTTGTAAAAATGTACTGTTTTAATACCACGACGCGTCATGATTTCTTCACTTTCCCGGACGTTCCAGACTTTACGTTCAAAACATAGCATTTGTAAAATGACAACAAGCAGAGTTATCATGCATGCTTCGTCTAAGATCATGCGTTTAATTTGACATCTCGTTTCTGAAATTGGACAAAGTTCCTATTTTAAAAGTATTATTCTTAGACGAAGATACAAGATCCATGGTATTATTACTTTTTTTTTTCTCTTTCCTCCTAAGAGGATTTTGGCGTCGCCCGTCTTATGCATTTGCCAGTGTCAAGTATACATATATATTTTTAAGTTTTGTTAGATATTATCAAACAAATCATAGTCACAGTCACAGTCAAAGGCGAACAAAGCAAGTCACGGTCAAAACCAAGTCATGCCCCAGTAAAGTGGTGAAAACTTTACTAGAGCCTTCCTTCTATGGAGTTTTGGAAAGAACACGAAAATTCACGTTTCACGACATTATACCATTCACCAACACTCGTGCATGTTCACGAACACTTAACGGGTAAAAATTTACCGTTTATAAAACGACACGACATGAATTCTTCACGTTCCCGCCAAAAACTCCCATTATTATTACTTCAAAAGGCTCAAACGCATTTTACCTATGCTTGGGTGCTTCTACCCCTTGTAGGAAAATCGCTACTTTAAATTTTCCTACATGGATTATTTATTTCTAGGTTAATGTATAAAAATACTAACAGATTACTTATTTTGCTTTTCAGACAATTTTCTTTGTTTTGTCTGCTATTTGTTTTGTTTCCTTTTAATATTTCTGAATAATTCTTTATTATTTTCTAAAGAAAACCTGAAAACAAATAGTTTGTTTGTTTACTTTTCGTTTGAAACATTGTCAAAAGTAGATGTGTCAATTCTTTATTTTTTATACGTCTATGTCGTAAGATTCTAAGTTTAGGTTAAGGTTATATCTAAAATCTCATATAAATTCTCTTTATACAGGATTTTTTGGCCGAATTTTATATTACAATCTCTGTGATGATCTAAATTTTAATTTAGAATACTTAAAAAAATAACCCTGGCTTATTGTATTATTCAAATTTTGACCTAAGGAACACCATGAAAGGTATAAAAGGCAAAAATTCTGGAAAAAGCTTTTCAATTCTGATTTTACCATCTGAAGCTCAAAATCTTTAAGGCCATTTCCCGGGCCAGGCAGGCCCGGGAAACTCAAGACTGGCTCGAAGCTTGAAGGTCATAATTTGAAGCAGTTTAAAGGCCATAAAACTTCAAGAGGAACAAAACTTTTCTCCGACAAAATGAAAACAAGCCGGATCCGATGCAACGAATGGATTTCGATTTGAATTGACTACTACTGATCTAATATTTCAGATTTGTTCCTAGATCCAAAGGGACTACAAATTCGTAAGAAAAATACTGTGAAGTGTTTATTGACACGATTGACGAAAAGAGGACATTTCCAGCGCAAGAAAACATAAAAGTGAACCAGAAAAACATACCCGAAGTCATCTAGGAAGGGGTCCATCATTTTTCCAAGATTATCGACAACAGTTTTAACTATAAAACCTTACTTACGTCAAAATTTACAAATTGGTCTACAAAATTGTATTTTTTTTTAACAGTGTAAATCATTGGTTGTTATTAAATTCTGTCTAAATTTCTCTTTGGTTTTTCCTCAATTTTAGGGTCCTCCCATAGATAGGTTCCTAGGTCCTAGATAAACTGACATTACGTCCCCCCTCTAGAGGGCGTAACGTTACACCCTTTTACCTCATATTACCCGTGTGTGTTCCGGAAATCCGTAAATATCAATATAATTTACCCGATGCGACGGGAACACCATAAATAAAGAGGAAAACCCGCGGATTTGCCCGATATCGAGGAAAATAGTTTTCTGAAGTACTAGGACGTCATGGGCTTAAGAGGCTTCCCATAATCCGCCGCAGGGCACGTACGAAAATAAATCTCCATCTATCGCGCGTTGAGGTACTGTTTATTTTTTCCTTAGTGATGTTCTAAATATTTTTTTGGGAAATATCGTTATCGTTATCGATATCGTTTGGACTGATTTTTAAATACTTACGAAAAAATTTTACATTCATGTTACAAATGCAAAAGTGATTCTCATTTGTCTCTCTATTACGGGCAGGACAGGCAGCGAAGGGTTACATTTTACGAGTATTTTTCCTTCGCCTTTGCCACAAAAATAAAATAAAAATAACATAGAAATTGCTACAAAACATTGGCAATGACTAAAATTTTTTTTTTTTTTAATTTCCTAAATATTTTTTATATTAAAAAATGGTAATAAAGTGTGAACGAGATAACGAGAATCAGGAAAGCCGGCCTTTAATGCGTAAGCGGCTGAATTGGTCCAGACAAGAAATATTCTTAAAAGAAAAAGAAAATACCCGACTACAAAATGTAGCATATGTCACTCAGGACGCAAAGACGAATCCAACGTGTTTAAGCCGTATTTATAAGCTACATGCAGGGGGTAATATAGGAGAGCACACAACAAACATATATACTTACATAATAACATACATACATACACTCGAAAACCATTAAAAATGCGGAAAACGGAATAAGGGGTATAATACTGGTGATACTATACATATTTTTTTACTCGACTACGAAAAAGAATTACATATTTGGAATTTAATCATGAAGATCATCATCATCATGAATTTTTGGATTTATTTTGATACTAAACACGACATTGCTAACTTATTTTTTTTTTTGAGATGAGAAATTATGTTGTAAAGTCGGCATATTAATCCATATAGGCTATGAGACGCTGAGAGTAAAGGCGTATTGATAGACACCTATCTTGTCAAAATCTGATAAGCGGCTTAGGAGATTAGAGGGAACATATGAGCATACATACATAGATTGTATGTACTACAGTACTTAGACTGTCAAACTCAGAACCCTCCTTTTTCGTAGTCGGGTAATAAATAAGATAATAAAGAGAAATTCCTAACTTTGAAAGCTTACTTAGCTTTCAAAGTGAGCAATTTTTCGTTTGATTCGCGTATCTGTTCCGCACGACGTCCCATAGAGTACTATCGGTTTTGTAGTCTCCTTGTCACTTCACTATTTTACCACACCAGAAAATGTTACACCTTTCTTTACTTTGTCACGTTGCGTCGTAAAATTTATATTATCGACGTACAAGAAAGTCTACAAATACCAATTTTGGTGAAAAAATTATTTGAGATAGACAAAGTCTTCCAAATCCTAACTAATATTATAAATGCGAATGTAACTCTGTCTCTCTGTCAATCTGTCTCTCTGTTTCTCTGATTGGGTGTTTGTCGCGTTACCACGGCTAAACAGCTGAACGGATCGACCTGAATTTTCGCACAGATATAGCTTAAGGGTAGGAGAAACACGAGGCTACTTTTTTGATTGGTCCACTCGAACTAAGCCGCGGGTAACAGCTAGCATTATAAATGCGAAAGTAGCTCTGTCTCTCTGTCACTCTGTCTGGGTGTTTGTCGCGTTATCACGGCTAAACAACTGAACGGATCGACATTATTTTTATTTTATTTTTTATTTTTAGCATATATATAGGATCAGAGATGGAGATAGGCTACTTTTTTTAGTAGGTCCAAGGGAATGAAGTCGCGGTTACCAGCTAGTTTATTATAAGTGCTCTTTTAAAAATAACCTAAAAGAGACACACATCAACTCTCCACTAACATTACACTAGCTTTACTTATGCGACTGCTCGCTTCAAGCCACTTACTAAACTAAACAAGCGAGTTTAATCAATCGGCCGATTGTTGGTTGGCTGGTCTGCGCACACACCAGCAACTCGACTCTTTTGTTGGTCCAGTATTCGCGCTAGCGAGCCAACCCGACCAAATTATCGGCCGATGAAAAGTCTGCAGTCTGCGAGGACTCTTTTTTACAAACTGCGTTCGACATAATGATTTATTGGAGATTGACACGCAAGAGCGTTTCCTGTCACGTATTTCCTGTTATGTTGTTACATAGAGGCATCAAGGAAGCACACTACCAAATTGTTCTAAATATTGTTCTTATATTAATGCAATTTTGTTAAAGTGTTAGATTGGAGAAATTAGAGGAAAAAATATATTTTACTTTATTACTAGGTTTTGTTACTTCTATGGGATTAATAGCACAATTTTTGTTTTAATTGTTGATGGTCTACCATCGAACAACAAGAAGTTATAGTTTGAAAAAAATTTAACCAACAGTTCTATCATCATCATCATCATCATCTCAGCCACAGGACGTCCACTGCTGGACATAGGCCTCCCCCTTAGATTTCCACGAAGAGCGGATGGAAGCGGCTCGCATCCAGAACGCTCGCTCGCTCGTTCTGTAGAACTAATGAAAGTTAACAAGGTATTTTTAGTTCTGTAGAACAAAAGGGCCAGTTTCAATAGTTCTACCATAGAAATACTGGGATAAAAAGTTTTTACACTTCTATGACGTCACAGTCCCATAGAACAAATGGGAGTTACGGAATTGGCTAGCTGAAATAATATTGTATGGATGATACTAATGGGAGTTTCATTTCTATGACACAATTCGTCTAGGCTTAAGCGAGGCTGGATATAATAATCCAAGCTTTATTTTGTTCTGGATATACGTGCTCTATTTATATAATCATAATAATAATAACTTTGCTTTTATAAAGTCTAAATTAATAATAATTATTTACGTAGTTGATTGATTCAGGCGTCACTTTGCGGAAGTTCATTTTCAAACTGTCAAAAATAACCAATATGAAGTGTCTTTCCGCTGTAACGTCGCGTCCAGTACAATAGGAATAATGAACAATTGTTTACGGTTTAAGATATCTGCCCATTGCCACTTCAGCTTACAAACCCTGAAAGAGTCAATAGTTCCATGACAAATTTTTTTTCCCCTGTATTTTTAGGGTTCCGTAGTACTACAAGGAACCCTTATAAGTTCGTCATGTCCGTCTGTCTGTCCGTCCGTCTGTCTGTCTGAATCATTTACAGCCTTATAACTTATAAAGTTATAAACTTACATGCATACATTTTTGTACAAAGATAGTCTAAATATAGACCTACAGTTTCAAAAAATAACAAAAACTTTTTTTTGTAAAATAAGGGTAGCTCCCATACATGTAAAGAGGGGGTAAAAAAATAAATTTCGCTGCACCCCATCATGTTGGGTGTCGTTGAATAGGCCTTTGTAAGATGACAATTTTGACAGAATTAAAAAAACCTAATGTTATACTAATGGGGTGGCTGTCATACATGTAAAGTGGGGATAAAAAAAAATATTCGCCTGTACCCCACATGTGGGGTATCATTGAATAGGTCTTTTAAAATGATGTTAAGGTTTCCTATACAATTTTTTTATCAAACGTACTGGTATTGGTACGTACTGCTATATCCGAAATATTGCCCGACAAAGTTGCTTGCAATGTGCCCCCCCCCGCCATTTCTAATATGCATCTCAGAAACTTGTAATCTTTCATGTTGATAGATCTTAGTAAAAACTTTATTTCAAAATTAGTTTGGGCAACATGTGATAACTACTTTTTGAGTTATGCTGTAATAACGGATAAAAACATCAAACATCCTACGCACCTACGGAACCCTACTAAGCATGGCCCGACATGCTCTTTACAAGTTATTTATATAAAAAAATGTTCAATGTTATATAAAAAGCCGGCCCTTAATAGCGAATAGTAATTTCTAAGTAGATAAGAACAGTTGCATGTAACTCTGCAATCACACTTCTCGCGCTGCTCTTGACGTTCTATCTCGCCGGTCCTTGACTCGCGCTCAAAAAACCGAAAAAATCAAGAGCGGCGAGCAACACGAGGAGCAAATTTTTTTTAAACGCCTATGGCCATTCCTCAACCTTTGAAAAGTGACAATTAGTCTACGAGAAAGACTATTGAAATAAAAATTGCAAATCTTATGAGGGAAGCGGTCACATCAATTTGAGACACATGTGAAGTGGTGGAAGATGTGTACCAGCGTGAGACACGGGCACTCAACTTAACGGTTGCACGAATGTCAAAAAATTAATAAAAATGAAAAAAAAAGTACCTATTTTATTTGTGAAATCGTCGGATTCTCTGGTTCAACTCTGTTTTTTTAAGCATCTCATTTCATACGATTATAAAAATTTTTACTAAGGCTCAAGTTTTTTTACGACATTAGAGAAATATAAAACCAAACGATGGAAACGGAAATAATTAATATCCTCGCATATTCGAGTACCTTCGTAATAAGTCACATGTGTCTGCGTTGAAGTTACTTGAAATATTACCCACACACATGCCATAATTCTGATTAACGATAACAGTATATTCCGTTCGGTTATTTCATTTATTTACGACTTTCTGCCCTTTGTTGTCTTTGTTTCAGTTCAATACGTTCGACCACCAGAGATTTTTTGAAGAATTTGCGAAATTTCTTGTCTTTGATGTGTTGTCTCTCCATTGCCCACCGTGTGACTCTGAGTTTCTTCAAAAGGTGCTGAAACGTGGTCCTTGACCACAGGGTCAAGGACCACGTTTCAGTTCCATATGTCATCACTGGCAACACAAATTGATTGAATCCTTTGTCTTCAGGCGCTGCGGGATTTCGTACGAAAAGATAACAAAATACAACATGGTACTAAAATAATGAATAATAGTACTTATGTAACGTAGTCCGATTCTTGAAGATAATAAATAAATAAACAGGAACACAAGTGGAGTCGAGGGACATCACTAGTGTTAAAACAGACATTAATCTAGCTAAGGGACAGTTTCAACTCACATCCGACACATGTCTCCTATTCTCTCCCATTTCAACAAAACTATTCTCACTAGGATTCTTGAGACTCAACTCAAAATATGCCGAGAGATTCAAACTATCTGGGCGTGCATAATCCGGGACCGGTGGCTCAAATTACTCTATGCAAATTGGGATTCCGGACAGGCATGTCCCGCTTACCGACTTGCATTGGGAATTTTCAATATGTCTCTATTGGCGGCTTAGGTGTTAAAGTTGGGAATTTGTTATTTTAATTTTTCGTTTGATATGGGTAGAGGAGAAGCTTTTAGTATTTCAGTGAAGATGGAAATGGAATGGCGCATTAAATTATCATTAAACGAAATAAGAATATTTTTTTAGAAAAAAATAAACATAAATCTACTCCATTCAAAAAGCGTTTTCCCAATAAAGGCTTTGCCCAGCTATGGTCGTTTAATAGAAGAAGTAATAATTACAATACCTTTTATCATAACAACAAAAATAACACAACAACAGCCTTTTACCACAACAATAATATTCGTTAATATTCCTCGTGTAGTGTCGTGTTGTTACAGTCGAGATGAAATGTTTGCTATTCGCATGCTAAGTATGGTGACCGTGGGTTTGATAAAACTGGAGGATTTTCCGAGGATTTGTTTGGGTTCCGTTTTTTTCCACAACTTCGTGAAAGGGACGGACATCCAGTGATGTTGGTGAACTTAGCAGATAATTGTCCAGCAGATATCCTGGTGGAATGTTCGCGGACTCAGTCTGTCAGATCTGTCATGCTCACTCAATACGGTTCTAATTTTCTCGAAGTTGGCGTTATTCAAAGTGTCATGTCCGCCCACTGAGTGAGGCGGCACTGATACTATTTAAACTGATGTGTAATATTTTTAAGTAGATGATACTGAGTGTACATAATGGAGCTGACATAGTCGCAAAGCGACTCAGGCTTCTAATAAACTAGTAGTTCGCGGCGAACTGATACCTCGCGACCCCTATAAATATTTACAACCCCTGGACCGATTCAGCTCATGTTCGAACTTTAAAATTGTATTGAAATTAACTACTTGCCTACAAAATTTCATGAAGATCGGATCAACGGTTCGCAAGTTATCATCGGACAAATATGCACACAAACATACAAACATACATACAAATGCCGATTTGTCCCAGTAAACTCTGAGACCTTCACTTCGCTCGATCAATAAAGATTTAAAAAAAAAATTAACAGCAGATCAATAAATTAGAGTTCTATTCGCATGCAGCTGAGTTCTATAGTTTCAGAAACTTTTCAGGAATAGTTCTGGCGTTTTTCCTGAAAAAAGTTATCTGTCAAAATGATCTGCTAACTTCCGGTAGCAGATCATTGTGCTGTTTGTTAAAAAACCCTGTGGATGCAAATGTGATTTTGTCGTTCAGTGTAATGGGTAGGCTTTTGTTCAGCGGTGGACGTCTTCCAGCTGCCCTTTTTTTATCTGTCTCCGATATTTATGTGTGCCTTGGTTACGCGTCTGTTTAAAAATTTTTAAAATATTATCTCATCAGAGATAATATTCATTATGAGTGAAGTTCCATCGGCCTAGCCTAGCCGAATGGTTACTGGCTCTCAATTTACATTACCGTATTATACAGGCATTCAGCGACTTTTCAACTCGTAACAACACGTTTATCACAACCACAACAATAATACTCGTTAATATTCGTCGCGTGCCTATGTTGTTTCAGCCGAGATGTTCGCGTTTCGCTGATTATGGACAGTAGGCTGACCGTGGGTTTGATGAAACTGGAGACTTTCTGCAGTTTTTTTTTATGTTACTCGGTGACGAGACGAGCAAGTCGTTCACCTGATGTTAAACGTCACGCTTGCCCATAACAGTTCAGTGCCACCCAGAATTTTAACTTCAACAGTTCAAAACTATTCGCGGCAATGCACTGCGCTCGTCACCGAGATTTTAGATGTTAAATCTCTATATGCCCAGTAATTACGCTGGTAACATTGCCCTTCAATCCGGAACACAGTAATGCTTGCACACTATTGTTTGGCTGTTGAATAACTGCCAAAGGTGTGGTACTTCCCCAGGCGGACTCTGCAAGAGAGCCTACCACTATAAAAATTTAATTAAAAAATATTTGTTGTAATTCGTTTTTTTGCACAGTAGGGTGACCGTGGGTATAGTATACTCTTATTTAACGATTCAAACTCGTTGTTCCCCACTAGGTTTCCCTGTGTCGGGGATGCTTTGGAAAACACACAAAGACACCGACAATCAACACTCAGCAGAAAACAAATAATTCACAATTTAAACGCCCCCCCGGGCGGGAATCGAACCCAGAACCTCCTGCTTATAAGGCAGACACGGATGCTCGTCTAATGGAGACTGGAGTTTTTCTCAGATTTGTTGTCGTATTTTTTTTTGTTTCTCTTTATTTTACATATTAGCATGAGTGCGTTTTGAGGTGCAACGTTTCACTCAGCGCGCCAAATTCAAATTTTCTTTTTCCGATTACGTTGTTTTTTTTTTTAAAATTTCGTCTCTGAAATTTAAAAAAAAGTTTTTTTTTTATTATAAATGTTGTGAAAGTGCAAACGAGATAGCGAGAATCAGGAAACCGGGCCCTTTATCATGTTTATGTAATCCTTGAACCGATTTAAAGTTAGCTAACTCTGATAAGGCTTCGGCTAATCTTTGTTCAAATAAACATTATTATTATATTATTATTATTAAAATCTTACCGACTTTAGATTAGTACCATGAACTTCAATACCAATGTTACGAGTTTACAATACACGTAAAGTTTTGCGATTTGATTACATACGTATAAATTATATTCTATTATTTTCGAGTGGGTATCCTAACTAATATTATAATTGTGGTATCAGTTGTATCAGGACCAATAAAGCTTTGAGGTATAAAATTAATACGTTTGACTCGAGGAAGAAACATCGCTTGCGCGATTCATAACTCCCTACATTACAACTGTCAGTCCATACAAAACGTGAAAAGATGCACAGAAATAGATCAACGCCTTCTAGAAGATGAATAGACGTTGACTTTGTCTCTCTGCCTGGATGTTTGTCGCGCTACCACAGTTAAATGGCTGAACGGATCTTGATAAAATTTGATAACGAATTACTGTATATCACAAACATGGACATAGGATAATTTTTTAAGTCCACGCGATCGAAGTCGCTGGTAACAACTAGTAATTATAGTCCTTTTCTAGGAATCAACGCACAGACCAAACTGCTTATGATAGAGACGAGAAATTTGAACCCAATACTCCTCAAACGGTATAAGTGAACAATAAGAACAGATTTTGCAAAATTCCACTTCTAAAGTGGTAAAATGGACTCCCAAAGTTTGTACGAAATTAAATATTTTTTCATGCTTAGCTAATGAAACTCATTAAAAATAAAGAAAGTCATGTCTCAGGACGTCCACTGCAGAACAAAGGCCTCCCTTAGACTGCCACAGTGAACGACAATTTGCAACTTTCATCCACGACCTTCAAAATGTCGTCAGTCCACCTAGTTGGAGGCCTACGCTGCGTCTTCCAGCTCGTGGTTGCCGCTCAAGAACCTTGTTTACCCATAGGTTATCGGTTCTTCGAGCGATGTGCCCATTGCCATTTCAGCTTGCAAATCATGAAACCCACGTAGATGACTTTAGTTCTTCGGCGAATATCCTCATTCCGGATTTTATTGCGAAAAGAACTCCGGGCATAGCTCTCTCCATTGCCCGCTGTGTGAATCTGAGTTACTCCAAAAGGCTAGCCTGTAAGGACCACGTCTCTGTTCCATATGTCATCACTGACAACACACATTGGTTGAAGACCCTTGTCTTTAGACATTGCGAAATTTCGTACGAGAAGATATCACGCAATTTCCCGAACGCTGCCCATCCGAGTTGGTTTCTTTGATGGATTCCTTCTGGGTAGTCAGGTAAAAAAGTATTATCCTCTTTCTGAGCAGTCGAGTAATAATCTATAGCCAAGTATTCTGTATCAGTTCTGAGCAAGCATGTTCTTAAAAAAATCATGTCAAAAGTAAAAAAAAAACATGACAACTTATTTTTTGTCCTTTAAAAGCTAATACCACAGCTACTGCACATTCTAAGTGTGGTAATGGTATAACGTTGTTTTGTATGTGACAAGAGGTCTTTGTTTGTTGGCTTCATGCTGATGCGAGTGTGCAGGGACCCTTAACTGACTATGTGTTTCAAAACTTGAGTGATACACAAATTTGTATATTTTGTGGAGAGAAGAAAGAAGACTCTAAGACTCTTTGTTAGCTTTTTAAGTTAAATTTACTATAGGTACGTATGCCGTGTATAAGTGTACAATATCACTTCTGGTTTGATAAGAACCAAGATTTCTTTCTACTGGGTATTCGGTTAGATGACAGCACAGATGTCTTAGGCTATGATTCAGAGTCAGGACCGTAAGACAGTCATAGTCGAGCATCGGCTGAGTCGATCTTTGACATTTGAATTCAGAAACATAGTTCGATACAAACTTTGCACGGTCTTAGCTAAGATTATACTTTGTTGTCTATGGCAGTTTTTGTTTTTAGCAGACGTGAATTAAAAACAACAAAGATAGCAATACATAAAATGATACTGGAGTGTGGGGAGTGTGTGAAACAAAATAATTATGATGTAAATCTATTTTTTATGTTGTTTGATGGTAGCATGAAGCATCTTAGAAAATCGCGGGTACATTACTCTAGTTTGTAGTTTCTTATGGTTGGGTTAGTGCAAAATTAAATTGGGCATTTAGGCGCCGCACGAGCGCCATCTACCGGCGGCGCGCTGCCCTACTATCGAACTAGCGCTTCTATGCGGCTAGATGGCGCGCGGCCGGTCCGGCGTCTCAGAAGATACCTACTGAGTTGCAGTGTTGTTCTCCATACAGCAATTGCCATATTATACGGTTTTTAGGCACGCTACGCTTCAAATACACGGCATACGGCAGCACTTCCAAAGCCGTATAATATTTGTATGAAATATACGGCAATCCACGAAAGAGTTAAAAAAACTGCCATTACAAATTTTTCGTGTAACGTAACGCACCGAGCACCCGGAATTCCCCGTTGAAAAACGCCCTCTATGAATACGACAATATTGAGATGTTGGACTATTAAGGATAAACGACTTTCATACAAAACTGTCGATGCCTTTTTAGGCGTCCTACTACGATTTTGAACTGGGCATGACTTAACATAGGTCTAATTTGGCCTCTAAGTATCGCAAAGTCGATAATTTAAAATGTTCATGGCTAGGAAATACCATCTTTCAACCCAATAATTACGACAAATTTTACGATTGTAGTGGTGTGTTTTTTACATGCGAATCATGCGATCATGGTGTGCGTGAAATATTGATGTGTGCGTGCGTCTTGCAAAAATCGTGTACACTGGTTGTGCCGCGCGCGCGTCACGCGGTTTACGCGACGTTGCCAGCTTGTCGGAGCGTGTGTGAGCGAGACTAGGTATTCTTGCCTCGCGGCTTAGTCCGCGCGCGGTCTTCGATAATTGCGACGTTGCGAGATTCGGTATCGGTGTGCAGTGCAGTGTTTGATTTGGTTACCTAATCTATCTATACCAATATTATAAAGAGGAAAGATTTGATTGTTTATTTATTTCATTGTTTGTTTGTTTGAATGGGCTCCAAAACTGCTGAACCGATTTGAAAAATTCTTTCGCTGTTGGGAAGCTTCACTATCCCCGGGTGACATAGGTTATATTATATTTTCAAAAAAATTAGGGATCCTTACTAAAACTCCAATAATGTAACCCAAGATGATGTATTTCGCGTGCACTGCGAAAACTATTCATGATGAAAGAATAGTCTATACCAATATAATAAAGAGGAAAGATTTGATTGTTTGTTTGTGTGCATTGAATGGGCTCCGAAACTGCTGAACCGATTTGGGAAATTCTTTCACTGTTGGGAAGCTACACTATCCCTATACTATACTATATTTTATTTAAAAAAAAATTGGGATCCTTACTAAAACTCGAATAATGTAACCCAAGATGTAAAAAAAATACCTAAAATATCCTTTACATCGCGTGCGTTGCGACAACTATTGATGATGATAGAATAATCTATCTATACCAATATTATAAAGAGGAAAGATTTGATTCTTTGTTTGTTTGTTTGTTTGCATTGAATGGGCTCCGAAACTGCTGAACGGATTTGAAAAATTGTTTCGCTGTTGGGTGGCTTTTCGGCTTTCTTAATATTTTTTTTTTTTTTGTGACTTGACGCGGGTGGAGGGGTTTTCGTGTGTGTATTATGGTTTTTATTTTTTTGTTGGGTGCCCGTGCGAAGCCGGGGCGGGCTGCTAGTAACCTAATAATAACGTACATAATTATAATAGAATGCAGCAGACATCATCGTTGCGCTATAGACGCCATCAATATTCTGGCCAAAAATGAGCACGAAACGTGTTCGTGCTCGGCTGAAATATTATCATGGCGAAGGTGTTTCGTAAGTGCCTACCTACCTAATTTATAAATAAAAAATATAATTCGAGACTTCTTGCCCATTTTCATGGCGATGGGGGGATTTCTACCCTTCCAACTGCGATTTTCATGTACGGTCATAGATTTTAAGGATCATCATCATCATCATCATCAGCCTGTTTCCTATCGTACCGAGATTTCTTACCCATTTTTCATAGCAATGGGGGAAATTTCTACCCTTCCAACTGCGATTTTCATTTGCGGTCATAGATTTAAAATTCATCATCATCATGATCAGCACGCTTCCTAACGTATCGAGACTTCTTGCCCATTTTCATGGTGATGGGGGGATTTCTACCCGTCAAACTGCGACGTTCATTATCGGTCATAGATTTTAACCATAATCATCATCATCATTAGCCAAATTGCTACCGTATGGAGGTTTCTTACCCGTTTTCATCATGCTCCTCCTTTTTTTTTAACTTTACAAGTCGACCTAAACGATCCAGCCATACCCAACTGCAGGACCGCCCCGCGGGCCGCTCGCGGCCCGCGCAGCCTCGCGAAATATATATTTTGAGGACTTTGACATAGGTAACCATTTATACATTTTTAGGGTTCCGTAGTACTACAAGGAACCCTTATAAGTTTATCATGTCCGTCTGTCTGTCTGTTTGAATCCTTTACAGCCCGCACCAGCTTCGCACGGGTGTTTGACGAGGGAATGAAAATTATAATGCACACGCAGAACCCTTCTATTTGCGTCAAGTTGCAGAAAAGAAGGAAGTGTAAGGAGGGCTGAAAGGCTGCCCAGCAGCGGGGGGATTTTTCGGGTCGATTCAGTGGTTTCGGAGCCTATTCAATGCGGGCAAACGGGCAGTCAAATCTGTCCTCTTTATAATATTTATTTTTGGTGTGACTAACTAATAACCTAAATGAAAAAATTCTGAAAAACTTCCTTCTTAGTGAAATAATAGTTTTTTTGTAAAAGGTGCCTATATAGGTATAGGAACCGATATAGGTAGGTGGTAAGGTGGTAGATAGAGGTATATGAAAATCTTGGATATTTCATGCTGCGCGATTGAAATATGTACATAATACTAATAATACCTACCTACCAACCAACCAACCAACCAACCAACCTACCTACCTACCTACCTACCTACCTATTAGTTAGTTAGTTTTGTGTGTGGTGTTTGTTGTGTTGTTTGATAACTTATTCTGTAAAAAAATAGCACAAAAGGAACAAAAATCTACAAAAACAGTAATTTTCAAATGAGGATTCGATCCGGGGACCTTCGTCTCATTGATACACACTACAAAACGAAGCATAATGAAAATCCGTCCATCGACCGCTCGGCCAGTCGATCTGATAGGTGGAATGCCGAAAATCGGGTACTCAATTTCGTATTTGCTTGTAACCGTTTTGAATTCGCATGTGATTCGGTCATAGATTTAAAATTCATCATCATCATCATCAGCCTGTTCCATATCGTACCGAGATTTCTTACCCATTACCCACGCCCCGCGGTTTCACCCGCGGTATAAACTCTGTAACGGCTGAACGGATTTGGATGAGATTTGGTATGGAGGCTACCATACCTAAATTTGGCTACCTCCATACCAAATTGCATTAGAATCCGTGCAGCTGTTACAGATTTGAACGGGAACAAACACACTTACATACTAACATACCTAAGTAGTACCTTAGTAGTAGTAAGTACTACTACTAAGTAGTAGTAGTTAGTCACACCAAAATGCGAAAGTTTGTGTGTATGTAATCTAAAATTTGTTGGAATTCAGCATTTCTGAGTATGGGGCTCGGTGCGCGCTCCATCAGTGCTGCCAGGAAAAATAATGCAAAATTTCGGGAAAAAAATTCACCTCAATAATGATGATGAATGCATTTTTATGTATGATCTCGTTGCGCGCACGCTCACTGATCCCGGGAAAAATATTGAAAAAATTCTGAAAAACTTCCTTCTTAGTGAAATAATAGATTTTTTGTAAAAGGTGCCTATATAGGTATGGTACCTATATAGGTAGGTGGTAAGGTGGTAGATAGAGGTATATGAAAATCTTGAATATTTCGTGCTGCGCGATCAACATATGCACATTATACTAATAATACCTACCTAGCCACCAACCAAGCAACAAACCTACCTACCTACGTACCTACCTATTAGTTAGTTTTGTGTGTTGTGTACACACAAAATAACAAATAACAAACAACAGTACCTACTATGGACTAAATTAATCTAACCCGGGTCTAAAATCCATATTTTTAGTCGCAGAATAATGTCTATCGACGCGGAAAACACAACATTTTTGGGTATTGCATATTTCATTAGGTTCATTTCATTAGGTATTAGGTATGTAAAATTCGAAATTAATTTGAAAAAAACCGAAAAAAAGTGGAAAATTTGTTCGGAAGGTACCAGACTCGGTGCCTTTAGAACCCCCGATATGGGGTTATTCCAGGGACCCAGTTATTCAATCGTCAAGCAGTAGTGTGCAAAACATCACTGTGTTCCGGATTGAAGGGCAATGTTTCCAGCGTAATTATTGGGCACAGAGATTTAACATCTAATATCTCAGAGTAATGAGCGCAGTGCATTGCCGCGCATGGTTTTGAACTGTTGAGGTTCAAAATTCTGGGTGGCACTGAACTGTTATGAGCAAGCGTGAAGCTTAACATCAGCTGAGTGACTTGCTCGTCTCGTCACCAAATAGCAAAAAAAAAAACTTACATGCTTACACACTTACACACGAACTTTCGCATTTTAAATATTTGTGTGACAATATTAGGTTTATGTAGATATATACTTTTATAAGTTTCGTTACTAATTTTGAATAAGTTTGTTTTTCAAGAAACCCACAGCAAAAATTAAAATAAATAGTATTCTCGAAATTAAATTATAAAAAATAATTCTACCTAATTTTAGGGGTTCGAACCCGGAACCTCACGAGCGCTACCTAATCAAACTGATGACTTCGGCCACCGAGACGATATTCAGAGCAACGAAATTTCGTATTTGCTTGTAACTGTTTTGAATTCGCATGTGTGCGTAATGTTCATGCGTGCATACAGGCGTTGAAGATTATTTGAATTTTCAGTCGAGTGCAGCTATTAATGGGCTCTATTATTTTTGAGATGTGTTTATAACAATAGTAAGAGGTCGCAAAGTGAATTAAAACTGGGGCAGATTACCTCAATTGAGTTTTCAACGACAGCGCCATCTCTTGGCGCCTACCTACCTAGCGGACTCAAACGAAGCACCTTAAGTGATTTGTATTTACATCGCTTCACTGAGCTTAGAGAAGGTGTTACGATTAGTGATACATTGATCAGAAAAAATAGAAAATTCAAGGGTGAAAATGTCGACACTGCGGAAGATAAGAGAAGAAGAGATACCATTTCCAAGTGAAAGTGAGACATAACTTCTAACCACAATTCAAAATATACATGGAGACCAGTAAATAAAAGCTAAGAATCATAATCTTGAATACAAATTAATGAAAAATTAGAACATACGGCAATTTTTTTTTGATTTTGTCCCAAATACGGCAATTTTGGAGTGTAGATACGGCAGCCCCAAAATCGACTTGGAACAACACTGCAGTGAGTTGTTTCAATGTTTTCATTACAGAATATTTTATGACCAGAGACTCATCTCTTCAGAAGAGAACAAATTTTTTTTTATTGAACCAAAATTTAGTACGCGAGCTTAATGTTAATGAAGAAAAAACATACAAGTTAATTTTGATCACACTTCAACTAATATTATAAATGTGAAAAATTTGTTTATTTTTGATTTATTATAAACTATGATTGATTTTTGAATATTATAACATTAGCTGATGTGCCTTTATAAAGTGATATATTTTTTCATTAAAATCCAAAGAAACTCGGTTTGTTTACTAAAAAAATAAAGAACTGTTTATGAACGGTTAAGGCATGCAACGATGACGAACAAAAAAACATTAATTTAGCATTTGCAATGCGTGATTGACGTTTTAGAAACAACTTTGATGGTATTGGTTTCCGCCCACTCTTATTTCCCATATTTATTTTATGATACTAATACTCGATACTAAACCACTAGAATACACTCGATAATCAAACCAAACGGCTTGAGCTTAGGTATCTGCCTATACTATACCCACAGATCATCTGTGACTATACCGCACGGGCGCTGAAAAGTGCTCAGGCATGCTCATCCACGAACGTGTGAGATCTGGCAACGCCGCAAAGTGCGTGCCGCGGGCGGGGCGGAATGGCAACCTCGCATACAAATACAATACCTATTGCCTGATCGTATTTTGCGAGCACAATACGTTCGTGAAGAGCGACGTTTTTGTAGGCGCAAATAGTTTTTGTTTAAAAAATCGTTATGTTGATCACTGTTCGAAACAAATAGACCTGTACAGAAAAGGTACGCACTATAAGAACAACTAGTCCGAGTTTGCTACTAAGCGAATGTGAAACACCCATAAAAAACGCTTTGCTAGATCTTGGTACATCAAAGTAGTTGAAATAGTTGTGGGTGTTCACTGGTGCTAGCTATAACCGACAGCAAGTACTTGGAGTCGGCAATAATAACTACAAGATATGTGTAATAGGATGTATAAATATCGACGCTCCACATGCTATATTTTTCGCCAGAAATGTTTCTAAAAACACCTTGTTTTCGTGTTTTTGCCTTTCCCATCACCTTAAAAGGCTCACATATTTACTTAATATTAATTTAACATTATGCATGTGTTGTACAATATTTCCCATGTTGTATGCAAATAAATAAACTTATCTATCTTAAGCATAGCTTACCTTGCGTTGTAGTTTAAGCAGTGTGAAGCAGTGTTACAAACGTTTCTGAACACAAATTTGAGCGTAAGCACTGAATTTTGACATACGGAAGCGTAAGTCCACGCTTAAACTTTTCTCTGAATGTTACCCCTAAAGCTGCGACCAGAACCATCGCAAGACGGATCAACAGCGTCCTCTTAGTGAGCAGTGAGAGTTCTGCGATCCCAAGCTGATGGATTATGGATTATGGAAACCTCTCTCTTTTCTAAGGGGCCTTTGTTCAGCAATGGATGATGATGTCTGGAGTTCTGGAGTACCATGGGTTCAATTACGCAGTAGCTGCCTTCACTTTTCGTAAACCGTCGTAGGTCTCAGCCCGTCTTACGCATAGTTTGTTTTTATCTTGGGTTTTATATAAAACAAAACAAAACTTTACCCGCCAAAGGCAGTTCACTAAGCTGCCATTTTCCCGACTATTTGACGCGATAAATACGTCTGCAAGTTATTCCACATGTCGTAGAAGTTTGTTGAGACGTCGTAAACAGCCGGCAAGTCGAGTCTTAGCGGGGTTTAAGAGTTATTACGAGATTAACTGTAGTTCTTTGTTTTGGGTAAACATGTTATTTCATTTTTGTTCTTTATTTGGTTAATCCATTTATTTAAACGTTTGTAGCGCATTACTTTCTTAGCGCGGCTCAGGTGTAGTGGCCAGAGAACGAGCTGTCCTAACTTTGTTTATCTGAAAAGGTAGATTAATGTAGCTTATCTATTCTACTTCAAATATGGCCAGAACACACAATTATTCTGTGTCGTTGTAGTCGCGATAACAATACAAATATTTCGTTATTATAATAATTATTGCTTTTGAAGTGAATTTCATAAATTTCTAATCGGTCTGGCAAGGGGTTTCATGTCAGAAATGAAATTAAGATAAAAGTGATGTACTTTGGAAATGTTATAGCACGGAGGTTATGTAAGATACGGGAATAGTGATTATATCGCCGTATCAGGCGTTTCAGCGCAAACATAAATATAATATGTCTATGACCATGAAAAGTGGTGGGAGGTGGGGGAAGGCCCGCAACGCATTACTGATATTCTCTGTTCGAGATTGATGCTGGAGTTTCTTTTCGTCATAGAATTCATGTAGTTTTTCCGGAAGAAGCTCGACTTCCCACCCCAATTTTTTTTTGTTATAAAGTGATCGGCAAACAGCCGACCTTCTACCTGATGGTAAGCAAACCGTCACTCATGGACTGCAAAACTAAACTCGGGATTCTGAAACGTTTGTTAACTTTGACAACAGATTAATTCTAACGCTGCCTTTGTTAACAAACGTTTCAGAATCCCGGGGTAATAAAGTTGTCGATACTTTATGTGGAGGTGTCTTGATGTTGGCCCCACTTGTGCTTTGTAAAGTAAATACCGCTGACCTGCTTTGCTCTGTTAAGTACACCGACCTTCTTGACCCCGAAACTGCGCCTTACTAGAAATGTTGACGCCAAAGATCTCCAAGCTCTATGAACCCAAGCAATGCCCTGAAAACGCGGAGTAGCAACACAAAGACCTTTTTCTTCATTTATTAGTTTAAGTTGGTGATTCATTTATAATATTTTAAACAGTTCATATTTAAACAATGATTTTATAATTATATTGTTAGCGATACTGCTGCGACGTCAGCGCTATTAAATGCGTAGTAGCGTACCGATATCCTTATATAAGGCACATCTTTTAGCTCAGTCACTCGTTGGCGTGCGATCATATTTGTTCGACCATAAACTTTATAATATCTTGCTTTCCCACTTTTAGTACCTACATTTTGTTATTACATATCGTGGAAATCCTGATTTATGTTTTTAATTTAGTGTATTCAGCTAGAAATATTATATAAGAGGGCAAAGGCCTCCCATCCCTCCTTCCATTCCTCTCTGTTTTGCGCAATTTAGGACCAGTCCTTAAAGTAGAAAAAAAAAAGTTTCAATTAGTACTACCCAAGACGATAATGTCGTCATCAACCTGCTTTGGGGTTTTGAACGAACCTCTTTCGAAGTCCAGGCAGATCAACTAGCGCGAAATAATTTCGAAAGGCTTCTCTACCACGCTCGTCTACTCTGTAAACAAGCGTTGTTGCTTGTGTCCAAACCACTTCCCAAACATGGCATCCATCCCGAACGACCGGCCCAAGAATAACTTTAAATACCAAAAAACCGACTTCATCAGAACCATTTATTTAAATTTGCTTCGTCATACTCGCCTAACTGTCATGATCGAGATTATCTTGGCGCAACCCGTGAAACACGTGTCATTGAGGAATTCCGGTGACCATCTGTGGTCTTCTTCATCAGTTCCACTTCACCAAATGGTACTTTTTGAATGCAAATTTCTTTCTGTCGCGAGCTTCCGCACCGCGAGCACTTGTACTCGCCTCCGGTCGCAGTATCGTAACTGTAGCTATACGTCTTTATAAGATAGTGATTGAAATCTTTTTATCGATATCGATAATGGAAAAGTATCTCTTGAGATCGTCGTCTGAAACCAGCTTGGGAAGCACTGGAAGTAATAAACGACCTCGTGAGGATTCTTCTGAAGATTGGAAAGTACCGAAACGCCCATGGCGGGCTTCTGGACCCACCACCCATGATCCGATTGGAACAAGAAATCGCTTCAGCCGACTCTCTGACGATATTGGCCTACCTACATCTGCTCCTCTCCCTCAGGACCCTGTGGGTAAGAAAACTCGCATTCCACCTATAATTGCCGAATTGGGTTCAACCATTTCGCACAAAACTATAAAGGAATTGGTGACCAAATATTCCACAAACTTCCACCTTCATTACAAAGGGATAGACAAAGTTGCAATTCATGTCTACTCTGTTAACTGCCACCAACGCGTCAAGGAAGGTTTGCGAAAGGACAATGTGCCATATCACACTTTCACCCGCAGAGACGAAAAGCTGCCTAAAGCAGTCGTTCGAGGACTGCCACTACTAGAAGAGGAGGAAATCGCCGATGATCTTGCTTCTCTAGGTTTCAAGGACTGCAAGATCGTAGTTCTTAAGCCCAAAACATCAAAGGCACCTTCCTCCAACCCCTTGTACCTCATACAGCTGCCAGTGGCAACTGACATGTCTAAATTCCGCCAAGTAAGATTCCTCTGTAAATGCGTTGTTGAGATTCGTAAGTTCAAGCCAAAGAACTGGGAAGGAACCCAGTGTTTCAGATGCCAAGGTTTTGGACACGCGTCAAGCAACTGTAATCTCCCAGCCCGCTGTGTAAAATGCCTTGAGCTACACTCAACAAAAGAATGCCCAAAAAAAGATCGCAAATCCCCAGCACAGTGTTGCAACTGTAAGGAGGCCCATCCAGCTAATTTTCGCCAGTGTCCAGCCCGCAAGATCTATCTGGAAAGAATTCGATCCCAGCGAACACCTGCTCAGACAGCGATGCAGATGAAGCGAAACGAACAAACTGACAAGACCTCGTCTCTATCGTGGGCTGCTGCGGCCCCAAACAAGAAATCTACTGCGTACCCTGCCTCAAGCGAACAGAAGGCTGACCTGGGAAACCCCGTAATAATAAGGGATAACCAAGATAAGCCTGACTCGTGTACTAGCGAAATGCTCCATATTCTCAGCACTATAAAGTCCCTAAAAAAGGAATTTCTAGCCTGCGAGACTATGGTGGACAAGATTATTCTTATCTTGAACCACCTTAGTCAGTATGTTTAGGGCGCTTTACGTTTTCTATCTTGGAATGCCGACGGCATTCGGCCTAAAATTTCTGAACTGCTAGATTTAGCTACTAATGAAACTTTTATTGACATTATAGCGTTGTGCGAAACAAGAATAACTAACAAAATCTGTTTAAGCACCCCGGGTTTCATATGTCATCGCCAAGATAAGCACTGTTCTGGCCGTGGTCAGGGTGTAGCATTACTTATACGCGATAATATTCAACATACCAGAATCCGTATCCCAGCCACAACTAACATGGAAGTGGTAGGTATTAAGCTTAATAATGAGAGCAATAAGAGTCTTATTATAATATCTGCTTACCAATCTCCTAATCTAAGCCTCATAACTAACGATTTAGACAAACTTTTAACTCTAGGGCCAAATGTGCTAATCATGGGTGATATGAACTCAAAGCACAAGAGTTGGAGTAGTTCACTTGAAAATGCCGCTGGAAAGCTACTGTACAGTCATATGCTAAGTGGTAACTTTCTAATTCAGGCGCCAACATTACCTACTCTGGTCCACTATAGGCCTGATTATAAACGCTCTACTCCTGACTTGGTAATATCGCAGAACGTTAGTGTAATCAATCTTAAAACGCTACCTGCTTTATCATCAAACCATTTGCCTGTCTCTTTCTCTACTGAAAATGATGTCCCACGCTTAAGTACATCATTATATAAGTATAGCGCTGCTGATTGGTCGAAATACCGATCGGTGCTGGATGCAAATATTTCATTAACCTCCACCATTTATAACTCACCCTCCAAAGTTGACCTTGCCCTTGAACAGCTCACTAACGCGATATACAACGCTCGTGACTCTTCTGTACCACTCTCAGATATCATTTCCAAGCCCAAGCCTCTACCTCGCCGCCTTAAAAAGCTAATAAAGTTAAAAAAGCAACTGCGACGGAAGGATGCCTCATCAGCTGATCTTAACGAAAGAAAATATTTAAGATACACTATCAATAGCCTCCAAGCGGAAATTAACTCGGCAATTAAAACTTTTAACGACAAAATTTGGAATGATAAGCTGAATAAAGTTGACAATCCCTCCTCTGACATCTGGCGTGTTGCTAAAGGCCTGCGTTCCAAACGACACACTATACCACCGCTGTTAATGCCTGATAACACTTTAGCTGAAACTGCTAAAGAACAAGCAGAATCATTCGCCGATTCTTTTCTTAATAATATGTCCCTTACATTGAACTGGGTTAGTACCCCAGCTAAAGAAAATGAAGTAAGATTATCCAACGAAATTATTAACAACTACATTCCTGACAAACAGCATTTCTTTACTAAGCCAAAAGACGTCGTGTCTCTATTGCTAAAACTAAAAAAGCGCAAAGCACCTGGCATAGACAGCATTCAAAATGAACTCCTAAAAAACTTTTCGCGAAAAGCGATAGTATTTCTCACACGTATATTTAATGCTTGCCTCAGACTGGCTTATTTCCCCAAAATGATGAAAACCGCAAAGGTCATACCCATTTTAAAGCCTGGTAAAGACGACATACTACCTGTTAGCTATAGACCAATTAGTCTGCTGCCGTCTCTAGGAAAATTATTTGAATCTGTAATATGCAACCTGCTGATAAAAGAGTCGACACACACTTTAATTGAAGAGCAATTTGGCTTTCGAGAACAACACTCTACTGTGCAACAACTTGTAAGAGTGACTGAACATGTTGCCCATCACTTGAATCTTAATGAGTCAACAGGTATGTTCTTACTCGACATTGAAAAGGCGTTTGATACTGTTTGGCACGCAGGACTTATTCACAAACTTTACGTCAGCAAGATTAATATCACCTTAGTTAAATTAATTTCATCCTACTTGAGTGACCGCCACTTCACAGTGAGTGTAGATAATACCGTCTCTGAACCTCGAAGCATTCCAGCTGGAATACCGCAGGGATCAGTACTGGGACCGCGCCTCTTCGTGCATTACATTAATGATATCCCAATCCAAACACGTACCCAGTTGGCATGCTTTGCGGATGATACTGCCTCGTTTACTTCCTCTAAAGATGTCGATCTCATTATTAGTAGACTCCAACTTTCGATACTTAACTTACAAGACTTCTTCACTACTTGGAAACTAAAACTTAACGAAAATAAAACTGAAGCCATTTTATTCACAAGATCACGTAAAAAGCCTCGTAGACGATTAAAAATTAACAACCATAATATTGATTGGAGCCCTAACGCGAAATATCTGGGAGTGGTACTAGACAACAAAATTAACTGGTCAGGTCATATTGATCATATTAGAAAAAAGGCTCTTAAAGCAATGGGAGCATTGAGCCCCATCTTTAATAGGAAAACAAAACTCAGTTCAAAGTCCAAATTGCGCATCTATACTACCTTAATTAGGCCATGTCTTACATATGCCGCCCCGGTATGGAACACTACTTGTGAGTCCAACTACATGAAAATACAAGTCATCCAGAATAAGGCACTAAAAGTAAGCTTCAATACTCCTTTTCGAAGTAACCTTCAAAAACTTCACGAAAAAATAAAATTTCCAACTTTAAAAGAATTTGTTCTAAAACTTACCAAAAATGTTTACTTAAAAGTGCAATTAAATCATACAAACACACTAGTCTGCTCTCTTGGACGAACTAGAAGTCTCGATCTGCCATATATCGATAAATACAAAACATACAGATTACCCCATCACTACCTTTTGTTTGACTGAGTCCGTCGAGCCCTATTCAAGCAATGGGAGCATTGAGCCCCATCTTTAATAGGAAAACAAAACTCAGTTCAAAGTCCAAATTGCGCATCTATACTACCTTAATTAGGCCATGTCTTACATATGCCGCCCCGGTATGGAACACTACTTGTGAGTCCAACTACATGAAAATACAAGTCATCCAGAATAAGGCACTAAAAGTAAGCTTCAATACTCCTTTTCGAAGTAACCTTCAAAAACTTCACGAAAAAATAAAATTTCCAACTTTAAAAGAATTTGTTCTAAAACTTACCAAAATTTTTTACTTAAAAGTGCAATTAAATCATACAAACACACTAGTCTGCTCTCTTGGACGAACTAGAAGTCTCGATCTGCCATATATCGATAAATACAAAACATACAGATTACCCCATCACTACCTTTTGTTTGACTGAGTCCGTCGAGCCCTATTCACCACATTGCCTAACCGACAGACTTGGTTAAACAGTCAATCTTATCCTAGAACCATCCAGCTCCTGCATGTCATTACTAACTGGTTAATTCGAACGATTAGTTCTGTGTTGGTGCAACATGCCTTATCTATCTTACTAACATACCTGAATTTATAAACACAATATAACACAAGAAGAAGCGGGTAGGAGGCCCCGCTAACTGTTTCGACCTCCGTATTTAATTTTTCATTTTAATTTTTTTTGATTAAGATTTAACATCTAATATCTCAGAGTGAAGCGCGCAGGACAACGCCACGCAGGTTATAGAAATGCTTTAGTTGAAAATTCTGGGTTGTATTGATATTATATTATTATTGTTGGTATTTATTATGGGCAACCGTGACGCTTACCACCAGGCGAACGACTTGATTCTATCGCCAATGTTTAATAACAGTTTTTAAAAAAAACTACTCATGCACAATTCTCCATTTTCGAAAAGGAAAACAACCTTTTATGAGCACGCGTGCCTTTCGATTACTTGTCTTTAATTATTCAAATGGGTTTAACCCTAAATAAAATATTCACGCGGTGTAGAGTTATGGTTTTAAGGCCGGATGTGGGCTAGTGATGGGTTAAGATGTAGTTAGGCCGGCTACTGAAATAGGCCGAATAAATCCAGCATTCCTACATTTTTTCAAATGAAATAGACCGTTCACCGTTTCATGGTTGATATACCAAAAACTCGTACGAAACGGTTTGATTCCACTTTTTTTATTGTAACTGCTGAGCAGTGGAATGCACTGCCCGAGTGGGTTTTTCCTGATAATTATAATCTGGGTGTCTCCAAGTCGCGAGTGAATTGGTTTCTTTTAGGCAAGCGTGCTTCATCGTAGGCTGCATCCTCGTTTACCATCAGACGTGATGGCAGTCAAACGCAAGCCTATAAATTAATAAATAAAAAAAACATTGCATGTCCACGGTGGCCGTAGAAAAAACAATGATAGAACAATGATGCCCATCCCATAATATGTATTACTAGCGTTGGTTTATGTCAATAAATGCACTTACGAAGCATGGATTGTTTCATCGCAGCCAAACCATGTCTACAATTTCTGTGGTTGTAAAATATTTTTTGTAGAAAATAACACATTTGATGTTTAGAAATGAAATGTAATGTTTTTTTACTGTAAAAACTAACGGGGTTTCTAACGGGAACACCCACGTTAAATTGCGTCGAATACTCTGACAATAGTTTCAATCACTTCAGGTGATCTCTTTTAAAGAATGTTAACAGCGTGAAACGCGCGAAGCCTCGCCTTGAGTTGCACTGCGAGGCGCTCCGCGCCCTAAACGTGAGTGAACCCGTATTATTAAAATAAAAATTACCTATTATGATTACCTATTTAAATATCGTAAATGTAACATAGATTTTATCCGGCGCTTTATTATTTTTTACCGCATCACTAACATAAAGGCTGAATCCACATGGGATGGTCTCGGGCGGCTTTAAGTAATTATTCAGCGCAAGCTCTTTTCGGTTTTGCTTGTTCGGAGCGGAAGATGTGGTGTGTGCAGGGGTTAATTTGTATTTTGGCTTAATCTAAATTGGGAAGCTTGCCGACCCTTGGGCGAAACTCTTTAAGTGGCTTTTTAGAGGCGTTAAAGTAGATCCTTTCGTCCCGTGGAGAACTATTAGTGGGCTAACCTTGAGTAACATAAGGTTTCTAATTTCATTAATAATTAGTTTATTGAAAAAAATAATACATAGGAACATGAACATGATAGATATAAATGATAGATAAAAAAATGGGGAAAAAAAACAAAAAATACGGTTGCGCCATTATTCAGGGAGGAAGCAAGGGAATACATTTGTATGGACATAATGCTCACGTGACATTCGTTTAACAGCACTCTAGAAAATAGCTGTAACTCTAATATAATTAGAAGTAGGTAGTAGGTTTAGGAACAAGAAAACCCGGCGAAGAACTAAAGTTCGGCTCCGATTTTAATCGAGTTGCCTTAAAAGCAAGATGCCTAAGTTCTATACCAATGACGTCAGAACCGCAACAATGTATCTAAAGTGGAGCTGGGCGGGACACGTAGTTAGGCGAGAAGAAAGGAGTCAGAAAGAGAAAGAAAAAAAATCAGAGTCAGTGAAAGAGTCAAGGCCACCGAAGCAAGGTAAGCGGAGCGTTGGTCATCCGGCAGCGAGATGGGTCGACGATAATATCAAAATTATACGGTTGAAAAGCAGATGACATAGCAAAAGACAGGTCTTTACTCAGCAGCGAGAAAAAGAAGGCTGTGGAAGATAATGATGAACATTTTATTTTAAAAAAAAAACCACGTCAGTTTTCATAGTGAAATTCCAACCGTAAACATATTTTCATAATAAGATACTTAATTTAATTACTTAAAAAAATATCAAATGCGCTAGCAAGATATCTGCGCCCTGTGTTCTGGGCCTAAATTATACTAGAATAAAAACCCTTACCTCATTTATTTATATTTAATAATCAAATCTATCAAACTTTTTCTGCATATACTCGGGCGGCATCATCACCACAGCTTTGCCGTACTTCTGCAACCACCTCATCCTTTCTTGCTCCAGAAATGCATTCGGATCAGGGGTCGTCGATGTTTTAGCTCGCGCCATGTTCTGTAAATACGACTCGTATAGACTTATCCTCGGTAACACTGAGTTATCTTCAGCCGGTTCTAAAGGCAGATTGATTGGATCGTACGGCAAAGTCAGCATAAACTTGCTAGGATCGACGAAGTACGGGTTAGAATTGGTATTGGCATCAGTTACAGCTGTTCGAGTATTGATGGTGGTGCTTGGGATGGTGGTGGTGGGTCTGTTGTTCTCGTCCCAGATGATGGAGTCAAGCCATCGGGCGAAGCTGGAGACTTTGGGGAATGCGTGGGATCGGGTGTAGAGTGCGCAGGTCTGGTAGAACGTGGCGATCGCGATTAGTGTGTTGTTTTGTATGACAGCGCCGCCGTTGTCTTTCTGAAAAATTAAGTAAGTTCTTTTAGTCGATTTTTGTTCTAATTATGTTATAATGTTTTTTTACGGCATGACCGATTTTGGCGAGTGAAGTGTCGTTGGATTTATCTTTAGGTCCGGAATGCAGTTGCAGTCGCTTATTTTGTTTTTATTTTATCACTAGTTCCCGCGACTTCGTCCGTGTAGACATAAAACAATTATCCTACGTACTTTGTGATATATAGTAACTCCTTATCAAAGTTTATCAAGATCTGTTCAGCCGTGTAGCCGTGATAATGCGACAAGCATCCAGACATAGAGACACTTTAACTTTCTATATAGCGCTAGATGGCTAGATGGCGTTTATCCATTTTCGTGCTTTTTTGACGTTTTGTATGGACTGAGAGTTGTAATGTAGGGAGTTCTGAATCGCACAAGCGAAGTTTTTTCCTCGAGACGAACGTATTCATTTTAATATCCGAAGATTTATTGTTCCTGATACAATTGCGGCTATATTCATCTGAATTATAATATTACTTAGAATTAGGATTACTTTTATTAAACGTAATGCACTTTTACACATGGAGCATCGCCGGCCTCCAAGCAAGTAATTTTTTTTTGCCAGTTGCCAAGTCTAGTCTCATGTTGTTGGTGTGGGTTATTGTAGTAAGATTAGCTCTAGTGTACAGGCGAAACAGAGTGCACTGCAGTGCAGTCTCTTGCATGTAGTGCAGGGGCTCTGCTGCCCCGGTACCTGGGCCGGGCTACCGGGGTAGATGGGACTAATCCTTACTATATTGGTAAAATTCAGGCTAAGTTTGTCTTATTATTTAAAAAATTCGCAAAAATAAAATCATGGTAGTGGTAGGACTCTTCTACAGAGTCCGCCTGCGGAAGTACCGCACTGTCAGTTATACAACCGCCAAGCAGTAATGTGCAAGCGCTGTTCCGGATTGAAGGGCAAGGTTTCTAGTGTAATAAAAAAAAAAATAATACATAAACAAAAAAAAAAAAAAAAAAACAACAACAAAAAAAAAAGAGAAAAAAAAAGGCAAGAGATTTAATATTATCTCCGAGTGACGAGCGCAGGCCAATGCCAGGCAATGTTTAAACTGGTATAGCTTAAAATTCTGGATGGCATGGCGACTAACAACAGACAAACGATTCATCACTCAGATTTTTTTTTTTTTTAAACCCCTCCAAACGAAGTAAAGTTTTACATAGAACGGTGATTCCAAGCCGGAAGTTCTCTGTACTATGAAAAACGATTCTGTCATGAAAAACTTTTCATACGGGGCCTACTTTTAAATCACGAAAAAAATCATTAGCCACCTTCTGTTCCATTGAAAACAAAACATTCACAGTCAATTAAATGTATGTATAAACTGGTTACTTCTCGCGATTTCATAGTCAGCCTCATAGTAAAAGTTGTTCAATACGATGAGTACAATGAGCTACTTTCGGCTTAAAGCCCTCGTTTCGAATAACTCTTTATAGCATGAATAACTCTGTATAGCATAGATAAACCGTTTCCAGTAACGTCCCATTTTCAAAATCATGACAAAAATTACCCGCCTGTTTCATAGAGAAAAAAAAACACTCGTAACGAAATATAACATTTTTAACTTTTGTAATTTTTTGTAACATTTTTTTGTGATTTCAGAATTAACCTCATAGTAAAAGTTTAACATGACGAGTAAAACAAGCTACATTATACCACCATTTCGAATAACCCTGTATAACATAGCTGAACTCTTCTACTACACAAATCAGCTGTAAGTAAAGCCAAAGCTTATTGAATAGAACCCAGAAAAGCACGTTCCTCAGTCGCATTGTTTCTTTTGATTAAATTCGCTCTGAAAGGAAGCTTTTCAGGATATTTCCGGGATTTAATCGCATCTTTCAGCTTTACAGACATTGGAGCTGACAGTTAGAATTTGAAGACTTGAGGTTGGATAAGTGTTTTTCATATAATTGCGTTTGGCCTGGCCGAAAATGTAAAGCAGTCAGTTATTTTGCACAGTTACGAGCGAGCCTATGATCTTTCAAGAGTAAACAATAACGATTATATTTTACGCAACTTTGAATAAGGCCCCTCCAAAAACTAAATAATATTAGCTAGTGTTACAGCAGTGACATTATCAGAGCGCCTGGTTGACGCGACGCGTGACCAAAATGCTGGCGTTAATTTGGCACAACGCTAAGCATTGCCATTCAGCATGGTAATGCCGCCAGCATGTTGGGTACTGTGCCAAATGGTAGTGGGCTTGAACATATGGATTATTTATCTATAGACCTTTAATGGTCTCTGGATAATCCAAATGTTAGTTTAAGTAGTTTAGGTAGTTGTAGTTTGTATGTATTTTGCTTAGTTAATAAAGTCACTTGCCTGTAAAATGATTATATACATAACTATTCACGAATATTTAGATTTCTTAAGTCTGTGTTTGTTATTACTCAAACCAATCATCATCATCCATTGCTGGGTATAGGCCTCTTGCTATGCCCATCTGCCTTGGTCCTGTGCTCATCTGCTCCAGGTTCGTTTTGCGATGGTGACCCAAAGAATTATAAAATACTATTCGTTACCCGCGACTTCGTTCGCGGGGACATAAAATGTATCCTATGTCCGTCTTGGTACGACTTCGACTTCGTCCGACTTGTCATGGGGCAAACCCCCATGACAAGTCGCACAAATAAGATCGGGCATGCCTTGGAGATCCCTTTGTCTGGCGGTGGTATGTTAGGCACAATATGATGAGTACTGTACGAAAACCATACGTGTGCACGATGTAGGTATATTTTTCCAATATATTTTTAGCATAAGGTATATTGCCGGCCTGTACTCGGGTAAATATAGGTATTTGGGTTTCCCAGACTTCATTGAGCTAGGCTTCCGTTTTAGGGATAATCTTAAATAAATAAAGTACGGTACGGGATATTTGAGACCCATCTGGAGCTTCTACGTGCTTCAAGGTTGTTTATTATTTATTGTCTAGACGGTATGCATATGTTTAAGTTGTTCGTAAGTGTTCTTTGTATGTAGTAACCCTGCGGAGCGCTCTGCTTTAATCTGTGCCATCAAAATACGGCGTATATTGTGCTCGGCCACAACTGAAGCTGTTAGCTTTTCTGTTTTGAATTTTATGTCATTAACGTTTCTTTTAATTTTGGTAATAGGTTGCTTCTCTTTTATGTGGCGCCGGGAGACCAATTCCTGCTGTATTTCGATTATTAATTTGTTATTTTGCCCCGCGTCTCAGGTTTGGTGTAAAATTTTCGTGCAGTCAACGTCGCACGGGCAATTCTGGCGCACACACTAGTGGGTAGATAATTAGGTACTTAATAACACTTCACACTAATATTGTTAATGAAAATTAAGTGTTTAAACATCTTTATGGGAACAAATGTTCTATTTTATTTGAATGGAAAACTTCGTAATGGCTCAACGAGTTCAAGTAAAATTTGGCATTGAGTCATATTTTAGAATAATCCCGATCCTGGCTATGACCTAAAACTGCAACCAGATCCGCTGGAGGGCGGGCAGCAACGTTCTCTTAGTAAAGAGTGAGCGTTCTTAGATCCCAAAGCCGTCTGGTCTTCCTGATGATGATGATTCCAGATCAGATAGATATAAAACTAACCCTGCAAAAGTTCCTGTTGGGGTCTTGCACGCCCCCGACGCACACGTAGTGGCCAGGCAGCAGTTTCGTGTTGTCCTCGCATATCGACGCTTCGATCACGGGCACGTTCACCACGCGCATGTGCTGTGGACAATAATTTGGACATTAAAATTTAAAAAAAATATTTTTAAATCCTAACTTTAATATTATTTTGATTGACTAAATAAATACACACACGCAAAAAACACCTGTTATTAGTTACTTCCGGATCCAAAGGTCAAAAGCTATTGGTCATTCGTCCCACAAATCCAAAGCTACCTATTATTATATAGTTAAAAAAAAAAAGTTTTTTTACTATATAATAATAGGCGATTTTCAAAATATCGTCGACCCATTTTGCAGCCGGACGACCAACGCTCTGTCACTACCTTACTCCACCTGTCATCACTTCGCCTAACGTATCCTGCCCAGCTTTCTCTTAGAAGTAACAAAAAAGTCGCCGATTACCGGCTTAAACGCGTTTGACGCCATCTTTTCTTCCTAGACCACACCGTTTCCGACCACAATTACTGGGTTCCGACAAAGTCACAGACAATTGTTTGTAACTGTTTAAGTTAAAATGTTTAGTGACGCTTGTTTCTACGTTGCACTACTGTTTTGAGCCTTTCATGCTGAGTTAAGCCCATTTTTGTGACACAAAACATTGATTAGCTATAGTTATATGATATTGCTCACTTATCCTTCAATATTATTAATGTTACTGTTCTTGCAAATATAATTAATTTCTTTCTTCTTTCTTTTTCATCTGCGGTACGGTGCGTTGTACTAGCTCAAAATGGGGGCCGGCCGTTTTGAGGCTTTATCGGGACTTGGCCAGGCGATTGGTGGAGGCGTCGGGTGTCCAGAATGCTGGCTTTTATATTGCACAGAATTTGAGCATTGCCATTTAACGTGGCAATGCCGCCAGCATTCTGGGGACCTTTCCCTCCACTAATGGTCTTTTAGTCTAATTTTTATACAGTTATTTTAGGTTTTAGTTTTCAGTTAGTATTTTTAAATTTTCTTTGTCTGTTTTATAAGTTGCTCAAAATTGGTTTCGAATTACAGGAAACGTACGCGGCCGAAGTGCAAAATTTGGAGTGACACTGGGCCGTTATTCTCTATCTCCGTTCAAACTCGTAACGCGGCTGTGTGTTAGATCCGTAAAACTCGCATGGAACGGTATTGTTTATGCCGTAAAGAATACCATTCCATGCAAATTCCACCGAGTTCACTTGACGCGACCGCGTTACGTTGTTGATACAGAATAAGGGCCCTGGCGAAAGTGCCGTAGCGAAAAGTCGAGACTAGCGCCCCTGAGGCGCTAGTCTCGCTAGTCTCAGGAGAGCAAATGGCTCGTCTCATCACTAAGTCGTTAAAATAAAAAATGTGACACGTAAACAATTATCGTGATGCAACGATGATGTAATGTCTGAGTCATTGGCCATTACATGTAGATAAAGTAGCATTTTAGTCATAGATACATTTTAAGATATATAATATTTGTAATAATATTATTAACAACTGTTTTTATGGAATTTAGTTTGTTATATCTCTTTATTTATTACTAGCTATCACCCGCGGCTCTGGCCCCAAGAACCTCTTTTACGAAAAAAAGTAGGTTATGTCCGTCCGCATGACCATAGACATTTAAATGTTCATCGAAATTGATGCAGCCGTTTAGTCTTGAAAAGTAACAAATGCTAAGCAGAGACACAAAATTACTACTTCGAGTAATTCCAAGTCGTTCCCCAGTAAATTGGTGATAACTTTATTACTGAGCTTTCTATAGAGTTTTAGAAAAAACACGATCATGTTTCACGACATCATACCGTTCGCCAACACCCGTGCATGTTCACGAACACATAACGAATAAAAATATGTTGTTTTGACACATTAAAACTCGAAATAACACAAGTTTTAGAAAATAATAGCAAGATTGAAACCACGAAAAAAATATATTATCTTCTGTGATTGTAATCTAGAAGTAAAAAAAAATTCTCTTCTGTGATTGTAATCTAGAAGTAAAAAAAAATCTCTTCTGTGATTGAAACAACGCAAAAACGAAGTTTTTACTCCAGAGCATAGAGAAATTCTTTGCTCGAGACGAACAAATTCCTTTGATTGGTCTCGTTAGGGCTGCGGCTATATTTCTCTGAATTATAAGATCGGTATGGATCGAATACGTTTAAGATGTCAAAACATCGAATACTAATCTTACAAACCGCTACCAGCAGACATTCGTTTTAGCGGTAATTTAATATTATTATTTACTAGCTGCGCTCCGCGGTTTCACCCGCTTTTATATTTATATTCATATTGAATTCATTCATAAAAACATTTATACGTCAGTTACAAGAAAAAAATAACTAGAAAATATTTAATTATTTGAATGTATACTACAGCGTAATGTAGTGGGTACATTCCTAAATTAAATGTGAAATAATAATAATAATTCAATGTCAAATGTAAATTAATAATGTATATTATATAATGTAATACAGAAATTTCGAATATTTTTCCGGGATAAAAAGTAGCCTATGTGTTAATACAGGGTCACAGATTATTTGTGTACAGGGTGTAAGCTAACTTCATTCCAAATTTCATTGAAATCCGCGCAGCCGTTACAGAGTTGAATTGGAACAAACACACTTACATACTTACCTATTTATTTATTTATGCGAAACCACACATACAATAATTAGGACTTAAACTTAAGACTAATTATAAAGTATATGAGTACCCTGGCACAGTACACCTACTACTTACACACTTACACACAAACTTTCAAATTTACAATATTAGTGTGATTTCGTTTTTTATCTCTCTTTATTATGTGTTCTTTCTAAGTTTGCCTGAAATGGATCACCTTTATCGGTGACTTAAAGTATTTTTTTTACATAATTTAGTTTGTTATCTCTTTTTATTATTTTACTGGCAACTGGATACAAAGTCCTTAATGCCTTACTTAAGTCTCTTTTCTGTTCATTCCATTTTACACTTTTTTTGTTGTCTTACTAAACAATTAAAAGTCTCAGTCGCAGTCCAAGTCAGGAATTTCAGTCACTCCCCAGTCTAAATAAAGTGGATGCTTTACGACTTTACGCTTTTGGCGACTTTACGATTTTTACCTTCTACGGGTTTGGAAAATAATACAAAGCGGCGACATGTATTTTTCACATGGGCCAAACTACTTTCTTTTGTGTTCTAAAACTGCCAGAAAGAGTTAATTAATCGCAATGATGATACTCACATACACACACACACTCTCCCACTCTCTCTTACTCGCGAATACCCTCACCTTCACACATCCCTCACACAAGTCCACGTTAATAATACTTTTAAGGTTAATAATATGTTTGGTAAAAATAAAATTATAAATTTACCTATACCTATCTGTAACTATCAAAATGTAAATGGGGTCTTCTGACACAGGTATATTTTACTTACTAGTACATTCAGAATCAGAATATTTTATTGTGCAAAATGTGTTAGTATACAGGGTTATAAGGAAAAGGTATGCTAAGCCAAAAAGGGCTGATAGTACTCATCATTATGAACAACGAACAACTTTTACAATGGGACCAACCCTGAAATCGAGAAAAAAATATCAGAAAAATGTCAATGATACTCGACAAAATGTACGGAAAGCTGATTATTTTTTCTCGATTTCAGGGTTGGTCCCATATTAAAAGTTGTTCACAATCATAAGTACTATCAGCTCCTTTCGGCTTAGCGTACCCTTTCCTTATAACCCTGTATATCAGATCTTAAAAATAGGTTAGGTCACGACAGCTTCGTCCTTAATGAACATACAATATTAAATGATGTCAGTTAATTCAATTACAATGTCAATTTTAAAATTAGATCTTATTTAATTTGTCAAGATTCCCAACCTACCTTTAGTTAAGCAAGTTTTTTTTTAAAGTGAAAGTTATTTTCATAATATTTCAAAACTTTATGTCATTGATTGTTTTTTAATTTCACAATGTTCCGAAATCACGTGGTGCAATGGGTGACGCATGCGGGATTTATGTGATGAGGAAATACAGTCTTATCATAACGGTCAAGCGCGTGTCGAGTTGCTCTGAATAATTTAGTAGGCAACACTACTAATTGAATACCAAGAAATACTTAATCACAAATTTTTCGTTTTGGAAAAACGAAACAATAACTCGTTAATTTTTAATTTTTACAAGACCATGAATTTGAATTTGATTATTTATTTAGACCTAATTCTACCAAATTAACGAGTAAGATATTAAGAACTGTTATGGACGAGCCCGGATGGGGAGGAAAGGTTCTTGAGTGGCAACCACGAACCGGAAGACACAGTATATAGGCAGGCCTCCCACTAGGTCGACCGATGACATTGTGAAAGTCGCAGGCAATCGATGGATGCAAGTGGCAGGTTGTCGTTCGGTGTGGCGCTCTAAGGGGGAGGCCTATGTTAGCAGTTGACGTCTTAAGGGCGATGATGGACAAGCGTGGCGCTTACCATTAGACGAGCGACCTGCTCGACTCGTCACTTACCAGCATACATTTGCTTTATCAATCCTAATCCTAACTAATATTATAATTCAGAGGAATATAGCCGCAGTCGTATCTGGCCAGGACCAATAAAGCTTCGAGGTATGCAAATGAATACGTTCGTCTGGAAGAAAAAAATTGCGATTTATAATTCCCTAGATTACAACTGTCAGTCCATACGTCAAAATGTCAAAAATGCACAAAAATTTATCAACGCCGTCTAGCGAACTATAATAGGAAGTAATTTTGTCTCTTTGCCTGGATGTTTGTCGCGCGTTATCACTGCTAAAAGGCTGAACAGATCTTGCTAAAAATTGATAAAGAGTTACTGTGTATCACAAAGATGAACATAGGATATTTTTTTTGTGGACAATCCGGAGCACAGTAATGTGTGCATAGTACTGCTTGGCGGTTGAATAACTGGCAAAGGTATGGTAATTCTCTAGGCGGATTCCGCAAAGGAGTCCTACCACTACAAAAAAATCGCTCGGTGTCAACTCGTCTGATGGTCAAGCTTGCCAGAAACACAACAATGACACATAGAATTTCGAATACCAACAGTTCGAAACTGCGCGCGGCAATACACTGCGCTCGCCACCCTGAGATATTAGATGTTAAGAGGATAGTCTTTCCGCGAGGTTTTGGCGCATTTGATATTTGAAATTGTATAGCTGTCGCTCTGTTTCTCGTGCGTGCGATAGAGAGAGTTACTGAATTTTCCTAACTTTTTGATGAAATTAGTGTTTCGGGGCTAGTCTGTTATCGCCCCCTAAATCTTAACAAAATCTATTGTTTTGGGGTCAATGACTTGGATAAACTACAATCTATCCGGTATCCGGAATGTTCTGTTTAAAAAAAAAAAAATATGGTATTCTAACAACAACTACTTTTCATCGTCGTATTTTCGACGCAAAAAATGTGTCACTTTAAGAACTTTAACAACGAAGATATTGCGAAATTAAAAAATATATAAAACATACAAGCATAGTTTTTCATTGTATAGATAACATATAAAAAAATCTTTGAAATCGGATAACGTTAGAGGTGGGTATCAGACTTGGCTTTTTATACGGACGCGACGGTGGTATATTCTACTATTAAATCTCTTTATGCTCAGCAATTTCACTGGAAACATTGCCCTTCAATCTATAACGCAGTACCTAGTAATTACCGAATGTGATCGAACCTATAGTCGGAATAACCGACTCAATTTAACGTGAGTATTCCCGTTTTATTAAAACAAAATGTATCAAAACCACGTCAGTTTTCATAGTAGTACCTAGTAATGTTTGACACGATAGATATACCTTTAGATAACGATAACTTTTGATTACTGTATTTAATTGTAATGATATTTTGAATTTATTGTAATTGACATCAACATTTGTTATTATTTTTTGTTTTCTTTGTTAGTATTCATAATTTGCATGTCATTTTAATTTTTAAATTTGACAATACGTGTAATTGGTGTAAGCCCTACTTATTATTATACTCGATTTCAAAATTTCAAAAAAAAAAACAAAATCATTTATTTATTTCAGGTATAATTTTACCCATACAAGAAAATAAAAACACAACGTACATAAAAATTTAAAATTACACAAAAATAAAATTATATCAAAATATTACACTGTCAAATTTACTTATCAATAAACAAATAATTACCTCTGTGCCTGGTTTTCCCGGATGATAGATATAAAACCATCAAGTGAGCGTAGCCTAGCTACAGTCTGCCGCTGTCTCCAGTCGAGCACGGACGTCTCTCTGTCACTAACTCAAAGTGTATTTTAAAAATAACAGTTTCCCTGCTTTGCAATAATCCAGGTTTTTACCAGGATCTGCTTTGAAAGATAAAAATACTGCTTTCAGTAAATATTCTTTCTAAGCATTTTTGAAAGGACCATAATAAAATCCATTCCAAAGTAAAATTTCGGTAAACAAAAACAAAAACTGTGAATTTTTTTGGTGCGACAAACTTTTGTGTAGCTTTTTTTGGAACTAACGCTGTGATAGACATTGTAATAAATACTTGAATCTGAATACAATCCTAGAGCCAAAAGTGCTGTTTGGGGTTATATGTATCAAAATATTTTGAAATTAATTTATCTTGTTCTTGTGACGGCAAGCTTTTAGGTATTTTTTGAAATTTTAAGCAAACGGTGCTTCAAGCTATATTTCTGTAAATCAAACTTCTATAAAATCAAATATTTAAAGTTCCTACATATTTCTTCAAGCAAGTATACTTAACCAAAAGTTTTTTCGAGTAATATGTACAAGCACCAGAAATTGGTGCTGAAGACTGACCGCGAGGAGACCTCAAAAACCTTAGAAGCCTGCAAGCTGCAATCCACCAAGTTAGAAATTCCAAAGGCGGACTCCAATCGGAGTATCGAGAAAACCAACCAACCCTCACAAATCGCCGCAACTACAAACCAAGCTCCACAGACTACGAAGACCTTAGAAGCCGCCGGCTGTAAGCTGCAAGAAACTCCAAACGCTGACTCCAATCCAAGCATTGAGAAAACCAACAAACCCTCACAATTCACCGCAACTACAAACCAAGTTCCACAGACTTTAACTATCTCTGAATGTAGTGTCAAGTTTAAGCTAGTCAGTAAAAATAACCATAAGACACCTATACTGAGCAAAGTACCAGAAACCGAAAGTCTACCAGAAGATTTTGAAACCACCCCGAAAGCCTCGAAACACGCGAATGTTAATAAAAACCATAAAAACAACTATGCGCCCGATAAAGTTGCTACGACTGATAATCAGGCGCCGAAGATTCCAAATACTGACAAAGTTGACTCCAAGGTAATTAGTCAAAACAACAAAAAGCCGCCACAGGCATCAGCAATCGAGAAGCAAGGACCAGAGGCTTCAAAACCTAACAAACCTGACCCCAAAACAACCTGCACCTGCAAAACTCTTCAATCAAAAGAAGCTCCCGCACCGGTGGTTATACCAAAACGGCAAGAACCTCAAAATGTTCCTAAATATCGATGGATTGCCGTCAAATGCGATTCGTTGAAGACTGAAGCAGAAAAGATGGCGGAAATTCGTCTCTTGCTACCAAAGACCGAAACTTCTAATGGACCCCAAACAACTACACACAGACGACAAAAACCCCGATTATGTCCATTCTGTTGGGGTAAAGTACTTAAGGCCCGCCAACAAGCAATAGAACGAAAAGAAAGAGAACTGACACTCGCGCAACAGAAAGAAAAGAAAAGCAAAGGTAAAACTAAAAAGGCTGGTCCCAAAGAGAACACTAACAGTCTTAACAACCGATTTGGTTGTCTTCTTGATGAAGAATCAGCTTAGTCGAATTTAGGTTAAAAATTCTAGTCAAGACAAGTAATACTTAAAAAATCTAGTCTAGCTTGTAACACAGTTTTATAATAATGTTTTTTATAATAATAATAATTGTTTATTTGCTACAAGTAATAATATGGGAACTATTATAATTGTATGTTTAAGAATCAATTACAATTGCTTACAAAACAATGTACATAGGTACATATTATATAATTTTACATTTGATTATTTCTAATTGACTATATTGTTATGCCAATGTTGCTTACTGCAGTCTCTAGTCATCGCTGTAAGATTCCCTGAGTCGCGATGACTAGTTCTCTTCAAATAACATAATATCGGTACTTGTATATCAATAATTAAGTAAATATTAATAATTGTGTTCATAACGTAAGTGATGATCTAAATAAAATAAAAATATTAATGTGTTAGGTGTATTACTTAGTATAAATATTGATTACAAAATATAAAATTGTTAATAGTTCAATTTATATTGTTATTTAGCATGCATTAAATGATTATATGACATAGATAAATATTATACTTTTGTGTGCTTGTATGATTGATTATTTATGGAATATATATTTATTGATGGCTGTACGGATTACGGCTTTTGTAATAAAACATTTAAAATTTTGTAAAACTGCATTTTTTTATTCTTAAAACCTATCGATCTCTGTAACTTTTCCGATTACTTGAATAACAAACTGGTGAAGGTTAGTTAATTCAGAAAAGTATACTTTATCTGAGTAATCATACTCTTATTACTGCTTCCTCTTTGCTTTATTATTCTGGTTAGTTGTTTTCTTAGTGTATAGAGTACTCTCCACAGAAGAGAAAAAAATTCCTCTTCTGTGGTACTCTCTGTTCAATTCACAAAGAAAAACAGAGGTACTAAGGTAGCAAAGTAAGTACTAGGGAACCATATAATTAAAACTACCCATACTTTTATGTCGCCCTCATTCTTACTTTTTACAATTCGGTGCCCAAGAGAGGTCTTAGGCCAGCCAGATATTATTTTGCCTTAGTAAGAACCTACCCCGTCAGGTGTCCAAGCGAGGATGGAGGCCAGGTAGCCCAGCTCCACCTCCTCGTCAGGTTGGGGCAGCTGAACCGCCTGTATCTTGGAGCCGAACTCCAGTGGCAAGTCCAGCTTCATAGCGGACACTTTCAAATCGAAATTGTTTATCAACATTTTGATCTGAAAATAAATATTTTGACATGAATATTTATGGAAGGAAAATTATAGATAGATCCTAAAAACCACGCGAACCTTATACCCGTATTCTACAGCTAGCTGGGTATACTTGATGTAGCTGTAATCCTAGCTAATATTATAAATGCCAAAGTAACTCTGTATCTCTGTCTATCTGTCTCTCTGTCTACCTTTCTCTCTGTTAACACCCCCTAAATCTTATCAAAATCTTTTGCTTTTGGTGTCAATGGCTTGGATGAATAATAATCTAATAATATAATAATGTATTTTCAAAAACTATTTTAGTTTTGTAAAAACTGCTTGTCTTCGTCTTTCTTTCAATGCAAACTATTCGTCACTTTAGATGCCTGTTACTACGAAGATAATGCGATAATTCATAAAAGTCAAACCTATAAGCATAGTTTTTCACGGTGTAGTTAACATATTATAAAATCATCGAAATCGGGTAACGTTTAGGGATGGGAAACAGCTGGCGCTTTTTGTATGGACAAGTAGGCGGTATATTCTAATAAAAACTATTAGAGTAGCAGAGGCTCTAAAACCTCTTCCAAGTTATGCTTGAAAGCTTTTTGAAAGATTGCTTACTTTGAACAAGACACCGCCCTTCATGTTGTAAGAGCTGCCAGCTCTCACGGTGTAGTTAGTCATCTTCTTGTGGTTCAAGTATGAGGACGTGAACTCACTGGAAAAAATTGTATCCCGTAACATACACGTGCCAGGAAATTATAACATTTAATTTTAGCTGTAATCTTTTTGGGGCTCGCTCCCTTAGCTATCTCAGCTCAGTTATCTCGGATAATAATACTACTGGATAATAATAATAATAGTACCTTATTGGTTTTGATTGAATCGGGAATGGTGTTTGAGTGGCGACTACGAACCAGAAGTGGTAGGTGTAGCGTAGGTAAGCCTCCTTTTAGGTGGACTGACGTCGTTGTGAAAGTCGCGAGCAAACGATGGATGCAAAAGACAGATTTTCGACCAGCTTGGCGCTCTAAGGGGAAGGTCTTTGTTCAGCAGTGTAACTCTTTCGGCTGATGATGATGATATCTAGCAAGTTCGATGTCTCTCAAGAGAACCGTACAACCTTTCGCCAGTCCAAGCTAAAATCAAATATTTGGAAGAATATATTTGGCTCAAACAAAAATTATTTCATTCATATTTAATGCACGTACCCTCGTCTTCGACTCTAGACGATTTGTTAAACTGAGCGGGACATGTCAAGTCGGCAACAGATGGGTTCCGTACATCTATATATAAGAGAACAAGCCTTTTCAAGTAAATAATAATAAATAAGTTTGACTATGAAAACTGACGTGGTTTTGACACATTTTGTTAATCACAGAAATCAGTCGGAATAAGCGACTCAATTTAAAGCGAGTATTCTCGTTTTATTAAAAAAAAAAAAAAAGTTTTTGTGTAGAATTTTTTTTTCCAGGCAAGATGTTATTAAATTCGTCATTGGTACTGTGCGCTGATCAAAATGAGTCCAAGCTCCATCAATCTACTGTTAGTTACTGAAGAGTTCCGTTGTCCACCTTCCGTCTCCATCATCAGATCAGCTCGCTGTCATAATATTGTATTGTTATCGGAACTTGACAGGCATGCAAAATTTCAACTCAATTGAAGAAGCGGAACTGGTCTAAAATTCAGATTCAAGATTTGACCTTAACATACATACTCTTCATCTGTACATACAAACAAACATTACAGACTAAATAAAAGCTTGTAACAATAAGGAAAAGCATGTCTCAGGTTTTTTTTTAAATCGACCTTTGTTTTTTTTTTGTAAATTTATACATAATTATTATTATAATACAAAGATACGAAAAGGCGAAAAACAAATATCAATGTCCTTTACAAAAATGTTTATCCTGGTGGGAATCGAACCCGTAACCTACGGCTCCGAAGGCGGAAACCCTCCCACTGAGCGACAAGACTAGTAGGCCAATGTACTAATATCTTACCAAGAAAATTGTAAAGTGTATTACAAAGTATCAAAACAATAACACAGAACGAGAACAAATTGCCAAGCAATTAAAACCCTTATTTGCTCTACACCCTCGTGGTTTCCCAGTGGAAAAGTGTCACTGAGAATGGCCAATTATAAAAGGCTCTTTGGTATTTCCAAACAAAAGCTGTAGGTATACCCTTTTCAATTCAAATGACATCTAATCTTGACTTAAGCCTGCAAACAATATCGTGCTTTGTTAGCGTTAAATGTTTTAATTTTTAACTTCAAATGGTGTTTAGGCTAAATAAGATGCCTAAGGTCGAAGGCATTAGTGGTCAACCAAATTTAAGACAAAGCTAAGCAACCCTAATCTTTGTGTTAGCAAAGAAACTTTACAGGTGATAGTAATCTTTTGTTTTACTTTTGGTTCATCCCAATCCTAACTAACATTATAAATTCAATTAGCCTAAATCCTAAATATATATATATATATAAGATATTATACATTGTTATTATATTTTAATATATATATTTTTTTTTTAATTAGAAAAAGTAACTCTATCTTGTCGCGTTATCACAGCTGAACGGATCGAGCTGAATTTTTGCATAGATATAGCTTAAGGGTTGGAGACGGACATGGGCAAAATTTATTTGGAGGTCCACGCGAAAGCGTTTTGCTGTCCTATGGGGACTTCCAATAGGGAGGCATCGTCCAGTAGTGGACGTCTAAGACCCGATAAGAAGAATCACTTAGCACGTCAATTAGTATCCGAGGACGATGTCGAGGGTAAAGCGAAATGGAGAAGGAAAGTTAAAAAGCTGATCCCACCGCCCTGGAAAGAGTCGGGAAGAGGGACGACGGTTCGTAGTCTAATATACTCACGGTTCAAAGCACTTGGACAGCGTGAGCAGCCAGTAAGTGTTGAGTATGACGGCGCTACACTCGTAGGTGCTGTTCTTGATGATGGTGGCGGTGTACGGGAGCCGGTAGACCTGGGTTACCACCGGGCCTAGCTTCTCGCTGCTCTCGTCTACCTGGTCACCTGGAGATAGGGAAGATGATATTTAACCCCATGATCAGCACGAGCCACGTACCAGGACTATGCTCTCTATGACAACCCATTTTTGTAATTCTCAATAAATCGTTTTTTTTTCCGCATTATTGCAGTACTAGCTTTTTTGCCATAAATTAAATAAACACCCCATATACTTACATAGCTTTCAAAAACATACAATACTTTAGTCCGAACACAATTCAACCAAACCAAAATTGAACTGGCTTTTGACTTAAACCAAAACGTCAGGTAAATAGGGTAACAATAACAGAGCTTGCCTACTAAAACGAGAAGTTCTTTAAAGCGAAGTTTGAGGTGCTGTGGCTGCACTGTAAACAGTTAGCACCACAGATCAGAAAACAAGGGAGATGTGGCAGGTGGGCCAACTTATCTGGCATCAAACACGCTAGATGCCTTCGTTTTTAGTCGCGACACTTTTTTAATTTTTTGACAAAATGTCTCGCTGCTCGATGTTTGTTTGCAACAATACCAGCTATGATGTAAATTACTTCAAAGATTACACACATCATCACACACACTAACACACACACACACACACACACACACACACCCATACATACGTCGTTTCACGTAATTAATCAAACATTATTGTTTTTCTTATAGAAGTTAGTGGGAGAAACGCGGATACATTCAAACACGAACAATAATTGTCGAAAACATCTCCCTTGTTGTCTGATCTAGGTTGGCCAGTGTTATTCAAACTGTTGCAGAGTCGAAGTAGTAAAGTTTGATATCAACTATCCGAGTGGTCAGCCGGACGAAGTTACCCTATAAACTGGCTTTAACTAGCTGTTACCAGACAAATGTTACTTTGATGACGTATCGATTAGCAAGTTCAGAGATGACAACGACAGTTTTCCAACGATTTTTACGTGTTCCTGGGCCCAGGGTCTTGAGTATGGTTTCGATATTATCTGTCTATCGAAAGAGCCAGTTTCCCCGAAACAGCTATATTTTTAATTTTGAAATTACAAAGGAAATTTAAAAAACATTATCATTTAATATGTTTAGAATACCAATGCGATCGTTTTATACCAACGTTCATGTTATTATTTTTTATTTTGGCGACGGAGAAGTAAATAAATACGAAAAATATTTTTTTTCCTTGTCCTTCGACAAAATACAAAATAATGTTAATTAAATGATAATCTTAATAACAATGCTATAAAACATTGGCATTGGTATTTTAAAGAAATTATATGATAGGTTTTTTCAATTTCCCCAGTGTTTTTTTTTTTTTTTTAATTGCGAGCGAGATTGCTTGGATCAAGGGAGCCGGGCCTTAAAAAACGATTGTAGGATTGTGTTTTGTTATCGTCGCCTCTGAGTAGAACCTAGGCGATGTGGCAACCTCACTTCAGGATTCTGAAACGTTTGTTAGCTTTGACAACATCTATCTATTCTATCTATATAATATAAGCCTCTTAGCGGCTCTCCATTCATCTATGCCTAGATTACCTCGACGAAGCGGAATAGAAACGGGCACGGGTTATCTTAGGATTTACTAAGTTATAGCAAAGAACATTTATAATTCACTACCAGCGCCCTGCGGTTCCATCCGCTATTCTACAGGAACAGTATCATTTTTCGGCATTTAAAGTGTTAATCCAGGAAATAAGCTACCGCCATACCAAATTTCATCCAAATCCGTCGAGCCGTTACAGAGTTGAACGGGAACAAACACACTTACATTCTTACACACAAACTTTCGTAATTCATCTATCATTATAGTATGGTATGATATGATATGCCATAAAATATATACTAGTAGAATATTTTGTAATTTCAAAATCTTGATTTTGGTATTTATTTGTTATACAGAATATTAAAAAGGAAGAAACTGGCTTATACAGTACAGGTTATCTACTTAGTATAAGAGTACTCTTAGTAGTAAATTATACTACTAAGAGTTAGAGTCGCCTAATCCAACTTGAACATTTAGAATTTAGATTTCACTACAAATATATAACTTTGTAATAAGAACTTGAAAAACATATTTTATTTTAGAATTACTTCCTAAGGACTGGGCGAATGAATATTTCAGATGGTATCCACTCCAGTGTGCGGGCAAGTATACTACGTACTACTACGCACCATTGTGAACTCAGACATTGGCGACCCGTGTTTGCGAGCGGGCGTAATGCCGCGCGCCGCCTCCGAGAGCGTTTAATACATGCACGTAATTAAACGTATAGGCACGCTGCAATCCGACACAGATTAAAGATTTTAATAGCACGGATTGCACACAATTACAATTAAACGTATAGGCACTCTGCAATCCGACACAGAATAAAGATTTTAATACCACGGATTGCACTCAACTACAATTAAACGTATAGGCACGCTGCAATCCGACACAGATTAAAGATTTTAATAGCACGGATTGCACACAACTACAATTAAACGTATAGGCATGCTGCGATCCGACACAGATTAAAGATTTTAATAGCACGGATTGCACACAACTACAATTAAACGTATAGGCACGCTGCAATCCGACACAGATTAAAGATTTTAATAGCACGGATTGCACTCAACTACAATTATACGTAAAGGCATGCTGCGATCCGACACAGATTAAAGATTTTAATAGCACGGATTGCACACAACTACAATTAAACGTATAGGCACGCTGCGATCCGACACAGATTAAAGATTTTAATAGCATGGATTGCACACAACTACAATTAAACGTATAGGCACGCTGCGATCCGACACAGATTAAAGATTTTAATACCACGGATTGCACACAACTACAATTAAACGTATAGGCATGCTGCGATCCGACACAGATTAAAGATTTTAATAGCACGGATTGCACACAACTACAATTAAACGTATAGGCACGCTGCGATCCGACACAGATTAAAGATTTTAATACCACGGATTGCACACAACTACAATTAAACGTATAGGCACGCTGCGATCCGACGCAGATTAAAGATTTTAATAGCACGGATTGCACACAACTACAATTAAACGTATAGGCACGCTGCGATCCGACACAGATTAAAGATTTTAATAGCACGGATTGCACACAACTACAATTAAACGTATAGGCACGCTGCAATCCGACACAGATTAAAGATTTTAATAGCACGGATTGCACTCAACTACAATTAAACGTATAGGCACGCTGCAATCTGACACATATTAAAGATTTTAATAGCACGGATTGCACACAACTACAATTAAACGTATAGGCACGCTGCAATCCGACACAGATTAAAGATTTTAAAGCACGGATTGCGCTCAACTACAATTAAACGTAAAGGCATGCTGCGATCCGACACAGATTAAAGATTTTAATAACACGGATTGCACACAACTACAATTAAACGTATAGGCACGCTGCAATCCGACACAGAGTAAAGATTTTTATACCACGGATTGCACTCAACTACAATTAAACGTATAGGCACGCTGCAATCCAACACAGATTAAAGATTTTAATAGCAAGGATTGCACACAACTACAATTAAACTTATAAGCACGCTGCAATCCGATACAGATTAAAGATTTTAATAGCAAGGATTGCACACAACTACAATTAAACTTATAAGCACGCTGCAATCCGACACAGATTAAAGATTTTAATAGCACGGATTTGCACACAACTACAATTAAACTTATAAGCACGCTGCAATCCGACACATACAAATACCACACATACGCAACGTTTGGATCTCCATCTCAAGGGATATATATATCTCGATGCTTTGACACCTATATTAATAGCGGTAGTCTAGATGTTCATTCCAAGAAAAGTACCTACAGATAGGTACGTCTCGAGATTTTACCAGCAATTTTCACGTGTTCCAAAATTTTCGGGAAGTTTTTTTATGAATAAATAATGTCATTTGCCTCTGATGCCGTAGAGGTTTGTGCAGACCTCTATAGCTTACCCAGAATGTAGTATTTAATTCTCATAATTATTGTTATCTTGTCAAATTATATAAGTAGTGTAAATGTGACAGAAAAAGGGAGACAACGAGAATTAAGTTTGCACTTAAGGTAATGAGTTATCTCGATTCAAAAGTAGAGCAAACGTGACAGTGGGAGAAACAGACAGAGAAAAGGAGAGAAGTGACAGAAGTGAGAAAGTGATGTAAGTTCAAATAGTGTAACGAATTTTAATTATGTACCTGATTCTTCTTCGAATTCATCGCTGTCGGCTCTGCTTTGCACCAAGCACGCGTATACAATCAGAGCTATTGAACACCGCATGTTATGGACGGTGTTTGAACTAATCTAACTTTATTATTATTTAAGCTGTTGATATACGACTTTCGACTTTATAATATGCAATCAAAATGAGCAAATGCTTATTTATGATTGTGAGTCCTTTTGGCTTTCTACAGCTTTGACTTTGAGCATGTGTTATACTAAAACCCAAATTGATACAGTTGTGAATTAAATTGTATTTATTAGAATTTAAATGTAATGTAACATATATTTTTTACGCCTGTAAAAGTATATGGAATCCGAACACTTGAAAAAAATAAAGTTGTAACTTAATGTTAAATGACGCCATATCTTTGAAACGTTTTCTAAATTAAACTAAATTTGACAGTTCTAAAATTGAAGCCAACTTTTTCTCATGTAATGAAAAAAGACTCACGATAATTTTAGTCCTGTAAGATTGGTTTAGTTAGTATGAGTGGTACAACAGAATCACCACCAATATGCTTGGTTTTTACTTCAAAATACCTTAAAGATTTATGAATATCGTTTTCTATGAGTTTAGATATTTTAACCCCTAAGTTACGTCAGTTTTTCACCTAAACGTATTTCACTAAAAAAAAACTACTGAACTATTTTTACGAGTTTTTCTCGAAAAACCTACAAATGTCACAATATACGTTTCCTGGGGCTCATGGTAGAAATGAAGCAGTATTTCACGGGCTCGTAAACACGTTTCTAGTTGTATATTAGTAAAAAAAGCTTGCGGATGTTTTCAAGCAAAACGAATGTTTGTGTCAACACGGCGTCGATATCGGACCAAAATAGCGCGAGTCGTTTCTTTTTAAATTTTTCATTGGCTGAATGTCGTGAAAGTGAGAATGGCAAATTGAAAAGGAACTAAGTTTGTGAAGTGGTATATTTGTTTAAGAATAAAAAATAATTGAAGCGAAATGAGTTTCTGGTTCTTGTCGGTGGTGAAGATTGTCTTGACAAATTGCACCACCGACAAGAACTTGTCATGACAAATTGTCTTATGGCTGTCCCATACTTGAAGGCCGAATACCAAATATTCATGCAACTAGGCGATATCCGCCAATCAGAGACGAGTATATGCGTCTATGATTGGCGGATATCGCCTACTCTCACGATAGTTCCAGGCGATAGACGCTAGTCTGCGAGAGGCGTTACAATAACCGCATTAAAAAAATGCGTGTATTTGTCGTGGTTTGTATTTTCTCGTTGCATGTTTCTAAATGTAGAATGAGCTCACGTGCTTCCTCTCTGAAGTGTAGACAGGTCTAAGGCGGAGCAGCACTTTTGCCTAGAAGGGTCACTGTTCGTTTGAAGATCCTCACTTTATACTTAAGAGATTGGAAACAACTGTAGGAATAATGTTCCAAGCTTTTGCAGTGCATTTAATGAAGGAATTTTTGAAACGCTTCGTACGTAGACGAGGCACATTGAACGCAAAGAGATGAAGCGATTTTTGAGTTCCTATAGAAAGGGAAGGTTGCGATCAGATCGTGCAGCTCCAGAGCACACTCGCCGAAGTGACTGTTGGTAGAACACATGAAAACATGAACCCTGCGTCATTGTTTTTCCATAGGCTCCGAGGCCTTTTGTCAAATTTTATCATTTTGGTCAATTAAAACATAATATCAAAACTAGACCTAACACCGAAGAATTACAGAGCTAAGTGCTGGTCATTACTAGATTTGCGTATATACTCAGAGCAGTCAATCTCCCGCAAGCCGTACCCGTTCACGAGTTGATGTGTGCCAGCCATCCCTCTCCTCAACCATGTTGGAGGGAAGAGGGCGACCCGCCATACGACGCCACCGCAAGAAGTTTTTAGTGAGCGTGAGTGGTCGGGTATACACGAAAAACTTACAACAAAGAAAATGAAAAACAATGTTATTAATATTAAATGTTATGTTAATATTAAACGTTGTTGTTATTATTTCATACTATTTTAAACCGACTTCCCAAAAAAAAGAAGGTTCTCAAGTGGACATTTTTTTTACCTCATTTTCAAAGCTTTACAATCTCTTTTCAACGTTCATTTAATATAACGCAAAAACTTTAGACAGTTAACTAAATTTGTTGCGTGACTTTCATAAAACTGTAATAGATGCTCGAAAAATTAATTTTATTATCGAAACAAGCCGGACCCGGACATTCCTTCTCATTTGAAACCGCGGAATGCAAATCATCAAAAACACTACTTTAAATGTTATGTTATGTTGATGTTGTTTATTTTAGTTTTTGGGCGATAAAAATTATGAATTATATGTCAAGGATTTGTTCCTTTGTTGAAACAAGTCCTTGTTGTTGAGTTGTTAGGTATGATGTAGGGAAGGTGTCTGCTAGAGTTAGGGTTAGTATTAGAATGACTAGATCGCAAAATAGCTTCATCTTATTCAGGTCATTATCTCAAAATATCAGAGTTGCAAAATGACCACAATGTTGCGTTTTATTTCAAAATGCTAGTAATGTCTGTATAAAAGTATTCAAGTTTATATAGTACTAGTTTTTACCCGCGACTACGTTCGCGCGGACATAAAAAAGTATCCTAGGTTTTTCTTTGTGATATACCGTAACTCCTTATTAAATTTTATCAAGATCCGTTTAGCCGTGATAGCGTGACAAACAACCAGACAGAGAGACGAATTTACTTCTAATAGTGCGCTAGATGGCGTCCATCAATTTTTGTGTATTTTTTAGGTTTTTTATGGACTGGCAGTTGTAATGTAGGGAGTTCTGAATCGCGCAAACGAAGTTTTTTCCTCGAGACGTAGGTAAATCAAATGGGCAATAAGAACGAAATTTGCGGAATTCCACCCCTTAAGAAGTAAATTGGAAACACTAAAATTATAAATATGTAAAAGTTCGTATAGAAAAAAAAAAACATGCCACTCCAATGATACTTGGTTATTTTAATTAATTAATTAATAAAACAATACTCGATTAATATAAAAAAATAAAAAGATACGCTTGTCTCAGGATTTTTCGAAAATCATCCCTTAAAGCGGTGAAATGGGGAAAGTACTTGTGTACTGTGTCTCAGGTCCTCCCAAGGCTACCGTATTTAGCAGTTAACGACCGAATAAGGCCATAGTAATGATTTATAATAACGTTGTATCGGGTTTCGGAAGATACATAAATCAGTTTTAATTAAGGTTCTAACAAAGGGTCAGCTATATTGCTATGCCGTCGATGTATTCAAATTTCGAAGGGATCTATTTCCAATTGCCTTTTGTTGAATTGTTTATTTTGAACTTCCTGGAACTGTAAGTCTTTAAAAGCAGGAAACCAATTTTAGTTTTTTTTTTTGGTGCAAAATTTTCTTAATGGATAATTTTATTGCGAATGGTGAATTGGCACTCTTATTTAAATAATTTCGCTATCGCTGTAATCAAACATCTTTAAATATACAGGGTTATAGATTTGAATTCGTGCAATATTTATAAAGCCGAAATCTCTAAGAATCGCCATGTAGTGGCCTAAAATAGTTTTAAAAATGTATGGTTAATTCGTAACAATAAGGACGAAAAGAGCTTATAGAAAAATATCATTTAACCTCGACGCGATTCCATTTGTGTAAAAATCGTATCACATCATCAGTTAAAATACTCCCACTGCTTGCTTTCTTGCCTCCCCTTAGGGGGTTGTCATAATCCCCACGCTTAACAGTCGGTGCTGCCAGCCGAAAACAGGCTGGAAGTACAATACATCATTATCATTCCAGAATTCTACGAGTTTCAGTAAGCATTTAAAAAGTCTTATAGATTCCACCTTAAAACCACCACTCTCATCAATCGCCACTTCCAATCAATCCACTCACGTTCCGAGAGATTTTCGTTACCTCTTTTACCCTAATTTAACTTAACCCGGATTTGAAAGCAAACGACCCATCAAGACAGGGTGTCGCGTAGAGAGGAGCGGTTGTCTATCGAATCATTTAAATGTCAAAATTTAAACAAGTTACGAATAAAAATTCATTATTCGATTGACATTATTCTATTCAAGTAATTTAGGTCTATAGTATTCTAATAGCTTGACACTGTACGTTTGTATTTGATTACAGATTTTGTAGCATATTATTTTGATTTAAATAATAGATACAATGGATTTTTATAATTAGTTATACCTCTAAGCACTTGACGTGGTCCCCTGAAATTGGGGGTGCACCTATATAGTGCCTATATTTGTAAATACGAATGTAATGTGTAACTTCTGTTGGGGATCTGCATTGTATTATACATTTAAAAAATATAAAATAAATTGAGAAATAAAATGTTAATCTCTATTTATCTTAATCTTGTGTTACAATGTATAAAATTAAAATGCCTGTTATAAGCTGTATGTTTAGTAATGCAGCAATCCTTCATATTATTCTGCAGAAAACTGCAGGATAAATGCAGCGCCTTCAAGACCGCTTCGCTTTTTTCAACACTTGACAAAAATGCGAAATGAAGTTCAAGTTTGAAGTTTCTCCAGTTTTTTATATTCGTTTATTGTATACTTGCTTTTGTCATCGGCTTCAACCGCGCTGTAAATAAAAGCTTATGTTTATTCGATTCGATTCAATCGACTATTGATTTTCAAGTCCCTAGTATCATGAATGTTTTTAGAGGATAATTCGTCTGCTACGAATTGTTCCGAACAGGAATGATTAGACCCTAAAATTTAATGTATTCAGCAATGTAACTACATGTGCAGATATCTGACTCGATCTTTCTCAAATTCGAATACAATTTCCCAATCCCTAGTGCCTATCTCGTGTCACGTTAATGACTTTCCTGAAGAATGGTGTTACATGATGACGACGACATACATGATTTCCTTGCATGCAGAGGCGGTTCGAGTTACGCCTATATCAGACCTTCTAGAGGATAATTCGTCTCTACAAATCATTCGGAATAGGAATGATTAGACTTTAATATATCTTCACAAACTTAGCTAGATTAGTGTGCAGATATCTTACTAGATGTTTCTCCGATTCGAAAAAAATAACTTTTTCTTATTGTGTTACTTTGATGATAAGATATTCCAGAATAAGGACGTGACATGATGATCACAAGACTTCCTTAAATGATGAGGGGGTTTAAGTTACACCGATAAAGGTTCTTTTAGGTAGATAATAATTCGTCTACGACGGATACCACGGATTCGGAATAGGGTGATTTTCCTAGCATGTCTTCAGAAACGTAGCTAGATTTGTGTGCAGAGTGAAATGCGACTCGAATTTTCTCATACTCGAATATATTTTCCCAGCCTCTCCATTGTCGCAAACGACACCCCTGATGAAGTAGGGGTTGAGATTACGCCCTTAAAGCTCAAGTGGCAGTTAGTCAATCGCTTGTGTACATCCGGCGTAGGACCCGGCTTATAGAGGAAATTCGTCCACTATAGATCAATCGGAACAGAATTGGACCTTCATATGTCTTCATAAAGTCTTCAATGTTATATAAGTTCGTAACGTGAAATGTGAACACAACACCTAAGTTTGATTTATCGCCAAGCACCTTTTGGCATTTTTTAGTAGACTTAATTCAGAGCCAGTTCCCTTTCTAGACAAGTTGTAGAAAACATTTTTAGCCGCACATCACTTCAGATGAACTATGAATAAATAGAATAGAATATATAGATATAATCAAGACCGTCATGTGCTCTATTCGCGGCCATGACCGTGCACTCCGGTTTGCTAATTTACAAGTAAAAAACGTTCATTATATGATACATTAGTTAGTAATAGTTAGTAAAACATGTGTGTAAAAACACGTTTAGATTATGAACCTAAAAGCGACCACTTTACGAGCAAGTGTGTTGAAAATAATGTTTATTTAATTTCTTTTAAAATTATATTCTGCGTCGGGGCTTATCGTGTTATTCTTTAATTTCCATGTTTTAATGCAGGTACCCCCAAAGTGGGTCACGAGGTTCACAATAAAGGGCCGGTAAGGGAAGGGCCGTAAACGCAGGTCCGAGTAATGAAGTGCCGGCTAGTTAAGATAATGTGCTCTTAGCGTAAGAGGCAGTTGACTCAATAGATAGCGAAGTGTTAACTAACCTTTAGGGCCGGCTTTCCTGATTCTAGCTATAAGAAAAATCAGTGTGCTAGTAAAAAAAGACGGGATATCCTAAGAATACAATTGCCAATGTTTTAAAGCAATTTTCATTGGCGAAAAGAAAAACGGAAAAAACTCGAAGAAGTTGTATTTTTCCTTCTCTTTCGCCAAAATAAAAAATGATAGCATTAAAATTGCTTTAAAACATCGGCAAATATTCCGTGACAAAATTTTTGTTTTTTCTTTTTGTGCTTTTATATATTTTTAAATCGAAACAGTGCGAACGAGATAACGAGAATCGTTGTCCCAGTCGTGCACGTTTGTTGCCTCAGGGCCATGTTCGGTAAGATCGTCCAACGACGATCCATGACATTATAAGTATGCTGCAAATGTCGACGAGCCTCGTCGGTAATCCTTACTGAACACGGCCCAGACCATCATTGATCTTACAACGGTACATATAGGGTTGCATTTTGCGGAGTTAAAATAGGGTGGTTACGTATGATCGTTATTGACTAACTTCTATTTTTGAGGTTTTATGAACTATCCTTAGCTTAATTGCAATTAGTAGTTAGCGTAGTAGGTGGTGAGCCTTGTAAATAGTAGGTCCCCGGTTGGATTCCCGGTCGGGATGCTACATTTGAATATCTGGTTTGTGTCTGAGTGCTAGTTGTATCATACGATCACATACATACAGTCATCTCCGACACAGGTAAACCTATTGGAGAGCTATAAACAAACGTTTTTACATACAATCTTTCTTATTTAATGCGACGGCATTAAACAGCTGACTGATGGCTGTTGCCGTTACATTGAATGTATTCTGATTTAAAAAGATCAAAGTAACATTATAGTCGGTAAATTAGTTTCAACATCCCACCACAAAAATTTGCCACAAAGATTCCGGTCCAGGGTTACCTGTTCAATTGTTACGAAGTTCGGGGTTGTCCCGAGCAATTGTGACTAAGTTCAGGATTGTCCCGAGCAATTGATCATTTCGCATCGTCTCCTTTATTACGTAAACGTGACAACGCTGGATTTCAAACTCGTCATTTTAGGGTACCGTAATGGCGACGTTAAAACGCCTGATGGAAAATTGGGTGTCGTTAATGCGTTGTTAAAATTTTATTGACGAGATTAGGCTGGTTTATGGCAGGTGTGAGGAGGCGATAAAAGCAACTTTCGCGTTTACATAACGGACTTGTATATTATACTTAATCCAAATCTATACCTAGTGTACACTTAAAAAAAAAAAAATTGTAAAATTTCATACTTATGCCAGTTTTCTTAAAGTTTCAGCAAGCGAGGAAGCATATATGAAATTCTGTAAAAGACGTCACAATGCATGCAGTACGATAAAATACACAAGGATTGCAAGCGTACTGCAAGCACCGTGACGTCATTCATAAAATGCCTTACATTACGGTATTCATGTACTGCATCGGAAACGGAGATGGATTGAAACTAGACTTCCGCAACTTCCCTCTGCTGGGATATCGGCCTACCATCGAAGGGTGATTAGGCCATACCCACCACACTGGCCCAGTGCCGGTTGGCGGATTCACTGCCATCGGATTTTTTCTCCGGAAATATGCGGGCTTCCTCACTATTTTTTCCTTCACCGAAAAGCCAGTGGTATATCCAAAAAAGTAAGTAAGTTCCAAAAAACTCATTGGTCGCCGTCCGCTCGGGTTTGAACCCACGAATGAAACCACGACTTTTTCTACTAGACTTGGTATGGCCGAATTTTTAGCGCTAAGTAACAGTTTATTTGTTATCATCGCACTTATTTACAAAGTGGAAGACATGGTTTTGTAGGTATTCTCTTAAGTTCGTGAAAATAAACTTAGTTAAGACTGTGTAGAATTACCTTTCGTAACTAAGCTTAACTTGGTGGAAAATAAAATTAGGAATGGGACTGATTTTAGGACTCCCTCAGGTAAAGGTACCCTTAAGATGGAAATGCTTGAGCTTGTTGGTGACAATGCGCATTAATATAATAGGATATAGGTTGTAAAACTGTAACCCTACTACATCCTTACATATCTAGACTACTTTTATCCTGGAAAAATATACGGTTCTTGTAGGATAGCGAGTGAAACCTCGGGACGCTGCTAGTAACTTCATAAATAGGTCGAACAACTAAAACCAGACTACGTTCTTACGTGAGCTTTAGTTTTATCGGGCGCATGTAAGCAAAGCCGCGGGCAACGGCTAACAATATACATATTTTTGAAATGTGATAATTGGCTCTTTCATTTGATACCCAACACTATATCATATTTTTTTTCGTATTTTTGTTTCATGATTTTATGTCCTCTAGAAAAATCTATATTCAATTTCATGTGACTTTAGATAGCCCAATGGAAACGCTTCCAAAGATACATCAGTTGCAAAATTATGTTAAGAAGTTTAGAAGATGAAAATACATACATGCATACGTATCTGTCAAAATCATAACCCTCCTTTTTGCTTCGCCGAAGTCGGGTAGAGTAAATGAAAATAGCTCTGTTAGTTTTTCTGTCTTTTAGCTTTTCTACCTTTTCAGAACTAAACATGTAGTAAAGAAATCCTGCGCAACAAACAACACAAAAGTACTTAAACCTAAAATTCTATAAAATAAAACTCAAAATCAAGATAAAGAAATGAAAACAGTGGATTACGTACAAGAAGATTCATTCACGTCTTTATAAAAATCAAACATAAAGTTCGCTTCAGAACAAAATCTTGCTAGCTCTAACTACGAACACCTTAAGTACTCGTATCCCAACTCAAGAGAGCACGCTTCAGTCGTTTACTTAACATTCATTGAAATTCTGAACAAAACATCATTAAACAAGTATCACGGAACCCTTCTCGTAAGCACTTCACACTTGATTTACATTCCGAGTCGGAGGAGACATTTCTGGGTTCCCACGTATTATTTATCTATGGTTCCCACCGACGCGTTTCGCTAAGAAAGATTTTTTTAGGGAGTTTTGGCGCCATGCGCCAAAGTGAAAAAAGCATGTCACTGTTGTCATTTTTCAAAACTTGTATTATTTGTTGGATTATATTACGTAGAACGAGAAAGCAATAGACCGCTGGATACAAGACTTATTAAATTAAATTATTTATTAACTCATGGAGAAAGTTATAAAAAGGACTAAGTTATAATATGTCTGTCCCTTATCTATTATTCTTAGCTATTATCTTTTTGTTTGGATTTTTGTTCCAAAAAACAACAAACTTGTGTTTTGTTGTACAAAGATCGGAGACTTTGTACAACAAAACACTGTTATATTATTACTGCATCCTGATTGGTCGAAACTTTGTCGGCTATTTATTACTACTGCGTCCTGATTGGCTGAAAATTGGTTATGGTAATCGTGATTGTCTTGATCTTGAAATGAAACAAAACGTAAAAAACTTATGCTTTGGCTCCACGCGTAGAGTAACTAGCCTGTGTCAAGTTTTATAATATTTCACAGGTATATTTCATAATTAAAACAAGTCTCAGTCTTAGTGTAAATTAAGCAAAGTAAGTCACGGTCAAGTGCAAGTCATGCCCAATAAAATAGCGGAGACTAACACTTTAGCATGACTTAAAACGGACCGTGTCTGAAGTTTTTTTCTGAAATATTACAAAATTTAACAGTGGCTTAATAAACTTTCTGTGGAGCCAAACTGCAAGGAAAAAAACCAGATGAGTGCGAGTCTGACTCGAGCACCGAGGCTTCCGTACAAATTTAATTTTGTAGTTGACATTTTTCTCCCATACTAATAAACGTAAAGGCCATTTCTCCAACAACAAATTTAAGATTATATACTCGCAAAAAAAAATTACTACAAATGATTTCCAGATTTATTCCTTTTCTTGTGCTGTAAGATCTTCCTTCTCTCTAGATTTAATTACCTAGGTATTTTATGTCAACGGGAAGTAAAGGTAGTCCTCAAAGAGTCCTCAAAGGTAGGCAACGCACTGTCAATGCCCCTGGTATTGGAGGTGTCCATAGGCGGCGGTGACCACTTACCATCAAGAGGCCCGTCGCTTGTTTGCCACCTATTATAAATATAAAAAAAAAACCCGTAGGTTTTGATTTACAATATGCAACATAATGGCCGTATTTTTATTGCGTTGACTTTAAGCTTTATTTTTTTACAGCTCCGAGATCGTAATCCTAAATATTTGATATTTATTTCAACTTGATAATCTCTACACATTCCTGAAAAAAGAGTCCAGACAAACGGACAGACGGACATGGAAGTGATCCAATAAGGATTTATTTCCTTTTGGCAAAATAAGATCCAATAATCCAATTGATCCAATTGATCCAATAAGGGTTTATTTCCTTTTGGGGTACGGAACCCTAAAAAAGTAATCTATGTGCTATTACGTACTACAATTTTCACAATCATTTTATTATTTGAACTACTTTGATCACATAGCTGGTCTCTCCAGTCGGGCGAGGAAACTTATCTTCATAATGAAGAGGCTTAGAGATTGCACACCGATAAACATTGTCAGACAGGTATATGTGGCTTTGTGTCAATCTATTCTGCAGTATTGTGTCTCGGTTTGGGGTAGTACGTGCAAAACTCATATGATGAAAGTAGAGATAGCACAGCGAGCAATTATCAAAGTCATACTAAATCACCCTTTCAGATATCCCACAGACAGTATTTATAAAGAGCTCAAAGTACTACGAGTGCGGCAGCTTTACATTTTAAACGCCACAGTCAAAAGTCACAAAGTCTTGTTAAATCGAGATGACTACGATTCTCTGCTGGCTCGACGGGCCTTCAGAATGCCTACCCCTAATTATTATACCTCCCTTTTAGGATTTAGAAGCCCAGAATTTTCTCACCCCAATACCTATAACAATGTATGTAGGGAATGCACTATTTTAGGTTGCAATACCAAGTCATGCAAAAAGATAGTCACAGACTGGCTACTGACGCTCTCGTTTGATAAGACAGAGAAGATACTATTGTACAAGTCTCCTTACCTATGAACCAATAGTCGAAACCTCGTAGCTTAATTTATGTAGCGCAACTGGTATCAATTGCGCTACATGAATTCACGCATCATGCAAGCATCCTCTTTCAACCTTTTATTCGTACATTGCAATCACACATACATCACATCTTCACACTACTCATACACACACTATCATACTATACACCACATACACACATTCATCACATAAATCCTTGTTTTTTTTAAGTTGTTTTAATTATATTGTAAAATTCACTTTTCAACATTGTAGCTTAACCTTTTCTACTTTTAACACCATTGTAATAAATTCATATTCGTTAACTTCTCTTACACAACTCGTGCTCTGAACCCCAAAATACAGGCATTCTCGCCTAGTTTGGGGATCGCTGGTAAAATCTATATTGTATAATGTAAGTTTTCTGGTAATAAAATTATTATTATTATTATTATTTCCTTTCACTTTCATTCACAATGTCTCAATGATTTTCGCAATGTTTTCACGCGTTGTTTTCCCTTCATAAAAGAAAGCGTAAAGTGAATGATGGAGCCATTTTCTTTCATTTCCTATTGTTTGTTACGAAAAGACAGTTTGATGGAACCGTTGTATTGCTTTGTTAGTTTTGAGGGTTCCGTACCAAAATGATAATTGACCGAGCGAAGCGAGCACAAATCGAGGTCTGTTTGTTTGTCTATTTCTTCAGTGTCGTGATGAAATTTTGTAGGAATCAGGAACTACGTGTTCCTGTCAATAGATAATCGAACTTATACAGGTTGCGTCCCAATTTGGAGCGCACTACTACTTATCATAAAAATTTGAAAAATCATTCCGGTGTTGTAACGAGCCGGATCAAAAAATGATTTCAAATCCCTTTTTTTTTCCGAATGCCCAAGAAGGTGGGTAATATTTTTGGGGTGTTAGTATGTATGATCCTATGTTACTTGTAGGTTAAACGGCTTGACCGATTTTAACGAGTGATGTGTCGTTGGAATCCTTTGCATGCTTGGAGTGACATCCTAACTTCCTAACCAATATTATAAACACGAAAGTAATTCTGTCTCTCTATCTGTCTCTCTGTCTCTCTGTCTGGGTGTTTGTCGCGTTATCACGGCTAAACGGCTGAACGGGTTAACCTGATTTTTTGCATAGATATAGCTTAAGGGTCGGAAACGGATACACACCAACTTTTTTTGTGGATCCACGCGAACGAAGTCGCGTGTAACAGCTAGTAGGCTATATTTTGCAGTCGGATTTTGTCTTTAATTAACAACAGGTACTCTTCTTAAATAAGACTGACTTGTTGTTGTGACTTACTTTGCTCGACTTAGAATGTCACTGTGACTTATTTCAATTTTGAAATATTTGACTTCACTTGAAATATTACCATACTTGACACTGGCTAAATATACAACTTGTGGAGCCAAAACATAAGCGAGAAAAAAAAAGGTGGGAACGGAATTCCTCAGTAACAAACAGTATTGATGGAGTTTGGACTTATTTTGACCAGCTTACAGTACCAATAACGGATTTTAAAAAAGCTTGTCTAGAAAAAAATATTTTCCACATAAACTTATTTTATGTAGGTTATGTATTGCTTATTACACTTAGGACTCAATACTTTCATAAAATAAAATAAATTGTCAAGAGCGTATCGAGACACATTGGGTAGGGTTCCGTAGACATGTTACGTAATTGATCTAGAAAACCGCCTGAGTAGAAACTAAGTACCTAGATAAATGGGTAACACCAAGACGAAAGGCTAAAAAACTGAGTAGGCCATTCAGTAAAAAGCGTTTTTTTATAACCTTCTTTTTTTACCAGAGAAAAAATAAAGGACTAGAATCGAACTACATTTTCAGGCTCTTTCCAAGGCTCATTCAGACAACGCTATATTGTATGTATATAATTATTTCAATTCTGTTATATTAATGATAATGAAAATGAAATGAACATAACTTTCTTTATGCGTACGGTCTCTAACTTTTCTCAACACATTGACAACAAAGGACAGTACTTTTAAATCTGTTACTTAATATCAGTTTTTTGGACAACTACTTAATGATAAAAAGTGCAAAAAGCAACTAAAACAGTTCTTAACATAATAATCTTTTCAAAATTTCGTTGCTTATATAAATGTATTATTAAACAAAACTTTCACCTTTGTAAAGCTAAAGGTAAACCTATAATAAAACCTATAAGGGTTTCCTAATATGCTACGGAACCCAAAAATGAAATAAGTTTCATCATCAGCCGGAAGACATCTACTGCAGAACAAAGCCCTTCCCTAAAGTAGGTGGGAAGGGGTCCACAGCCCCCTCACACAGCAGGTGGCTTAGGTATTGCAGAACGCATACCGTTTCCTAAAAGAACGCTGCTCCGTCCTCCGGTGGTTCTGGTTGCAGATTTAGGACATGCCCGGGTCCAAAATAAGTTTACTGTTTTTAAATACCTGTCAGGCAATTTATTTCTTAAAATGTAGAAAATTTACGAGCGAGACTAGTCTGAATAAACCTTCATCGGCCTACTTCAAATCTCTTAAGCGTAACTGATGACCGGAATATTTTCAACGTCTACTAAATCGGCTTATCGTGGGACTTTGTAATAGCCACCGGATTGCTATTGTAATCGGATACCTACGCGGTTTATATTCGTAGCAGTAAGTACTTTTTTCAAGAGTTTTGCACAGGGCGGCGAATACCTCTCCTGGGCCCGTACCGTGAGGTGCTTATTGCGATGATTGTTAGGTTCAGCCGACGACGCTGCGCGACCTTACACCTTAACGCGCGGCGATACGGTTCGTGGTCGCGCAGTCATCGCAATAGGCACCTCACGGTGCGGGCCCAGATCTACTTACCTCTCATATTTAGGTATTTAGCTATTTCACTAATTTGCAATTTTTTGTTGTTAAAATGTGAATTTAAAAATCTGTTTCTAGTGTAATTTTGTCTAACAGAAATCTATACATATGTACTTACATAACTCATCGGATTATGATGCGGTGTTCACCGCCAGTTAGATAATTTTTCACGGAAGGTTTATAATATACTAGCTGTTTTGTTTTCTTTTGCAAGTTTTTGTTGTTGAAATGTAAATTTTAAATATCTGTTGTCTAATTTTGTCTATCAGAAATCCATACATATGTACATAATTCATCGGCTTATGATGCGGTGTTCACCACCTGTTAGATATTTTTTCACGGAAGGTTTACAATATAATAGCTGTTACCCGCGACTTCGAACATCAAAGTTTTAAACAAAAGGTTTAAAAAAAATGCTCTCTACGCTAAAATTGAGCGCCTACTAGATTTTACCTTTTATTTTTTTGAAATACGGTGATTTTTTATTTACTTAGATTTAGTATAAACCGAAATCTCTCTTGAGCAAATTGAAACGCTCTTACTGCCTTTTTACGATGATCCCACAGCACTACAGATTCATGGCCCGGCAGAATGGCTTACCTCAGACCGTATCGGGAACCCTAGATTTAAATGGGACCTTTTTGACTGCATGCTATTGTGTTTATAGACTTTATAGATCCATTTGTTTCGCTTTTTTATGCGCTCGATAGTCAAAGCCTCAAAAGTCAAAGTCGACGTTCTCGCAAATAGTTTGCAGAGACTTCACGATTATCTTCTTCAAAACCATTACTTGAGGAGCTAGTTGTAGCTTGGCAAAATAAAAACTAGAAATTAAAATTTTTTAACAATTTTTTTTTTCTCTTTCCTCATGGGAGGATTTTGGCATCGCACGTCATATGCTTTTGTCAGTGTCAAGTATTCATATATATTTTCACGTTTTGTTAAATATTATCAAACAAGTCATAGTCACAGTCGAGCAAAGCAAGTGACGGTCAAGTCCAAGTCATGCCCCAGTAAAGTGGTGAAAACTTCACTAAAACAACACAACTTTGGAAACAACACGAAAATTCACGTTTCACGACATTATACCATTCACCAACACTCGTGCATGTTCACGGATAAAAATTCACCGTTTTTACACATTAACACTTGAAATAACACTAGTTTTGGAAAATAATAATATGACGCGATATGATTTCTTCACGTTCCCGCCAAAACTCCATTAACTATTTTATTTTTTTACCAGAGTATAACCAAAGGAGGGTTTTTTCTTCACACATAGGTTGCGGAGTGTCGTGCTTCAAACAATTTCAAGTGTATTGTAATATTTCACACTAAAAACCAGTTTTAGCCACATTCATTGTTATCAATTTCTGTCACGGTCTAGTCCAAGTCTAGCTCCTACAAAATGGTGGAAGCTTTTACTGGAACCTTCTACGGAGCTTTAGAAACAACGAAAGCACAAATTTTACCACTTTATGTGATTTTCCGTCCACATTAACGAACGCTCAAGGATATTTCACGCTTATTACACACAAGTTTATAAAAAACATACAATGTGGCATCTTGATTTTTTAACTAGGTTTTACTAACTAATAGGTTTTTTATCTTAATTTTAATAGTAGATTACTGTCGCGGTCTGTAATGACTGTGTTGCTGGCAGCGATGATGATGGCCGAAAGCGCAGCTTAGTGCAGGTCCAGGCCATCACAGCGCGGTCAGCATTGCAGTCATTATGGACCAAGCCAAGGCTTGTATAGTGCTTAGTAATTTAAATAAAACCAGCTTAGTAGGAATTTAAATTCCTTTTAATTCAATTCAAACTCAACCTCTATATCAAACTTCAAATTTCAAAAATCAAATACAAAAATCGGAAAGCAAACTCAAATTCAATATCATAATTAAAAAATCAAAATTAAAATTTAGAAAATCAAAATCAAATATTAAGTTTGACGATTTTCCATTGTGCAAAATTGTCGTAGGGAAGTTTTGTACCTGCGCCTTTTGAAACAAGCCTCGACAATAATGGATTTCCCATTGACGTACTACCCAAACCTTAGACGAAGCAATACTGGACAGACCCATGAGACGTTGCCGCTCCGACGTTCACATTGTCATGTTTCTCTTTTTATTTCACGGGTCGTCGCATAGAGTAAGCGAGAGAGCTATTGTAAGATTGGCAACCTCGCACTCTGTGTCCACTTTGACCGACTAGTCGGTCACAACATTGCGACCCGTCTTACTAAAAAAGCAAATTGGATCAAAATATCGCTGTGAATACTTAATATTGTTATACATAGTGGCATTATGGCGTGTTGTGCTGTGTATAGTGCATCGAGAACAACGAAAGGGGGAGTAAAAGATCCAGAATTATCATTTCATGCGTAAGTCTTTTTAGCGTTTTTTACCTAAAATAACCAGAATCAAAGCTAAATATTCGTTTCACTTAAAGAATATACATGTTTGAAGTCATACAACTATCACGCAGTGTTATTTAGTAATGAATTTAAGCATTAATTTAAGATAAATAAATGCATTGTTTTACGTGTTCCTGCTAGTGAAGTACCACTGCACGTTTCAAACTTTGTCGATATTTGGTCGATATTTATCTAATAATATTCTTGTAATATCCTACATATACTACATTAAGTGAAACATGAACTGTTAATTCCTTTCCGCGTTTAATCGGCTTGATACGTATTCTATCGATAATTAATTTTAATCTTTTTGAAGCTTTCGCGGCTTGAAATATATGATAATTTGTACCAATGTTGTGTCATGGTTAAACAATTAATTAAAATAAAACATTTTGTTATAGGTTTCCAAAATGTCCGGAAATCAGAAATCAGTGGATAAAGGCTGTGAGGCGCGAAAACTGGGAGTCACCTAAATACTCTCGACTTTGTTGAAAACATTTTGAATAATCTAGTTTTATGACTGGGCTGTCAATTAAAAAACTAGGAAGAATAAAAGAAACTAGGAGACGGTGTAGATACTTATTAACTTTCATAGTTACTATATATAATATATATATTAGTACTATTTACATGGCAATTACGAGTTTCGATGTTCAATAAAGTACATATTTTGTTCTTAATTTACAAATTCTTAGTTTTGTACACTGTGTACATTTTTATCGATAGATTCTGCACTAGTTTTCACTTCCCTACTCACTAAACGCGCGAACAGAAAGTGGACACGCTGCCAAACGAATCACTCTATCCAGTGTGATACAAGATCCTTGACCCAAACAGACGTACTTTGGGTAGTACATTCATGGGATTTTCAAAGGAATTTGCTGGCCGCTAAAACACGACACTAATTAAATTTCATACAATTTTGCTGGCGCCTCTTCGAATAGCGTGGCAAGGCCGACTTTGCACAAAGAAGGTTGTCAAAATAATGACTACATTACGAGCTTTTTTGAGTAATGGTCTAAAGAGGTTTTTACGGTAGGCAGTGAGCGGTCTCTTTGGGTAGTACGTCCATGCTCTCTCCTATATAACTAGTAGTTTGCGCCGAACTGAGACCTCGCGACCCCTATATCTTCACAACCCCTGGACCGATTTAGCTCATATTTGAACTCAAAAATTGTATTGCTGACTTGCTAACAAACTACTTGCCTACAAAATTTCATGAAGATCGGATCAACGGTTCGCAAGTTATCGTCGGACAAATATACACACAAACATACAAACATACATACAAAAGCCGATTTGTCCCAGTAAACTCTGAGACCTTCGCTTCGCTCGGTCAATTATAGTATTATTTATTACGTCAACACTAACGTTCACTAAACAATATCATTTAAGTCATTCGTCTAAGATTTAAGTAACAAAATAAACCAGATTGTCTATGCCCGGAACGTATATAAAACAGTTTAAGTGGCTTGCCATATCGTTATCGTTGGAAACACGGCTTAATGACCGCCATTTTGCTGCCATTTTCGCGCCAAACCGGCACGGTAATAAAGGAGTTTGAGGCTCGAAATCGATTTTTATTTAGGCTTGATATCGGGCTTTTAAAACTACTTAGGTACGAGCTCTTTAAAATAGCGATCATAGACTGCAATTAGTAAATACATACATAGTACATACATAGGTATAAACTTTGTTTATAAGCTTGATCATTATCGAATTTATGAGTTACATTTAATGTAGCACGTCTTAGCTATTGGCACTGGCATTTATCGGATCACGTTTATTAACACAGTCGTTTTTTTATTTTTTTAGCGTTTCTTTTGGCTCCACACCTACTTAGTGTATTTAGCCAGTGTCAAGTTTTGTTATTTTCAAATAGAGCGTAGTAAAAACAAGTAAAAAACAATAAAAACACGTCTCAGTCTAAATCAACAATTTAAGTCACTTTTGATTTATTGTATTTCCCCTTTTGTATTCCCGTTTTATTAAAACAAAATGTGTCAAAACCACGTCAGTTTTCATAGTAGACATTTTATTCTACGGAGTTTTGGAAACAGAACAAAATTATACTATTAAATGTTGATGAATAGTATCAACAAGGATCACGCAGGATCACGAACTCATAATGTATAAAAATCCACCGTTTTTACACATGAACACTCGTCATAACACAAGTTTTGGAAAATAATATAATGACTCGACATGACTTCTTCGCGTTCCCGGCAAAACTCTTTCAGGTATTACTTGTCAGTCCGTCTTTATTTTTAGGAGAGTAAAAAGTTGCCAGAAAAATGAATTTATTTTTAGGACATTATAAAGAATAATATCAAAACAATATAAACCAAAGTCAGCATGTTTCTATTGCATTTACCACACTGTATTTAAATACAAAATTTCTTTATTTTCAACATTGACCTTAAAAATATATGTGGGCTTCGGATGTCTGAACTAAGCTAAAGCTTGCATTTTAGAGATTCATGCTCCCCTGTTACAATGAACAGAAATAAATGTGACAATGAATATAAATAAATTGAAATAAAATTTTGAAAGCTTCTTGTGTGGGTGTGTAGTGATTTATGAATGGGTGTGAGAACGTATGTGTTTGTGTATCATCTCTGCGATTTGCTTTATAAAATGGTTTCGAATATCACACTCTCCGTTCAAAAACTCGAATATAATTTTTCCTAATTAACTACCTAGTTGTATATTCAAAGAGCGAATTTAAATGGAAATTAATAGCTTGAAAAGTTAAAGTCAAATTTCAGAGTCGAATGTGGTTTTAAGCGATTCGGCGGGTGATTTTGTAGGTCAGTATAATATGCTGCTAGCTGCCAATTTTCAAGGGATATTTCAGTACACAATTTTAAAGTTAAAGCTTATGTTTTTAAACTACAATATTAACAGGTCGGACCTGTTAATATTACACAAAATTCACAAATTGCCTAAAGTACCAAAATGAAACAAGCCTTACTACCAAAGAAACTTTATAGGAAAATAAAAACTTAGAAACTTTATTACTTTAATTTTAACTTATTTTTCCTTATTTTTTTTCCTTTTTTTTAAATTTATATTTTACTTTTTTTAACTTTATAAACTTTTTTTTTTAAACTACTGTATTTTATCTATGCTACTTTGTCGAATTTCGAATTTCCATACCGGGCCATATCCACCACGCTGGCCCAGTGCGGGTTGGCAGATTCACATACGTCTTAGAATTTCTTCTCCGGAAATATGCGATCTCCTCACGATATTTTCCTTCACCAAAAAGCCAGTGGTATATATCCGTACATAAGTTCCAAAGAACTTGGCACCTGCCCGGGTTTGAACCCACGACCCCACGAATGTGAAGCAAGCATCCTCCCACTGTTAATTGACTTACTTTTTAATTGACAGAAATTTACATTACTTGTAATAATAAGTACGTGGCTAAAATAATTATAATAATTTACTGTGAATAAATACTATAACTACGCACTTTTAATTTCTTAATTTAGTGGGAAAAACATCTGAGCTCGCTTCGCTCAAACATTTATACTTATTGCGTTTTAGCCTATCATGACGTGTCTGTTGTATTACAATTAAAGTAAAACTTTTGCTTCGCTTACGCTTTTTCATATTATGCTTCCTGCCATGGTTTTGCTTGTGCTATAGTCACGACCAGGCTTAATCGCGTTGTTTAAAGTACCTTAGCCATCTATCTAATATTTCACTTTAAAATCACCAAATTGAATGTTATAATAGGCACTAATTCACTAACTTTAACAATCCTTTGTTTCAAAAACCCGCCCGAGCCCTGCTTTTATCCACCATCAGCCATAAATTGTGATCCGCCATTTGCCATTTATCATGTATTTCACGTCACATAGTTAATTTATCACGCTTACAATACAGGTTGAACCCTGAAAACCTTTTATGGATTCTGTTATATTTTTAAAAGCCTGTTTTTAAAGCAGTGCTAATGTCAATTCGTGATAATTCATTAGCAAAGTTCGGTTAGAGTTATAAATTTTCTGGTTTATTTTTTATTAAAGCTGCCAAGACGAAAACAAATTTTATCCTTTAGTTTGTAGTATGAAAGTACATACTCGTATCATTTGTACGTTAGGGTGGAGCACGCTTGTATGGAAAAAACAATTGCCTAATTTTTAATTTTAAGATTGCGGAAAAGGTACGATATTTACAAGCTTTATTTTGATTGGATCTTCGAAGATTCGCATTGGTTTCAGTCTCAGGATTTACTGAAATAATATTTTTGGTGCCTTTTGGTGCCTTTTATGGTGTTAATTTATGAACAATCGTACGCAGCGCCCTCTGTATTTATTTTTGCCTTGCTTTCCTCATTGAAGAGTGGCAATAATATATTATAGTGGTATGTTAAAATGTAGGTTTATACATGGTTTATACAAAGCGGATACAGGATTTATAATTATGAAAGTATAAATGACAGTTACTGGAATTTGTACATACAACAAGAAACGCTTTTTTTTTATAACGTCATAAAATTTAAGTTTAGGTAAGAAGAATGTATTCAACGTGGAAGGTGTCCGAGCTTAAAAAAGCAGAAACATATTTTTGTCCACTTATTTCTTAGGTTAGGATCTTTAGGGAAGTTTGGAAGCTTGTGCCGTTACATCTTTCGACACAAAGTTTCGTCATATATATGTTTTTATTTTTCTCTTATGTTTTGGCTCCACACCTTGTGTGACAATTATTTAACCAAGCCAGTGTCAAGTATATCAAATATTTCACAATTAAAGCCTCAAACATACTCTAAGTCAAGAAAAGTAATTCATGGTCAAGTCCACGTCATGCCCCAGTAAAGTGGTAGAGACTTTACTAAAGGTTTATTTGGAGTTTTGGAAACAACTCGAAAAGTCACGTTTCACGACATTATACTATTCACTAACACTTGTGCACGGTCACGAACACTTAATAAATAAAAATCTACATTTTTTACGCATTAAAACGCGAAATAAATCAAGTTTTTGAAAATAATTTAGTGACGTGGCATGACTTCTTCACGTTGCCGCCAAAACTCTATTTATTTTGTTTTTTTTTTCTCTTATGTTTTGGCTCCACACGTTGTGTGTTTAGCCAGTGTCAAGTATTGTAATATTGCAAGTGAAGTCAAATATTTCAGAATTTAAATAAGTCTCAGTGATAGTTTAAGTCAAGCAAAATAAGTCACGGTCAAGTCCGCGTCATGCCCCAGTAAAGTGGTGGAGACTTTTGTTAAACTATAGATTTTGACACTTGTTTAGGAACAAGCGTACGCAGCGCTACTTTGACCCTTTTTTTACCCGACTGCCCAAGTAGGATAATGTTTGTGATGTATGTAAGTATGTATAGGTATACATGTATGTATGTTTATGTGCAAGGAGTTTCTCTGAGTCTAAACGGCTTGAATATTTTAACAATTTACGTGTCGTGCACTCGTTACGGTCCATTGCTAATCATGTATAGTGGGCTTATCCCGTAACTCTGAAAGCGATAGCGAGTTGCGCGAGCGGGACCGCGCATAGCGCAACTAAGTTAGTACGAGCGGGATGGCATGCTCTCGCAATCAGAATCGCGAACGTGTCAATGTTAGAGGATAAGCCCGCTGGTTCAACCCTTAGATTTCTACTATATCTTGCTGAAAGTGTCTTTTACCGGTAGGTACGTGGAGCCCATCCACTAATCTGCCAACGTTTTGTCCCATCTACCGCGTATTTAAACTTATTGTCAAATTACCATGCAAAAAACCTTACCGAGCTGTTGCTAACCACCACCCCATGGTTTCAGAAGCTGGTGGTGGGAAGTCCGAACCAGCGGAATTGGCGCGGCATCCTCATCGCGCTCCTGGTCATCGTCGCTGTTCTGGCGCTGATCGTGACGTCCGTTGTCCTGCTGACGCCTCCCGATGAAGGACCTAGAGTCAAAGGTAGAAGGCTGAGAATCCAAGACATCCTGTCTGACGAGTTGCAGCCTGTTCGATGGAACGGTTCTTGGATTTCTGGTGAGTCCTTTTTAACTACATTTTCTTCTTATTATATAAATTAAGTAGGTATTAATATTAACATTGATTGCGATACACAAGCAACCGACAAACTCGTGACGGTTGTGAACCTTTGTGGTCTGCTCGGGCATATACGTCTACCATACTGAAAAACCTGATTTCTGCACATGTGTCATAATGTACGATTTATTATAATAATTATGTAGCTTCCGTTTATTGAGAGTGGTGCTACTTAAAAAATTAAAGGGGACTGAAGCGCTGAGTTAGCTGACAGGGTTAAATGCACAATATGTGTCATTATGTCCCACGCGGGACATAAATGTAGGTTTTTTTTTTTTTTGTGAGAGGTTTTGCCTTAGACGGAATTGGTTTAAATACGTAATAGAACATACATAAAATATGAACTCCCGGCAATAATACACCTCCCTCCATTGCTCCGCGCCTGGTACCAGAAGCTATAACGCAATACGCGAGATAAGCGATGAAAAATGGTGTTACGATGAAATTATGATGGCATAACTAGGTAAAACAATACTGCCGTACTAAGAAGAAAAGGCACATCCAACATTTTTTTCAAAATTGAGTTAAATACATATATTTTTTTATGTTACTCGGTGACGAGACGAACAAGTCGCACACCTGATATTAAGCGTCACGGTTGCCCATAACAGTTCAGTGCCACCCAGAGTTTTGAACATCAACAGTTCAAAATTATGCGCGGCAATGCACTGCGCTCGTCACCCTGAGATGTTAGATGTTAAATCTGTGTATGCCCAGTGAATACGCTGGAAACATTGCCCTTCAATCCTGAACACAGTAATGTAATAATGTAATGCTACACTAATAATAAAATAACACCACTACTGCTTGGCGGTTGAATAACTGGCAAAGGTGTGGTACTTCCCCAGGCGGACTCTGCAAGAGAGCCCTACCACTACAAAAACATAAATACATACACTACATATTCTGAATCACAAAGTCTTCGTGATTCAGAATATGTATTTAACTCAATTTTGACTGTATGTTGGCTACAAGATTTTACTGAAAAAAATAAATAAGAATTAACTTTGCTTCGAGGCTTGCTAATTATCTGTATTTCAATTTGTTTTGTATTTTATTATCCTCGTAAGTGTAGTAAAATATTTTGTATCAGTCGGAAGAAAGTGTGAACGTATTTCAAATCACACACTTGTTGGTAATCGGTCACTTTCATCCCTCTTTTTTTTTTTAGAGACAGCATCCATAAAGCTTTCCGAAAATAGACTCACATTCATAATTGCCCCGTAAAGTTACCTCGTATTATAAGGCACGGTAACAATGGGCATCCTCTGGTCTCTTTACTTAGGACAATGTAAACTAGTATTGTTATAATGTAGATCATTGAAGCCGCTTTCATATTCTTTTGTTAAGAATATGTGAGGTTTTTCGAGAAATTTGCGTCGGAGTTGAAGTCGAGGGATTTGCCAAAAACGAGCGTAATAGTTTTGTGGTTTTGCATTCCTATATTACCTTCTAAAGCAGTAACGACTTGGCAATGTAAATTTGCTTTGCAAAGGTACTCAATGTTCTTAAATATTGCGTAATTCAGAAAACTCGTGTTGCCATCTAGTGGCAAGTGGCAACCCGATGTAAATTTGATATGCAAAGGCTCTCAACGTTCTTATCTCATATTGCGTAATACCTCCAGTGTCCGTGAACCGATTTTAATGAAACGAAGTTTGTTATAACAACACCACACCACAGACAATTTTTTTGAAAACCGCTTGTCAACCCATCTCTTAATTCTACAAACTCACAAGATAATAATAAAAAAAAATAGCTTAAGCTGAGCCTTGTGAACTAAGGATCCAGTATGTTACGAGGTTCAACTTGTAAAAGGCAATCTCATATTTTCCTAAATTACGTCATAACTTCAATATTCCTGCACCGATTTTGATGAAACAATGCCTATGCTATGCGCCGGAATCTACAAAACATATTTAAAAAAACTGCATGTAAATTCCTGCCTTAGTTTTTCTTTGAGGGAACACTATTTACACAATTTTACAAATTTCCGTGTGGGATAGCTGTAGCCCTTTACGTACATAAAGACCACTTCCCAAAATGTATGTTAACAATATAAAAACAATACAAATTCGCAATTGTCAGTTTCTCAAAACGTCCGTTTTCTAAGTTGACCGTTTACAACTTAAGTTATGCTGTCTATCAGTATGAAAGACTATGATATGCCATAAGGAAAACCACCCAAGAGTTCGGCCTACAGTGCGATTCGACCTCTATTTCTAAGTCATTCAGTCAGAAGAGAATGAAATAGAAATCTGAAGCTTCAAATTAGTTTTCAGAGACTATTCTCCATCTTTGCCTACAGCCACAGAACGTAATAATACTACGCTATAGCTTCATTGTCTAAGGTATTTTGTTTTTTTGTCTATCAAGGTAACTTTAAATAAAATGTCCTCGCATATTCTACAATGCTTATGCTCCAGCTTGTTTAGAGTCGGTGTCAAGTTGATGCAGTGTACGAAAGCCATTACCTTGGCTGAGTACTACTTATGCTTAAGATGCAACGTTTCGCTCAGCGCGCCAAATTCAAATTTTCTTGCGTTTTATGTCAATTAAAGCTTAATTACTCATCGTACGTTCATGAAAACTAATTTTGCGATAATAAATAGATTGTTTCAAGAAATTACACTAACCAAACATTCAAGTTGAAAGCTAGTATAAGTACATTTCCCACTAAACCAAAAACCAAGATGAAAATCAGCTTATTGAAATTTGTAGCTAAACCAATGTTATCTAGGTGATCATTTTACCCGTAATTTCATAAAACGACTTATTTATTGGCGCAAAATTAGTTTCAATAAATCCACGACGAGTAATTAAGCTGTAATTGACAAAAAACGCAAGAAAATTTGAATTTCGCGCGATGAGTGAAACGATTCACCTTAAAGCTTAAGCAACCTTTATCCCTTAACTATGCAGGTGCATTATACAAGCTATTTTACTGCAAACCGTCTTATCTGTTTAATTTAACTAACTTCGGTTAGTTTATCTTTTACTATAATGGAAGCGTGTGGCATGAAAACCTTGTTAACGGTTTTGATTTGTGCCAGTTTCTTTAAACAAAAAGAACTTGACAGCTTATTTATTCGTTTAGTAAGAAAACTTTTTGTTCATATTAAAGGTACTCTCCGTTCACAGTTATTTTACCTGTAGCTATATATTTTTTCTGCCGCTACTTTTAATCCTTTTCGGCAAGTTCCACTTTCTTTATTCGAACTGCTGAACAGTGGAATGCGCTGCCCGAGTGGGTTTTTCCTGATAATTATAATCTGGGTGTCTTCAAGTCGCGAGTGAATCGGTTTCTTCTAGGCAAGCGTGCTCCATCGTAGGCTGCATCCTCGTTTACCATCAGGCGTGATGGCAGTCAAACGCAAGCCTTTAAAAAAAAAAAAAAAAGTTATTTTTTAAATGGAATTTGGTGACGAGACTAGGAAGTTGCTCACCTGATGTTAAGCGTCACGCTTGCCCATGACAATTTCAGTGCCACCCAGAATTTTGAACTTAAACAGTTCAAAACCATGCGCTGCTCGTAACCATGAGATATCAGCTGTTAAATCTCTTTATGCCCAGTAAGTACGCTGGAAACATTGTCCTTCTATTCGTAACACAGTAATGTTTACAAACTACTGCTTGGCGGTTGAATAGCTGGCAAAGGTGTGGTACTTCCCCAGGCGGACTCTGCAGAAGAGCCCTACCACTACTAAAACTACTACTAAAGTTAAGAGATCAATAGTCACCGATATCATAGAACAATCCCAGAATCTGTTCAACACAACTGAAATACTTAAAACCAAGTAATGCCAATAAAAAGTAAATACATACAGATGTTAAAGGTAAAATAACTGTTAACAAACTGGAAATTTGAATTTGGAATTTTATTTAAGACCTGCATGTATCCACTTAGGTCACAATAAATGATTGAGTATTGAGTATTTTATCTATCATGGCAAATGAATGATGGGCTTTGCTTGAACATATAACTTGGACTTTCAGGGTTGGTCCCATAGTAGCATTTGTTCATAATTACGAGTACAATATTATCCTTGAATATGTCCGTCTAACTGAACAGTTTAAATAACTTATAAGTTATATTATAAAAAAACACAAAAATTTAAAAGTCTAGGTAATATTAAGTACTTAAATAACAGAAACCAATGCGTTATGATTTAATATCAATGAAAATTATTGTACTGTACAGATTAAATAGTTGAATCACAAATTTTAAAAAAGTCTATAGAAATTTTGAAGTTAACATATTTTTTTTTAAATTTATTCATGGTAATAAAAACATTTTCAAAAAAATACTGAATCAAATGTATAAGAATGAATCACGATGGGAAGGCCACCTACCATAATACAGGTGTCTTCACATCTAGTTTGGGAGCTATGGCTGCGATTTTAATGTTATGTACCGTTAAGCAACAAAGTTATTTTAAAAAAGTTTAAATAAAATACCCTTCCCAGGAAAGCGTCTACGTAATTAAATAATACAAACGATCCAAGTCGTAACAAAACAAAGTTTCTACGACTGTATTTTTATTAAATAACGGAGTAACTTATAACGAGAGAAATCATAATTAACTTTGCTCGCTTTTAACAAGATGAGATAACAAACGTGGGTAATATCTCTCGCATTTTTTCTGTTCTATCGTGTAACACGGTTATGTAATTTTATTGAATTATGTTAAAATAACAGGCAGTTAGTATAGAAAGAAAATTGTTTATTGTAAAATTTGTCTTTAAATTGTTCGTACACTCGTAAACACTCATAAAAAAGGGCATGGGTTCGAATCCCGACAATTAGCTTGAGCTAGCGGTGAAGAAAAACATCGCGAGAAAACAAAATGGTTCTTTTTAGCAAAGTACTTTTAGTTGGCCACCCTCAAATTGAAAACCTTTCGGCAAGCAACCTATTTTGCGTTTTGGTAGCGTCCCTTTAGAGCCAGTTCCCATTCAAGGCTAGATGTCTACCATCTTCGTCCACACCGTCAGTTCAGGTGAGTTGTGTGTCAACGCCTAGCCTGTCGACCATAAAAAACAAGATACCTATAAAGTTTGTTAAAACTTCAGTTGAATACTTTAGTATCCGTGGCACATTACTCAAGTTTAATTACACCCAAAACGCGTCTCTTAGACGCTTTCTCGTTACAAAAAGAAAATTAATGCCCAAAGTGCGACCGAAGCTGTCGACAGAGATGTTATTTATGAAATTGTTTATCTTTTTCATACGCCGCTAGCTATTTTGGGAGTTTGAAATTGAGGCTTTATGTTTAAATTAGTTAGCTCGTGTAGGAAATACATCAGATGGCATCAAAACCGGACAAGTGCGAGTCTGACTCGCACACCGAGGGTTCTGCACAACCCCTTTTTTATGTAAAATGATATTACTTTGAAAGCATTGAACATTAATGAAAATATTAAACGAATTTATGGACATTTTATTGATTTATGTTATTTCTATGAATTAATCATTTTCAGATTTTGTTCCTTGTGCTGTAAGACCTCGCTTTTTGCCTAATTTCATGACTCTAAGTCAAAGGGAACTACCCCATAGGTTTTAATTGATGTACGAGATTTTTACAACTCTACAGCTCCAGGGAACCGTAGACAATAATTAGGTACCGTACCGTTCCGCACCGCACCGTACTTGATACGCGTTTCTGAGATATATGGTCTTGACTAACAGACTAACAACCGAGTGATCCTATCTTTTGCGTAGAGAAAAGGATTTATTTTTCCTTTAATGGTACTGAACCCAAAAAACAATGTCGTTGGCAGAGTAAAAATTAGATTGATTCTACTACTATACGCAAAACAATAAGAGCAAAATAGGATTTATTACGAACGTTTATTACGGTTCTCCACACACACCACATACCACATTCGATGTCGTTTTCAAGAAGAACGAGATACCGAAATTGTGACGCCTCTAATCTAGTGTGGGTTAAAATTTGTAAGGATTCCTTCTAAGGCAAAAACATTGCTCAAAGTATCCAACTTATATGCAAGGAAAATGATTTACAGCAATTGCGAGGTACAAGTGACTTTCTTTCTTGATAAAGATTTATGCAACTGAGTCACGAGACGAGCCGTTGTTGTCGAGCAGTTGTCACGCTTGTTGGCCACACCAGTTCAGTGATTTTTGAACTTCAACAATTGAAAACACTGCTTGGCAATGCACTGCGATCGCTCTGAGATATTAGATGATAAACCTCTTTGAGCTCTGTAATTTCGCTGGAAATATTGCCTTTCATTTCTGAACACAGTAACCTTAGCACGCTTCTGATTGGCGGTTGAATAACTCATCATCATTATTTTCAGCCCGTAATGGCTCACTACTGATAGGCCACTCATCCCGGTCCTGTGCCAATCTTGTCCAGCGATTTTTCACAATATGGTCGTCCTAATGAGGTGGAGGCCGACCAACGCTTTGTTTACCGGCAGCAGGATACCAATCCGTCAACGGTTTTATTCCACCTGCAATTACTTTGCCAGCAGGGCTAGCATGCGCACCGCGACAAAATCTTTTTGTTATGCAAGAACAGGACACGACTACGATTATGTATACGATTATGTATAGCTGTTCCATACATTTTGTCGAGTGTCATTGACATTTTTCTATGGAAGAGCTGTTTTTTTTTTCGATTTCAGGTTAGGTCCCATAGTAAAAGTTGTTCGTAATGATAAGTACTACGAGCCCTATTGGGCTTAGCATACCTTTTTCTTATAACCCTGTATATATATATAAGTTTTTCATGGTGTAGATAACATGTAAAAAACATCGACATCCGATAACATTAGGGGTGGGCAACAGTTTGCGCTTTTTGTATGGACAAGTAGGCGTATAATCTATTTTTAAGATAACAAAAACAAAAGCACTATTTTTACATGAACTAAAACTGGATACTGATAAGCAATAACATGACAAACCACAAAAAATAAAAAAAATAAAAATTGGTACAGAACGCTTCTATGGCTGACAGAGAAGCGTTCTGTATCATTAATTTTTTTATTTTTTTTTTGCGTGTTGACATGTTATTGTTTATCAGTATCCAACTAAAGTTAGCTGTTAGCTTATAAAGAGTAGATAATATTTCAAAAATTACTGCCCGTCTGGGTTACACCACGGATATAAAATAAAGCCGATCTTCTGGACGTGTCTAGAGATTCGGGAAACAATAAAGTTGGGTATAAAACGTTATGAGGCCGGAGAAGATGTAAAGAAAATGGAAAAGCTGAGCTGCTGAGCGTAGTAAGACTCAGATTTGAGCGCAGTTTAATTAAATACATTAATGAAGTTTAGTAGTTTTCTCGACGTGTTAAAATCGCGAAACATAATTTTCTACACAGATAAAGTTGATCGAAAATTTTCTGCAAATGCACTGGTTTAATGGGCAGCCTTCCCTTATCTACGACACAAGATTACTCTTAGTGTAGGTGCTGCACGACATTGTCACGGACAACAAGCTACATCATTATTTATATTATTCAGATGTCATATAATGTATTGCAATGTACTTGTAATTTGAAAATAAATAAATTTGAAATTTGAATTCCTCAGCTAGGTGAGGGTGTAAGTAAGTAACTGATACGAAAGTAAACTGATAATTTTCAACCCTATCTAATTTTGGTTAGACTGCTGCTGATGTTTCGCTCACTCTGCTCTGCACGATTTCTGTTTACAGAAGCCTTTTATGTTTTCATGTAGCTTGCTATAAAAGTACAGTCTTCTATATTATTTAATTCTGTGGTCTTCCGTTGCAAAGTCAAGATGACGTAGATTCTGCGGTCCGTGTATCAAGTTTACATCTACCCCTTTCATTCATGACTCATTAATGAGTCACGTTTTATGTAGCCCATAAATGTGTAGTAGTATAATAGTTGATCGACTTCAAAGTAGTAGTTTGTACTAGTATTTTACTTGTAGCGTATTTTTATTTTTTTCAATTTTATTCGCATTTTTTTTTTAGTACACTGCAAGATTCAAAAATTAAGAACAGATGTTTCAATATACACTGGTTCACGGATCCGTGGGAGCACGATTGCTATTTGATACAATCAGTCCTCCAACAGATCCAACTATCTAAATCTAAATGCAATAAGATGCTACTCGAATTTCTAATGTACCGAAGCAATGATGTTTATGTTCCATTAAATTGCTTCGGTACACTAAAAATTCGAGTAACAAGTTTTTTCCCACGAAGCTATGGCAGATTCTTTCGTGATAAGGTTATCTTAGTCATATGGCGACACTCTCTCTCTCTACTTGTAGCGTTTGCAAACCGTGACACTGTAGCCTACTAGCACGCGACTTCGTCCGTGGCGGTATGTAGCGTTTGGTCGTGGTTCCGGAACCTATGTAAGTGTCATGGCAGCGATCTGAAAAGTTTTTCTAGCACCGATCGACCGTATTTCTGTTTAAAATTTCTGTTCATAATAAGGTTGCCTGGAAGAAATCGCTTTAGGCGATAAGGCCGCCCATTATAATTGTATTTTCGGTGTTTAATAAAGTTATATTGTATTGTATTGTATATTGTTCTCTATTCTAGTAAAGTAGTCTAGTCTTGTAAATCTGGCAGAATGTTCCTTCCTCTCTACCAGAATATTCGTAAATTTCCTCGAATTTCGGGAACCATCTTATTAAGTATCAACTCTTGAATTTATTTTGGCTTTGTGAATAAGATAACCGTAGCATAATGCTACGCCGTAGCATTATTAGGGCTATTTTGCAGAGTCCACCTAACTTACCTTTGCCAGTTATTCAACCGCCAAGCAGTTTTGTGCAAACATTTCTGTGTCCGTATTGAACGGCAATTTTTCCAGAAAAATTACCGAACACAAAGAGATTTAACCTCTGTTATCTCTGGGCGACGAGCGCAGTGCATTGCCACGCAGGTTTTTAACTGTTTATGTAGTGATGATTAGGAATTAATGATTAGGATTGAAGGGCAATGTTACGAGCGTAATTACTGGGCATATAGAGATTTAACATCTAATATCTAATGGCGACGAGCGCAGTGCATTTCCGGGCATAGTTTTGAATTGTTGAAGTTCAAAATTCTGGGTGGCACTGAACTGTTATGGGCAAGCGTGACGCTTAACATCAGGTGAGCGACTTGCTCGTCTCATCACCGAGTAACATAAAGGAGAAAAAAAATATGTTCAAAATTCTGTGTGGCATTGAACTCTTATGGGTAATCCTGAAGCTTACTATCAATCGAGCGCTTTGCTCAATAGTCAATAAGTATCAAAAAAAAATATTGCCCCAGACCTATGAATGATGATGATGGGATCTGAAACCTTACTACGACATTATAGGGTAAAAATCTGATTGTTTCTACAAAATTGTGTATTCCAATAAAAATAAAATTCGACGCCGTAACAAAATTACTGTGAAAACTGCTGTAGTTTTGACAAATTTAATTTGAATAAAATAAAACGTTCAATGAACGAAGTTCACGTAAAACTGGGTCGGTTATTCCGACCGGAATAACGAAACGAGGATATTCGTCGAAGAACTAAAGTCACCGATATAGCTCTCAGAGTTTGCAAGCTGAAGTGGCAATGGGCAGGCCACATCACTCGAAGAACCGATAACCGGTGGGGAAGATAGGTTCTTGAGCGGCGACCACGCACCGGAACACCCAGCGTACGCAGGCCTCCCACGAGGTGGACCGACGAAATTGTGAAAGTCGCGGGCAACCGGTGGATGCAAGTGGCACGTTGTTGGTCGGTGTGGCGCTCTAAGGGGAGGCCATATTAAGCAGTGGACGTCTTCTGGCCGTTGATGATGATGACTCCGGCCAAAGTTTCGATTGTATCCCCCATCATAAAAACAAAATGTATCATCGACTAATCATTGGGGTTCATTTAATTTTGCTGGTGCGTGTACTAATCCGTAGCGATTTGCTACGAATGCTACGAGGCTGCTACGAGGCTACGCCAGGCATTTTACCCCAAGACTATTTGTATAAATTAGTACTGTTATGTTGGCTTTATGTTTCTTGCTCAGCGCCGACGGAAAATATTATGATTTCCGGCTGTCTTTGTGTTGCTAAGTGAGAAGTTACTATCTCTGTTTAGTTATGATAACCTAGTACCTGTTTGCTGTTAGCCTAAAATTTGATTTGAATAAGTCATCTTTAAAACAAAAAGAAACGAAATCAAAATCCGTTCATCTGTTAGGAAGCAACTATGCCACAGACAGATTACACCCTCACATCCTCTGTTTGCGTCGGGGCTTAAAAAACAATATTAAGACCCTTTTTGTAGGTAACGACATGCAGTCAAGGATTTCCACTTACTTCTGATGTCCTGGTAGTTGAGATTCATTATTTAAATTAACTCAGCGGGATATTTACCACGATTCGTTTTATTTTTGAATTCCCGATATTTCAGCGCAGTTCTATGCACCATGCTCACAAAAAAATTATGATAACAAAAAAGAAAAATAATGTGTTTTTTTAAATTTAATTTAACTTTTATTAATTTATTCAATTATTATTTTTTATTTAACGTGAGTATTCCCGTTTTATTAAATCAAAATGTATTTTTCATTAAATTATTTAATTTAATTTTTATTAAGTAATTTTTTTAATTTAAATTTTATTAATTCATTTCATTTAGTTTTAATATTTAACTTTATGTATGTATTATATTATTATACATATTAAAACCGCCAACCCACACTGGGCCAGCGTGGTGGATGGCCTAATCACCCTTCGAGGGTAGACTGATATCCCAGCAGTGGGATATTTAAAGGCTGATACAGAGCATATACATATTAGAAGCGGGAGGCATCCAGAACTGCATGGGAATCTTTCACGGTCATATAAATAAATAAAATAAATAAATATCTGGGACATTTTTGCACACATCGTCACCTGACCCCAAACTAAGCAAAGCTTGTAATATGGCTGCCAGAGACTGATATACGTACATAGATATTTTTTAAATACATACTTATATAGATATTAACACCCAGACATAGAACAAACACAAATATTCATCACATGAATGTTTGTCCTAGATGGGAATCGAACCCACGCCCCCAAGCACAGTAGGTAGGTTCACTACCAACTGAGCCACCGGGGCAGTCGTATACAGACGTAAGCTTGCGTATTTAGATGGTGCTAGCATTCGTATTGTTAGAATAGGAGTGGCCGGGTTGTGATATTATTGAAGTTTGTTGCGATCCCATGCTGCGTTCTTTAGACACTGCTAGCACAGTCTAGAGTCTAGACTGAGCTAGTCTCAGTCTAGACTCTAGACCACTCTTTGGTGTCATCCAAATACTTTCGTGTGGGACGTTCTGCGTTCCTCTTTAACTTATTTTAGGGTTCCGTAGTACTACAAGGAACTCTTATAAGTTCGTCATGTCCGTCTGTCTGTCTGTCTGTGCGTCTGTCTGTCTGAATCCTTTACAGCCTTATAACTTCCAAAGTTATAAACTTACATGCATGAAATTTTGCACAATGACAGTCTAATTATCAGGGTTCGCCGATATATATCAGCCGATATATATCATGATATATATCTTGATATATCAGCGGATATATATCTTGATATATATCAATTGGTTATTTCCTGTATTCTGAACTAAAAATTTTGGAGATTAATGTTTACCCTGGCAACACGTAGCGAAAAACTACAATTCAGAATTATTTAGATTGTTTCCCAAAATGGCAACCTTATTGACCGAGCGAAGCGAAGGTCTTAGAGTTTACTGGGACAAATCGGCATTTGTATGTATGTTTGTGTGTATATTTGTCCGATGATAACTTGCGAACTGTTGATCCAATCTTTATGAAATTTTGTATTTTGTTTTTTGGCAAGTAGTTCATTTCAATACAATTTTTAAGTTCAAATATGAGCTTAATCGGTCCAGGGGTTGTGAAGATACAGGAATCGCGAGGTCTCAGTTCGCCGCGAACTACTAGTTTATTTTAAGAAAAAGTAACAAAAGAATAATGAGTCATGTAAACGGGTAAAAAAACCCCCCCTTGCTGCACCCCATCGTGTTGGGTATCGTTGAATAGTTCTTTGCAAGGTGACAATTTTGAAAGAATAAGAAAATCATAATTTTATATAATTGGGGTGGCGTATTAACACGTAAAGTGGGGATAAAAAATATCGTCTTTCCCCGACATGGTCTTAACAAGTTATTTCCTTTTCCTCTACCTTTTCAACTCTGGACGCGACTAAGGGCCTTAAGTTTTTTCCTATTTCCATAATATTATTCCTTCAAGTAGTCGGTATATTTTCGTATGAATGCGTTTAGCCTTAAACTTTTAATACCAACTCGGTACCGCGTCTCGCGCCCGACTTCACTCGTAAATCTCAACTTTATCACTAAACTCTTTGGAATTATTGCTACCAGAGCAGATGGTTGAGAGTTTTTAATGAGCAAGCCTTTAAGTTTTATTCCATGGCGCCTAGCGTTCTCAGATTTATGTTTATAACTGTTTTTATAAGTAATACATTTTATGTGGATAGTAAAATTTTAATTTTAGGTTTAATTTAATTTATTTATTTATTATGCCACAAAATCGTATGATTGATTTAACGAGTTATTAGTTGTGTAAAATTTAACTCGCGCCATATATTAGATGTAAAATCGTTAAGTGTCAAGTGTGTTTGTTTATAATGATAAGGTTATACAGAAGAGTTTTACAGTAAATCTCTTCTGAGCCAGTTCCCATTCCCGGCTAGCTGTGGCTTTACCATGCTCGACTAAATCTTCGGTCAAGAGAGTTTTCGGACAATTGCCTATCCTGTGGAACCTAAAAACTTTTAATTTGACGGATGAAATCCAAAAAAAAAACAGATAAATATTTATATTCGATCTCTTCCGCCAAATCAGAAACGAAATATTGTACTTCTTCTTCTAGATAAACAAATATTCTGCTTAAGAATTCTTTAGAACATTTCTGACATTTTGGTAGACAAGACAAAACATACAGTTTTGAAAATCTACAAATACTTGCTTAACTCACTTACTTGTACGACTGATGAAGCGCGACTAAATTTACCACTTTAGTGAATTAACTCCTTACAAGCTCCCAACTAGCCCGCTGGCCTTCGCTCGCATAGGCAACAGTAAACTAGTAGTTCCTGCCAAACTGAGACCTCGCGACCCCTATATCTTCACAACCCCTGAACCGATTCAGCTCATACTCGATCTTAAAAATTGTATTGAAATTAACTACCTGCTTACAAAATTTCATGAAGATCGGATCAACGGCTCGCAAGTTATCATCGGACAAATATAAACACAAACACAAACGTACATACAAATGCCGATTGACTCTGAGACCTTCGCTTCGCTCGGTCAATTAAACACCATTTCACCTCTATACCCCTATACTCTTGATTTTCGAAAAAATCTAAGACAAGCATTTCTTTATTTCTTTATGATTACTACAAAAATTATATTGGTAAGTTTATTTTTATTTTATTTTTTTAAACTTTGGGGATTTTACTCATTCAGATAGAGGTGGAAGTTTGCAAAAACCGTTCTCTTAAAATCTTAAATTTTGTTTTTTAAACTTAAACTCTAATACTATGAGTATTACAAAAAATCTACAATCATGCTAAGTTTAATCTTATAATTAAAGAAAGATTGAGTACTAGGCAATCTTTTTAAGTTTCTTTATATTGACAACAATTAACTGTCACTGTTACTTACTTATTACATTGAGGATTGTCCGGGCACGCACCCCCCAGTGGTTAATCGGTTTGGTCTGTGCATCACATTGCATTGGTGGTTTGGTGTGTGTATCTAGAAAATGGCATGTTCTTTTATATTACGTAGATTGGGGCTTGAGAAAGTGTAGTTTCATAGCCTCAACAGAAAATTACCTTTAAATTCTATAGTAAATAAAAATATACTATATATATATATTTTTTTATTTCTATTACTTCACACTAATATTATAAATGCGAAAAATTGTATGTTAGTGTGTAAGTATGTAAGTGTGTTTGTTCCCGTTTAACTCTGTAACGACTGAACGGATTAGAATGAAATTTGGTATGTAGGTATATTACACCCCGAATTAACACACAGGCTTTTATCCCGGAAAATCCCGGCTTCCGTAGAATAGCTGATGAAACCGCGAAGCGCAGCTAGTATTTTACTATATAATTTCAAGGTAACGTAAACGCTTACATATGTTATTATTCAATTCAAAGCTAAGTATCATTTCATTCATTACACGAAGTAAAACGGAAACGGGCCGTCTCCACCACGCGTCGTAAAACCTTGGTCAGGTACATTTAGTACCGAGAACGGGGAAACTATACAGCTTGAATGTAGCTTCTCTGCTCTGCTTTTGCCCGGCTTTGAATTTCGAGGCAAACGTGCTTCTTTATTACGTAGGACCAGCGCGGTTGTATTGTGGATGTGGGTAGAGGAAATATACACAGTTAACTTTTGGTTAGCAGTTACGTTCGTGAAATAGGACCAACTGAACGAAACAGGTTTTAAGCTGTTCATTTATACACAGTTAACTTTTGGTTAGCAGTTACGTTCGTGAAATAGGACCAACTGAACGAAACAGGTTTTAAGCTGTTCACTCCAATAATTAAAATAAATTAAATGTGTCATACGTTCTTGGCTAAAATATTGAAAGCTTTATTTTAGACTAGCTGCGACCCGCGGTTTTACTCGCTATTCTACAGAAACCGAATACTTTTCCGGGATATAAAGTAGCCTATGTGTTAATCCAGGGTGTAAGATATCTCCATACCTAATTTCATTCAAATCCGTTCAGGAGTTACAGAGTTGAAAGGGAACAAACACTTACACACAAGCTCTCGCATTTATAATATTAGTGTGATTAGTTTTTTGTAGCAAAAGCTTTATGAGTAGGAAATTAAATTTTGTTCTGTCTCACTCGTATTTTTGTTTTGTATGATAAAATTATGCAGGGCTATTTTTAAACTTTTCTTTTTTCTTTATTGTAACTTAAGATAGAAACCTAAAGTTAGTGCATCCAAGTTTCAATTTTTTTATACGAACTACAAGATGCTTTCTCGATTGCTTTATGTTATCAAAATAAAATAAATAATACCGTGTTAATTGTTGTTGCAAAAACGTGGACCCCCTAGTCATCAAAAATGTATCTAAATCTTAATTTAAAAAGCATGTGATTCGATACTATAATCTTAATCGATTAAGTATATGATTCGATACGTTGATTGTACGAGCGAGACAGATACATTCCACACACAATATACACTAGTAGTTCGCGCCGAACTCAGACCTAGTGACCCCTATATCTTCACAACTCCTGGACCGATTCAGCTCATATTCGAACTTAAAAATTGTATTGAAATGAACTACTTGCCTACATGATGATGAAGATCAGATTAACGGTTCGCAAGTTATCATCGGACAAATATACACACAAACATACATACAAATGCCGATTGGTCCCAGTAAACTCTGAGACCTTCGCTTCGCTCGGTCAATAACAACAACAGCGACAGCGACACCGCATATTTTGCAAGGCTTAACTAGTTTTGACACATGCAAAAAATTGCAGAAATTCTACTAGTTTATTTGGGGCTTAGCTTTGATAGGCGCTAAAAGCGCTTAAAACAAACTCACTTTGTTTACGATCTCGTAACATCGTTACCCATAACGTCCGATGCGTTTTATTGGCCAATTCATTCGAGTTTCGACTCCGATATCAATTTATAGAGACGGTAAAATTCGATGCGTTCATTGCGATCAAATGTCTTCGGTGTGATAGACGGATAGAAGTAAAATTATTCGTATCGATTATAATCGATAAACTACACCTTTTGTTATACTACCAAGTGACAAGACGAGGAAGTCGCTCGCATGATGGTGAGCGAGACGCTATTCCATATCAGTTCAGTGCCAGCAGAGTTATCAATTTCAGTTCCAAGCCCTGTCCTCGTCACCCTCGGATTTTACATCTTCAATCTCTTTATGCTCAGTAATTTCACTGGAAACATAACCCTGAAGGGTTATACGAACTACAAGATGTTTTCTCGCTTGCTCTGTGTTATCAAAATAAATTAAATAATACCGTGTTAATTGTTGTTGCAAAAACGTGGACCCCCTAGTCATCAAAAAATGTATCTAAATCTTAATATAATAAGTATGTGATTCGATACTATAAACTTAATCAATTAAGCATATGATTCGATACGTTGATACGTTGATCGATACATAACCCTGAAGGGTTATGTTATCCGGAAGTAGTACACAGTAGTTTTGGTCACGTCTGCTTGGCCGTTGAATAGCTGGAAAAGGTGTGGTACTGCCCCAGGCGGACTCTAGGAAAGAGTCCCACCACTACACCTCTACCAAACTCAAAGAATAAGCATCGCAATTGAACGCGACAATTCGGTCAGCTTTGATTTAATTCACACAAAAGACTCTCATAAAACCATTGAGCTACAAAGCTTAATAAAACACAAAATAGAGATAGGAAAGTGTGATAAAAACAATCACATTCCCCCATCTCTATTTCCTTGTCTTGTATTTAACGGGTTCAATTCTTATGTGCACGCAATATTCAATGTTCAAGCCGATCGAACGATCGCATAAAATGCGCAAAACGATCCCTGATCACATGTAATATGCCGTTTAGTATGATTTTCGTAGTTTATGGTTCATGGATATTTTATTTTATTATGTACGTATAGGTATTCAACAGAGTTATCTTACTTTAACTCCAGCTGTGCGGTGCACGCTCTCCGCGATAGCCCGATATTTTCCGTACTATAGTGTTCGGAGAATTATGGCAGGCGGCATACTTACTTGGAAATTCTGAATTATGGTGTCAATGGCTTATAAATAAATATATAAACAATAATGCATAGATAAATAATAATCCACGCTGATAGGTTTCGTTTTTTCATAACATAAATTTGATGTTCTAAAACTACTTTTCTTCGTCATAATATTTCAACGCAAAAATAACGCCACTTTAGGTGCCTATACCTACGAAGATATTGCGAAATTTGAAAACTCAAACCTGTAAGCATAGTTTTTTCTTGGCGTAGATAACATGAAAAAATCAGTTGGCGCTTTTTGTATGGGAAAGTAAGCGGCATGCTCTAATCTTAAAGATACTCCGAGTAACTTTTTAATGAATTTACCAGTTCTAAACTAATCACAGAAATATCTCGCAACATGTTTCCAACAACTTTTGTATTAAACTTATTAATCCACTAATTAATTCTGCGGGCCGCTGGGAAATTTATTTTAATTATATCCCACACGCCATTGTTTTCGTTACGTGTCCACGCGGGCCAGATCTGACGATAACGCTGTTTTGGATTTCGTGATGTGATTGCTATTTGATATAATGGCTTATAACGAACGCTATTATGTGTTATTTGTGAGAGCCTCGTGCTTCGTTTCGAATGTTATCTCACGAAGGTTAACTTCCAACTTTTTTTTACAAGTGAACAGCTCAAGGCTTTCTGATAGATTTAATATTTTCTTAAAGTTTGCTTCACAAAATGAATAGTTGACAAGTCAGTGTCAAGTTTTGTAGTATTTAACTTGAACTAAAATACTGCACAATAAAAAATAGTCTCAGTCATAGTCATAGTCTAAGAAGACAGTCTAGTCGAAGTTATGCTTCAGTTAAGTGGTTGAAACCTTACTGGAAGCTTCTACGGAGTTTGGGAAACAACACGAAACGGACGCTTTCTCCCACTCTATAAATTTGCCTGCAATCATGCACATTAACAAACTTAATGGATAATAATCTACCATTATTTTGTTACACATTAACACTTGATAAAACATACATTTTCGAAAATAATACAAAGCCGCGACATCATTTTTTCGTCGACATCAGAACTTCTTCGGGGTGTTGGTTTGCACCTGTGCAATACACATTACATAGAGCTGCCAGTAAATTCCTCTAAAGTAGTGACCTATAAATACTTTTAAAGCCCTACGGTAACTTGACCAAATAGCTGGCCTGTATTTCGGGTAGAGAGTAAGCCTCGCTATCCAGCCTAGCATTTTGGGCACGTTGCTTGAAATTAGAGACCGTTTAAGCTACATACCAAGGCCCCTAATAATCTGTAATTACTTTTAGGTTATAATTAGTAGCTAGAGCTATTTATTAGTTTATATTGTTGTTAGTTTAAAGTAGGTTAGTCAAAGGCCTATTTCATTTAACTGAAATTCTAGACTATCCCACAACAAGACGCGAAATCAACAGAATACGCGCCGTATCAAAGCGTATCAAACTTCCTTTGAACGCTTTGAGAACTACCAAACTGTGGGCTTATCCCGTAACTCAGAAAACGATAGCGAGAGTTGCGCGAGCGGGACCGCGTATAGTGCTACTAAGTTGGTACGAGCGAGATGGCATACTCTCGCAATCAGAATCACGAACGTTTATGCCGAGCGGATAAGCCCGCTGGTCGCAAACAATAAAGTATCAGCATTTCCGTCCAATCACCTGGAGCTCTATGTTTGTATCGTTCGAAATGACTGACTTTCGGACGAAACCCCAATCAAAAGTCACATTTTGAAATAATCAAATCTCTCGCTAACGCAATGATTGGTTTGAACCATTCGAATTTGCTTTCTACCAATAGAAAATCTTTAATTTCGCATGATATTTTCAAATCTTTTATTTATTTTATAGAATATGGATCCCCAACAGAAGTTACACATTACATTCACATTATGAAACATAGGCATCAAGCTGGGTGCATCCCCAATTACAGGAGACTACGTCGTGCTCATGGAGGTTCGACTAGACTAAACTAAAATGAAAATACTTTTTGCTGCCTGCAGAGTACAAAATAGTTTAAATTAACTTTAGGTTACATTGGAAGTGGAAAAAATTACTTGTGAGTCTTAATTTATACAATGAGAAAATGTAGCAATATATGAAGCGAGTTAAAACTAGGAAACATCAAAATAATTATATTTAAATTTGGTAAATGTTAGCCAACAAACGAAATTTTGAGAAAAAAAGAGGGAATATAACTTATATAATGAGATCTATGTAAATAAGTTACTAAATACTTACATTATTAATGAGATCAATGGATTTCTTAAATTTAGGTAGAGATGTCATGTGCGAAATCATACGGGCGATTCAAAAATAGAGTCTCTGACTCGACCGACATTGATTATGTGGCAGTCGCATGCATGCAGCATGCGTGAGACACATACAACAGCCACAAACATCGATGCATGCGACATGCAACGCAATCGCTAGGTGGTTATTGTAATTTATGTGTCAGTGCTTACTGCGCTTTCCCGGGAATTGTCGAGATAAGCCGGTTACTGTGTTAATTTCAGTTGACAGTTTTCTATGCCTAGCTATAACCATACAACGTATTTTATCCGACTACGTGAAGCAAAAAACGAGGGTTATGATTTTGACCGGTATTTATGTGGATTTGTATGTATGTTCATCTGTTCCCTCATAACTTCTAAACTACTTATCATAATTTGACAAATGTGGTATCGTCGGAAGCTTCTTGATTGTCCGCTGGTTATAGGTTATGCGACGTCAAATTAAATTGAATGTGGTGCCCTCTAGAGCACATAAAGTCAAGAAAAGGTTTTTGGCGGGAACGTCAACAAGTCATGGCGCGTCATTGTATTATTTTCCAAAACTTGTGTTATTTCGAGTTTTAATTTGTGGAAATGGTGGAATTTTGTCCATGAAATGTTCGTGAGCCCACCAAGTATTGGCGAATAGTATAATGTTGTGAAACGTGACTATTCGTATTGTTTCCAAAACTCCATTGAAACCTCTAGTAAAGTCTCCACCGCTTTACTGGGGCATGACGGGGACTTGTGCGTGACTTACTTTGCTTGACTTAGACTATGACTGAGACATATTTTCGTTGTGAAATATTTGACTTCACTTGAAATATTACAATACTTGACACTGGCTAAATACACAACGTGTGGAGCCAAAAAACAAGAGAAAAAGCTTAGTAACCGTGGCGTGCTCACCCACGGTGAAACCAAGAGGAAACCGACGTGGGGCCGTTTTTCCGGGTTTGTCCCTCGAAGCCCACGTTGAAGCGGTAGGTTGCTGTGCTGTATGTGTAGTGCCGCGACTGAGGCGGGCTGCGGTGTAGTATGGGTGGCACTGCAGCTGAGTGTCGGTGGCCGCGGCGGGAGGGGACTGCTGGTTTGCCGCTGCCACTTTACCTACCGCAGCAGTGCGGTATGCGTGCGCATTTCTCCGCGTAAAAAAAGGATTATATATTTTGTTTTAATAAAACGGGAATACTCACGTTAAATTGAGTCGGTTATTCCGACTATAGTTTCGATCACATTCGGTGACCTTTATCAAGGAATGCTCAGCGAGACAAGGATTATATAGCTTGTAAAAATTGGTGTGAACTACTATTTTTCTAACTGATTAGTTAAGCCCCGACTCTTAATTTTTTTTTTTAAATATCTTTTTAATTTAAAAATAACAATATTAAAAAAAATACTTAATATCTACCATTGCCAATGTTTTTTTATAGTAATTTTCATGTTATTATTTTTTAATTTGGCGAAGGCGAAGAAAAAATACAACAATAAATGCAGGCTCTTAAGTTTTTGATAATGAACCTCGATAATCTTAATATCCTTGGGCTTAACACGTTTTTCTACACAGAACGCCCGAGCTCATTGTTCTCCACTAATTGGGTGAAATGTAATATAATGGTCTCATGTTCATTATCAAACTGCACAAGCGTGGTCCGATCCGAGTATTTAGTTATCGCAAGTCACTGCCCGCCGGCCATTAGTATGATTATAATGACTGCGGCTACAGAACATGATTGTGGCCAGTAGGATGACTCGGTATTGAGACTCCGTAAATAAATGATTGACTAGCTTTGTGGCTCATTGGGAGGATTTCCGACTTCTGAGCTGTAGGTTTTGGGTTCGATTCCCACCCAGGACAAACATTTGTTAATGAACATGGATGTTTGATATATGTCTGGGTGTTTCTTTTTATCTATGTACTTATGTGTTTAGAAAAAAAGTATTTATGTATTCTATAAGTTATCTGGTACCCATAGTACAAGCTTGCTAAGTTTGGGGCTAGATGGCGCTGAAAAACGCCAACTAATAAAAAAATAAAAGATGCATGTGCCGCAAAATGCCGGTGGATGCAAGTGGCACGGTGTCGGTCGGTGTGGCGCTCTAAGGGGGAGGCCTATGATCAGCAGTGGACATCTTATGGCTGATGATGAATTAATAAATGACGCTTTATAATTGTAGTTTCTCACTAGGAGTCCCTTTGTCAGGACTGCCATGAAAAACACATATACGCGGCTTTTAATCGGCTAGGGAGCGGAAGCGTTGCTGTTGTAGAAAACTAACAACTTTTTTCCTACGACTTTTGAAAATTCACGAAAAAATATCTGCTTTATTGCTCTTTTTATCCATTTGTTAGACGAACATTTTTTATGGAACAACTGTTTTTTTTTTCTCGTAAATTTTCAAAGTCGTAGAGAAAAACTGTTGGTTATCTTGTATACAACGGCCTGATAACCGCTCCCTGGCCCATTAAAAAGTAGCATTTGTATACCTACACGGATAAGCGGATAAGCGCATGGTTTCAACCGCTACCGTCAGATCACGACGAATTTGCGCTCGGTCATTGCAACCGGCACTGACTTATTTGTTTTATTTTCAATTTTCTATCGTGCTCAATGTAATTGAAATTTATTTTAATTCTGGTGATGTTAGCTCTGATAATTAAGTCTAGGGACCGGATTCTACTGCTTTTAGGTTATTAATTTATCGTGTTTTTTTGGGTTATTTTGCCATGCATTACGGTTTCGGCGCATGATCTCTGCGCAACCGACGGCGGCGCGTATCTGACGTGCATAAAAATGTCTACACTGTATGTGTGTACTGGAATGTTAGTTCCAGATTCAGAAATTATTGCTTACACATCGCATAATATAAAGGAGGTTCTAGTAATTTATTCTGTTCCTAGAACAATAGTAAAATCATCTTGAAGGCTGGCTAAAATTTTGACATAAAGTGTTCACTTTAGAACTTGTCTCAGTCTCAGTAAAGAAAAGAGAGAGAGAGAGGGAGAGAGATACAAATGTAGAAGGCTTAGCGAGAGAGCTGTCAGTGAACATTTTTACTTGTTGTGATTCGTACTTGCATTTTATTGTTAATTTTTATAATTATGTTAAACTGTTTATGACGTCACTGAGAGTATATTTACTTATACCTAAAGCCCGAAATAAATGAATTGAATTGAATTGATCATGATGAATGTAAAATGTTAATTGTAATACAACGTTCAGTGTTACGATCCTGCTCGCTTGCTGTAACTAGCAGCACAATCCTTACTGTTCATTCCATTTACTGTGTCCTTTACGACCTGAGCTGTAATGGCGAACGATTAAAATTCAACCACTACTGATACGTGAAGTCGACATGCAAGCAGATTGAATTAAATGTGGTAGTTCACATTAGTAAAATGTAAGTACTTACCAAACAAAATATATATATATATATATATATACAAGTTAAAACTAACACTGATCTAATAAACCGCTACCAACAGACATCGGGCCCAAAATGCTGATCGAATTGAGGCGTTGTATTGCGATTGAAATCCTTTGAGCGAGGTAGAGCATTTTGGTCACAAGATGCTTTGACCAGACGCGTTGATAAATCTTTATAAATTTTATTCAAACCTCAGTTAATTTAAGTAAATATATATCATCACTCAGCTTCGAATCGGCGGGAAAGTAATTTGGTGTCTACATAGCTTCTCGTAAAAATGTGTAAATGACATTTGACATGGTGATCCACCCAGATGACGATTAGAGGCTGGTTAACGCCGCCTTGACGTGTTACGAGCTCTCTCGCACGCATTAGCAACAATAAAAAAAAAATACATACTGAGGTTGATATTGAAGAATGCTTTTACAACATTGTTATTTAAAATGCTTAAATATTCGTTATTTTTTAAGAACAAACGTTTTTAAACAATTCTCTCACATAAAAATATGTAAAAGCTTGTTTGAATCAACAGTAAAATTAGTATATAACGCTTTAAATCCTAACTAATATTATAAATGCGAATGTAAGTCTGTCTCTCTGTCTCGGTATGTGGCACGTTATCAAAACTAAGCGGCTCAACGGATTGAGCTGAATTTTTGCATATATATAGCTTAAGGGTATGAGACGGACATGGGCTACTTTTTTTTGTAGGTCCACGCGAAATAAATCGGTAACAATTATAATCGGTATTATAATAAAAATCGATCTCACAAATTTTTACATCATTAAAGAAGATGTGACTGAGAGATAATGAAAATGGGCTTCTTGCTCTTAGCTTCGTTCTTCAGGAAAATCAAGTCAAGCTACTTGTAATCAACAAGCATACAAAACTGACGTATGCAATATAACAGTATTACAAAAAAAAAACTCCACCATTGTCTGTACGTATAAACCCCACGTAAATAAAATAAGTCTCTTACTAAAAAGCAAAAATAACCATTCCAAAGTCAGTCATTAAGCCGCCATCAGCGATTTACGATACCTCCCTATTTGTAATCACCAGATGGCGGAATTTCGAGCCAAACTGTATATTTATCGATTTCCGAGCTACTCGCAAACTGTCATAAGTGCCTTGCAGTTTTGAGCTTCTTTTGAATATGTCCCGTGCTTGTGTCACCAAGCAACGTTTTTGTTTATGGGCGGAAAATCTTAACAAGAAACTCTGCTGCTTTAGGAAATTGCGCCCTTAAAACCTCCCCCGGCAGCCCGGCTGTGTCTGACGGAGGGCCGGTGGCACTGTCATCTCATTACCCGCTGAGTTCAAAGCATCGGCCTAACGTGTTTTTCATAATTTGAAAAGGAGTTTATACTAAATAGTTTACTATTTAGTATAAACTAAAGAACCGATAACCGCTCAATTACGCCATGTCAAAAGCATTTGAGGGGGAGGCCTATGTTCAGCAGTGGACGTCTTATGGCTGATGATGATGATGATGAAAAGCATTTAAGCGAAAAAAAAAAATATAAAAAAAAAATATTACAAATTTAGATTTTAGATTAAGACGAGTCTGAGTAAAATATAAGTTTCAGTCGAATAAACGAGTTTATAATACAAGAAGACAAGACAAGTTTTTTTTTTGTCTGTCAACTATAGAATACTACATGAAAATGTGACCACTTTTCTTGTTATTAAATTAAGTACAGACCCTTTGGGAATTCCATTTATCTTGAGAAGTAAATATGCACGAGTATTCCCCGAATCCCGACGCGAAGCAACTTTTGTTTGTTTTTAATATTTCGTAGATCGAAAGTAACAGGAGAAGTTAGACAGGTTCATACTGACTAAGAAAAGTTTACACTAAGTTAAGCCAAAACAAGAAGAATAAAAAATACCTAACTGTATGAAATAGCGCCCAGAAGACCGCTCCTTTAAAGGGGCTCTACGGGCTCTCGGGGCAGGGATGTAACCGTTTCTTTAAGGCCTTTTTTGGGGTATTCAATCTTTGTAATCTCATGTAGATGATAATTTATTAGACCGCATAACGAAATGTTTTTGACTTTATCAATATAACTATTTCGAGACCTATTGATTGTTACTAACAAAACCAACTGTTACCTATAAACGACAACCTACTTAGAGATCTACTTTTAAATATGATGTAGTTTTAGTCGGTACAGAAAGTTCTTAGGACAAATGGATAAACTATTTTGAACAAACTAAAATCGGAGTCGTAATTTGAAGGGTCTTTGACTACGGACAAGTAGTTGGTAGCCCGCAACCTTTCACATTGATTGCCTGAATATTAGATGACGGTGTTCAATTAGTGAAGGAGTTGCGACGTGTTTGGGAGAGCTTAAACGAATATATGGATGTGGTCAGTTTATTGGTTTTAGTTTTATTTTTGCGACTTGGTCTCTTCGGAAAAGTACTGTTAATCCGATAGCTGTAAAAGAGTCTCTTCGGACTAGACTATCCTTTCTTTAAAAAGTTCAGAAATAGTACATTATGATTATGCGGTTTATACGATTTTTATATATATATGATAGCATTTTTCAAAAATTTGCAAGGAAAACCTTGAAAATTAACGTTGTAATTTTTTTAGGCCGCTAGGTATTTCTCTCTAGATTTTGGCGGCAACGCTATCACTCGCGTTTCAGCGGAGTTAAATAAGTTATTAACAATATAATATCATGATAACACTAGCGCGGTAATGTAAAGTAAACTTTTGTAAAGTCTTTAATTTTTATATTCCGTTTTAGTTGATAAAAAAGTTTCAATTTGATAAAAGTCACGGACGCTGAAGTCCGTGGACAAAACATTTTTTAAGAAAAAAAAAATGAAAAATCTCGCATGGGTAATAACTTCAATTATGAGCCTAAAAGCGATGGAATAAGATCCACTTTACGAGCGAGTGTGTTGAAGAAGCTTTTAGCGTTTCATCTTAAAACGAGACTAATGGAAAATGGAATCGAACATTTAAAAATAATCTTGTTGTTTTGTTACAGGAGATGAATATGTGTACCACGACACGTGGGGCGGAATCAGCCTCATGTTCGCCTCCAACCAGACCTCAAAAACGCTCATGCCGAATACTACCTTTGTAAGTACAGTATCTTTTTTTGCATTAAAGCCATGCAACAAAAATACTAATTAAAATAGGTTTTTACATTCAGCTCGCTGCAGGCTGTTTACATTCCGGCTACTTGGGTTTACATAGGTTACAATGAACTGTAACCTAGCAACCAAGCTTCGCCAAAGAGCGCGAAAGAAGATACGAAAAGTAAAAGGGATATTATAAGCAACTGCGTTTCGAATGTTACGTCACATGCGGTCAGAACATAGAATCATTTATCGAAATTTTCTATAAAATAAATTGTTTTTTTTTTAAAGATAGCATAAGATAGATAACTCTTTGTTGTTCCCACAACATTTTACGTACATTAAAAAAAGATGCTTAAAGACTAATAAGTACACAAGTTACTTATTTGTACTTATTTTAAGAAAGTATATATGTAGTGTAAAGATGAACAAATATTTTTGCACACTTACATGTGATGTGAGTGTTTTTTTATTTATTTTCCTGCGGCTGTCCTGAAATGAGCGATTTAGCATATATTCTAAAATCTGCAGAGACATGCTACGTTGTTGGCAGGTGCTATATAGTATTACCTTCGCGCTTACTGAATGGAAATTAAATCACAGTAATATTATAAATGCGAAAGTTTGTGTGTAAGTAGATAAGTATGTAAGTATGTTTGTTCCTGTTCAAATCTGTAACTGCTGAACGGATTTGAATGAAATTTGTTATGGAGGTAGATTAACATTTAGGCTACTTTTCATCCCGGAAAAATATTCGGCTTCTGCACAATAGCGGGTGAAACCGCGGGGCGCAGCTACTCTGTCTAATAAACCGTTACCTGCGCGTGGGGAACACTATGACAGGCTTTAGAATTCAGAAAAATTGTCTTGAAAAATTTCATATCTACTTTTCGAGTTCTCGGTAATTTTATGTAGGTACAAATTTCGTTGAAAACGATTTAAAAAATGTTTAATAACTGGAAAACCGGAGACTTTTAATATACGTATACAAATTTTAATTTTCTGAACAGTCATGCGGACAGCAATGCCCAACCGCAGGTAAAGGCATAAACACAGATTTGCGGGGCCATTTTGAGGGCCCAAAAACACATCTCTAGTAAAATATCATTACTAGGTACTCATTAACCATAACCCGGTCTATCTTACTAGCGCAAAGCGAAGCGCGAAGCCTTGAAAGTCGCCGTTGAGGCCGCTTTTACATCAGTACTATCCAGTTAGTTTTTCAAATATACCACGACTATTAATGTTCTAGAGTTTTTAAATAATTATTAACGTTCCTTTCGACGATTCTATGTATAGAATAACATCTTATAGCAATTTTTCTTTTTTCTTTTGCTAAGCCCGTAGGAAGATGTTGGCATCCGGGATTCAGAATTTCTTGTGCGGGTGTTAACACACTGTTTTCGTTTGATTTATATAAAATTACACTTAACAAAAGCTGTAACTATTTAATTGGTTCCATTATTATTATTATTGTAAAATTAAAATAAAAATAAAAAATTCTTTTAGACTGCTGTAGATAATAAACGAAACTAAAATGTTAACATCAAACAATTTAACGCATTTCCTAGCAAACTGTAAACAGAATGCGTTAGGTTAAGTTGGGTACCTACCTACACAAAATTTAATATCGTCAAGAGAAGTGGTACGATTGTGAATTCCCAAAGGGAGGATCCGCCAAAATTGGTCCACGAAGCTACTCTGACACTTGCTTGAACGAATCCCTTTACAGGGTCCCGTAATAAATTCTCATTGTCGATTTTCTCAAGTGTTTCGACTTGCATTTTGTGTAAATGACAAGGGTACTGAAGCTTTGGGGAGGAGATATTAAAAGTAAAAATTGCATTGAATTTTTCAAAGTAAATAATTTAGTCGAAAGATTTGATGACATGAAATATCCTAATCCTAACGAATATTATAATTTAGAGGAATATAGCCGCAGTCGTATCAGAAGCAATAAAACATCAAGGTATAAAATGAATGCGTTCGTCTCGAGGAAATAACTTCGCTTGCGCGATTCAGAACTTCCTACATTACAACTGGATACTGATAAGCAATAACATGTCAACCACAAAAAATAATTATTTTTTTTAATGATACAGAACGCTTCTATTGCTGACAAAGAAGCGTTCTGTATCATTAAATTTTATTTTTATTTTTTGAGGGTTGACATGTTATTGCTTATCAGTATCCAACTGTCAGTCCATACAAAACGTTAAAAAATGCATAAAAATGGATCAACACCATCTAGCGAAGTATAGGAAGTAACTTTGTCTCTCTGTCTGCACGTTTGTCGCGTTATCACGGCAAGCGGCTGAATGGATCTTGATAAAATTTCGTGTTAAAGAATTTATTTTCTCAAAAAGAAATAACAATTTCGGTTATATGAGAAATTAAATATGAAAGTATTTATAATATTATGCTTCGACAGTTAGTAGACAGTTAAAAAAAAATAATTAAAAATTAGAATCATCTACCCTACAATAACCGCTTGCGACAGTCCGCTACCAGCAGCTTAGCGTCGCGCGTTATATGTTACAAACAAAAGAATCGAGCGGTGAAGAGTGCCACAGTGCATCTAAAGGAGTAAGGATCTTATTTATTTTGTTAATAGTGTTATATCATTTAATATATGTTTTTTTAATTTATTTTTGAAAATATTAAATGAAGTTGCATTCTTCACCTCTTTCGGTATCTTGTTGTAAATCTGTACTCCCGCATAACTGACACATCTCTCGCCGTGAACAGTTCGGACTCGCGGAAGTATGATGTGATCTTTTCTTCGACTACTTCGTTTTTGGATTTGATGTAATTTAGTAAATGTGATGTTTTTTATGTGTATTTTTTTGGTAAGTATTTTTCTAATAAATATGCAAGTACAGTAATTATACAATTGTTTTATATTCATGTATTTTGTTTCTCTATATATTTTTTCCGTAGATGTTCGGTAGTCGTAGTCAAATAACATTTTGATTAATTTATTTTGGGCAATCTGTAGGTCTTTAAGAGTAGTTTTTGGAGCGCTTCCCCAGATCTCAATTAGGTATAAAAGGTGGGGCTTCACTAGAGAATTATATACAGTGTGACGAATTGGTCGTGGAAGACATCGAAAGAAAGAAGAAATTTGATAAGGAGTTACTGTATATCACAAAGACGGACAATATTACATAGGACATAGGATACTTTTTTTTATGTCCACGCGATCGAAGTCACGAGTAACAACTAGTAAAATATAATTTTCATGTCATCAAGGTGTTCTGACCTCAGTGCTTTACAATAACGTAAACTTTAGTATGTTAACTAACGTAAGTTTTACGACGGAAAAACTTCACTAGATCCCGGCTGTTTTGGGATGCAGCTGGTTTATTTGGAATTATACCCACTAATACCCCCACGGCGGCCTGCCTTTATGCCTGGCCAAAGGCTCCGGGATCTCCAAGGGGACGCACCGTAGCCGGGAGCCCCCAGCACAACTCTTCAGCTCCTCCCGGGACAACTACAGCTGTCCTGAGACGCGTCCGCCTACAACAGCGTAAGCCAGTCGACGCTGTCGTCCTCCCCGGGCCCGCCCAGGCAGATCAGGTTAGAGGCCCACCTCTAACCACCCCCGAACCCAGAGGTCCCTTTTAGTAGGCTCTTACTACAGGCAGGAGGTACCGATGCCGTATTCTAGTGCCCTGGCATTATTATTATTTGTATGGATCTGGATAGCTCAGGGGTAGGCGCTTTCGAATTGCAAGAAATATGTGGTACAATGACCTTAAGCTACAGGGGCAGGAAAATATCGTCAGGAAACCATAACATGGTCGGTTAGCGACGCTACTACAAACTTAAAAATTGTCACCAAGCAGTTAACGGTGTATACATTTATATGTAATTTATATTATAGTATGTCCTCTCTCTCGTACAATTAATATTGTTTTTACTAATGTAAAATTACTGAGGATGATATTGAAAATGCTCTGCAACGTTTCATTTTATAGCTCTCGTCGGGAACTTCACATAAAATCGTAAGGCTACGATTTTATGTGTTAGGTGAAAATCCTAAAAAAACACAACCGTGGTCCATTAGCTATTATTTATTTATTTTAAAAGTTCTTTATTTAACATAATAATAAAATACGTACAAACTAGACACAGTCTAAAATATTGTATACGCCAATATTGTGTGAATAACTTTTTCAGGCTAGCAACGCCTCTGTAAATCTTTTAAAAACATAGCTTGATTTTAATTATATTTAAATCCATGAACTATACTAAAGTATTAGTGAAAACAAACTATTAATAGACTTAAATTTACGGTAAAATGGTCCACTAGCTGAAAGATATGAAACTAGATCATTTATGAAATATTTTGAGACAAATTAAAAAAATATATTCAACGTCATATCACATATTTAACAACTTATTTTTTCATTGCAAAAAAGACAAGGCAGAATTTCACCAGATTCTAGACATAAAGAAGATCTTACGAAACCTAAAGAAGGAAATTAATGAAGCTCTTCTAATTTCCAATGGAATATGAAATTTAAACAAAAACTATATTTTACCCAATCCAATGCATTCATATATTGTTGAGTTGAACGCACAACGCATGTAATCAGTTCTATTTTCCATTACGTAGCCCAAGTTGGCTCCTTAGCAATTATTGGCCATTTTTGGCCTCGATCTGTCCCTAGCTGTTGAAGCCAGAACTTGGCCCACTCATGTGCACAACCCTCGTCGAATCGCGGCTGATTTCACGGTCCATTGGTTCCGTATAGCAGCCAAGAGAACGTGCTGTACCAAGGGAAATATTTCGAAAATATTCTCGAATAATGTTCGGAAGGTTTTTTTAAACATAGATTGGCGAAACGGCAAGCGGCTTTTGATAATTTCCTTTAGGGAATATTAATTTCTGTTTTGGCATAACTTTACTGTGAAATAATTATGGGATTGTCCATTGCCATTGTCTCTGAAATACAGTGAATGCTAGATCAGCGCTTAATGGGTTGAAACTTTGAATAATAACAATTAAAATAATAATTCATTTATGTATTTGAACAACGCTAATACTAGAAACAATACTGTGTGACGAGACAAGCAAGACACTAACCTGATGGTAAGGCTTGCCCATAACTGTGTTCAAAAGCCCGTCCCGCAATGAATGTGTCTTTAAATCGTATGTTTGTCTGTTCTTAGGTGACTCCATGTAACCTAAATGGCTTGAAAGATAGATAGATAGATAGATAAACTGTTCACACCATATCGTACATAGCTAGTACAGAAAACAAAACATTTTAGCTAGTGTAACAAATGGCGGCCTTATCGCTGATCTCTTCCAGGCAACCTTGGGATGGCGAGGATCGTAGAAGTTGTAAATGACGGTGTGTGCAATAATGGTGATATTGGATCGCGAGGTTTCGCACGTCTGTATGTCCGGACAGTAGGTGAAAAAGCTTTTGCAGTCGGATTTTTGTACGTCTTCTAACAATAATTCATTATTTTGTTATTCTCTACTAACTCATACAAGTGTCTCCTTTGTAACGCAGAAAGAAATAACAACGGACGACGTAATTTTTTTCAAAGATTATAATTAAACGAACGTGAGTGTGGCATAAGACTTGTTATGTCAGAAAAATAAACGGCTCTTATAAGAGCTAGAACCGCTGGGCACTGCTAATCCTAACTCCCTAACTAATATTTAAATGCGAGTAACTCTGTCTCACTATCTCTCTATCTGTCTGGGTGTTTGTCGCGTTATCATAGCTAAACGGCTGAACTGATCAAGCTGAATTTTTGCATGGATATAGCTTAAGGGTAGGAGACGGAAATAGGCTACTTTTTTTTATAACGCGACAAATACCCAGACAGAGAGAGATAGTTACTTTCTATAGTTCGCCATATGGAGTTGATCAACTTTTGTGCATTTTTTGACGTTTTGTTTGGACTGACAGTTGTAATGTAGGGAATTCTGAATCGCGCAAGCGAAGTTTTTTCCTTGAGACAGACGTATTGATTTCGTACCTCGAGGCCTCACTGGTTACGACTGCGGCTATATTCCTCTGAATTATAATATTAGTTAGGATTAGGATACACACAAAGTTAAAGCTAAGTTAAGTTAGTATAGAAGCATAGATATATTTGTAGATAAGTTCTCTCCATTTTCCTTAGCATTTAAGATGCTCTTTATACACTGCTCTAGGCTAGATGCACGAGATTTCCCGGCGGCGTGCTTTATACGAAAATACTGGTATTGGGTCCGTGCAAATAAGAACTAATGGTATTGCCGCTGTTGCGTATCACTGTTTTTGCTTTGTGTGTTACTTTGCTCATTCTTTATTTACTGGTAAATAGAACTACCAACTAATGGTTTACTGGAAAAATGCTAAATATTTACTGTTCTATTTAAAGTATGAGTGAAGATATATTTATGGAATTTTTACTGCTTATGCTTGTCAACAACGTTAACAAACTACCCGTTTTTACAAGTTGTCGTAAACGTAAGCTTAAACTTAAAATTGAACTAATATTATAAATGTGATAATGTGTGTGTAAGCGTGTTTGTTATCATTGAAACCCGTAACGGCTAGGCTCGGATGAAATAATAAATAAATAAATAAATATCTGGGACATTTTTGCACACACGGTCATCTGACCCCAAACTAAGCAATGTAGCTGCTTTTTATCCCAGTTATTTCCTGTAGGTTCCTGGCGGTTGAAACCGCGGGGCTAGTATACTTGATCAATTTTACCAATAAAAAAAAACAATAAATCTTGAAATGAGAAAATAATCCAGCACTTTACTAATGCATGACTTGGACTTGACTATGAATGACATTTACTTAGACTAAGTCTTTTTCTATAGTAGAATATTTATTTATTTAATACTTACACATACAACGTATTAGATACAACAGGAGGACTTAATGCTAAAGCATTTTCTACCAGTCATCCCCTTGGTTGAAGAGAGGGAGATGTAGGCGTGCATCAAAATTCACAATTAACAATAAGGAAAAATAAATAATGTCAATTGACAACAAATTAAAAATTGACAAATATACTTAAGCTACCTACATAAATAAATATAATACTATTTACAACTTACATGGGAAGGTAATACAATGGATAATGATTTAATATGATTATATTATTATCATATATAAAGTATAACATAATATATACAATAAATAAGTAAATATATAAAATATAAACGAGTGATGGATAAGGAAGTATTTAAATAGTGTTTACGCATTTTATGGTGCTTGCCTAATTTTAAGTGGCAGCTTATCCATAGGCATACTGCCCGTGGAATAATATGGCGTGATTTTATACTTCATGTGAAATACTTAAAAAGCTTGACACGCACTATTTGTGCGGAGACAAAGTTAAAAAAAAACATACACGTAAAAATTACGCTTGGAAATGTTTTTGTGTGTGTGTTTCATGGTATCCCCGACACATGGAATCGTACTGGAGAGCTACGAAATTAAAACGTTTTATTTATTAGTCAGTTTAAAAATTATGGCCTAAAAGGTACCAAAAGCTTGGTTCACTTATTTTTATTTATAAAATTTATAAGTTTGCTGAAATAGACTGTTCAAACATTGGCAATAAACTGACCTCACAATTTGAAACTTGGCACACTGCCAGACCAACACAAAATATACGTATATAAAACGTATATGGGAAATATGTTGCGTCTCGATTTTAATGCCCACTTGTTGGCCGGACATCGATCTATTTCATTCTGGCTTGACATATGACTGACATAGGCTCAACGGCTTCTCAGGAAATTGAGCCTTCAATGTTTTTCGTGAGCTCCTCTCGGATTATCAATTCAGTGTAAAATTGGAAATCCCAACGCATGGCAGGCCGGCTTGAGCATCGCAGAACGCTCACCGTTAACTATGATGACGCTGCTGCCCGTCCTTCGATAGTTCTGGTTGCAGTTTTATGAAATACCCGGGTTTATTTAGGGATAATACAAAAAATATTTTGTTAAGGTGCAACGTTTCGCTCAGCGCGTGAAATTCAAATTTTCTTGCGTTTTATGTCAATTACAGCTTAATTACTCATCGTAGGTTCATGAAAACTAATTTTGCGATAATAAATAGATTGTTTCAAGAAATTACACCAACAAAAAATTCAAGTTGAAAGCTAGTATAAGTACATTTCCCACTAAACCAAAAACTAAGATGAAAATCAGCTTATTGAAATTTGTAGCTAAACCAATGTTAACTAGGTAATCATTTTACCCATAATTTCTTAAAACAACTTATTTATTGGCACAAAATTGGTTTCAATAAATCCACGATGAGTAATTACTGTATTAGCTGTAATTGACAAAAAACGCAAAAAAAATTGAATTTCGCGCGATGAGTGAAACAATGCACCTTAAGATTCAGATTCAGAAATATTTATTGAACATATGATACATTTTATTTTAATGAAATGGGAAAACTCTCGTTAAATTGAGTCGGTTATTTTAGTCAACTAGTTAACTAAGCCAGGAGGGTCGTCATATTATCACACTTCATACTACCCACATAACGATTATAACTCTATCTCTTTTCTCTCTGTACCTTTGAAACTTTTCACGACAGAGATGAACTAATCATCCAGTTCTTGACAAAATTTGCCAGAGGAGTATATGCATTATACATGTGGATGTATATTATGGTGCTATTCATCTCGAAAAAATACAGAGAAACCTGTGAGGAAAACCAAGAATTCGCGAATAAAACCTCGAAGTGCACAGCTGGTGCTGTAGGTATGTGCTCTACCTATATTTTTTGTGGACATGGACTTTTTATATTTAGGGTTGGATATGCTGGAATGCTTAAAAAATGCTGGCCCTGGAAAATATGTTTTAAAAAGGACGCAAAGCATTTTGTGTCAACCTTTAAAAAGCAATGCCAGAAAACATTTTTTTTTGTCGTCTGGAAATCTACCTATCGTATGGATTTTTAATAAAATGACGAACAGCTGCTTTCTACCTACGCTTTGTAGGAAAATATATACTTATTTAAGTACCTATATAACTTCTGAAACAGAGGACCATTCTCGTTAGATCTACGGCTAAAACCCATAATGGATTATAGAAAAAAAAAATACTTCTTAGATTTTGAAATTTTGGATCTATCAACTAAGCCTTCTTGGCTTCTGCATTATGAGCAGCAGGCCCTGGATTAGATTCCTGGCGAGGCACAAATTAAAATATTAATTTGAATATCTGTGTTAGGTCTAAGTTTAAAGTGTCCAAATGTAAAATTACTTTCGCAAACCACACTTCTCCCGTTCAACGCAGACTCAGTGAAACATCAAGAAACATAAAATATTGGTCTAAGTTTTTATTTGTTTGTTCCAGCGAGTGCTAGAACCGGCGTCGTTCTCAGTGTCAGCAGACCGGCGGTTTCTACTCCTCGGACACAGTCTCAGGAAGATTCATCGGCTTTCTTACCTCGCGAGATACACCGTCTACGATATACTGACTACGTGAGTTTTCCCATCTTTATAAACTACTAGCAAGCACGGGTTGCCTATGTACTGCCTATGTGAATAGGCAGTAATTTTCGAGAAATCCTGAGACATGCCTGTCTTTATTTTTTACTAGCTTCGCGCGGGTATTTAACAAAAAATTAAAAATATGGCATATGGTATAGATGTTCTGCAAAGTCGTAGTATATTTTAGGTATTTTTTTTTACATCTTGGGTTACATTATTAGAGTTTTAGTAAGGATCTCTAATTTTTTTTAAATATATCCTATGTCATCAGGGGATAGCGTTCTTCCCAACAGCGAAAGAATTTTTAAAATCAGTTCAGTAGTTTCGGAGCCTATTCAATGCAAACAAACAAACAAATCTTTCCTCTTTATAATATTGGTATTGGTATAGATAGATATATGCTTACTACACAAAACCAAATCTCAATGACTTAGCATGAAAGAAGTTTTTTTTTCCATACAAAATTTGGAGGTCTATTTTACCGATTTAGGGGAGGAATTTTGAAAAATCCTTTCTTATTCTTCGCATGGCTTCACCATTAGAGAAGCATTGGGTTCAAATTTCACGTCATTATCATGAGCGGATTGATCTGTATATTATATACAAGAATAAGTATTTGAGTAATAGTTGTGGTAGCTCAGTGGGAGTAGCTCGCCCCAAATTCATGGGGTCGCGGGCTCTAACCCCGGCGTGCCCGTACCAATGAGTTACCTTGGTTACCTGCCGTGGGAGCTCAGTCTAGTAGTAATCAAATCAATCCTCCTCCACCTCCTATTCCATAATGGCGGTCGTAAATTTTCAACTAAGTTGTACATGTACGTACCCTGCCCTATGAAGTACGTATAACTTACATACCGCCATACCACCAACTAACTAATGCATGAACACACAACACGAAATCATGAATGCTTGAGCAGCGATACCTAATGCCCGGGAAGCGTTAATTTTGTATTCGGAATCCGAAAATTGTTGTGGTAAGAATTTGATCCTTAAAACCAGGGTGTGAAGACTGACGCTGTATTCTACATTCCTAAATGGTTTTAGGTAACTTTTATATTACTAGGTGTTACCCGCGGGCCTAGAATCTGCCTGGGCGGGCCCGGGGAAGATGACAACGTCGAGTGACTGACGCTGTTGTAGGCGGACGCGTCTCAGGACAGCTCGTAGCTGTACCAGGAGCTTAAACGTGGTGTTGGGGGCTCCGGTTTTCTCTTGGAGATCCTGGAGCCCACGGTCAGGCCTCAAGGCAGGTCACCGTGGGGGTATTAGTGTGTATAATCCCAAATAACCCAGCTGCACCCCAAAGCAGCCGGAATCTTGTGAAGATTTTCCCCTCGTAAAACTTACTTACGTTATTGTAAAGATTTTAAAGTAAGTAGGTTGATATAATATATGCCGAGTGGCTAGCCCCGATGTCAGAACACCTTGATGACATGAAAATTATATATTAGTATTTGTTACCCGCGGCTTCGTTCGCGGAGACATAAAAAAAGTCTATGTCCGTCTTAACTCTTTATAAAATTTTATCAAGATCCGTTCAGCCTTTCAGCCGTGATAACAAACATCCAGACAGAGCGACAACGTTACTTCCTATAGTTCGCTAGATGGCGTTGATTCATTTTTGTGCATTTTTTGATGTTTGTATGGACTGACAGTAGTATTGTAGTATTGTAGGGAGTTCTGAATCGCGCAAGCAATATATTTTTTTTCTAGAGACGAACGTATTAATTTTTATACTTCGAAGCTTTATTGGTCCTGATACCACTGCGGCTATATTCCTTTCAATTATAATATTAGTTAGGAGGAGTTAGGATTAGGAATATAGTAAGGATAAAACTTGTCCTAGGACCGTACATATGTATAGGTTTTTTATGCTCGGTCGAACAAAATATATCTTTACAGAACAAATGTTTTGGCTTTCTTTCTCTTTTTCTTTAGCTTTTTTGTAGTGTTTATTACATGAAGTTGATAGACAATTAGCCAGATCTCCAAGTAACAAATATTGTTCTTACCTACATAGCCGTCCGACGGCAGACGGCCATATTATTCTGCGGCATAACTAATTATTAAAGTAAATGAACAAAGCGTGTTTCGGGCCGAGACGGTAGGCTCGAAGGTCGAGGAACTCTACCTTCTGACGAGGTTATGACTCGTTTGATAGCGGAAAGCGTTTGACGATAAATTATTTTAAAACGATTCACACCAAGTGGTTCTCAGAGCAAAAAGTCCTCGTTGGTAAAACGTTCGTAACATAATACCAAAAAAATAGTATAATTTCTCTATGGTAATACGAATCAACCGCTATTATTTTTCAATCTAAAGGCCTCGCTACATGGCCTGACCTGACATCGTTTGAAAGAGATGGCTATATATAAGTTTCTGGGGGAGCGAAAGGGAGAAGCTATAACTTTAATAGTTTGTTTCTTTTGTTCCCGTGAAATTCAAATGTAGCTGTTCCTTTCACACGATGTCAGGTCAGGCCATGTATAGACACCCTTAAGAGAACCTACATTGTCGTTCCATTCCATGGCTTGAAAGAGGTAGTTGCAACGAATTGTCAAATCGCTATAAATATAAAGTAAATATTAAGGTAGATTAAATATTTGTCTATTGTCTATAGAATGTTAAGTTGCGTTGCCTATGGTTAACTTACCGGTAGCTAAGGCCGCGCTTTTTGGACATTACACAATTAAGAGGTATACAGAAAAAAGGTATTCTATGTCAGTCTTTGTGATATACATTAACTCTTTATCAAATTTTATCAAGATCCGTTTAGTCATTTAGCCGTGATAACGCGAAAAAACATCCAGATAGAGAGCCAGAGTTACTCCCTGTGGTTCGCTAGATGGTGTTGATCAATTTTTGTACATTTTTTACGTTTTGTTTGTGGACTGATAGTTGTAATCTAGGGAATTCTCCTGGCTACATACGACTGTGTATAATTCCTCTGAATTATAATATTAGTTAGGATTTACTACAATTATCTATTGATATTTGACAGTTTTGACAGTGAAAATAATAAATAACCGGCAATAATGCGCCACCTAGCGAGACAAATAAGCAGTATGTCTCCCCATTAGTACAATCGCCGTCCTTCGGCAATAACTATCGTCAGGGCCTCGATCTAAAAGTAAAGCTTGACAAAACAAACATATCTGTCTATAGTTTAATTGTCTTTTTAGTGTATAATAAAGTTATATTGTATTGTATCGTGATTTCAAGGAGAAAATACGTTTTATAAAATACTTTTACACGCGCGCGACCTCGTCGTGCCTTGCACTTGCGCGCTTGTTGAGCTTAGCATTCCTTGCCAACAAAATGTGTCTAAACCACGTCAGTTTTCATAGTATGAAATACTTTACGTAAGCTATGTTCTCAGTTTCGACAAATGGTTAATTCTGCTAATCGCCTTTGCTGTAACCACACCTTCGAAAAGCGCGAGCTAAAAACCTAACACAGTCTAGTCTAATTACATTTTGTATTACGCTTGAACTGTTTCTTCGGACTGATTATTTACGGTCCTGACTGTACGACGTTTTAGTAATGATTGGTCTGGGGCGCTAGTCTCGACTTTTCGGTATGCACTTTGCGACCGAATTCGGTCGCTATGACGCAAAATTCAACGCTATTTTTGCGTTTTTTCAGAACAATTAGTGTTCGTTGTCGAATTTTTGCGTTTTTTCATTAACAATTGGTGTTCTTTGTCATATTTCAACGCTATGTTTGCGTTTTTTCATTAAAAAATCGTGTTCTTTGTCGAATTTTTGCGTCATAGCGACCGAATTCGGTCGCAAAGTGCTGTAGCGAAAAGTCGAGACTAGCGCCCCTGGTCGGTAATTGAAGTTCTATAAGTAACTGATGTTTAGGTTTTGTAAAGTTTATGTGTTACACAGTAAAGTCCATAAAAAAGGTTATTACAACATTTATTTATTTATTTTCCTACTTACAGCTATCATTACAGGTCACTAATGCGATAGCGAAGCTAAGTATAAGTGTAGTTAAGAATAACACAACACCCTTAAACCTTCGTAAATTCACTCAGAGCACAATCAAATAGGTCGATTTCAACCGCAATGACGAAGTGCCCGTACAAGGTGCCTCCTGCAGGAGATTTGTCGGCGCGCGCGGCACTGACACCAGTTTTGGCAGGAGGCACATGAGTAGGAGAAGTAGTAACATAAGTATTAACATAAGTAGGGAGGAGTTTTGGCGGGAACGTGAAGAAATTATATCGCGTAATTTTATTATTTTCCAACACTTGTTTTATTTCGAGCGTTAATGTGTAACAACGGTGAATTTTTACCCGTTAAGTGTTCGTGAACATGCACGAGTGTTGGTGAATGGTATAATGTCGTGAAACGTGAATTTTCGTGTTGTTTCCAAAACTCCTTAGAAGGCTCTAGTAAAGTTTTCACCACTTTACTGGGGCATGACTTGAACTTGACCGTGACTTGCTTTGCTTGCCTTTGACTTGTTTGATAATATTTAACAAAACTTGAAAATATATAAGTATACTTGACACTGGCAAATGCATAAGACGTGCGACGCCAAAATTCTCTCAGGAGGAAAGAGAAAAAAAAAACGTAAGTAGGAGAAGCCACTGGCACCTGACACACAGTCCTAGACTAGCCTACAAACAACACTCATTATAAAAATGGAATTAATGTCAAAATAAATATTTTTTGTTTGTTTGTTTTGTTTATTATACAATTTTCTTGTTGCTCCCGAATATAACATAGTTTTGTAAAAACTATAATAATCGCTTTAAGAAGAATTACTTGAATAACTGATTTAATAGAGTACTTAGACATTTTTGCAAACAGTGTTAAAAAAACTTTTATACACAGAATTATAAGAAAAGGGTTTGCAAAGCTGAAATGGGCTCATAGTAGGTAATCATGATTGTGAACAACTTTTACTATGGGACCAACACTGAAATCGAGAAAAAAAGCTGTTCCGTACATTTTGTCGAGTGTCATTGACATTTTTCTATGAAACAGCTGGTTTTTGTCTCAATTTCAGGGTTAGTCTCACAGTAAAAGTTGTTCATAATGATGAGTAGGTACTGTGAGCCCTTTTTTTATTTTTTTTTATTGGTTTACCAACAGGATGACACAACTAATCTAACAATAGGTACTACTTAACTACTTACATAAATTAAGATAGTACTAATAATAAGCATGATTGAGACCTATGTAACACCCCAGTAACAGGTAAACTCTGCATGTTTTTAATTTTGGACAGGTAATTGGACTTTTCGGCTTAGCAAACCCTTTTCTTGTAACCCTGTATATTTCATCAAATAAAAATATAAAACTTCTAAGTTAAAAATCAATCAATTGGTTCTTTATCTTCCCCCTTTTAACCCTTCAGGTACTTAATTTTCACAAGGAAACGTAATTGATCGAACGAAGTTCCGTTTCCACCCACTTTCATATTGACGTTAATTGATTCTTCCAAGTGTGTTATCCCGCGTTAAATGTACTTAATAGGTACTTATATGCGTTGGACTGTATATATCTTAAATAATGAAATTAATATTATAATTGCAAAGTTAGTTTGACCTTCTTTCCACTGCTAAAAGATAAATCATAATGAATATACTCAAATTCTCAACCAGCCATACTAAAATTGTGCTCCGCGGAGTCGTAGCGCACGCAGACTCTGTGGTGGTTCCACGAAAATACTGGTCATAGTAAAAAAAAAACTTACTAAAGCGGTAGATACTATAAGGTAGCAGAGTAAAATAAATCTAATCTAATCTGTCTGAATATATTCCAATATAAAGTTTTAAAAAATCTAACTACAAGAGTAGTAGTGGAATACGTATTTCATACCTCCCATTAGATGCAAATGAATGTCAAGTATTATTAATAAAGAAAACACGTTAATATAATATACAGCAACTCCTTATCAGATTTTATCAAGAGCCGTTCAGCCATTTAGCCGTGATAACGCGACAAACATCCAGACAGAGAGACAAAGCTACTTCCTATAGTTCGCTAGACCAGGTTGATCAATTGTTGTGCCATTTTTGACGTTTTGTATGGACTGACAGCTGTTGTAATGTAGGGAGTTCTGAATCGCGCAAGCGAAGTTTTTACCTCGAGACGAACGTATTAATTTTTATACCTCGAAGCTTTATTGGTCGTGATACGACTGCGGTTATATTCCTCTGAATTATAATATTAATTAGGATGGTGCCCTCATAATGCGAGTGATTTTAAAATGCAAGTGAGTCAACAATGCGAGTGACTTAAATACACAAAAAAACACTTTCACTAACAAGCCCGGCCCCAAGTTTCAATCAATTTAAATTAGAGCCAACTTACAACAAGCTCCAATCGTCCGCAACTAATCCGCTCCTAAAACAAATTTGATTAATCTCCCCGAGTAAAGTCGCGGGATAACTACAGATTATGATGGAAGTCGCTGATACGAAAACAGTTAGGGACGGATTCAGGAGTAAAGTAGAGGACAGTTTCACTAACATGAACTAACAAAACATAGCGGCATGCTAACTTCATCAAAAAGTTAGGGAAATTCACTGACTCTCTCTATTGCACGCACGAGAAACAAAGCGACAGCTATACAATATCAAACATCAAATGCGCCGAAACCTCGCGAAAGGACTAGTTTAGTGAAATAAGGTTTTAAAATTGATCTTAAAATGGGTCTTTTTTGTTTCAAAGAAAAGTAGCATTTTGTGTTCGAAATATTATTTTTCCACAATGGTAATGAGATATTCCCGAAGTTCTGAGCAATGTTCTAATTGGTAGGAAGAAAGGGAGCATTTTGTCCCGTCGCTCCGACTTTATTTTGCTTTAAATACTTGGCTAAAACTAAAATAACCCAATGATTGTTCATTACAGTTTTTTTACCTCTGGAACTGGCAAACCTTTCTTGTCTATTGATTATTGATGATATTTTGATCGCTCCAAGAGTATCATAAAAAAAAGCAATTTCGGTTAGCAAAAACTTAAAATCAATTATAAAAAAAATGTATCTAAATCCTTAAATCATTCATTTAAGTACATGCGCTGCTACTTGCTCCAACCCTGGCGCTCCATTGTTGGAAATGGGGCTGAGATTGTTTAGAAATTGATTGAAACTTTACACTGAGTTGTCTTGCGGTTCTGCGGCTGCTGCCTTTGTACGCCGACAATACTAGAATGTTTCAATTCAATGTCCGTATGGAGGTACCTAGCTGTCTATATACCTACTTCTAATCGTACCACAGAATATATATTGGGCGTTTCTTCATTAGACGACACGACACGACACGCCGAGCAGGAGCGAGAGAGAATGAGAGCCCACCGCCCGCACGCCCATATGGAAGCTTGCGTGTGTACACAATACATACATAACGACGCCTACACGATACGTTCACTGGGGAAACTTGCTGCGACGGCAATATGCCGGCGACGACATCGACATGTCGCTGCCGGGCCGGGCTAGTGAGACAGCTTGTAGTACAATTTCAATTAATTATGCGTCCACTGAAGGAGTTGCCGTGTCGTGTCGTGTCGTCTAATGAAGAAGCGCTCAATAGTACCTGTATTTTTGGTACTTGCGTTCGCCCGAACTCCTACTTACGTTAATTTTTAAGGTCGTACCCGAAGGATTTCAACGGGACCCATTAACTAAGCGTACGACGCCCGTCTGTCTGCCTGTCCGTCCATCCGTCCTATACCTATAAACAGCTCTATCTTTTGAATTGTAATAGTTAGCCGCTTGAAATGTTATACTATGTGCTATTATCGAGAATTTTCGACAAATAAGAAAAAGTACAAAGCTATTAGGAACCCCATAGAAAAAACGTTTTGTTGACATTTATCCAATCGTCCTCCCACAGATCAGTGAAGCAGTGAATATTGTTCTCTAATTTTTAATCTTTTTGTGTACAACAATTTTTTTTAAAGCGAATAAAACAAAATGGAAAAGAAAACTACCCAAGAAGGTAATGTTTCTGTCAGATTAGTTAAGTTTAATGAGTCGTTAAACAGAATCGACGATAGTGTATCAGCGTAAGAACACTTCGGTGTAAAAACGAATAGGCGGCTAAATTAGCCTTTAACACTACATTTGGCAAGTTACAGCAGTATTACTCTGTACTTTGATACAGGGCCGGCGGTAGGACAGGGGTTTTGATATTGCTGAAAAGCTACTTAATTGGTTTTCTTCTGAACTACATCAACCCGAGAAAAGTATTGTTTTTGTCATTTAAATCTTTGTTTTCAATACGGTCAGTCTACGGTAGACTAGGTCAGTAATATGAATAGCATAAATAACCAACAATAGCAAGCGCGGATCCGACGTTGTGGGCACAATGGGCCATGCCACCAACCCTAATAGACTTATGACGTCACATTTTCGCGATTAGAGTTCTATTATTATATTAGACTCTAACACACACATTACTGTGTGACATTTAGATGTGACACAGTAATGTGTGTTTGTTTGCACATGCATTTACCGTTGTAATTTTCGTTAGCGAAAAAATAAATTTTACAAGTTTATTAATTTACTAGTGTTCGCCCCACGGCTTTACCCATGCACGTGGAACTATCACTGTACAAAATCTTGGTCAGGGCGCCATATATTTTGTAAGCATCTCGTTTGTAGGAATGCACTATATTGATTTTGAGCGAGTACATACGCACTTGGCCGATTTTCTAGTTCGGGCTGTGACCACAACCTTTATTGGGCGCTTGATCCGCGCCTGAACAATAGGTGTCTCTATTGTGGGATCCAATGTGCATTGTTGTAATAAGAAATAATGTTTTTACGGATTGTACATTACGTCAAAGTTCTACTGAATCTGACCCCGTTAGCCACCCGGCCAATATACCTGAAAATAAGAAGGAATAAGTATAAGGCGCGATAGCACAGAACATATGATATATGGCGATAGTGTGATCATTAAATCTGTCTTGTTAAGTTGAATTTACGATTTAGCTTTTTAGGCCACACTTACAAATTAACAAATACATATAGCATTACATTAATTAAGTTAAACTGTTGTTATTTCTAAATTACTTATCTTGTAACCTTTATATACACAGTTCTGAGCAATATGCGTTATCTTATTTTTATTATCTATATTTTATATCTAATCTTTATGAATTAGAAAATGGCTGTTAAATTCAAGCAATGCTGTATTACTAAAATTTAACAGCCGATTTTTTTGTATAGTTTACAGGCAAGGCTGTTGACCACAACTTGAACCACGAAGATGGTATACACCCAGCCTGGAATGGGAATAATTATGAGCTACCGCATATATATTTTCGCAATTATTTTATTCTTATCAACAATCCCTTCGTCAGCCCCTACCCTAACTCCGTACCTATAAACTAACTGTTATCTATTCTGTGACCTCACTAAAGTACGGCTATAATGGGCGGGTATAACTTTATTCAGACGTAATAGCGCATGGAACTCTCGACCTTATGCGCTCGAGTTACTGTCTCAAATACCGTATAATGGGACCGTATATTTCTTAAAATTGTACCGTATACGGTTTCCTCGTAGATAAAAGACGTGTTCATTTTGAATAAATTCTTTGTGTAAATTGCTTGTTATATTTGAGTTGGAGCAGTGAGTTATTTGATCGACTCAATGAATGTAAAAGGTTGCTTGATGTTTGTACGGTTAATTTAATGAATTACGACCCGTATGGCTTAGTGGTTGCGCACCTTGCTTCTGAGCAGAATGTCCCGGGTTCGATTCTCGGCCAAACAGTTTTAATGATGTATTTAAGAATAGAGTTTACCGCCGACTTGTCCATACAAAAAGCAAAGTCTGATATCCAACCCTAAATGTTATCCGATTTCGATGTTTTTTTAATGTTATCTACACCAGCGTGAAAATTATGCTTGTTTGTTTTTTTAATTTTGCAATATCTTTGTTGTTATATACGCTTAAAGTGTCAATTTACTCTTTTTTTCAATTTACTTTTTTGTGCGCCTAAAAGCGCACAAATATGGGTCAACGCCACCTAGCGAACTATATGAAGTAGCTCTGTCTTTCTGTCTGAATGTTTGTCGCGTTATCACGGCTAAAAGGCTGAACCACAGCATTCTCCTTATAAACAAGGCCTTAACGGATCTTGATAAAACTTGATAAGGAGTTACTGTATATCACAAAGACGGACATAGGGTACTTTTTTGTGTCCACACGTGAACAAAGTTGCGGGTAACAGTTCAATATAATAATACTTAGTTGTTCAAAATAGTTCAATAATAATTTATTTCAGAAAAAAAATTCATATGGTAAAACCACAGAAGAGAAAAATAAACTCTTTTCTGTGGGTTTTCTTACAACACAAGATAAAGTAAACGTCTCCCGTATCCGCACTAGCAGTATAAACTCTAAAACTAAATGCTTTAGAGTTGATTTTGGAACCGATATAACTTGAGATTAATGAATATCTGCCTGCCGAATCAACAACTATGATTATTACAAGCTTTTTTTCGAGTAATAAAAATTCCAAAAAGTATTTTATGCCCTCGGCAAATTCATTCTCCGTGGAAAAATAACAAACATAGATTTTTCAATACAGGTAACTTGTATGAAAATCAGATTTTTCATGATACATTTTTATTTACTCTCCCTATAGGCTTTTCGTTCATTGAAACAGTCCTTCAAATGTTTGTGCTAAAAAAGTAAAAACAACGCGGAACGGAACAACAGTATTGTTTCTCTTCGGCTTTTCATTCTGCCTATTGTGGGAGAAATAGAATGGAAATGAAAAATGCGTGGCCGATACACTGATTTTAGGGTTCCTAGCAATGATATTTTAGTAAAGACAATACAATTTGGCTCCGGAGCAGTCTGTTTCCAGCCGCCAAAGAGTGAGAAAGAAAATACAAAAAGTTAGACCTATATAACCGCTTAAAAGTGCCTATACATGGCCTGACCTGATATCGTGCGAAAGGAACAGCTAGACTTGAATTTCACGGGAGTAAAAGAAACAAATTATTAAGCTTATAGCTTCTCCAGAAACATATATATAGCCATCTCTTTCACACGATGTCAGGTCAGGCCATGTATAGGCACCCTCAAAGAGATAGCTATAATGAAATCTGCCTGGAAGGACAGATTTGCGGTGGTCATTTTAAATGCGCTAAAGTCGTATATCATTAGTTCCTAGCTTTAATCTATACAAAATATGTGTTGATATTTACAACACTACACCACAAATATAGGTATACTAGCTTGCCCGCACGGCTTCGCTCTCATAATCTCAGTAATTTCAACACCCTATTCCACCTCCTTTGAGGTTGATTTTAAAAAAAATCTTAGACACGCGTCTCTATCGCGAAAATTGGTTACTAAAACAGACTGCAGCGCAGTCGAGTTCAAAGCGCCATTTTGAAGATAAAAACTATAAACTTAAATAAAAATCTTAAACTAAATATTATTGATATGAACAGACAAACAATAGATCTGTAAAACATTAACCTTCTTCTGGACAATCGTTAAAGAAGTCAACCAAGAAACAAACTCGAATATACCTTTCTCTTACAGAGAATCCTATCCGCTCACACCACTGCCGGACGAAGTCGGAGGCGGAGTCCTCACCGAAGGCCCCCTCCTACAGCTGGCTACCTGGACCCCCAAGGGCCACGGACTTATCACAGTCAAGGATCACGACATCTACTACCGACCCGCGCCACGGTCTTCCACCGGGTACCGAGTTACGAACAATGGACAGGCTGGGACGGTGTATAATGGTGTGCCGGACTGGCTCTATGAAGGTAAGCTAACTAATAATAAGCCAATTGGTACGTTCAGCACGTATTTTTATATTATTATTAATATTTTTTGTTAGTAACGTAGTGGACACCTTACTAGTTTTCTATGGAGTTTTGGAAACAACACAAAAATTCACATCATCACACTATTAACCAGCACTCGTGCCCATTCACGAACACTTAAGTAATTAAAAATCCACCGTTTTTATACAATAATACTTGAAATAATACAAGTTTTGGAAAACAATACAGTGACGCGATAATCGCGATATGACTTCTTCGCGTTCCCGCCAAAACTCCCGAGATAAGATTTTTTTCTCTTATATTTTGGCTCCACACATTGTTTATTTAGCCAGTGTCAAGTATTGTAATATTTCAAGTGAAGACAAACATTTCACAATTAAACAAGTAAGTCACAGTCTAAATCAAACAAATTAAGTCAAGTCCACGCTAAGCACTAGTAAAGTGGCGGAGACTTTATTAGAGGTTTCTATGGAGTTTCGAAAACAACGTGAAGAGTCACGTTTCACAACATTGTACGATTCACCAACACTCGTGCACGTTCACGAACACTTACTTAGTGGATAAAATTTGATTGATTTTAACACTCAAAAAAACACAAGTTTCGGGAAACAATACAATGACGCAACATGACTTCACGTTCCTGCCAAAACTCGAGATAAGGTTGTCGCGTGATTCTGTCTTTGTTTTATTTGTATTATGTTTTGAGTCCGTAGTGTAGCCAGTGTCAAGTTTTGTAATATTTCAAGTGAAGTAAAATATTGAGCAATTGAAACAGTTCCCAGTCATATTCTAAGTCAAGTAAAGTCACAGTCAAGTTCATGATATGACCCAGTAAAGAGGCGGAAGCTTTAGTAGAGATTTTTATGGCATTTTGGGAAATACCCAGCTTTAACTACCTATTGAATAAAATATACCTGGGGCTCTATTTTTGAATCGATCGTATAATTTCGCACGAATGATGTGATGTGCGAAATTAAAGATTGATAGAAAGCAAACTCGAATGGTTCAAACAACTCGTTGCATAAGCGAGTGGTATTATTATTTAAAAAATAAGAAATTTTGTTTGGAATTTCGGTGAAAGTCGGTCATTTCGAATGATTCAAGAGATATCATACGAGCGTTTCAAAAATGGAGCCCCTGATGCGGTGTGCGGATATCACAGCGCGGTTTATCACTGTGCTCATAAAAATGACTCAGCGTAAATCTCAACATACTTTCAGTGAAGAAAGCGAGAAATAGGCGCTTTATTGTAAATCTTACTCTCCGCGTTAATGAGCCAGACTAGAGTTGCCAGGTAAAGGTTAAGTTGCTGATTTAAGGAGCCCGGAAATAAAGGGACGGGATGAAGTTACCTGTTTCAATTTTATGATAATTTAAAATAGCATCGGGAAGTGGGTCAGTGATTTAAAATTTGAACTATGTAATAGGATGCCGATAGATGGCTTCACGGGTAGTTTTACCTTCAGTTTCACCTATTCCATGGACCTAAATATTATTATTATTTATTTATTGCATATATGTACATATATGCAATAAATAAAGAATAAAGAATAAATAAGTACGTCCATGTAGTATTCAATCCTCATAAGTTAATATTAAGTATTCTTGAATTTTTACGACTGTTGGTGAATAGTATAATGTCGTGAAACGTGACCTTTCGTGTTGTTTCCAAAACTCCATAGAAGCTTCTAGTAAAGTCTCCACCACTTTACTGAGGAAAACATTGAATGAAAATAAATGCGTTAGACAAGGCGGTATGGCTTTAATGGCCCAATTGGAAAAAAACAAAAAAACAATCCTCATACAAAATTATTTACATTTTTTCAAGAAAAAAACACTTAGCAAAGTTGTAATGAGGAACTCCACCTGCCGCTATCTTAATGGGCTGGACTAGGGTTGCCAGATGGGCCTGATTTACGGGATCTCCGGATTTAAAAATCCCGACTTATGAAATCGTTTTAAACCCCAGTCTCTTGGGAATTTAAATCTTAGAAAATGAGCTTTTTTTACTGAAACATATTCGAGATAACATCGAGGTCGTTTCGTTGGTAAAGTTATTTGTTTAATTAATATAAAAATATTATATTGAAATATCATTTCCTTCATAAATTGTTTTACCGACCATACATTTTTATGTGTGAGGAATGTACCTACCTTTTTTTGAATTTTTTGAATTTTTTAATCTGTGGTTGGACTTATGACGGAAGTGCGATAAGACCATGACGGCTTATTGTAATATTTTTCAAAATTAGTGCTTTTTCGTGTTTAAATACATATTTCAACAACAACACAACACACAATCACGTACACAATGACGAGACGGCTTGGCCATGATCAATCATTGCTTTAGCCTGCCCAACGGGTGAAAAAAATGAGAATACAAAGATGTTTCTGGTTCGGACGTCAAATACATTTTTTTCCTAATATTTTGGCTCGACACTCCTCTCTTATATTTGCTCTTCCATATCCTTTTATTTCCATACGACCTAGACTAACTAGCATTGGACTTTACGGATATTGCTTTTCTTCTATGTGACTACTGCATGCCTAAGGATTCAATATCAAGTCAAACAGAAACTGTGACGATCATGTCGCAAAGCGACATCTTACGTCCTAATATCAGTACTACGATCTAGTTACGCATCTTTCTATGGGTATTAGCAGTCTTTTTTATATAATTTATCTATGCTTAAAACGCAACCGCGCTACCTCTAATCTGTATCAGTCATCATGTGGGGCACATCTTTGGAAACTGATAATATTTTAACACTGAGTATAGTTTGTAAAAAGTCCTCTTCAGCAAAGAAGTCCAACAAGTTGAGTAGCTTTTTATATTAATTCCATCGACTCTACTATCGGCGAATCGGTCCGTCTGTTGATATTGTACTTTCAATAAAAAACTGAGGAGGGAAACGTGTTTGGAGAAAATTGAATTTTCAGCAGTTATTTTTAAGAGTATTCGTAAAAGGTAACGTTCAGGCGTCGAAAAAAGATATCGAATTTTCGGAAAGTCAAACAGCGAAGGCAGCGGGCCTAATTTGATTTATTTGATGAGGATTATATTCATGAACTATAACCGCAGCTAACCGCGGCTTCACTTGATATCCGACCGGAACAAAAATATATTTCGGACATAAAAAGCATAATAATCATCATCAGCCAGACGAAGCCCACGACAAAGGCTTTCCCATTAAAGGGGGCTGCCATAAATGAGGGATCCCAGTTTTTTTGTAGTTCATTACTTTATTATCTCCAGAGGGCGCTATAGTCAATTTAATGTGACGTCACATAGCTTATAACCAGCGGACAATCAGACTTCCAACGATACCGCATTCGTCAAATTATGATAAGTAGTAGAATTTATGAGGGAGTAGATGCACATACATACATACATACCGGTCATCATCATAACCCTCCTTTTTGCTCCGCGTAGTCGGGTAAAAATAAAGGAACGAGGCGCTTCCAAAAGTTATGGTTTTAACAATTTTAGTGACCATGACCTTATATTAAATACCTCATCTGAGTCCTTGCCCATGCATGTTACGGGTTCTCAAATAATCTTCCACTAAACAGGGATTTGAAAGTTCCTTATAATTATCTTGTACCCTAAACAGTTGTCAACAATATCATTATATAAATCCATAACACAAATACTTTCTGTAGTAATACATTGCAGTAATTCACGACCTATAAACGTATATCAATACTGGCTGATACCCGCGACTTCGTTCGAGTGGAATTACAAAAAAAAAGGTAGCGTATATCCATCTCCGACTCTTAAGCTGTATGTATGAAAAACTTCAGCTCGATCCGTTCAGCCGTGATAACGCTACAAAGACCCAGTCAGTGAGACAGAGTTCCTTTCGAATTCATAAAATTAGTTATGATTAGGATTATGGAACCGGTGCGTGAGTCCAACTCGCACTTGGAATATTACGTCACGGGAAAAATCGGACGCAATCCACGGAAATGTACAATGACTAGAAAAATCAAAATTCTCGGCCAGCCCGAGCTTGTGCACGTGCTGTAGCTGAAACCGCAAGAAAATCTTTCCAGCGTTGTCGAAGAATTTTCACAGACTCAGGGAATCGTTTGGCAACGTTGTGCATTTATAGAAAGGAATTTTTACTATAGTTGATTCAATCAGGCGTTACTTTGCGGATAAGTAGTGTAGAGTAGGGTTCTCTTGCAGAGTCCGCCTGGGGAAGTACCACACGTTTGCCAGTTATTCAACCGCCAAGCAGTAGTGTGCAAGCATTACTGTGTTCCGGATTGAAAGGCAATGTTTCCAGCGTAATTACTGGGCATACATATATTTAACTTCTAACATCTCAGGGTGACGAGCGCAGTGCATTGCCGCGCATAGTTTTGAACTGTTGAAGTGCAACATTCTGGGTGGCACTGAAATGTAATGGGCAAGCGTGACGCTTAACATCAGGTGAGCGACTTGCTCGTCTCGACATCGAGTAACATAAAAAATTAAAAATGTTTATCTAAGCTAAACTAAGTTTATCTTCAGGCTGAATCTATAACAAATCTCATTTTTTCCCCACTGTAACACCGCGTCTAGCACGATAGGATTAAAGGCATCAAATACATTTTTTTTTTTCGATTCTTTCACTTTTCACAAAAATTAACAACTTAATTAACCTATCATATAACAAATATTCAAATGAAACTAAAACAAGTGTTATTTACCTTAAACAATTTAGGTTCAAGTTTTGTTATAATATTTTTAGCAAGTGAAATATAAATACATAAGCAATAAGTAGCGCCCTGCGTTTTCACCCGCTATACCATAGGAACAGTATAGTTTTCCGAGATAAGATAGCCTATGTGTTAATCTAGGGTATAAGCTACTTCCGTACCAAATTTCATCTAAATCCGTTTAGCCGTTACAAAGTTGAACGGGAAGAAACACACTTACTTACTTACGCACAAACTTTCGCATTTATAATATTAGTGTATGATTGATCTGAAATATTCCGATTGTACTTAAAGCGTTGTTGTGGCGGAAAAACACTAGAGAATTCTCATCGGTTCAGTATTTTTAAATATATTATCGCAGCAATGTAGCAACGTTTATATTCAACAACAGAAACCTTGTTAAATCTTGTGTAAATGTCGTGTCATGTCAGCCCGTATTTACGTAATGCAATATTTCACAGAGATTAATAGTTAATGTTAACAAACATTTGCACAATATTACTGGGAATTGTGAATCTGATTGTATGCTATTTTCAACTCGGGCACTGCTTTAATACAGGTTCATAGCTTTGATGATATTGCGCATAGCAGTTTGGACCCGACCTTTTAGTACGATTGATCTGGCGCGGACGCAGCCAGAACGTACGGTGTCATATTAGCATATAAATTGAGCTAATTAGAATTTATAGCACAAAAAATTATGAGAAATTAAATATTAATGGCAAATCGAAATCACAAAACGAATGGAATTTATAGTATTACCTCTGGATGAATATTTATAAGAGCTAGACCTGTCAGCTACTCTTCTGACATGCTTGCTCAGAACCAAGTTTTTACTTAGGACCAGATTCCACTAAAGCGGAGACGAGACGAGAAGAGAGGAGATGTGTTAGAAACAACCAATAGAATTGCGCTATTTACGTTTCTCGTTTCCGCTCCGCCTCAGTCGGTTAAGCAGAGAGGAGAGGTCTCATATATGTTTAGCGCAAACAAAACAGAGACGTGAGCTGTGCCTCGCAAGATGGCGACGTCGCGCAGCGGAGACGAGAGATGTGAGCTGCGTGCGGCGAGCGGCACCGCTAGGTCCCCCGCGTCGCACAAAATACGCCACCCAATTCTCGCTAGTACACATCTCCGCTCAGGTCTAGCTAGTAAGCATCTTCACACAGCATCGATGGAGACACCCTAGCTGTTGAAATTCTCTTCTCGTCTCCGCTTCGGACATCTCCGTACATCTCCGATCCGGTGGAGTCTAGGCCTTAACGTAGAAAATGATCTCTCTGACGTCCTCCTGACCAGTGACCACTGACTAGTGTTGCCAGAAAGTAACAAGAATTTTGAGCAGTCTACAAATTTGGGTAGAGATCGGAGTCGGAGCAAACTTCACCACACAGCTAGGACATTTGAGTAAATATTTTCTTTGAGCTCGCGACTCCACCTTGAAACCCATAGCTGATATTCTGTAACCATGTCAATTTTTCTCTTCTCGTCTCCGCTTCGGACATCTCCGTACATCTCCGATCCGGTGGAGTCTAGGCCTTAAGGTAGAAAATGATCTCTCTGACGTCCTCCTGACCAGTGACCACTGACTAGTGTTGCCAGAAAGTAACAAGAATTTTGAGCAGTCTATAAATTTGGGTAGAGGTCGGCGTCGGAGCAAACTTCACCACACAGCTAGGACATTTGAGTAAATATTTTCTTTGAGCTCGTGACTCCACCTTGAAACCCATAGCTGATATTCTGTAACCATGTCAATTTGATATGTAGGTACACGATTCGCCCCTCGCATCGCGCCGATATTTTATTCAAGTTTCATAAATATCAAATGCATTCTTTAGAAATAAAGTCTTTAAATTTGCAAAAATTACTGTATTTGATTCCGTTTCATTAATACATATTTATCCGTTTTATTTTTTAGGCTGATTTGTATTTTTTATTTATCGTCATTTGGTTTTTATGAAAAGTCTGCATTCTCCACTAATTTCACATAACAAATATTAATAAGGCTCGTAGTTCATTATTTTTCAGAGTATTTTGTTGTAAGTAGCCGGTTTTTTTTGTTACTTAAAATTATTTAAATAAATTACCATTCTCAAAAACCTACAGTATTGCCATAACGCTACTACTAATATTTTTTTTAAATAAATTGTTAGTAATCAAATCAATAATCAAATATCATTTATTTCGACCATAAAGATTATAGGGAAAAAAAACACGAAAATGACATTAAAATTACTATTATAAATCCACACATTTTGATACGTGTCAATTTGTTACAATGACGTACATCATGTTGGCGTCTATTAAATAAATAAATAAATGTGTTCGTCATTGACGTTAGTCAGCACATGAACCATGCACACAGCAATGTTTGCAGCAGCATGTTCATGTACTGTCAGTCAAAGTTACTCGCTAATAAGCGATGTAAGGATGCTGTTGGGGCTGGCCCGGACCCTGCGGACCGTTTCCGCATATTCGTGTAAAAAAACAAAAAAAAACAATCGACGACTCGGCGAACATCCCCGACGCGCTGCAGTACCGGGACATCCCCATCAGCACCCTAAACGCGTTATTATACTGGACACAAAGACAGACAGACTGCCCATGTAGAAGCGTTTGTAGAGCAGTCTGGCGCAAGCCAGAGTGTTCATTAGTTTCGGTCCGTATAACCGCAAGGCTGGCAGGACCATGGAAGGAGGAGGGTGCCCGTGTAGAAGGACGGACATAATGCTCTGAAAAGATTAATGTCAATGCATGCAGCTTATGCTTACAGCATTGCATTTTGCTACCGCTTTTTTGGTGCCGAAGAATCTATAGTTTTATAATTCTTTGCCTGTAGATACCAGTTGAAAATTTCTTAGAATTGATCGTGCAGTGAGGATGCCACAAGTTGTAACAGTGGCTGGCAAACGTTGTACTATCATTTATGTCGCGCAATGTCGGCGCGCGGTGACGATTTCTGGTGTGTTTTGCAAGAAAGTTACACTAAAAAATCTTACATTCGCTCACTCAGAAACAAACATGACAGGCCGTCGTGAAGTTAGGTACTTAACAAGGCAACCAGAGGAAAGGGTCCACCCCCGCATATAAATGATAATTTTTCATCGCAAACTTTATAAAGGGCCATTCGGCCGTTAGAGATAAAATTACGACGCACCCTCAAAAGGGAATCTGGGAAATTGGATATGATTATGATTGTCTGTCTCAAAAAAGAACCGACACTTCAGCTGAATCGAGGCATATTGGTACTCGGTGAATGTTCATTCATCCGAATACTGTCATACCACGTTCAATTGCTCAATTGAACGTAGGAAAACATTCAATCACATAATAAATATATAGGTATTTATTTCTTATATAATTAAATAATTATGTACATAGATACCTATATATTTTGTGGTTATGTAATGCCAAAATATTTAGTAAAATAATAAAACATTTAATGCGCAAAAAGTAAACGCCAATATCCTCTTTGGAGGAAAAAAGTCATAGACGCTATTTAATCTATGAATGTGGTTTAAAATGCTCTCACAGTGCAAACACCACAAACACTGGTTACGATCGGTTTAAATTGTTAGTACGCTAATAGCGCGCCAACAACTTAAGCCGTTCATGAGCGTGCTTATGTCAGATAGTTTAATTTTTCAGGTTATCGGCCTCAGTGTCTCATAATTTGATGGTCACAGTTTCATTTCTGTCTTCACAGAAGACTGTGGCCTGCAATAAATCCATTTTTTTTTCTATAAAAAACAGAGAATAACGGAATTCACAGACGACAATTTGAATTTGACATTAGCGCACACAGTGCACTACCTCGTTCTTGTGAGCACCGTAGCAAGCTAAAATGACGTCACTCATGACGTCATGTGTTGACAGGAGCCTATACATGCGTTATATAAATAACCGAATGTTTGCACGCTGACAATGCAAATGGCTACAATGTGCTCATTTTAAGCCGCACTCCTAGTGTCTAACATTTTTATTTGTGCTCTCAATGACAGCGAGCCATAAACTTACTTGAAATATCCTAGTCCTAACTAATATTATAATTCAGAGGAATATAGCCGCACTCGTATCAGGACCGATAAAGCTTCGAAGTATGAAAAAAAACTGTCGTCTCGAGGAAAAAACTGCGCTTTCGCGATTCAGAACTGCCAGTACATACAAAACGTCAGAAAATATAACTTTGCACCTCTGTCTGGATGGTTGTCGCGTTATCACGGCTAAACGGCTGAAAGCATCTTGATAAGGAGTTATTGTACACAAAAGCGGTCACAGGAAGGACTTTTTTTATGTCCACGCGAACGAAGTCGCGAGTAACAACTAGTATTAGGTATATGGACTATATATTTAGTCTAAGTATATGGACAGAACAATGTTGTCAACACAACAATTAGCACCTCCGCCTTCTATTTTTGCACAGATTCTTTTTATTTTTCTGATCTATACAATTACATTTGCCACATACATTTTCTTTGTTCACACCTATTTTTTTTTTTTTACTCTTTCCTCCTGAGAGGATTTTGGCGTCGCACGTCTTATGCATTTGCCAGTGTCAATACTTGACACATATATATATATATTGATATACACATTGATATATTTTCAAGTTTTGTTAAATAATATCAAACAAGTCACAGTCAAAGTCAAGTAAAGTGAATCACACTTTACTGGGGTATGAAAGTCCAAGTCATACCCCAGTAAAGTGGTGGAGACTTTACTAAAGATTTCTATGAAATTTTGGAAACAAAACGAAAAGTCACGTATCACGACATTTTACCATTCACCAACACTCGTGCACGGTCATGAACATTTAATGAATAAAAACCCACCATTTTTACACATTAACAATCGAAATAAAACAAGTTTTGAAAAAAAAATTAAAGACACGACATGACTTCTTCATGTTCCCGCCAAAACACAACCACGTAGCTTCTCATTTGCGAAATACCGCAAGTTGACATTATTATGACAATAATAGTCTGATAAAGGCCGATAATGTTGTTACAAATGAGTTCTTATAACGTGCTTAGTGGAGCAAAATATTGCGACGGCAAGATGACGGAATAAACGACATCTTGATAATTAAATAAAGATTGGATTTGAGGCCCAGTTAAGGTTCAACGTTTCGCTCAGCGAGGCAAATTCAGATTTTCTTGCGTTTTTTGTCAATTACAACTTAATTACTCATCGTGGGTTCATGAAAAAGAATTTCGCGCTAATAAATAGGTTGTATCAAGAAATTACACCAACCAAAAAACCAAGATGAAAGCTAGTATAAGTACACTTCTTACTAAACCAAAAACCAAGATAAAACTCAGGTTATTGAGATTCGTAGCTAAACCAATATAATCTAGATGAAAATTTTAGCCGCAATTTCTTGATACGATCTATTTATTGTCGCAAAATTCGTTTTCATGATCCCACGATGAGCATTAAGTTGTAATTGACAAAAAACGCAAGAAAATCTGAATTTGCCTCGCTGAGCGAAACGTTGCACCTTAATACCTTTGAGCTATTTATGGTTGAAACGAACTGTGAGAAATTAATAAGATTAATTAAAAGCCCGTTCCCGGCAGAATGAGCCTTTCGTAAATTTTCAACATTTTTGAAGATACATATTCTCTGCTTTTAGATAATAATATAGGTAATTAAACTGTATGATTAATTCATAAATTTTCCTTGTTTAATTGAACAGTACAAGTACGTTTTTATTAAATGACTTGCGTGTAATATTCAGTGTTAGATATTTGTGGAAATTTGTAAGCTAACAGCAGTGTTGGATACCGCGGCATTTTGCCCGTATCTTAAGGTTTTAGAAAAGTAAACGGCCTACTTTGATAAAAATACGATTTTTCATTAGTTAGATAGATTAAAAATATTATTTTGAGATATACGTTTTTTTGGTTTTTTAGCGGGAAAACATGGTGTGACATGACATTTTCTCGATAATAAAAAAAACATTGACAAAGACCTCGATTTACACAAATATTTCGCTGGCGTTCGGAACCTCTACTGTATATTCAAGTGACTGTTACACTAATACTGAGGTAATTATAATATCTAGGTTTGAATGAAATAGAATTTCGATTGATTACCTGACTTAGATGTAATTAGCAATTAGCTGGTTTATTGACTAGCGCGCCCTAAAGCTCTTTTCATCTGAGCGCGAAGTGTACAGCGCTATCATTCTCTCGAAATACCCTCTTGGCTGAAAATTAACTGTTATACCTACATGAGACCTACCACGTATGTTATTCAGATTAATGTTGCTTTAAATTGAAATTGTGCTAGAAAACTGTAAAAAAAAAGTTTTTAAACTCATTTTTCAACCAATCACACTAATATTTTAAACGCGAAAGATTGTGTGTACGTGAGTAAGTATGTAAGTATGTAAATATGTAACTGTATTTGTTCCCGTCCAACTCCGTCAACAGCTGAACAGGTTCGGATGAAATTTGGTATGGAGGTAGGTTATTCTCTGGATTTACACATAGACACTTTTTATCCCGAAAAAATTAACCGTTTCTGTAGAATAGAGGGTGAAACCGCGGAGCGCAGTCAGCAGTAGTACCTATGGTCATAATCATTAAAGAAAATGTCATAAAAATTAGGATATGTCAAAGAATTATAGTAATATATTTATAAAAAAAATATATTTTATTTAGTGATGACCAGCGTTTCAACACGCCATTCTTTTTTATTTTTATAATACAAAAATTACAAAGGTTTTTAAAAATCTATCTTTGATCTATCTCCAAATGATCCGCCACCGCTGGTTTATTTATTAAAAGAAGCCAAATGGCTATCTTTTATTTTGCAAACCATCTAAATAATAATGTTCCTAAAATGACAAGAGTGCCCTGATTGACCTTCCACAATGGACTTATAAATAATTTTAACCTCTGAGGTGGTTTGCTGACGTCAAACGTACGCTTCACTCCCGCTGCGCCCCGTTACGCTTACCGTCGCGTCGAGCAATATGACATTTACTATACAGGATGCTTTCCATATTGATATAAGTTTATAGGTCATGAATAGCTGTTTATTAAGAGGTTGCTAGCCCTGGTTCTCGCTATCTCGTTCACACTTTATCAACATTTTTTAATATAAAAATAACAGTGAAGAAATTAACAAAAATGTCTTTTTAAAATCTTAAGAATATCATTGCCAATGTTTTATAACAATTTTCACGTTACTATTTTTTTATTTTGGCGAAGGATATAGAAAATACTTTTTTTTTTTTTCTTACTTTTCTTTAGCCAAATAAAAAAAGACGTGAAAACTATTTTAAAACATTGACAATTATATTCTAAAGATTTTGAAGACATTTTTTTAAAATTTCTTCTCCGTTATTTATATATAAAAAAATGTTGATAAAGTGTGAACGAAAGTGTAAAAAAGTCTATATGTTAATCCAGGGTATAAGCTACGTCCATACCAAATTTCATCCGAATCCGTTCAGCCGTTACAGAGTTTAACGGGAACAAACAAAATTACATACTTACGATTACATATTTATATACTTACACACAAAGTTTCACATTTATAATATTAGTGTGATTAGCGTGTAGTGTGATATGAAAAGGGTGAGTTTTTATTTAAGAACAGAGTGCAGTATTTTCATGAAAATACTGTGGGCATTTTTCGATATAATATTTTTTTTTTCTGTGTAACATAATTCTGAGCCTGAGTTTACGAGCTTTTTGACAGATTCCTGATAGCAATACGGATCGCGGGATTGAGCGAAACTGCCTCCCGCAGTCGTAAAGTATGTGTCGTAAATTTATCCCAAGACTAGTAACAGCCTGTAGTTTTACCTGCTACCCACTGCTAACCGTTTGTATATTTTTTTTAGATAACATAGTCTATGGTATGATATTAAGTTAGGTTATAAAATAAAATTACCCGCTAATATCCACTGGGAACCTTTTTTTTTGGGGATAAATAGCCTGTTTTTTTCCATGGTATGAGGTTAGTTAGCATAGAAAAAAAGTAAAAAAAGCGTTGCAAATGAACTTCTGCAAAGTTACGACTGAATCAACATTTTAACAATTTCAAATTATTATTTTTATATTTTATTTGCAAAACGTTAGGTTCTCAAGACATGGCGTTGAAAATATATGTTTTACGTCGTACGTTACAATCTAATTTGAACTAAACTTTAAATTGCGGACATTAACCAATATTACGTTTCTATATTAACTCATATTATCATCGGCTTTTATAGCGGTTTGAACTTTAGCTGACTAAATACATAAGCGCCATCTAGTTTTATACCGTTTTTTCGGGGGTATACTTTTTGTATGAGATTGTCATTCCTCTCGTATAATTTTTCTATGGTAAAATTATGAGAATGTGCCGATGACATTTTAACTGTAACCGGCCTGTATAGTCGTCGTCTAATAATACTCGGCCATCTAGCTATAACGGCCGCTCGGGTCGTTCACATCTCTTCCAATGATTCATTTATATGCATTTTGCATCACTTTGCACAATAAGAACAAGATTATGATGTAAACAGGCCTATATTTTTAAAAACTTGAAATAAAAAACATAACTTTATAGTTTTTCGCTAAATACAAAAAAATAATGTAAAATTTCAACACTGATTTAGTATGTACGTGCGAGTGGTTTTCAACGACTTTATTTTGGCAAATTATAATCTTGCTCAAAAACTCCACAATTACAGATAATGAAGTCTCTTTATCGAACATGTAAAATTAAAAAAAATACAAAGTAAACCGCGCTTACGATTGAGCGGCTCAAAATATATTCAATTGGCAAGTGTATGCTATTTATCGCGTAATATTTACGTGAAGGGGGAATGGGTAAGTATTGTCTGCCGATGAATTTCGACGATTTTAATAATTATGGCCTTAGGCCCTCAAAAACTAACATTCTTCATGTTTTTTCTTTCTTTTGTCATAGTATTATGATTATAAGTATATGATATTTAATTTTGTGTATAAACACAAAAATTACATTGATAGGTAGGTACCTATCAATGTAATTTTTCGTATTTACCTACAGGTGATGATTTGAGAGTTTATCAAAGTAAACGAATCAAAAATATCTTTATCAAAAATAGTTTTGAGAAGACACTGCCTGCTGCAACACAGCTAATGCTAAAGAAGCAGGCAGGGTTACTAGATTTTACGTGTACCTATTAAAATTAACTCAATAAAATGTTGGTATATGTATATTTGTGTATATGTCTTAGACGAAACTCCGAAGTTCAATACTCAAATTTTCTCAAAACCTTGTGTAAGAAAATCAGTCATTCTTGACTGCTGAACTTTCACCCAAAGTGTAAATCAATCCTATACCACCTAAGGCTACAGAAGAGTTACCACCATATCCTTGTTACAGAAGAGATCCTGAACTCTCGCACGGCGCTGTGGATGTCTGCCGATGGCCACATGGTGCTGTACGCCACCTTTAACGACAGCCTCGTCCACGAGCAGAAGTACCCCTGGTACGGAGCCTCGCTCACCACTGACGACCCTGCCAAGGTATGATTTGTAGTCTGTGGTTTACACGCAATTTTCTTGTTATATGCGTTTTCCTAGGAAGACAATAGTAGTCTTCTAGACTACAGTATTTTTTTATTTTTTTTTTAAATGTACCTTCGTCATTACTGCCGTACAAATATGTATATGAAAAAGTATATGAAAATCTTGGACGAAACATCATACAGCCATGACGAAAATCCACTGATAAAGTGCAGTTTTTTTTTTTTGTTGCTGAGCAGACAGAAGACGTTTATGAAAATCCATTGTCGACACGAAGGTTTATTTTTAATTTTGTGTAATATGTGTATATTACTCAGATTACATTAAATACATACTATTATTACAGATCTGTTCTCTGTAATTTTATATTAAAAAAATGGTTCAATAGTGCGAAAGAGATAGCCGAGTAAGCCGGTTCTTATTGAGTAAACCGTAATACGTTTGTTACATTTTCACCCACAAACTAGCATTGGCGAGCCTTCGTGCTTCTTTTTCTTCAGACATTCAATCAATGTATTTTTTTAATAAATTATGTTCTGATAAATAATACAGTTTCGTAATTTTCAGACGTACCCGGAGATACGCAGCGTGCGGTATCCGAAGCCGGGCACCAACAATCCTGTGGTGGCGCTGACAGTGGCAGACATTGCAGACCCGAAGCACATTCGGACGAGAAAACTCACTCCGCCGAAGGTCATCCTTGAAGAAGGGTATGTACAGCTTGATTGTATTTTGCTACTAAATAATCGTCGTAAAATAGAAATCGTTCTTTGGTACAGGTTATGCCAGGATAGGCCACTAATGTCGTCTAACGAAACGCGTTTTTAGAAATTGGTAAGATTGTATATAACCTTACCAAATTCGAATAACACATGCTTTGATATTATCTTCAGAATAGCGCAACCTTCTTGAAACAACAGTATAGAATAATGGACTTTGGACTTACATCTATGCCAATAATATAAAGAGGAAAGATTTGATTGTTTGTTTGTTTGTTTGCATTGAATGACAATAAATAATTTTAATTATTTACCTATTAGGACAGTTAAATGTTATAGTTACAACGTGTCTTGCTTCTTCCAGAGACTATTACTTCACAAGCGCACAATGGGTCTCGCTGACGGAGGTCTGTGTGGTGTGGCTGACGAGAACTCAGAACCTCTCCGTCGTGTCCGTCTGCAAGAGCCCCATGTGGTTCTGCCAGGAGGTGAGGACTGATTGGGTATACGATTCTTCGTATAAGTTTTTTTTTTTTATTAATACAGAAAATTTACAATAAGTTTTTAGTTATTGCCATAAAACCTATATTAGGTTTATCTAGGCACTAGTTCTCGATAATATTCAAGCAAGAAAAACAATAATAGTTATTAAGCCACTTAAGTATTAGAATTAATACAAACATAATAAAATTAGTAGGTACAATAATAAACACCATTCCCAACCCGCTAAGCGCTGCGGGGCGAACACACAAAAACAGCTGTACTTACTCGGTGCACCACTCGGTCGGTAATTTGGTCCGCGCGCGGATTACCTAACATTTGTCACACAAGCGCTCCGATCAAGTCAATAAGCAATGGCTTCTCGTATGTACCAGCAGTATTTTGAAAATGTATGAATGCATTTTGGGTCGTTATCTTTACTTCAGACGCAAAAGATTATTCTTCTGCATGCGTGCAGTCAATTACTAGGCTTATTATCATTGGGCCCAACGCAGCTCGAAATGGTCCGAGTGTATGGGAATAAAATGGTAATTCTTTTAACTGAGGTACCGTTTTTTTTTTGTAGTCGGTTAAGAAGTACATGTGACGTACATTTAATTTTAACAAATAGGTACAGCTGAATAATTTAAAATTTCTCCTAGGTGTATCGAATAACATCAGGCCTAGAAAGTTGGGTGGAGTCTGCTCCAGCACCTCTCTGGTCCGCCGGAGGAGGTGCGCTGGTGACTCTTGCTCCTATCAGGGACGGACCAGCTGGATTGTTCAGGCACATTGTGAGGACTGAGCACAACGCGCACGGGCCTCGAGCACTGCCTTTGACTCATGGCAGCTTCGACGTGGTGAAGCTGCTGGCTTGGGATCATGCCAATCAACACATGTAAGAGACTTTTATAGCACATGTGAAAATCATAACCACATTGTGCCCAATCAAATCATTTTTCCCCAATTTTTTTCGTTTGATGACCGTGAACATGACTTGGCTAGTTTTCCGCCCGCTTCACATCATGTTGCCATCAAGATTTTGCCAAAATGGCTTTCTCAATCACAACGTGCAAAATTTCTCATATTGCAACGGTAGCTATAGTAACCGAATACACACGAGTGGAGCTAGAAACCTGTGTGAATTCTGCTCTGAAAGTATTGGCATTAAAAGTTCATGTGATAAATTGGCTTATATATAGCACTAGCAATAGTGTTATTAACTTATTTAATACTACCACTAGCGCTATTTACTTGGCACTAGCAATATATAAAAACGTTCTTAACCAAGTTGTTGACAAGATATACATGTTTGTTATCGTTGGTCACCGTAAGCCAGTATCTTCTAATAGGATTATATCCACCGACCTGATGTTCTTTATCAAGCATGTGTCTTTCGCGAACGAACGAATCAAACGAACTGGCTCGCGAGCTCGCGCTATTCGGTCGTTCACTTCCAAGGAAAGTATTTAATTTAAACCGAGGGAGGGCACGAGGAAATGCGATGCGAAATGCGGATGCCGAAAGCATCCGACCTGACCCGAGTGACCGAGTGAATCAAGCGGCAGCAGCCTGCGCCGAAAATATCTATCTATTGTACGGATCAAAAGACCCGGGGCGTATTCTTAACGGGTCAGTATTGATATGGGTCTTTGAGATTGAACGAACGACACATGTCTAGTCTTTATCGCCCATATCGTTAAGCTTAGCAGCAGAGCCTTCTAAATTTATGGTAATGTGACTGGCTGCTAGCCAGTCAGCGTTAATCGTCGTTGTTTAGCCAGACCAAGATAGGTAGAGTTGGACATAAATAGCTGTTATTGTTTGAGCTAAATACCCCAAAGTATTGACGTGGAATAGCCTCGGAATAGGTACCTATTTCTTCTTTTGTCTTTCATCGTTTTTGTTAAAGACAGAAAAAGACAAAACCCGTAACTATTACGAGATTACTTACACTTACACTTTCTTTAATAAGGGGGCATAAGTTTATTTGTGCGATGTGTAAATTTAGTTTAGTTCTTTTTTTGGTGGCGTACCCAAAGATCAAGCAGAATGTCTTGGTAATAAAATGACGATGTAGCAAAATGACCGGGCCGTGAACGCCAGGATTTTACATAAGTACATAAAAATATTCTTTATCCGTCCTCACGATACACATCATTATGAAAATCCGTCCTCATAATACACAGCCATATGAAAATGGTTCTTTATCAGTCCTCGTGATATCTACACCGTGTCTTAATTTCATACTCAGATAAATTCCTAACTTCGCGAAGATATTATATTATCATGAAGATAGATGGACGACCTCTCTGTCTACTAATTGAAATCCGGACGTTTTCACCAGCTATTTTGAAAGTAATCGATCAGCCAGAAAGGCAAAGAACAGGGAGCCGGACTTTCTTTCGACTTTATTTAAATTATGATAAGCTTCAACCAAGTTTCATTCAACTTCAGCCCTGATAACTATCACAAATATGTTGTTGACAGATACTATCTCGGCATACCGGAAGGCAAGCCGGGGCAGCAGCACCTCTACAGAGTGTCTGCTGAGGCGCCGCGGCCGGGCTCGCCGCAGAAGCTGCCTTACTGCGTCACTTGTAACGCTCAGGTAGGCACAATTAATCCATCGCTACGCAAAAGCATGATAGAAGCGGTGAGACTGGAAGGCAGGCCCTTTAACAGTGATGATACTGCAAGAATGGAACTGGCAGCTTGCGCATGACCCTATTGCTAACGCCTGATCCATGCTTCCAAAGCCCAAAACCTGAGGAAGATAGAAGAGCGATGCGATGATAGCTCAGTTGTTTAACGTGTTTAGGTCGCAAGCCGCTGAATCGAAACAATCAATCGCTGAACACAACGTGGAGAAACCATAGCATGGCGTCAGGGTACTTTCTAGTTCTCGGCTGGCGACCTATCACAAATTGAAATTCTGTCGCAGAACAGCTAACAGTGTGTTGCGGTAGCCTTACTTGTGAGCGAATTCCCATTCGGGGCTAGGTGTATTTACCATTTGCCCTGATGCCGGGGCACTAGAATACTGCATCGGTATCCCCTGCCTGTAGCAAGAGCCAACTAAAACGACGACAGCGTCGAGTGGCTGACGCTGTTGTAGGCTACGGCGTCTCACGACAGCTGCTAGCTGTCCCGGGAGGAGCTGAAGCGTGGTGCTGAGGGCTCCAGTGCGTTCCCTTGGAGATCCCGGAGCCTTCGGTCAAGCACCAAGGCATGCCACCGGAAGTGTTTTTGTGGGAATAATCCCACATAACCCGGCTGCACCCCAAAGTAGTCGGGTATCTTGTGAAGATTTCCCCCTTGCATAAAAAAATTGTTTATTTACCATCCTCGACCACACCATCACCTCAGGTGAGTTTGTGTCAATCATTAAAAAACAGGTGTTTTTCTAGAACGACTTACGGTTACTATTTAGAATTAAAACTATTAAAGGCCAAGCCTTTAAATGATGCCTTTTCTTCTGGCTGATGATGATGATCTGAATGAATTGTATTTTTCGTCAAAAGATTTAGCTATAAGTTGTTTTTATAGCCGTCTCCATCAATAAATCTGGAGTACTACGGCAACCTGGCATCATCAGGCGACAGTACGTGGGACAACGACTGGGATGAAGAGCTACCAGCTACATCCCCTGCTCCCAGCAAGAAAAAGAAGAAGAGGCATCCAGGTAAATTACTTAACTATGTCGTCTTGCTCGCTACGCTCTTGACAGAGATGTTGAATCCGTCATTATTACTGGCGGGGGCAGATGTTATGCCTCACAATATCTTGCCATCTCCGCCTGTTAGAGGCCATGCAGTCCATCACATGGGTAACCTAGTCAAGTGCCATCGATTTTACCCTGGTTGGCGACACGATCTATGGAATAGCTACCTTGCCTTGCCTCACTTTTACTACATAACTATACTCATACTATCCGTGAACCATTGTATATTGGAACATCTGTTTAACATTTTTTTTTTAAATCTTGCAGTGTACTAAAAATAAAAAAATACGTTAATAAATTAAAATTGAAAAAAAAAAATATATATATACTCAGAAGAACTCAGAAAATACTGTCTCCAAAAGTATTTCATTATACTTCAAAAGTATTTCATTGTATTTTACCTTAGTTACTAATTTAAGACTTCGCCTAACCTCTTTTTGCAACTAGTTTTCAGTTCTAGTTCAACTAGTTCAAATCATAGAGACCGTCATCTTATTTGATTTGTCTTCGTTAATTAAAGAAGGGATGCCGCCGAACCTGCCGTGCCTGTACTACGAGGCCCACTTCAGTCCGTCATCAGCATACTTCGTACTGGAGTGCCTCGGCCCAGGAGTGCCTACCTTCGGCTTGTTCAAAATATCGCTGCCGGAGCCTAGACTTGTGTTGCATTTGGAAAATAATACAGCTGTTAAGGTAACTGATATTGTCACTACGTGTCAAGATTTACTTGCAGGGTTACATATTTTTAAATGAGCAACATTCAGTTACTGCCTTTTTATATATGTGTATATAGCCCTTACGTGAAAAATCATCCAACTGATGGTGAAAGCCTCATCGAAATCCGTTTCGTGGTTTAGGAGGAGTTAGCGGATATACAGACAGACGCGGAAAGTGACTTTATTTTATACTATGTAGAGACATCACTGACTTCTACAATGTTGCATAATTACTAGTAAAAATAGAAACCAGGTATTAACGCCCATGGGTGTATTAATAACCTACAGCACAGCTTACCGAGATCTCTATCCACGTAAAAGATCCCATTAGATATCTATATGTTCAAATTCCTTATGACTTTTGAACTAGTCCTTGTATTTTTGTAGTGGTCCACTTTTCTGTGCAGAAATATATTTTTTAAACAAATTTATTTCCTAGGAGCGTCTATCATCGATAGCCCTACCGACGCCTCGTACATTCTCAGTGCAGCTGTCGAGCGGGCACACGGCCAGGGTGCGGCTCCTGCTGCCGCCGGGGCTGAGAGAGGACGAAGTCACCAAGTATCCGCTTGTGCTCAAAGTGTAAGTAACCTTATCATTTTCATGTAGCTCTGGTGGCGATGGTCTTTGCTCGCTATCCCGCTCGCTCGCATGGTGCGAGTGGAACGGCACGCGATAACCATCGCCACCAGAGTTACAAGACATGGTCCCAGAACAGTCTTATAGCGATACGAGTTACGTCTTGCTACCTTACCATAAGTCAAGACCAGCTCGATCACTAATGAAGAAAGAATTTCAGAGGAAAAGAATAGAAAGGATTGACAAATGAAATTTAAGAAAAACATTGGCTTCACAATATAGTAATTAAACAAAAATTAAAGTCATTGGACGGCTATCACAAATGGAAAATTTCACTTTATACATTCAAAAATAATAAGAATTATAAAGTTTAATAAAAAGTTAAAAACTCTAGGTTACATTTAACAAATCAGGAACTCTCTTTAGTATAAAAACTAGGACAATTCACAGGAGCCTCCCAAGAACTTCAACTCCGAGACTGGGACGGGACGAGAACGACATCACTCTCACACTTTCAATCAATATTTTTATTTGAGTTTTGTCCTATTCCAAGTTATATTTTTTCACGTTCTCAAGCTCTCTTTTTAACCTTTTTTTTTTCATCAGATAACCGTCCTCCAATCTCTCTAAGTTCAAACGTCACAAATTAATTTCAATATCAAAACAGTCATTGTAGTACTCCTAATGAGTATGGACGAGATGCAAAGTTTTGATGATGATAATGACTCTCTGGACAAAGAAAACCTTGTGATTATTGTCATCCTGAATATTCTTCATACAGATCCTATGCGATCATATGTGTTGGCAATCACCCATGGGCTGATTGCATTGCCATAACTCTTACAATAAACAAAGCTGACAAAAGATCTAACTCAATAACAATAAAGACAATAACGATGAAAGGGCTTTCCTAAATTACCTCTAATCCTAAATTACGTTGTCACAGTTCGAAAATTATTTTTAGTCGTGTATCTACTAGAAGCTTCTTACCTTTCACTGGCTTCAATCAAGTGATGATGAACAGGCACGGAGCGCCAGGCACGCAGCTAGTAACGGAGCAGTGGGCGCTGAACTGGGAGTCGCTAGCCGCCGGCGCGGGCGCCGTGCTGGCAGCGGTGGACGCGCGGGGCGCCGGGGGCAGGGGGCTCGGAGCGCACCACACGCTGCACAGAAGACTGGGGACTGTGGAGCTGGCGGACCAGCTTGAAGTAGCAGAGTAACTATATTTTTATACAGAACAATTGAACATAGTTAAGAATTCCAGGGTAGTCTACATTTAAGGAGTAAGAAGGTTTCATGCCTACTGTCTGGTGGCAATAGCTCTGCTGATAACGGAGTAATGCGTGCTGAACTGAAGTGCTTTTCAATGATGCAGGTGCATAGCTAGCACGTGCTAGCATAAGAGGATCCGGACGCAGGTGGTAATGCACTATAATTGATCTTGTAGAAATTTGAAAATTTTCACCATTTAAATAACATTCTCAGAGGAAAATTTATATTTGAAATTATTTTGAGAGAGTTAACTTGAGAGTTGGAGATTGATTTTAAGTTATGAAAGATCTGGTAGTACACCACAAACTACAAAAAAAAAACAAACAATGAAAAAAAAAAGAACAGAAGCCAAGAAGCAGATAACAACAAAAAAGTGTAAAAAGTAAGAAAAATCTATATAAATATAAAAAAATAATAGAAAAAATACATAAAATTAAGATTTACGTCAAAGCCACGAAAGTAAATCTTTGAGTGTAAATTGTTTGTTTATGTAGATTTTCCTATTTAATTATATTCTAACTTTCCTATTCGGCTGGAAAAGGGATGACATAGTTTTCAAAACAATTTGAGAGTAGTTAAAAACTATTATCTGCTGATGTTGAAATGTTCTATTCTCAACTAGTTGTTACCCGAGACTTCGTTCGCGTGGACTTACAAAAAAAAGTAGCCTATATCTATGCAAAAATTCAGCTCGATCCATTCAGCCGTTTAGCCGTAATAACGCGACAAACACACAGACAGAGACACAGACAGACAGACAGAGAGACCGAGAAACATTCGCATTTATAATATTAGTTAGGAAGTTGGTTGTAACAGGCGTAACTTTGCGGAAGTTCATTTTCAAACTGTGTCTAAAATAACCAATCTGTAGTGTCTTACGTACGGAAGGACACTACAGATTGGTTTGCAGCGGAAAGACACTACAGATTGGTTATTTTAGACACAGATTTATTAGTAGAAAGAAGTAGTAGGAAGTTAGGATGAGGATTTTTTTCTGGCAGATACTTGCGCGAGTCCCTCCACTTCATCGACGCGCGGCGCGTGGCGGTGGCGGGGCGCGCGCACGGCGGCTTCCTCGCCACGAAGGCGCTGGCGAGCGCGCTCAACGTGTTCCACTGCGGCATCGCCATCACGCCCATCGTGCGCTGGCGGTACTACGGTGAGGCTACTCTTAATCATTGAAAAAAAAAAACAAATAAAAAACGTATTTTTCTAGAGCCTGTTATTTTTTAAATCACCAGTTCCTAGGCTGAAGGGTAGCGGATAAAGCCGCGGGGCGCTGCTTAATATTCTCATAATGCTAACTTAGCTCTCCTAAATTCCATCGCCAGTCAAATATCTAGACTTCTATAGGAAAACCCAAGACTATGTAAAAGGCAAACACATAATATAAGGAGAACTCTGTGGTGAACGGATATAAATGTAGTGCTAAAGGACATGAGGGAGTGTAAGGTTTCCAAGGACGATGTCGAGATTAGAGCGCGAGGGATCCCCACCACCAAGAGGGAAGAGAGAGAGAGATAGCAAAGCAAATTTTCTAGATGGACATAGAAACACATAGATAAATCATCCAACACCAGCTCAGCTATGTGGCATATTATCAAAAATATACGATACTCCGATCGAAAGCAGCGGATGTAGAATCATCGTATTTTTTTTTTAATTTCCAACAGCGTCAGCGTACGCAGAGCGGTACATGGGCTTTCCGAACGCCACCGGAAACTACCGAGGCTACGCCGACGCTGACGTCACGAAGCAGGCAGCAGCTCTCCACGACAAGATGCTGCTCCTGGTACACGGGACCGCTGATGACAACGTGCATGTTCAGCAGACGATGGCGCTCGCCAAGTCGCTGGCGGACCAGGGGAGCATGTTTAGACAACAGGTTGGTATTACTTTATTTGAAGCTGTAGCACAGATCACACTAGATAGCGCATTATGAGATTCGTTGTTCCTACAAAAAGTCACCAAAGTTTGAGACGCGGCGCGGGTCGCGGGGAGTGCGACCGAGTGACTTACTCAATACTGTTATGTTTTGTCCATACTCAGTAATATTACTTGTAAAAAACTAGCATTAAACGCCTACTACGGTTATGTTTACCCTCAGTTAAGTTACGGGATCATATTTTGGGGGCATTCTGTTGAAGTCGACTCAACTTTCATTTTACAAAAAAGATGTATAAGAATAATATTTAAGCTTAATAACATGGACAGTCTGCGCGATATATTTAAAACTAATAATATCCTTACACTCACTTGCATGTATATTTACGAAAACTGTTTATTTGTTAAATCTAATGAAAGTTATTTCTTTGAAACAAAATCGAGTCGAACTGATATTTTAAGAACTAAATACAAATACAATATTTTAATTCCACAAATTAACAATAGTATGTTTCATAATAGCCCTTATGTTATGGCTCTGAAAATCTACAATAAGTTGCCTACTGATATAAAAATGTTAAATGATAAAAAATTCAGAACTCAATTGAAATTAAGGCTTATTCCCAAAGCATACTACAAAATTAAGGAGTATTTTGAAGACTATATAGGCTCTAAGTACAGTGTAGTAAACTAATAAGTAGTAAACTTTAAAGTAAGGATATTTTATTAGATAGTTTAGATATTCTACTAGAAATTATTTTTGTACGTGTATCTTTTTTATTATTGTACGCTCGTAAAGGGCAGACTGTTGAAACTTTGGAATATGTACCCTACCATCTATTATGTACACAGTTAAACAATAAATTATTTCTGATTCTGATTCTCAAGGTTACTGCTACTCGCGCCTAACAATCACCCAATCAGAGTAATTTCGTTTAAGTGTATTTAGACTAATGCGTGGTGCGCTTCGAGCGTCCTGAATGCTGAATCTAGGGTTGTGATCTGTGAGCTGTAGGGATATCAATGTCGTAGCGTAAAATCACACTAATATTATAAATGCGAAAGTTTGTGTGTGTGTGTAAATATGCAAGTATGTAAGTGTGTTTGTTCCCGTTCAACTCTGTAACGGCCGAATGGATTTGAATAAAATTTGGTATGGAGGTAGGTTATTCCCTGGATTTACTACTTTTTATCCCGAAAAATTTTAACGTTCCTGTAGATTAGCGGGTGAAACCGCGGGGCGCAGCTAGTCTACAATAGATCTAAATAGATTTTTCTGGTAACAACAAAAATGGGGAATTATGAACAATGGAGGGCCGAAGTCATTTATTTATTTATTTATTTAAGACCAACAGCACAATAATACAAATTAATGAACATAGATACATTATATAAATCATTCACATCATTTTCGTCGCCGTCCGTCGTCATGAAATTAATACGAAATATATGTTTGTACGTAATATATAACTAATAGTTTTGCTTACAGAAGACCTCGTGATTGCACACGATTGCATAATCTCAATTCTATTTTCATATATATATATTTTTTTGGGCGTTTTTTGATTGGAATTTTGATGCGACGCCATTTACCGTCCGTTTTTGAAGTTACATCCAAATATTATCAAAATCTACCGGTAAATGTCACCGCAGCAAACTTCCACCATTTTTGATGGAAATTCTCCTCCAATTAAAAATCACCGACGACAGAAATAAATCTATGAAACTGTATAACAATGTTTCGTCAAGATTTTTTGAAAAATACGACCTGTAGGCGGCATCAACATACGGACAGACGGATGTCAATTTTGCCAGTGAAAACAGAGTTCGTTCGCTTCGCTCTGTCTACGAAAAATTTCAAAAACGACACTTCATAACTATGTAACTGGAGTACCTACTTCTGTTCCCTCCCAGATCTACCCCGACGAAGACCACTCCCTAGCGGGCGTGCGTCGGCACATGTACCGGACGATGTCTTCGTTCCTGGACGAGTGCTTCCGCAAGCAGGTGCCTCCGGAGACCAAGGCGGGGCTGCGGAACGGGGGAAACCTCGACTGAGACACGTGGCGGGACGAGGAGCTCTGCAGCTGGTAAGGATCCAAAAGATTGGGCTTCTTCTTTTTAACCGACTTCCAAAAAAAGGAAGAGGTTCTCAAGTCGACTGTTTTTTTTTTGTTTTTACTCAAAACTCCGTTATTTATATGTTACGGCTAGAACCCGAAGTTCGGCTACGCCTAGTTGTTGCTGGTTAGAACTAGGTGTATCCGTTTACTCTTGGTTAAAACTAGTATAAACCGATTGTTTTCGGGTAAAACTTTTCATATTTTGATTTTGGTGTTTTCATCGATAAGTCAAACACTTCCGTGCAGAAAGTAACATTCGGTGAAGAGGAACTGATGAAGAAGACCACGGATGGCCACCGGAACTCCACAATGATAAATATAGTATTTCACGGGTGGCGCCAAGAAAATCTCAATAGTGCACTTTTTCCAGAGTATTTTGTTGAAGCCGGCAGCCCAGTAATAAATAATAATAAATAAATATTGCGCTGCCACCAGGAGCCATGGGGTGACCGAAATCTACGCTACGCCACTGCTTCGGGGGCAATATCTATCATTTATTAATGAAGACAAATAAAACATTGGGCAAAATTGCAATGTATCTCAGAAAATCCATTATTAATAATAAAAAAAAAATATGCAATTCATATTTGATTTCTAATAAAGTCTCCTAGTAATAAGGTTCTGCATCCGCCACTTGAAATAGCTCTGTATTAATACAGAGCTTTTTCCAGTGGCGGATGCAGAACCAATCTGAGAACCAATAAGGTTCTGCATCCGCCACTGGAAATAGCTCTGTATTCCGCCACTGGAAATAGGTCTATATTAATACAGAGCTATTTCCAGTGGCGGATGCAGAACCTTAAGAACAACCGAACAACAACAAATCGAACAATTAAATAAACAATAATAATAACAATAATTAATTATATAATCGAACAATTAATTGTTCGATTATATTAACACCGTCTACTTTGTAAAATATCTTTGTTCCAGGTAGCAAATAACTCAACACTCAACACTGATGAGAGACGTTAGCTGAATAAAACCTTAAGTACAAGTGTTTCATATCTAAATCGTTATACTGCCATCCGACGATGGATTGATTTTGATAAAACTTTTAGAGATTCCTCGTCTTTTGCGTAATCATTGCGTGGTTGACGCGAGTCAACAATATCAGTGATGATAATCTTGTGATTTAAAATAATGAAATTGTCAATGTACGGTTAGTTATTGGACATATTAATACTAAAAGATAGATAAGAAGTATAGTCGAAAAAAAACTGTAGCCCTACTAGTGGTGCGACGTGTTGGTAATCGACGTGAAATTAACTTTTAATATGGGTCGGTTAATCCCTGTCCTTTCTACTAAAAAGGTCATGATCGTGCCTTTCATAATGACTACAGCAATGGTAATAAAACCGCATAATCACACATGCAGACATAATCTTTTTAACATATTACTAGCCATTCCGGGCGCGGAATGGGGCAATTAGGCATGTAATCGCGCTTATGATTGGGCGGTTCGAAACGCGTCATACAATTTGCGTCTAGGATTGGCCGTCTCGAAAAGCTGGTAATTGTAGACGATCCAATTGGCTCCAATTGACAATTGGCTTACGTTATTTTACGAGTGATATTTTCGTGAGGTATAAGCAATTATATGGTTTGAAAAGTACAGAGTAAGAAAAAACATTTGACTATGACCATGACCACCAGAAAGTCGAAAACTAGTTTGAAACGACTTGTACTATGTGCACTATGTTGTCATCGAAACTTAAGTTTTCTCAAGCTTGTGCACTGCCAAATACATAAACGAAAAAAAAATGTTATCACAGCAAACTAAAAACAATGTGGAATTAATTTCACGATTGCTTTACCAAAAGTCGGATAAAGCTATACCTTTTGTTCTTAACGTTGAATAAAATTCAACACCTTTTGTTTCCGTTCCATTTCGGGGTTCGCCGTGCACCTGTGACAACGGTTCGTAATTACACTTGTTTTCAACTTTTACCTGCATGTGAAATTGCGTAATTATAACTTTGTTATATATTTTTATGAGATTATTTCGTATATTTGGCGTCAAAAATTCCCTTTAGGTACTTATGGTGCAAACACATCGCGTTTAATTCCAAGTAGGTGGACAAACGCAGACTTAAAAGCGTTAAAAAACATTGGTAACTCTCTGAAAAAATCATCCGAAAAAGTAGCTATCCTGTGGATGTACCGAGCCCACACTATGACTCCTGCACTGCTCCTCGCGCTGCTACTCACGTTGCCGTGAATATTCGCGATGCGGCCACAAACTGCTCTACTCGCGCGTCTTTTCGCGCTATTTGTATCTTTTTCTATTTATCTATCTATCTCGCCGGTCCTTTGACTCGCGCTCAAATCGCGAGCGGCGGGCAAGGCGAGGAGCATGGCGAGCGGCAGGACGAGTAACGTGACCACACTTCGTCTTTGTCTACTTCCCTCCTTACTTTTCTCGCCTCTCGACGATTGCGAATATAGCCGCAGTACTAGGACTTAGGAATATGTAAAACATGTCGAGTAACCCATCCCATAGTAACTCAGTAATACAAGCAATTACTTACAAGCTTCGTCGAAAGCTGATTCACATGTAAACTTGTTTCAAAAACATGTAATAATTATTTAATTTGCAACCTATTACTAAAATTGACGCATTAATTAAGTACATTTTTCGTTAATTACTTAATACTTGTACATGTGAATTGAAGTACACGTATTATTATTTTTTGTACAGCATTTTACTAAGTCGAAATTTCTTTTAATTTTAACCTTACGCGCATTTCTCGCTTCTACGCACCTGGGGCTCTATTTTTGAATCGCTCACCTGAGTATTTCATGCGAAATTACCAGCGCTGCGCGACCGCGAATCGTATCGCCGCGCGATAAGGTTCACGATCGCGCATCGTCGGTAATTTCGCATGAAATACTTAGGCAAGCGATTCAAAAATAAAGCCTCTGGGCCAGTAGCCCCGTACCGTAGATTCCTTATTGCGATGACTATTTTGTTCAGCCGCCGACGCTACGCGACCATGGGTCGTATCGCTATAAGGTTCACGATAGCGCAACGGTCGCTGGCTGAACCAAACAATCATCGCAATAAGGACTTCACGGTACGGGCTCTATTCTTTCTTCAACTAATTTGTCAGGTCAAACCCCAAAGTGAGTGAACTAATGAATAAGTAAGTTTTAACACGTAACTAAATTGTAAACTAAGCGAATAGAGGCTTTCTAAAACTATTTCTCAGGAGTTCTAAAAATGAGTACCTATTGGTACATTTAAAAATTGTGATAGTATTTTTTTTTCATTTGTTGTAATTACAAAACCATTGGCCTTAATGATCACTATAACATAAAAATCGAAAATACTAAGGGTCTGTTAGAATTTCCGGCTTTAAGTGAACGACCTTCCTTTGACCTTACGACGACGTCACTCGTGGCTAAATGGAAAGAAATGCCTGAGCTTACGAACGAAAAAAAGTGCCGAATGTCATTGCATTGTCAATGTCATCGACAACAGAAAATTAAAACGTAAGCTTATCCCAAGGATGATGCTTCGTCTAAGGCTTATCCCATGGATTTAGCATCATTGCTTCGTCTAAGGCTTATCCTCTCACGAGTGTTTCATGTGTGGCACTGACACATTGAGTGACATTTTTTATCATTAAAGGCAACGGCCTCAATATTGAAATCGAGTTTGGCGGGAACGTGAAGAAGTCATGGCGCGTCATTGTATTATTTTCTAAAACTTGTGTTATTTCGAGTGTGAATGTGTAAAAACGGTGAATTTTTACCCGTTTAGTGTTCGTGAACATGCACGAGTGTTGGTGAATGGTATAATGTCGTGAAACGTGACTCTTCGTGTTGTTTCCAAAACTCCATTGAAACCTCTAGTAAAGTGTCCACCACTTTACTGGGCCATGACACGGAAATGACCATGACTTACTATGCTTGACTATGACTTGTTTTAATTGTAAAATATTTGAATTTTCTTGAAATATTACAATACTTGACACTGGCTAAATACACAACGTGTGGAGCCAAAAAAACAAGAGAAAAATAATTGAAATCCAAGTATGACGTCATCAGCCACTGAAAATTTCCAAATTTCAATAATTAATTATAAAAAAACTACAATAAAAAAATTGGTTTCATAAATTGCTCTATATTTTCATAATCTAAAATAAAAATGGAGGTCGAAAAATTTAGGACAATCTTGCGTTATCGACATTTGGCACAGTTGGATAGTATAGTTACGGGCTCAGTCTTAATAGACTCTGAGGTCGTGCCATTCTTATATGGTGAAGTCCGCAAGTTTTTTGAAATTGGCCAGATTATACAGGACTAGCTGTTACCCGCGACGACGTTCGCGTGGCCAAAAAAATAAATAAAGTAGCGTATGTCCGTCTCCTACCTTGAAGTCTATGCAAACATTCAGGGCCCCTATTCGGAGAAATGACATTTTATCTCGGTCACTCTCACTCCCATTAAATTCTAAATTAGAGAGACAGTGACCGAGACAATCTCGAGCGCACACGAATAGGGTCCCTGGTCGATTCGTTCAACACAATCCGTTCGACAAACACCCAGTCAGAGAAACAGAGAGACAGATAGACAAAGAGAGACAGTTACTTTCGCATTTATAATATTAGTTAGGATTTAAGGCCTCGCTACATGGCCTGACCTGACATCGTGCGAAAGGGACAGCTAGACTTGAATTTCATGGGAGTAAAAGAAACAAACTATTAAGATTATAGCTTCTCCCTTTGGCTCCCCCAGAAACTTATATGTAGCCATCTCTTTCACACGATGTCAGGTCATGTATAGACACCCTAAATTCGATCAACGCCCGTTTCAAACTCTGCATGAGAATAGAATAGGAACAAAATTATGCCGCATTAAGAATAAAATATGCATATTAAATCTTGCATCAACACCAAGTTCAATAACTTTTAGTAGATAAGTAACGTAATTACTTAACTAATTAAATTGAACAATTAAATTACCCTCGAATAGCGAAGGAATAAGGAATTGATAAACTAGATCTAGTCAATGGGTTTGTGATCTTAGATAATAGTGCATCTTGACAAGACAAGTATAGACAAGTAGTTATTAAAAATTATAGACTTAGTATTCTTGAAGGCATTTCAAAAATTTAAGAGGGACCGTTTGGTGGATACAACACCTACTACATACATAAATCTATAAATACAAATTCTTACAAATACAAATTCTTTATTTGGGTACTAATGGATTTAACACGAAAATTGATTGAATCCACTGGGTCCGAACTAGTAAAAACTGTGTTTCGGGATCCAGTGGCTTCTCCCGATATTCATATACTATGGTTGTTACCCTATAACAAAATAATAAATTTATTTAATTAAATTTAATATAATTTGAGAGATTGAATATAAACTTATTATTATTATTTAAATATCTTAGCTATATTGAAACATTTTAACTATTTAATATAGAATATAAATATGTATATATTCTATCTATATATCTAGGATGCCTTATACATAAAAATAACAGTTGGATTACCGAGACACTACGAATGTCTAATTTCATTTTGAACTCGTGTCAGCGCTAAACATGACCGAACCAAAGGAAGACTAAACCTAGCTCTACCTATTGTAATCTGCGCATTTAGACTACAAGTCGTGAAAGTTAAATTAGGACTTAAACTAGTTACTCACTCCGAACCGAGCCCTCGCGATCCCTGCTTCACACCCCGTATACCGATTTGCTTATATTTAAACTTTTTTTTTTAAGATCAACTACTTGCCCATATTTTATGAAAATCGGACCAACGGTTCGCAAATTATCGTCGGGCAAATATACACACAAACATACAAACGCCCACTTAGAGAACTTCGCTTCGCTTGGTCAATAAATTGTGCAAAAATTATATGCTGAAGAAAATTATAAGCTATAAGTACTTACACACTCATATCAAAATCTTCGGTTTTTCTTATAAATTAATATCCCTGTTATTTTCATAAATTAAAAATTCGATATAAAGCGGTAAAGTGTAACTTCTAAATGACAAATAATTGTACAGTTTTAGGGTAATTCATTTTCTTTTGAATATACATAGATATAATAGATAATATTTATTATAATAATTATATGTACGAATAATTATATTGGTAACTTGTACTAGGTTAAAAGATAATTTTACTGGTACGAAATAACCAATCTGTACAGATGAATCTGGTTATTTCAGACAGTCTGAAAATTAACTTCCGCAAAGTTACGCCTGAATAAATCAACTGGTGCGAAATATGTATTTCGAAGCATCAAAATGATATTGAAGAAATGAATAAAAGTATTTAGATTTCAACGCCCACTGTCTTCGATGACTTGACACCGAAGATCTTTGGACATACAACAATTTCTCATAATATTATCTGGAGTAAAATAAAAAAAATAAGGATTCCTTTAATTCCTTAAGGACTCATGAATAAATGTTAATTAACAAAAATGAAATACCTATGTTATGCTTATTCAGAAGCAGATATCGAGTTAAAAATACATACTCGCGGTTTATTTTTAGAAGTAATGATGTAAGTTATCCAAAGTTAATTGTCTAACCGTTCGAAAAACACAAAAACTTGTAGCATTTCAAAATAAGTTATAAATGCTTACCTATGATTAAGCTATGCATAATGAAACCTAAGAATTGCGACATAAATAAGCAATCGAAAAAATAATTAATTGAAAAAAATAAATTGTAAACCTAAGTACGACCTATAATCTGTTTACGGAGAATGTCTATTATAAGCCGCTCTCTCTTGCACAATTGAATGAAAGGACGGCACTTGCACCGTGAGTGACTGTGATTGGTCTGTAGGTGCGACCATTCTTCTAGAATATTAGGCTGCGTTTAGGACTGGCTAACAGAGTCCGGTGCGTTGACGTTTATAAGAATGTTCATTCATATGCCTGGCTCGAATGCCAAGCCAACTTTTCCTCTCAAATGGATAAGACTACCTAACATTTGTTCGCAGCGTGCACGCGCCCTATGTTCAATGAGGTGTGTTTGTCGAAATGTTCGTTATCTGCGACCAATAACGTGCAGCTTCTGATTTTCCTATTAGACATTCTCCGTGAACAGACTATAGTATAAAATTCATATTAGTATAGCTAGTTCGGTATAATTGATAAAATCAGTATTAAAATAAAATTGCTCATTCACATTCTTAGACTTTCGACTGTTCTTCCTAGTCATTTCATAAATAAGTCATTATTAAATAAATTAAAGACCAATAGCATTGTTAACGTATTTTACTAAAAATTTAATCTTACTAGTAAAAATTTGAATTTCGTTAGTTCTAGGTAGAGCTATAAAGTTTGAATAGCATTTTAAAATCATAAAAGAATAGTTCAATTCAAAATAGCAATAAAATAACGATAACATATAACTATTGCGTAAGCACTCTTCCAATGCACAGGTATTAAGAATAAAAATTAAAGTCTTTGAGATTAAAATTTTTACTGTACAGATCACATTCGAATAAGCGACTACAGAAATTGGAAAGTTTCATGGTTTTTCGTGGAGAAACTTCACGGTGAAAAGTAATGTATTTCGTTTCGGTTCTATGTAGTTTTCTTGCTTTATTTTTTTATTTTTTTATACAGTAATACTGAACAAAATACTAAATAAATATCCTTACAAAGGAGAATAATTTAGCTCAACAAGTTTTCAATGAACTTGAAGCCCGAAGTGCCAAAAGCTACCACTTAAATTGTTAGTAACAAATAGCGTTTGTTGCCTATGGTACTACCAGTAGTACCATGGGTAAAATAAAAACCCGTAAAACTAGCAAGCGATCCAGTAGTACCAATCTATACCGACATACCTATAATTATGTCAACGGAATTTTAAAAACTTTTATGTGAAGTTATTTATTATGTTTAAGTAACCATGACGTAATTATATTCATAATTATTAAAATATTTATGACAAACATTATCATGTTAAATACAGCATGTTAACAAATTAATGTTATAACGATAAAATATGTTATAAAATAAACGCACAGATTGTGATTTTTGCCTTATCGGTGTACTCGGTGTCGTTTTGTTTGTACCTAAGCATTGTTCTCAAACTTTGTACCTAACACAGATCACACTAGATACCGTATTACGAGATTCGTTGTTCCTACAAAGTCACCAAAGTTTGAGGCGCGGCGGGGAGTGCGACCGAGCGTTCTCATTGGCTATCTCAATACGCCTACTCGCGCCTAACAATCAACCAACCAGAGTAATTTCTTATAAGTGTATTTAGTTTAGACTGATGCGTGGTGCGCTTCGAGCGTCCTGAATGCAGAATCTGGGGTGTGATCTGTGGTACCTAAGCACTGTTCTCAAACTTTTATTGCTAAATACATTTAAATATCTATAATTATTATTTATATATTATCATTTATATAGTTTATAAATGTAAGCTAGTTACGTCGATTTTGATTTGCGATTTCTTAAACTAAATTTGACTGCTCTAAAATTGTTGATATCCATTTTTCATAATATTAAAATGAAAAGAGATGCAGATAATTTGTTATCATATTGGTTTAATTTAGTGAGCACAACAGAATTGAGACTAGCAACGGGCAAACTAACAGAGATTTTCCAAAATATTCTGATATTATTGCAAGTACCTAATTTGCAATGTCATTTTTTTGTATTATCTATGCGTTTTGTAACTTTTTACATAAAAACAGGTGGATGTATAATAATAACATAAGTTCGTATACAAAAACACTGTTAAATATATAGAAAATACCTATCAAAAACTTAACTATTCATGTGTGTTTGTCAAGCGTTTGTATATGTACCTATAAAACGTATTTTGTATTTAGCAATAAAACTGGAAAAAATCATGAGAAAACAAATGTCAGCGGTAGTGTGCATTCGCTTAGTGGTTTTAATGTTGTATAATAAATAAGCTGTTTTCTGTATTGGTAAAGTACAGTACGATTTGAGGCCGCGCACCCGGCCAGAGGTATCTCTTTCGCACATTTTCAGCAAAAAATTAAAAATAAAATATTTTTTGAAAAAAAAGAAAAGAAGGCATTATTTGAGTACCGCTTATGCAAAAGCAGCTTTCATAATTGACATAATTTTGGCGGTGGATATAGAAAATTCGAAAAAAAATAATTATTTTCCTTTTTTGTTAAACTAGAAAATGCACGAACGAGATAAGCTATAAAAGCAGGCTTTTAAATTGGTCAGTAGGCAAGGCAAAGGAATCTATAGAAAATGTATTTGTAAGTAGTACTTATAACAATTTGCATGAGAGATCATTCATTCAATAAACTCTTTTACGGCGCTGTTCAAATTACAAACAAATTTCGTCTCAAATACTTCTACTATAAACTCATTGAAGTATTCCTTCATCGTCTGCAGAATTTAGGGTGTCTACACATGGCCCGACCTGACATCGTGTGAAAGGGACAGCTAGATTTGAATTTCACGGGAGCAAAAGAAACAAACTATTAAGGTTATAGCTTCTCCCTTTCGCTTCCCCAGAAACTTATATATAGCCATCTCTTTCAAGCGATGTCGGGTCGGGCCATGTGTAGACACCCTTATTAAAACGATTCTCTGGACCGTTTTTTCAAAGGTTTTGCACGCAGTTAAGTTATAGGTAAGTTCATTTTGCGGCTAATACTGCCCATTCAAGAAGGTCGCTCCATTCTTATGTAGAGCTTAAAGCGCGCGTTGTTCGAATTCGGTAAGGTTTTACAGGGTGTAAGAGGGAAACGCTCCCGAAAACGAAGACTGATAGTGCTGGATTGCTGATACGATACCAGAAAAAACGCTACGTTTTATTAATTACTAGCTGTTACCGGCGACTTCGTTCGCGTGTACAAAGTAGCCTATATCCGTCTCCGTTTTTTAAGCTATATTTATATGCAAAAATTCAGGTCGATCCGTTCAGCCGTTAAGCCGTGATAACGCGACAAACACCCAAACAGAGACACAGATAGACAGAGAGAGACAGAGAAACATACGCATTTATAATATTAGTTAGGAAATAGAATGATTAGAATGTTTTTTTTTTTTTGTGGCAGATACTTGCGCCAGTCCCTTCATCGAATTTTTGCCGTGAAAACGCGTCAAACACCCAGACAGTGAGAGAGATAGAGGATTAGGATTTTTTTCATGTTGTTCGCATTTTAATACAAAGCTGACAATAAGGGTCAACGAACAACCAGCGCTGCGCGCATGCTTATACGCTTTACATTGCTTTTGCAAAATTCTTTACTACAAAAACAACACTAAAACAACAAATATGAGGCAAATTGGTATTGGTGTTTAGATAGTATAATAGTAGCGTTTCGGCTTCGGGAGCGTTTCTCTTACATCCAGTATCGTCGGATTAAATTTGAAAATCGCACGCTTCGAACTTCTGGAATCGGCAGTGTAGGTTGTGCCGCCTAAGCTAACGTTGGTATAACATTTTAGGATTGTCACCTGAGAACATAGGGACATGGACAAAAGTGTTTTTAGATTATAAATATTAATTTTAAGCCGCTGTGAATGTTGCAACGCTGATTGACCACGAGGCACGACAGATGCAAAATAAATTTAATCGGTATGGACTCGCGTACGTGGGTATGGACTAAGACAATATTGTGGTGCGTCGCGCGCTTCTCGGGAAAACGTGTTACTTTTTTCAATCAGCGTGGCGCCTCACGAACGAGACCCAAATTTAATTAGCATATTTGTCTTTCAAACTTATTTCATTTGCAACTGTTTCTCTTGTTACAAAATAGTGGTGAATTTGGATACAAATCTAAGTACTTAATTTGATTATGAGTAAAGATCACAGATATCAGAACAACCTCTTTCTGATATCTGTGTTGAAGATCGTCTAAAGCGATCACACGAACGCGACCTGGGGCTCTATTTTTGAATCACTCGCCTGAGTATTTCATGCGAAATTACTAACGCTGCGGGACCGCGAATCGTAGCGCCAAGCGATAAGGTTCTGCGGGCTTATCCTCTAACTTTGAAAAGTTAGTGATTCTGATTTCGAGAGCATACCATCTCGCTCGTACCACTTAGTTGCACTATGCGCGGTCCCGCTCGCGCAACTCTCGCTATCGCTTTCAGAGTTACGGGATAAGCACACAGTGGCGCTAGTCTCGACTTTTCGCTACAGCACTTTGCGACCGAATTCGGTCGCTATGACGTAAAAATTCGACAACGAACACGAATTGTTAACGAAAAATCGCAAACATAGTCGAGTCAAACATGCCCTGGTCGCGCATCGTAGGTAATTTCGCATGAAATACTAAGACGATATTTAATTTGTACCGGCGGGTCTACAGAGAGGTCTACTCGGAGTTGATCGTAGGTACTGTACACACTTCTGATTGACAAGTATCTGATTCCATGCCGAACTATGCCCTGCAATGCCTGATTATGATCAGGCATTGCAAGACGACATGCATTGCATCTTTTGATCTTTTTGATCAAAAGATGTTTAGTACTGTTCGGTAATGATATTTGAAATGATGAGAAAAACTCATCATAACAAGTTTTATAGCGGATATGGTACGGCGGCAACGAGAGGTAATAAGAGGGAACAGTTAATTCACACACTAGGCTCCTCAGGATTCACTGTCATGTATGTATGGGGTGCCATGGAGCACACACGAGAACACAAGATTCGGAGAACTATCAGCTAGAACCAGAGCAGCTATAAATTGATCATTCAAATCTACCCGTCCGGAAATCGAACCCGGACCTGGGGCCTTATCCCGTAACTCTGGTGGCGATGGTCTTCGTTTGCTATCCTGCTCGCTTGCATGGTGCGAGTAAGTTGGCGCGAGTGGGACGGAGTGGTGACCATTGCCACCAGAGTTACGGGATAAGGCCCCTGCTCACAAGACAGACAAGGTAGATGCGCTACCAACTAAGCCAAGAGGGTCGTCAAAAAATAGAGGGTTATAAGGAAAGGGTATGTTATAAGCTAAAAAGGGCTCATAGTTAGAGACAACTTTTAGTTTGGGACTTACCACGACATCGCGAAAACAAAGGCTGTTCCATACATTTTGTCGAGTGTCATTGACATTTTTTTGGAACAGCAGATGTTTTTTCTCGATTTCAGGGTTCGGTCCATACTAAAAGTTGTTCATAAATATGAGTACTATGAGCTCTTTTCGGCTAAGCATACCCTTCCCTTATAACCCTGTATATTTATCTCTCGTTTGATAGATGTTCGGACCATATCCGCGCGTCTTTTTGGGCTGTAAGAGGTATCGAAATATTGCCGTTTTTTTTAATGAGTCACTCCCAAACTGTTAAACTAAACAGTCCACTGCAATGTTCCATTTCAGTTTGAGCAACCATACCTAGCATTCTCAGTCACTCGCCAAACGTTAGCTTGTTTACTAAATGACAAGTAATATTATTAAAAGATAAACAATATACCCGCCTGCAAAATGTAGAAGTCACTCCGGACGCAAAAAGAATCCATCGACCCCTCAAAATCGGTCACTCCTCAAAATCGGTCAAGCCGTCTAGGCTACAGGAGGTAATAAAATCAAAATCAAATAAAATAAAAAAACAAAAATCAAATATGTTGTGTGTTCCTATATAGGAGAACACACAAACATACTTACTATATAACCCCATATATAGATATATTTCACTTAAGTAGAATAAATATTCTCACATACACTCCAAAAACATTATCCTCCTTCTTGGGCAGTCGGGTAAATTTATAATATTTAAGTGAATAATGTTTTCGCTTCTATTAGTTAAGTTACTGAATTACGTGTAACACAAATGTGATAAATATCGCAATGGGACATCGCAATGCAGTACGGTGTCACCTCTAGTATGTAGTACATAATATAAGGCAAGACGAGGTCGCGCGCGTGTCACGCTTAGCATTCCTTGATAAAGGTCACCAATTGTGATCGAAACTATAGTCGGAAAAACCGACTCAATTTAACGTGAGTATTCCCGTTTTATTAAAAAAAAAATGTGGTACATGATACCTAATAAATTAATGTAGGTACCTCTTGTTTATATTTCGCTGTTACTACTGCAAATATAAATTTGATTTAAATACGCAAAGTTGTTAATTGCTACGAATTTCATTCACTCATCGAGATCTAAATAAAGTATTATGAAATCAATAAATAGATTACTATCTTAAATAAGGCGTTTTATTTCAACAAATCATAATACAATTTGCTATTTTCTCTCTACCCTTTACCTTTCTTTGGCAGTTGGGTAAAATTTACTAAAAAGCTGAGTTACAAAATTGCATCGCCAACTACATATTAAAGTAGGCAATTATACCTCACAAAAACATGGTTTTAAAGGTCGCTGTTGTAACCGTCGTGAGGTCAATTATAAATATTACGGGAGAGCACGAGACGGCGGCACCTCTATTTCTGTCGCCCTTTCTCTCTGACCTTGTAGGTGACAACAGCCTTCGACTGGTATAAACAGCCTGAGCATAAAATAAATCAGTGTGGGATCACACCTGATCAACCTCTGAAAAGTAGTGCATGCTATACTTTCAAACGAAATAAGTCACGGGTCGTTTTAAAGACCTCGTGTATCGTTAAAACAAATGATGTTGAATATCTTCGCTGAATAGGTGTATAGAGAGCACTACAGTGTATAGACGCTGCACGCTGCTTGATGTCAAGTTCTTGGAATAGCGATTTAATCTTATCCTAACTAATATTATAAGCTCGAAAGTAACTGTCTGTCTGGGAGTTTATCGTGTTATCACGAATCTGTGTCACGAATAAACGGCTGAACGGATCGAGCTGAAATTTTGCATAGATATGGCTTAATAAGGGTCTGAGACGGACATACGTTACTTTTTTTTTGTAGGTTCACGCAAACGAAGTCGCGGTTAGCAGCTTGGTAAAAGCTAGGTAAAAGAACAAGCATTTTCTACGAATAAACGCACAGACCAAACCGCTTAAAAGTAGCTATGCATTACAGAACCCGACATCGTGCGAAAGGGACAGTTAGATTTGAATTTCACTGAAGCAAAAGAAGCAAACTACTAAGGTTATAGCTTTTCCCTTTCGTTCACCAGTAACTCATATATAGACATCTCTTTCACACGATGTCAGGTCGAGTAATATAGCTATAGATAGGACCATGAAATTTGGACACCATAAATTCGCCTACTCGCGCCTAACAATCAACCAACCAGAGTAATTTCTTATAAGTGTATTTACACTGTTGCGTTGTGCGCTTCGAGCGTCCTGAATGCAGAATCTAGGGTGTGATCTGTGATTGGACCCCAAAGGTTTGTATGGAAATAAAATATTTTTTCATGCTAAGACAATGAATCTCGGTTTGTAAACCCCTAAATCTAGCTGGTAAATAAAACTCAAGTGGGGAGTTTGATTTACTAGCTATGCGAGCTAGTTTATAATGTAACTACTTACCATTAATAATAGGTAATTAACCCGTGGGCTTATCCCGTAACTCTGAAAGCGATAGCGAGAGTTGCGCGAGCGGGACCGCGCATAGTGCGACTAAGTTGGTACGAACGAGATGGCATGCTCTCGCAATCAGAATCACGAACGTTTCAAATTTAGAGGATAAGCCCGCTGATCAAAGCGAAACCTAGGAAAGAGAACAGAAGAGAAACCTGATATGAACAAAAGTGGAATACCTATTTATACCGTAATTCTAAGCCAAACAAATGTAAATAGACACGACAGAACGCCGAAAGAGAACGAGCGTCCGTAGTAGAACAGCGCCCTTGAACTCTGCAGGCAGGTGCTTCGGTAGTATACAAGGATGTACAGACAGCAAAATATCGACACACTAGTTCGGGACGAAAGTGAAGCTTTTTTTAAAAATATAGACAATTTTGAAATAAAATAAATAAAAAAAGAATAGTAATGAATTGAATAATTTTGTATTTCTTGCGATAGTTTTGTATTACATTATCAGCCAGAAGACGTCCACTGCTGAACATAGGCCTCCCCCTTAGACCGCCACACCGACCGACAATGTGCCACTTGCATCCACCGGTTGCCCGCGACTTTCACAATGTCGTCGGTCCACCTAGTAGTTTTGTATTACTATCCATTAAAAAAACTAAAGTGCGTAGCCAAAGTTGTTAAAAAACATTAGGGTATCTATACATGGCCTGACCTGACATCGTGTGAAAGGGACAGCTAGATAATACGAGCAACTCGCTCACCTGATGATAATCATCACGCTAGCCCAAGACAATGCAGTGCCACCCAAAATTTTGAACTTCAACAGTTCAAAACCATGCGCGGTAATGCACTGCGCTCGTCACCCTGAGTTAGCAGATGAAATCACTTTATGCCCAGTAATTACGCTGCAAATATTGCCCTTCAATCCGTAACAGTAATATTTGCATACTACTGATTGGCGGCAATAACTGGCAAAGATGTGGTACACTGCAGAAGAGCCCTACCACTACTAAACGTCAATCGAGGACAAATAAAGTTCAATCACATCGATGCTTTCAGAAACTGAAAACTGTTTTATTTTGCTGCCATTACATTACATTTTCTGACAAATGCGAATGAAGCTCTTTTGTGCCTATTGGGATGCGCGACCTCCGCTCCGACACCAGTATGCACTATGCAGCCCAAACAGCCAGAGGCATAATCTTTAGGGCCTGTGTCAAGGCCACGTCTCTTCACGCCTGCTGCTTCCATACGACTGCGCGGAAGGTCAGGGTTGACTAAATCTATTGACACTTGTAATAAACAAAGACTATCGCTTTACCTGGATAGGAATCCACATAATTATTACAACATGGGGTCCTTCAAAAGGGCTGTTAATGGAGTCTTTAAAGGTCGGCAACGTATCTGTGGTGCCCCTGGTGTTACAGGTATCCATAGGCGACGGTGATCGCTTACCATCAGGCGGCCCGTCTGCTTGTTTGCCAACTACGGCATAAAAAAAAAAAAAAACCTATTCTCATCAAAAAAAATGTTTTCTAAAAACTGTGTTGTAAATACACATGCGGCATAGATTATGGCTTATCCAAGCCATTGACACCAAAAACAAAAGATTTTGTTGATTTAGGGGTTTATTACAGACTTCCGAAACGTTAATTTCATCAAAAGTTAAAAAACCTCTATCGGACGCAGGAAAAACAGAGCGACAGCTATACAATTTCAAACATCGAATACGCCATAACCTCGCGTCAAGACATGGATCTAGTATCATTCGTCCAAGCGTCAAGACTATCCTCATAACATCTGGTTGCGTTCAAAGGATGAAATCTGTTCAAAGGATGAAATCCTTTGAACGTAACCAGAGGTATCCTCTGAACGCACCCAGTGTGGCGCCGATCCGCTTTCAAAGATTTGAAACTCATATTTCCGGTATTATTTTAAAATAAAACAGTATTAATTTATTCAGAGTTTATTTATAATGTCTATACTGTACAATATCAAATTCAATCATTTCATCCATAATTCATATAATTCAATATGAAACATACAAAAAAATCTAATAATGTCATGATACTTTTATCTAGGGAGAAATCATTCAAGATACCATAATATAAAATATGGTTAATATTATGACGTTTCATATCCAACCTCGCTGCTATTTATCTGAAAAAAAATAGGCAATAATTATTACTGTTAGGCCCGAAGTCCACTGAAGTCGAGGCCTCTGCCTCGACTTCAGTGGACTTCGCGCGCGTACTTCGGGTCGTGGAAAACTCAACTCTTTTCATTTTAGAATAGAATATAAAGAATTGTAATATTTAATAGGCCTGTAATATTGATTGAACCATTTTTTTTTTTTTTTTTTTATGCTAAGTTTTGCTCCACAGACCCTGAGGTTCTGAGAATTAATTATATTTTCATTCATTCATATTCTAAAGTCTTAGTTAAAGTCGTAATTTCTGCCTTATGTGTTTTTTACTACCCAGTAGGTCTATAAAATATTGCAATATACTTAAATAAATATTGCCAGATTTACAAAATAAAATTTAATAAAACTATTTATAAGTATTTTTTATATATAGTTTCGTTCTTTTGAACGATAAAAACCTGAACTAGATCATCAATACGATTTGAAAATTGGCATCATTATTTTGAAATGTCAATCCGACCTGTCAGTTTACTCCATTTAAAAAATTCGGCTTTATTTGTCTAAACCAAACCTAATAATATATATAATATTGGTGGACGTTTTTCACACAGCGCCATCTAACCCCAAACTAAGCAAGCTTGTACTATGGGAACCAGTTTCAAGGAACATTGTACTTTTTTTGTCGTTTTTTCGTATGTATGTTACATAGAATAGACAAACAGAAACACCCAGACAAAGAACAAAACATCCACGTTCGTCACACAAATGTTTCTCCTGGGTGGGAATCGAACACACAACCTACAGTTCAGAAGGTGGATATCCACCCACTGAGCCACAAGGATAGTTTTTAAAAAAACCTGTGTAACTGATTCGTAGGTTACCTTACGCGGTGGTTTCTAGCTGGTGGAGTTAGATGCGCTTTTCGTCATGAGCTTGGCGACCATCTCCTGCACGCGCTTCATCTCCTCCAGCTGGGTCGTGATCTGGTAGAGGCGGTTCTCGCGCTCCAGCACCGTCTTCTCCAGTTGTTTTATCGTCTGCAAAAACCATTATACTAGCAGTTCGCGGCGAACTGAGAACTCGCGATCCCTACATCTTCACAACCCCCGGACCGATTCAGCTCATATTCGAACTTAAAAATTGTATTGAAATGAACTACTTGCCTACAAAATTTCATGAAGATCGGATCATACGGTTCGCAAGTTATCATCGGACAAATATACACACAAACATACAAACATACATACAAATGCTGATTTGTCCCAGTAAACTTCGCTTCGCTCCGTCAACAACTTATTTCTACCACAGATAGATAGATAACTCTTTATTGTTCACACCATAAATGACACACATACGACAAAAAAACAACTTAAAACTAGTGTAACAACTGGCGGTCTTATCGCTAAAAGCGATATCTTCCTGGATTGGAGAGGATTTGTATGGAAGAGGTAAGGGACGCGTGTGCTACTAATAAAGAATTATGATAGACATAAAAGAAAATAATTACATAATAATAATATAGCCTACATACACATACCTACTGAAAATATAGTAATTTTTTTTTTTTTTAAATGAACAAAGAAAAAACATAAATGAATATAATAGTTAAGATAATGTTAGATAAATTATATAAATAAGTCAATGACCATAGAAAGATGTGTAACCCGATTATAGTAACTGATAAGGACGCAAGATGCCGCCAGTGCTTTAATCGGCGATATGATCGTCACAATTTCTGCTTGACTTGAAACCCCAAGCTTAATGTTTCGTAATGGTACGGAAAAAAACGATACTTGTTATGAATATTTTTGATGACCGTCTCCGAGCTGTACATATAACTAATGGAAAAAGTGTTGTCAACCCCTGCTTCTAACTGACCGTTTCTCTAGACATATAACTAATGGAAAAAATGTTGTCAACCCCTGCTTCTAACTGACTGTTTCTCTGAGGTCTACTAACAACTAGTGGAAAAATATTTGCCAACCCCTGCTGAGGACGAATGACCGTGTCTCCGAGCTCTACTTATAACTAATGAAAAAAATGTTGCCAATCCCTGCTTATTACTGACTGTTTCTCTGAGGTCTACTAACAACTAGTGGAAAAATATTTGCCAACCCTTGCTGAGGACGAATGACCGTGTCTCCGAGCTCTACTTATAACTAATGAAAAAAATGTTGCCAATCCCTGCTTATTACTGACTGTTTCTCTGAGGTCTACTAACAACTAGTGGAAAAATATTTGCCAACCCCTGCTGAGGACGAATGACCGTGTCTCCGAGCTCTACTTATAACTAATGAAAAAAATGTTGCCAATCCCTGCTTATTACTGACTGTTTCTCTGAGGTCTACTAACAACTAGTGGAAAAATATTTGCCAACCCCTGCTGAGGACGAATGACCGTGTCTCCGAGCTCTACATATAACTAATGGAAAAAATGTTGTCAACCCCTGCTTATTACTGACTGTTTCTCTGAGGTCTACTAACAACTAGTGGAAAAATATTTGCCAACCCCTGCTGAGGACGAATGACCGTGTCTCTGAGCTCTACAAATATAACTAATGGAAAAAATGGGTCCACCCCTGCTTATAACCGATCGTTTCTTTAATGTCTACTAAGAGTGTTTACACACGAAACGATGTGGTCGGTCCCGACATCGCTTGAAAGAGATGGCTATATATAAGTTTCTGGGGAAGCGAAAGGGAGAAGCTATAACCTTAATAGTTTGTTTCTTTTGCTCCCGTGAAATTCAAATCTAGCTGTCCCTTTCACACGATGTCAGGTCGGGCCATGTGTAGACAGCCTAACAACTAGTGGAATATTTTTTGTCAACCCCTGTTGACAAAAAATGTTGTTGAGTTTATAATATATAACTAGTGGAAAAAATGTTATCAACCCCTGTTGAGGATGACTGACCGTTTCCCTGAGCTCGATCTCCCGCCGCAGCGCGTTCTCGTTGGCGCTGGCGTCCTCGAGCCGCTTGTCGCGCTGCTTCACCCGCTCCTCGAACTTTATCAGTACACCGGCCAGCTCGCTGTTCTTATTCGCCTGTATGTCAAAACAAGTCATATTAGCTAACGGGCTAGTTTCATAAAATAGTAGATTGTAACTAGTGCATAATACGATTTTATCAGCCCGAGCCGAAGGCGAGAGCGGATATATAAGGCGAAATTTTAGATTAAAAATTTTGACATTTTGATTTTGATGACATTTTCTAGATAAAAAAAAACATTGAAAAGACATCGATTTTCACATTTTGCGCTGGCCCCGGATTCGAGTGATTATTACACTAATAGTGAGGTAATAATAATATCTAGGATAGCATTGAATAGAATTTCGATTGATTTACTGGTTTAGATGTAATTAGCAATTATCTGATTTTTTGACTAGAGCGCGCTGTAGTCATCTCGTTTCATCTGCGCGCAAAATTGTATAGCGCTATCTTTCTCTCGAAATAGCCTCTTAAAAGAAAGATAAAATACCCGACTGCAAAATAATTAGACGAATAATTAATTAATTAGTGTCCATAGACACTCCGGACATAAAGAGGAATCGAACGACAATTCGCTAGTCAAAATCGGTCAAGGCTCTTAGGCTACAGGAGGTAATATAGTAACACACTTACTACATTTTACACTTTGGGGTTCACACACCCCAAAAACATTACCCTCTTTCTTGGGCACTCTGGTAAACTTTGGCGCCTTTTGTGTGGACAATTAGGCTGTATACTCTAATCTTAACATCAATGATAAGCTTGAATATTCTTTGGGTAATCTGAATTGTTATGGGCAAGCGTAACGCTTACCATCAGGCGAACGACTTGCTCAACTATAAAAGTGCGTGCATACCTGTTGATCTAGTTTCTTCTGTAAGTTCTTGTTTTCAACTTCGGCCGCTTTTAATTTTTCATCAGCCTCTTTCTCGCGAGCTTTGGTTTCGTTTTCAATACTCTGGAATATTAAAAAAGTATTATTAAAAAAAAAACGAAGTACCCGACTACAATGTAGCATAAATCACTCCGGGTACAAACAGGAATCCATCGACACCTCACTCACCAAAATCGGTCCAGCTTTATTGGCTACATCTCGAACATACATATGTAAGTACATACACTCCAAAAACGTTACCCTCGTTCTTGGGCAGTCGAGTAAAAAGAAGGTAAAATCATACGCAATTTTTTTATATATTTTTTTAAATTATACCATTGTTGTTTTATACTTATTTTTAAAGGTATTCTATTGTCAAAATATTGATTAAATTAATAATAACGAAACAAAAAAATTGTTTCAAAAATTTGATGGTGGCTCCCTCACTAAGCTCTACAGAGCCGCAAGTGTCGTTAGCCGAACTACAATAAAATTATTTAGAGTTGATTATCAAAATATTGAACCCACAGAACAGACGGTTGAAACTTCCACAAGAAATTACGTAAAAGCGCCACCTAGCGGCGAGTAGCTGTCCTAAGCCAACCAAAAGCAGATAAAAACAAATTTTCTCCGCACACCCCCCCCATCTACGACAACGCCAGACGCAGCGCTGACCATCAATAAAATGTCAAGCTTGCCTTGTACAACCACAAAGACAAGTGTTACCGTAAGCTGAGCTCTGAAGTCCTTGTAGAGGTTCTCCCGTTGATTTTCCTTATCAAGCCGTTCGGCCGCCAGTTTCGCTCTGAACCCTCGTAATGTCGTCTCTGCATCTTCTAGCTGCTTGTGGAGCTCCTCTATGGTCTTTTTGTGTCTGAAATAATTTGAAGCGCAAAAGTGGCGAGTATTCTACAGAGCGTAAGTGGCGTGTATTTATTGTGTATTGTTTCAAAAACTTTTTTTGAAATTATTATCATTATCAATTATTTTAGTATAATATATTTTTATTGGATAACATCCATAATAAAAGTATAAAAAAATAATCCAAAAAGAGATGCATCGGCCGGGAATCGAACCCGGGCCGCCCGCGTGGCAGGCGAGCATTCTACCACTGAACCACCGATGCTCATATCAACTCTGTCCAAGTAACGCTTCTATTTCAGTTAATGACCTAAATTCAACTGACATACATTATTTCTTGCTAAATGTATGTCTGTACTTCTAATTTTGATTTTATATTTTGTATCTGTCTGCGGCATCGTAGCTCCCAAACTGTTAAACCGATTTTTTTGAATATAAATATCCAAAAAAAAAAAACAATCGACTTGAGAACTCAAATTCCTCCTTTTTTTGGTAAGTCGTTTAAAAAAAGAACGGTTACCTTTCGTTGTGCATCTGTGTGGTGTAGAGGACGTCTTGCTGGGACGAGTTCGTAGCTTGTAGCATCGCTAGGGCGTGTTGTAAAGAGGCCATGTGCTCGCTTGCTCCCTGAAATAATATAAAAATACTCACATATACGTTCATTACGTTTTTTTTTTATGCTACCCAGTGACGAGACAAGCAAGTTGCTCACCTGATGTTAAGCGTCACGCTTGCCCATAACAATTCTGTACCACCCAGAATTTTGAACTTCAACAGTTCATAACCATGCGCGGCACCGCACTGCGCTCATCACCCTTAGACATTAGATGTTAAATCTCTATGTGCCCGGTAATTTCGCTGAAAACATTGCCCTTCAATCCGGAACACAGTAATGTTTGCACACTACTGCTTAGCGTTTGAATAACTGGCAAAGGCAATTGATAATAGCGACATACCAACCATACCGGAAGACTCAGCGTAGGTAGGCCTCCCACTAGGGGTACTGAATTCGCGGGCAACTTCATGTTCGCGGACTTCGCGGATGTACATGATAAACCATAGTTCAGAGTGGCGCTTTAACGGGGCTTTAACTTTGATAAAAATGTGATTTTTCTATTAAGTTAAGTAAGTAGGTAGATAGGTTCTCATTAGTTATGTAGATTAAAAATCTTATTTTGGGACATGTTTTTTTTTTGGTTCTGTCAACTTGTATTGAAGGGCGGGAAAACATGATTATGTGACATTTTCTCGATGAAAATAAAATCATTAAAAAGAGCTCGATTTATAAACGTCGGTGCTCGGAACCTCTAATGTATATTCGAGTGATTATAAGTAGAATTTTTGTTCTCGCACTGCAATAATAAGGAGATCTAGATCCACTTTCAAACCCCTATGAAAGTGCATTTATTTAAGTCGTCACACTGCGTCATCTTTCGTCGCAGACTGATTAGGATAGTACGCAAGGTTTTGGCCCATTCGATATTTGAAATTGTATAGCTGTTCCGTCGCTTTGGTTTTCGTACGTGCGATAGTTAGTGAATTTTCCAAACTTTTTTATTGAAATTAGCGTTTTAAGGTTAGTCTGTAATCACCCTCTAAATCTTAACAAAATCTTTTGTTTTTGGTGTCAATGGCTTGGACAAGCCATAATCTACGCCGCTGTTTTTTTTTTTTTTTTTTTAAATGTTTATGATATTCTAATACTACTTTGTTATTTTCGACGCAAAGGTTGTCACTGCAGAACATTTGTGCCTTCAGACGAAGGCTGAATTCAACAACGGAGATATTGCGAAATATAAAAACAAGAAAAACAAACATACAAGCATAGTTTTTCACGGTGTAGAATAACATATAAAAAAAACACTACGCTTTTTGTACATACATACAAAGAGCGTAGTGTTTTTTTTATATGTTATTCTGTTCTTAACGCAACGATGGTGGACAATGTAACCACATAAACATACAACGACAACTTAATATTTTGACGCGTCGCGTCGCCGTGTTTTTTTTTTTCTCTTTCCTCCTGTGAGGATTTTGGCGTCGCACGTATTATGCATTTGCCATTGTCAAGTATACTTATATATTTTCAAGTTTTGTTAAATAATATCAAACATAGTCACTGTCAAAGTCGAGCAAAGCAAGTCACGGTCAAGTCCTAGTCATGCCCCAGAAAAGCGGTGAAAACTTTACTAGAGCCTTCTATGGAGTTTTGGAAACAACACGAAAATTCACGTTTCACGACATTAAGTATACCATTCACCAACACTCGTGCATGTTCACGAACACTTAACGGGTAAAAATTCACAGTTTTTACACATTAACACTCGAAATAACACAAGTAATGGAAAAATAATAAAATGACGCTACATGATTTCTTCACGTTCCCGCCAAAACTCCAGTCGCCGTGTTTGTCGTTCACGTAGGACAGGTCGACTTACTTGCAGCGCGACGGAGTGTGAATGGAGCCGTTGTTCCAGACACGTCATCTTGTAGCCGTAGAGCTCCATCACGCTAGACGTCGCTATATCGGACACCTGGGGAAATGTGGCACACTCATACAACAAGTACCTATCGAACGGTATGTGTATATATACAAGATAGATAGATAGATAGATAGAAACTCTTTATTGTGTACACCAAAAATAAAAAGAACACATGTACAGAACTATCTTATACTTAAGCTAGTGCCACAAGTGGCGGCCTTATCGCTAAAAGCGATCTCTTCCAGGCAACCATTTAACCATTTACAAGGTGTAACTGAAAGGTGCAACAATATTGAAATAACTTGTCAAGAGCATGTCGGGCCATGCTTAGTAGGGTTCCGTAGGTGCGCAGGATGTTTGAAGTTTTTATCCGTTATTACAGCATAACTCAAAAAGTAGTTATCACATGTTGCCCGAAATAATTTTAAAAGAAAGTTTTTACTAAGATCTATCAACATGGAAGATTACAAGTTTCTGAGATGCATAGTTTAGAAATGGCGGGGGTGAGGGACACATTGCAAGCAACTTTGACGGCCCATATTTCGCAAGTAGTACGTTTGATAAATAAATGGTGTAGGAAACCTTAACATCATTTTAAAAGACCTATTCAATGATACCCCACATGTGGGGTACAGGCGAAATTTTTTTTTTATCACCTCTTTACATATATGACATCCACCCCATTAATATAAAATTATATTTTTTAATTCTGTCAAAATTGTCACCTTACAAAGACCTATTCAACGACACCCATCATAATGGGGTGCAGCGAATTTTTTTTTTACCCCCCCTTTACCTGTATGGGAACAACCCTTATTTTACAAAAAAATATTTTTTGTAAAATAAGGGTTGTTTTTTATTATTTTTTGAAACTGTATAGTATATAGATAGACCTATACTTAGACTATCGTTGTGCAAAATTTCATACATGTAAGTTTCTAACTTTAAAAAAAGTTATAAGGCTGTAAAGGATTGAGACAGACGGACGGACAGACAGACGGACGGACAGACAGACGGACATGACGAACTTATAAGGGTTCCTTGTAGTACTACGGAACCCTAAAAACACTCATACTCGCGAAAAACACTCGACAAAATATATGGCCTTTTTTTCGCGATTTCAGTGTTGGTCCCATAGTAAAAGTTGTTCGTAATGATGAGTACATACATACATACATTTCAATATCAGTGCACCTTTCACTGCACTCCCCGCGACCCGCGCCGCGCCTCAAACTTTGGTGACTTTTTGTAGGAACAACGAATCTCGTAATGCGGTATTTCAATTTGTCTATTATTTAATTTCATCTATGTTATGTATAATAAAATACATTATTGTATTGATTGTTGTATTACATCGGGGACTCCAGTGAGAGAAAGCTCGCAAGAGTGGTGGTGTACAGTATAATGTTGTGAGACGTTACTTTTCGTGTTGTTTTCACTACACAGAAACCACTGGTAAAGTATCTACGACTTTACCGGGGCGCGACTTGGATTCGACTGGCTTTTTTTTTCTCTTTCCTCATAAAGAGGATTTTGGCGTCGCACGTCTTATGCATTTGCCAGTGTCAAGTATAATATATATTTCAGTTATGTTAGATATTATCAAACAAGTCATAGTCACGGTCAAAGTCGAGCAAAGCAAGTCACGGTCAAGTCCAAGTCATGCCCCAGTAAATTGGTGAAAACTGTACTAGAGCCTTCTATGGAGTTTCGGAAACAACACGAAAATTCACGTTTCACGACATTATACCATTCACCAACACCTCATGCATGCACGAACACTTAACGGGTAGAAATTCACCGTTTTTACACATTAACACTCGAAATAACACAAGTTTTGGAAAATAATAAAATGACGCGACATGAACTCTTCACGTTCCCGCCAAAACTCTTCGACTGACTTGCTTGTTTATATTGTTAAACGTTTCAATTGACTTGATACATTACAAAACTTGATACTGGCTAAATATGAGAAGCCAAGAGAAAAACATAAGTTTTGGAAAATAATGATGCGACACGACTTCCTCGCTTTTCCGCAAAAACTGTAAGCGTACCTTTCCATCGGCCAGCGCCGTGTTGAGTTTGGTGACGAGCTCGTCTATGGCGTGCTCCTGTGTGGGCAGCAGGCGGCAGCACGCGCTGGCCAGCCCCGAGCTGCCCTCGCACGGGGACGGGGACGGGGACGCCCCCGCCTCGCAGGACGAGCTCGACGTGTGCAGCGAGTCGCCGAACACCTGGAATGTCGCAGTGTCCTGAGTGTCACGGTACGTTATTCAAATCCTATCTTCAATCCAAATAAGAGAACAAGCCTTTCTCTAGGTATCAACGTACAGACCAAACCGCTTACGATAGAGACGTGAAATTTGAACCATATACTCCTCAAATGGCCCAGTTGAGCAATAAGAACGGATTTTGCGAAATTTCCCTTCTAAAGAGGTAAAATTCACCCCAAAAATTTGTACGGAAATAAAATATTTTTTTAAAGTCACTTGCCAGAGCCGGGAGTCGAACCCGTCAAATGTAGAAAATAAACAACCTTTATTTTTATGACACCGATAGAATGCGTCAATCATAAGGAAAGAATCAAAAGATCAGGAAATAGTACCCTATTACCATATGCAAAGTGAAACGCAATGAATTTATGAAACGAAACAATTGTTTTTATTTCTAAAAACAATGAAATGTTTCCTTTGAGTAAAATTTGATATTCTTTATATATTGAATAAACTTCAATATTCAGGGTACTTTTCCCTCCGGGGGGCATTGGTTTGGTCATCCCTGTATATACTCTTCTAAGTATGTGAGTATTGAATTCTAAATATAAGAGTATTATAGACGTTTTTTTTTCGCTTTCCTCCTAAGAGGGTTTCGGCGTCGCACGTCTTATGCATTTGCCAGTGTCAAGTATACATAATATACAATCTCAAGTTTTGTTAGATATTATCAAACAAGTCATAGTCACAGTCAACGGCGAGCAAAGCAAGTCACGGTCAAGTCCAGATCATGCTCCAGTAAAGTGGTGAAAACTTTACTAGAGCCTTCTGTGGAGTTTTGGAAACAACACGAAAATTCACGTTTGACGCCATCATACCATTCACCAACACTCGTGCATGTTCACGAACACTTAACGGGTAAAAATTCACCGTTTGTACACATTAACACTCGAAATAAATAAATTAATTTAATAATAAATAATTAGTAAATAATAATTTGGAAAATAAAAAATGACGCGACAAGAATTCTTCACGTTTCCGCCAAAACTCATTATAGACGTTAGTGCATAAGACTTAAAAAAAAAACCACGAAAGGATGAAGAACATGAAAACCGAGCGCCAGCGCCAGAAAAAACCGTGTGTAAATCGAGGTCTCTTCAATGATTTTTTTTTATCGAGAAAATGTCATGCAATCATGTTTTCCCACCATGCAATACTCGATGACAGAAACAAAAAAATAATAATTTCAATCTAACGTGGGCCACTAAATAGAAAAATTACATTTTTATCAAAGTAGTAGTGGTAGTATTAATCTACAGTTCTCCCACTCGGGAATTACTTTTTAGCGTTTCGTCCGTCCACCTCCGGCAACCGTCCAAGTTGCCGGCTCCGGCTGCGGAGGCCCTTCCATCATTCTTACAAGTTAATATCACGAGGTTAATATACGACTAACCCCCGAAAACTGAAACGTTTGTTAACTTTGACAACAGATTAATTCTAATACTGCCTTTGTCTGGCACAAAGCTAATGACAAAGACAGCAATAGAATTAATCTGTCGTCAAAGTTAACAAACGTTTCAGTATTCGGGGGTTAATCAGTTAAGATACTTACATTAAAACAAATGTTTATAGACGATTATGTTAATTATGTTAAATGTTTTGGATCATTTTACCTGATTCATCTGGTCCGTGGGGAAGTAGTGGTGCTTGACTAGTTGCAGTATTTGTCGTCTCCTGTGCGCGTTGTTGCCCGTCAGGCCGGCGCACAGGAGCTTCCTCACCTGGAGGTCACACTCGAGTTACATTTACAGGAAAGTTTGTAGGCGAGTAGTTCATTTCAATACAAATAGTAAAATCGAGGATAACCCGGGCGGGCCCGTACCGATGAGTTCTTTGGAACTTACGTACGGATATATCACTGGCTTTACGGTGAAGGAAAACATCTTGGGGAAATCTGAATATTTCCGGAGAAGAAATTCGATGGGCCGATTCGAATCCTGGGCCAGCGAGGTGGACCTCGCTGGCCCAGGATTCACATACGCCATCGATGGCCTAGCCACCCTTCGAGGGTAGGCCGATATCTATGCAGTGGGATGTCAGAATAAGTAGAATAAGAATAAGACAGATAGATAGAAACTCTTTATTGTGTACACCAAAAATTAAAAAGAACACACGTACAGAACTATCTTATACTTAAGCTAGTGCCACAAGTGGCGGCCTTATCGCTAAAAGCGATCTCTTCCAGGCAACCATTGCATGGAAAGAAATTCACATGATGGAACAGGTGAGGTATGACGAACACTTTTAATAATATAAATTGATAAATACTAAGTATATAATATATATATATATATATATAAATATGTGTGTATAATATAAATAATATATTAATCTACAAAATACCCTCACATTATGCCAGCAACTATATTATAAATATTATAAATATAGTAGTTAATATATATTAAATAATAAGGGAGTTTAAACTTAGTTTATAAGATAGCTGTCGTCCTCTCCTTCACGCCAACTAGGTATTTAGCGGTGCCCGACGGGGTCCACGGAGTCCTAGCATAAGTTGTAACATCTAAGTCACACATTGTGGATGCAAATAAATAATGTGAATCCGCCAACCCGCGCTGGGCCAGCGTGGTGGATGTGGCCTAATCACCCTCCGAGGGTAGGCCGATATCCCAGCAGTGGGATGTTTAAAGGCTAAAGCAGAATAAGTTCAAATTTGAACCAAATCCGTCCGGGGGTCGTGAAGTTCCAGGGTTGGCAGTTCCAGTTCGAGGCGAAGAGCTAGTTGTTAAAGGTTAAACACATATGTAAGTTATAATCTCTCTCGACAACCCGATCTGGATATATTTTTCGATAAGATGGCAAGATTTAGCACTGTGGTCCTTGCCAATCTTAATTGCAGCATGTAATAATTTGGATTATTCTGTAAATTATGTGTTTAATTTGAACTTGAATAAATAAATAAATAAATAATAATTTTATAATACGTAATTAGAAGTAAGTTGTTTCTTATTGCTTATCTAAATGTTTATTTTTATAAGTAAGCCATAAGACGAACGTTTGTTTAGTTTGCTCATCCTCGGGGCACATAGCATAAATATGTAGATCTGTATTACATAATATGTTTTTTTTTTTAAATTATTGTTATTATGTATTATTTTGTCCCCAGCAAAGATTATTTTAGTAATTGGTGGATAGTGCTGTGGGTGGCATAGTTAATAATTAATCATTAGTGCTTTAGTTTTAGTTAATATATACAATGTCACTGTTTATTGTCCCAAAAAAAAAAAAGGTTGCTGAGTTTACCTGATGGTGAGCCAGCATTCTGGCTAGCGCGGCCTCCCACTCCCTAGCGACCGGCGCGAGACACAGCGCGGCTCGACAGCACACTACTACCGCCTGCTGCGACGATTCCATGCCCACTGGACCTGTCTGGACATTGACAACAACATCCGTGGTTAGTAACAGTAGTTATCAATACTACAATCGAATTACGCATCTTTCTATGAACGTTAGCACTCTTCTTTATGTAATATCTCTATGCTAATAGGGAAATATAATGGGAAATAAACGGAAACAAACTGGAACTAACAGGAAAAAAAAGAAGTGGAACTTACAAGATAACGGAAGCCTCATTTTTTGGAAGATGGAAATTTTACTTTTCTAAAATGCAAACGAAATTCTCTAAACTATCAAAATATAATTAACAGCAGGGCTTATTTTTTACAAAAGAAGTTTTTGCGGTAAAATATATTTTTCCAGGCCAGTTTTTTTTAAATCCGTTATTGGTTCTATAAGCTGGTCAAAACGAGTCCAAACTCCATCAATCTACTGCTTGTTACTGAGGAGTTCCGTTTTCCACCTTCCGTCTCCATCATCATATCAGCTCGCTCTCATAATATTGTATTGTCATCGGAACCTGACAGGCATGCCTAATTTCAACTCAATTGAACAACGGAAACAGGTCTAAAATTCTGTTGCAAGATTTGACCCGAACACACATACTTACATACATACATACAAACATTGCAAGTTAAATAAAAGCTTGTAAAACCTTCGACCAAAGTAAAATTAATGGACGGGCCCAAGATAATTTTGAAGCTTTAAAGTGAGCGCCGGCGCTCGCCTTGCTTCAGTCGCTCTCAATCTGTGAAAAGTACGAGACGTACATTCGTCAATACATGCGATCCAAATATCCGCAAAAAATATGCCTTGATATTATACAGGATTATAAGAAAAGGATATGCTAATGCGAAGATGACTCATAGTGTTCATAATTATAAACAGGTTTTAGTATGGGACCAATCCTGAAATCGAGAAAAAAATAACTGCTGTTCCATAGAAAAATGCGATTTCAGGATTGGTCCCATAGTAAACGTTGTTCATAATGATTAGTACTATGAGCCCTTATCGGCTTAACATACCCTTTCTTTATAACCCTGTATTATGATATTATATTTGCTATCTCTTTTTCGTGACAGATGTACTATACATACTTTTGGTAACGTATTGAAGCCTATATAAGGTCGAGTTTTAAGGAAGTTGTGTGGTTAGGGCCCGTCCATTCATTTTAGTTTGGTCGAAGGTAAAAACATCCCAAACGGACAAACAGGCATTTATCTTCATGCCGGAGACGCCGCACCACTTATTTACCTGTGCAGTATACTCCAATACACTGTAGAGAGTATCTTCGAAGGCGTCAGGTGTCACCTCTTGCAGGACCTTCTCTTGAGTCTCCTGAGACTCGGATAGAGCGCCCACAACTTGTAACTGAAAAAATACTATATAAACTTTATGCACATCTATAAAAGGTGTTACTGAGAGGTGTAACAATATTGAAAGGTATGTACTCATTACGGACAACTTTTACTATGGGACCAACGCTGAAATCGCGAAAAAATACCAACTGTTCCATAGAAAAATGACAATGACACTCGACAAAATTTTTGAAACAGCTGTTCTTTTTCGCTATTTCAGGGTTGGTCTCTTAATACAAGTTGTTCATATTGATGACTACATAGATACCTTTAAGTAACACTCCGTATATATAAAAGAACAAGCCCTATTCTAGGAATCAACGCACAGATCAAGCCGCTCCAAATAGATGTGAAATTTGAACCCAAATACTCCTCTAATGGTCAAGGTGAACAATATGAATGAATTTTGCGGAATTCCACCCCTAAAGGGTTTATCCCCAAACCTTGGAAATAAAATATGTTGTCATGCTAAACCAACGTTAATATTCGGTTTGTGTACTAAGTATAGAAAATCAAGCAAGGCACGACTCAGATTTTTTCAAAAATTAACCCCTAAAGAGGTATAACGGGGTGTTTCATTTACTGTAGCCACAGATCACACTAGATACCGCATTACGAGATTCGTTGTTCCTACAAAGTCACCAAAGTTTGAGACGCGGCGCGGGTCGCGGGGAGTGCGACCGAGCGTTCTCATCTCAAGGTTACGCCTACTCGCGCCTAACAATCAACAAATCGGAGCAATTTTGTATAAGTGTATTTAAACTGATGCGTGGTGCGCTTCGAGCGTCCTGAATGCAGAATCTAGGGTGTCACTGTGGCCTATTTTAGACTGGCATTAAAACTTTAAAACACTATCGTCGGGCCGTTTTGAACTGAGTCTTCATACTCATATTATAAATACGAATGTTTTTGCTTCTGTGTGTAAGTATGTAAGTGTGATTGTTCTCGTTAAACTCTGTAACGGCTGAACGGATAGATAGCTAGATATCTCTTTATTGTTCACACCAGAAATGACACTCAAAAGTCAAAGTCTAGTGTAACAACTGGCGGCCATATCGCTTAAAGCGATCTCTTCCAGGCAACTTTAGCATGGAGGGGATTTGTATGGAAGAGGTAAGGGACGGGTGTGCTATTAATTAGGGATTATTCTAGAAGCAAAAATAATAATAATAATATAGACTACATACCTACTGAAAATACGGATATAGATGAAATTTGGTAAATTTGGTATTTGGTTATACACTGGATTAACAAATAGGTTACTTTTTATCCCGGAAAATATTCGGTTTCTCTGGAATAGCGGGTGAAATCGCCGGGCGCAGCTAGTATTTAAATATGTAAGTATGTTAGTGTGTTTGTTCCCGTTCAACTGTGTAACGGATTTGTATGAAATGTAGTATGGAGGGTGCTTATACCCTGGATTAACACATATGTCTATTTACCAAAAACAAAATACCCGACTGCACAATATAGCCTATGTCACTCCGGACATAAAGAGGAATCCAGCTACACCACACTCTTCGAAATCGGTCAAGCCGTTTAAGCTATAACCGTTTACTATAGTACAATAACGTACTCGCATACACCCCAAAAACGTTAGCCTCCTTCTTGTGCAGTCGGGTAGAAAGACTTACCCACTGCACCCCCGCCTTGCCCGGCTCCAAAGCTGGTGGAACGAGTAACCCAGGCAGCCCGTCGCTGATCACCGATATCAACTCCTGGGGGAGGCGGCCTTCATCTGTAACCGGTCGGTTTCTGCATCAGCCTTTAAACAGCGATATCCCAGCGGTGGGACGCTGGGACATCGGCCCACCCTCGAAGGGTGTTTTTTTTATGATTCTGAGGATACGAGCAAGTCGCTCATCTGATATTAAGCGTCACGCTTGGCCGTAACAGGTCAGTGCCACCCAGAATTTCGAACATCAACAGTAACTGTACAAAAGCATGCGCGGCGTTGCACTGCGCTCTTCACGCTGAGATATTAGATGTTAAATCTCTCTGTGGCCAGAATTTTTTTTTGCTGGAAATATTTCCCTTAATAATGTTTACCCACTATTGCTTGGCGGTTGAATAACTGGAAATAGGTGTTACTTCCCCAGGTAGAAACTTCCAAAATGTCCTAGCATTACAGAAGTTTATGGTTGATCCTTGGTCGATCAGTACCAACATCAACATCATCATCATCATCATCAGTACTTACACACTTACATCAACACTTACATACACCCCAAAAAATTACCCTCCTTGGGCGATTAAACAATGAGCCCGGTGCAATAGGCTTTTTACCTTAAATTTAAGTCTATTAATAGTTTGTTTTCACTAATACTAAATAGTTCATTGATTTAAATATAATATAAATCTAACTCAGTTTTTAAAAGACTTACAGAGGCGTTGCTAGCCTGAAAGAGTTATTCACACAGTATTGGCGTATACAATATTTTAGACTGTGTCTAGTTTGTACGTATTTTATTATTATGTCAAATAGAACTTTTAAAATAAAAAAACCCTCCTTGGGCAGAGAGACCCGCGACGACTAAAGGGTTAAGAAACCGAATTTTCTAACCTTTATATTGCAGTACGATAGCAGCGAAGAGTTCCAAAGCCTCGGGCAAGCACACGCGACTCGCCTTCATACAGAGGCACACTAGGGGCGAGTGGTGACAGCGCAGCGCGTATAGATCTGAAACGGACATTACAGGGCATTACTCCTTCATGGGGAGGCCTACGTTCAGCAGTCGTCTTCCGTCTTGATGAGGATGATGATAAATAAATGATTATCCTGACTAAACTTATAAATGCGAATGTAACATTTTTCCATCTGTGTCTGGGTGTTTGTCGCGTTATAACGGTAAAACGGCTCAACGGATCGAGCTGAATTTTTGCATAGATATAGCTCAAAGGCCGGAGACGGACATGGGTAACTTTTTTGTTGTAGGTTCACCCGAACGAAGTCGCGGGTAATAACTAATTAAGAATAGAGTATACCGCCGTCTTGTCTATACAAAAAGCGAAGTCTGATACCCAGCCCTAAACGTTATCCGATTTCGATAATTGTTATATATTACTAGCTGTTACCAGCGACTTCGTTCGCGTTATCCTAAAAAAAAAAATAGCCCATGTCCGTCTCCGACCTTTATCTATGCAAAAATTTAGCTCGATCCGTTCAGCCGTTTTACCGTGATAACACGACAAACACCCAGACAGAGAGATGGAAAAATGTTACATTCGCATTTATAATATTAGATAGGATCTACACCGTGAAAATTTCGCTATTTTTTTTTTTGCTTCAAAGATACGACGAAGAAAAGTAATTGTTGTTAGGATACCAAAAACATTTACTGAAATAGCAAAAAATAACGGTATAGATTATAGTTTATCCAAGCCATTGACACCAAAAACAAAAGATTATTTTAAGATTTAGGAAGTGATTACAGACTGCTCCCGAAACGCTAATTTCATCTAAAAATTAAGAAAATTCACTAACTCTCTCTATCGCACGCACGAGAAACAGAGCGACAGCTATACAATTTCAAATATCGAATGCGCCAAAACCCCGCTGCATGATAATGAAAAACAGGAATCATCATCGGCCAGAAAGTCTACTGCTGATCAAATGCAAACCCCCTAAAGGGGGCCATTTATTTTGCCGGCTTATAAAGAGAGTGAGAGAGAGATAGTGGAGACTCACCGAGATTAACCAATACAGTGAGGAATTTGAGGGTGCTTCTGAGACAAGCCGCTGCGTTCTCGGGCTCCCCCTTGTCGTCAGGAGCCGACTTGCACAGCTCGTCCACATCCTGCAAACGGACAATACAGGGTTATAAGGAAAGGATATGCTAAGCCGAAAAGGACTCATAGTACTCATGATCGAAATCGAAAAAAAAAAATCAGCTGTTCCATACAATTTGTCGAGTGTCATTGACATTTTACTATGGAACAGCTGACATTTTTTTCTCGATTTCCGGGTTGGCCCCATAGTAAAAATTGTGTGTAATGATGAGTACTATAAGCTCCTTTCAGCTTAGCATACCCTTTCCTTATAATGTATTCTTATATTCCTTATAAATGAATATGAATCGCTCCCGAAGACCAAGACTGGTGAGAAGTACACAAAATTTGCGCACTACTTAAAACGTTAACTTGTATATATATATATATATATATATATATATATAATATATTATGTTACTCGGTGACGAGACGAGCAAGTCGCTCATCTGATGTTAAGCGTCACGCTTGCCCATAATAGTTCAGTGCCACCCAGAATTTTGAACTTAAGACGAGGACTGATCGTGATTTGAAATGAGTATTGTCCCGCTCAAAGTTCTAAGGTATAAAGTTGATTATCGCATATCATACTTGATGAGAAAACGGTAACTTGTAGTTTTTCATTGCTTTTTTGCCGAATATCGGAAATATAAAAATCAAATAAAAAAACTACCTGGTTCGCCGTATAAACCTACTAACGCCGTACTAACCTGGATATTTAATTTGTAAAAGAAAATTTGTAGTTACCGCTGAAAATTCAAAGCATTTGATTTCAGAAAGGTTTTTCAGGGGGTCATTTTGCGATTTTTTATTTTGTAACTAAGACAGATTTTCAAAATTTTATTCGGTTAAACGTAATTTCAGTTTTATTTTTTATCTGCAGTATTTTTTTGACCTGATTAAGTAATCTCGTCACTTCGAACAAAGCCCTGAAAAATGCTACTTTTTGTTGTTTTACGATTGGACCTCGCCTTAAACAGTTCAAAACTATGCGCGGGAATGCACTGCGCTCGTCACCCTGAGATGTTAGATGTGAAATATCTGTGTGCCCAGTAATTGCGCTGGAAAAATTGCCCTTCAATCCGGAACACAGTAATGCTTGCAAACGACCGCTTGGCGGTTGAATAACCGGCAAAGGTGTGGTACTTCCCCAGGCGGACTCTGCAAGAGAGCCCTACCACTACAGTACAGGTTGTTAGGGAAACGCTGCCGAAAACGAAGTCTTGTGACAGTGCTGGCGATCGCTGCCACGAAACCACAAAAAAAAAAAACAGAAACCGCGAAAAAAATATCAGCTGTTCCACACATTTTCTCGCTTGTCATTGACATTCTATTTAACAGTAGATTTATTTTTTCTCGATTTCAGTTTTTTTTTGTAACATCTCAATGCCACCCGGAATTATGAACTGAGCCCCGCAATTTCACTCGCTATTCTACAGAAACCGAATATTTTTTTCAGGATAAAATGTAAATCATAAATGTTGAATGGATTCAATTTCGAAAAGTAAAGAGACAGTGAGCAACACGGTCCGAAGTCGGCCGGTTGTGTTGATCATTGCAAATAATGGAATGATTATCAACTAGCTGCGCCCGGCGGTTTTACCAGCTATTGTACAGAAACAAATATTAAAATAATAAAAAAAAAAATATTGAAACAAAAAATATTTTATATTTTATATGATTAATATTTTTTAAACAAATATTTTTAAACAAGTACTAGTCACCTTGAGCCCGGCCTGTAACGCCGGCGCGAAGTGCGGGTACGCGAGCACGAAGCCGCGGAGGTTGCTGTCTCCGCACAGGTCCTTTATAAACGTATACGCGTGCAGAAGCCGGACCGAGTCGCGCTCACTGGAACAACCATTATAGGTCACTAGCTGTGCCCCGCGGTTTCACCCGGTATCCTACAGAAACCAGATAATTTTCCGAGATAAAAAGTATTATGTGTCAATCCAGGATGTAAGCTGCCAGATACCAAATTTCATTCAAATCCGTTCAGCCGTTACAGAGTTGAACGGTAACAAACACACTTACATACTTACAAACTTTCACACATAATTTCGCATTTATAATATTAGTGTGACTAGTTCTGTGAACAGAGTGCAGAGTGTGAGTTTTTCTAATTGCGTATACCTATTCGATCGCGTTTACGTGAACTATGATTTGTATGAAGTAAAAGCAGGGCCATCGAGATGACGCTAGACAGCGCTGCTCTTCACATCACACTAATATTATAAATGCGAAAGTTTGTGTGTAAGTAAGTAAGTGTGTTTGTTCTCGTTCAACTTTGTAACGGCTGAACGGATTTGAATGAAATTTGGTATGGAGGTTGCTTACTACCTGGATAAACGCAGGCTACTTTTTATCCCGAAAAAATATTCGGTTTCTGTAGAATAGCGGGTGAAACCACGGGGCACAGCTAATGAGCTACAAATATTTTAAAAAAAGCATACGTAAATACGTTATACATTTACAGTTTTTGTATGAAACTGGCGGCAGTCTAATTTTGGAGTTCCCCGTGGAGTATGCGCCTTTCATACTTACATGACGGCCATGTTGAAAGTGGACATAGTACAGCAGAGGTAGCTGTGTACGTCCGCCTGCCGAGTGGCGGCCGAGCCCCGCGTGGCGCCCGACAGGCACAGCAGCAAACGGCACACTTCGACACCGCCATATCCACCATCCTAGGAATTTGACAAAACTCATGATCTAAAAAAAAACCAAGACTCCAGATTACGTCCATTTCCGCTACTGTGTCGTGTATCTTTGCTCTATGTCCTGAGGTAGATGCGTAGTTCTGAATCTTTCAATCAATTAAGACACCCTCAAACTTACACACGCACACTCACGAACATACCCCATCTCTGCGAACCGTGACTCTTACGAGGACTTGTGTATCGCAGAGATGATACACAAACACATTCACCCTCACACCCATTCATAAATCACTACACACCCACACTCTTGTCTGGCAAAATTTTGAAAGCTTCTTAGTTTTCAAAATTTTATATAAATTTTATTTCTGGTCATCATACCAGGGGGAGCATGAATCTCTGAAAGTTTTAGCTTAATTCAGAGATCCGAAACCCACATATATTTTTGAGGTCTATGTTGGAAATAAAGAAATTTAGTATTTTGTATTTTTTTTGTATCTTTGTCTTACGTGTTTGATATACACACTATGTTATTAGTCGTTTTTATTGGCCCCGCGACTTCGTTCGCGTGGACCTGAACTATGTGTGGGATAGTAGCTCTCAAAAGGGGGGACTGATTCGAATGTGTTTTATCTGGGGATACGGAGTGCCCATTCCAAGTCCAGTGAAAACAAGGGCACGGCCATACCATCCTTTTCTCAAAGCAACTCACAGCGCTTTTAATTTATATTTCAAGCCAGGTTTCAATACGGTTATTCTTGGCTATGTTAGATGAAAACTCTGCAAGAGTCCTACCACTAAATAAACATTACGTCGAGGTACATAAATGAAATAGTTTTTAGCGTGGTTAAGTCCTGACAACAAACTTTAAATTAGGACCCTCCGTCTTGGGCAGTCGGATAAAAAAAAAACAAAGAAATCTCACCTTCAAGTTAATCAAATGCACCACAAACTCCTTGGTGTCGACGGTTCTCATCAGTGCGTAGATAGCGGGCAGGTTTCCATAGCACACGTTGACCAGCACTGTGAGCGACCTGTGCCCTATAATCCGGTGTTGAGGGTCTGACATTTGCAGTGGGGCGGTGATCCATTCTGTCAGCTGCTTCATGAGGCTGGAGAGGTACGACTCTTGCCAGCTAATCTTCATACCATAGGATATCTCCTGGAATAAAAAACAATAAAGTACTATCGACTGATTGACAGGCAAAGCCCTGCAAGTGGGTGGGTTTTGAATAGGAGTTTCTTATAGGTTAGTCTTATAGTCTTATAGTCCTAGATTCTGCAAACATGACGATCGAAGCACCCCAGGCATCAATTATTTTTTAATATAAAAGACCAGCCCTTGTCTAAGTATCAAAGCACAGACTAAACCGATTATGATACAGGTGTTAAATTTAAAGCCAATACTACTAAAAAATCCTAGTTTGAAAAAGCCTTCGATTTCATCAAGACCTGAGGAGTAATGGCAGTCCCTTCAGCGATGTCATGTCGACTATAGGTTAGGTATGTCGAGGTGATAAAGTGTCTGTATAGAAACGCCACCATGTCAATCCGACACGAAACCAGTCCAATTGCAGAAAGGCGTGAGGCAGGGAGACGTTATTTCTCTGAAACTGTTCACGAACACATTAGAGGACGTTTTCAAGCTCTTGAATTGGAACGGATTCGGCATTAACATTAATGGCGAATACATCACTCACCTTCATTTTGCCGATGATATAGTCATCATGGCAGAGTCGCTAGAGGACCTCAATAATATGCTCAACAAGCTCAGCAGCGTTTCTCAACAGGTGGGTCTTAAAATTAACAAGACGAAAAACATTTCAAATGCCCATGTTGTACCCGTACCCGTGGTCGTTGGGAAGGATACTCTCGAAGCTGTTGACCAGTATAACTAAAACTACCTTTGACAGACTGTCCACTTAGGTAAGTCCAACATCGACAAGGAGGTCTCCCGAAGAATTCAACTCGGATGGGCAGCGTTTGGGAAATTGCGTGACATCTTCTCCTCTAAAATCCCGCAGTGCCTCAAGACAAGGGTCTTCAACCAATGTCTGTTGCCAGTGATGACATAAGGAACTAAAACATGTTCCTTGACTGCTGGCATTTTGGAGAAACTCAAAGCCACACAGCGGGCAATGGAGAGACCTTTGCTCGGGGTTTCTTTGCGCGATAAAATCCGATCCGGATATTCGCCAAAGAACCAAAGTCATCGACGTAGCTTTCAGAGTTTGCAAGCCGAACTGGCAATGGGCAGGCCACATCACTCGAAGAAAACCGATAACCGATGGGGTAGAAATGTTGAGTTACTTGAGTGGCGACAACTAACCAGAAGACGCAGCGACACTCCCACAGGTGGACCGACGACATATGGCCCAAGCACCCTTCGAGGTAGGCCGATATCCCGGCAGTGGGATGTTAAAAGGCTGATGCAAATGAATAATGCACACTAGTAACAGTCTGTTTTGTTTGTTTATATTCTAGTAATATTTTTATTCTTATTCGAAATAAGGGTGATAAATACTGCACTGACGTCCTGCATGGAATGTATTGTGCATTTGCGCTCCAGTGTCTACCCGAGACAACCCAGGTCCTTGAAATACCGGAGCGAGGCTCTGGGCAGCTAGCACAGTTGCTCCAGTGCTGCAAGCAGTTTTTCAATTTTTTCATGGATGACTTATGCTGTTAACCCCTAACGGCCTCTACTGCTTTACTGGATTTTTCGCTGTGGCATGGCACTGGAGCCATTTAGCAATAAAAATAAAAAATCTTTATTTTGAGCTGTTAACAAAGCTTAAAAGAAGTTCATATATATGGCTATTGGTTTTAATATTAAATATTAAAGTACCTGCATAACAGATAGAAGCTTTATTTTCTTATCATTTGATATTGCGTCGGACAGCAGTCTTGCCAGTATTGGCATGAATCTGGAATTATTACAAAAAAACATTAATAAAATAGAAAAAAAATCTCTCCCTAATTTCCAATCTTTCAATTTTTCCCACAGTCCTATATCAGTTTTTATAATGCACTCTACTTTTTTTAAAAGTTTAATCACAAACGATTCAGACATTTTATAAAAAGGTAGGAGACAGTAGACAGAGTTATTGCATTTTTAATATTGTTAGCTTCGCCCCTTCATATATCACATTCACACTAATATGTGTAATTCTGTAAGTGTGTTCAGTCCCAGTCAACTCTTTAACGGCTGGACAGTGAAATTTGAAATTTGGTATGGACGTAGCTTATATACCATGGATTAAAACATAGGCTACTTATATCCCGGATAAATATACTATTCCTATGGTATAGCAGGTGAATCCGCAGGATGCTGCTGGTACCTGATAAAAATGAACAGCAAACAATTTGATTACAGTTGTTTTTTTCCTTACTTTTAAAATGTATTATAAAATATTTATTTTAAAATCTTATTTTGGCCCTCGTAATATATTTCTTGTATTGGCCCTCACAAAACCCACCACAAAGATTGGTATGAATGATGAATTTACTTGTAAGTGTGTGTAAGTGCGTGCCTCGCACTGGGTTCTATCGCAGCGCGCGCCAGCACCGCCACGCCGGCCCAGTGAGGCCCACGCCCATCGCACATTACACGCCATAGTGAGCTGAAGAATGCACACACTTCCGAGCGACCCGGGGAAAAGATCGTTAAATCGCAAGATGATGCTATGAGCTGAAATAGTCAAAACTAGAATATAGATAATGTGGATGGTCAGTTTGTAGTCGCATAGAAAAATGATACGAGAAGAATGACAACCTCATACAAAAGTGTATCTGAAAAAAACAGCATAAAATTGATGAAAGTTGGCGCGTTACATATTTAGTCCGTGAATGTTCAAACAGCTATAGCAGCTCATGAAAATATGGTTAATAGTAATGGTGTATGGTTTAGTTCCAATTAAATTGCAATATAAGACATAAAAAAGATGATACATTTCCAAAAATAATGTTTTTAGTGACATCTCTTGAGAAAGCGTGTTTTTCAAATAAAATATGATATGATTTTGCATTAGTATGCAAAAATAATCATAAAAAGTATCGTTTTTTTCCACACTGTACCATTACAAATGATTTGGCTTGGCAAATAAGTTTCTAGTTCAAGTCGAGCAGAAATTATGACGATGAATTCACAGTTTAAAGCACTAGCACATCTTACGTCCTTATCAGTTACTAAAATTGGATTACACATCTTTCTATGGCCATTGGCACAGTGCTTTATATAATTTCTCTATGGTAGTGGTAAGACTCTTATGCAGAGTCCACCGGGAATAGAAACCACAGCACTAAGCAGGAAATTAATGTTCATAAAATGGTTTTATATCTAATATCTCAGTGTGACAAGTGCTGGGCATCGCCATGCTGGGATTAGAACTGTTGAAAAACAAAATTCTGTGTAGAATAGAACTGTTAGGGACGAGTGTGACGCTTACCATCAGGCAAGCTACTCGCTCGTTTATAGTTGCATTTTTTTTATTTCATTTTTACAAGACAAAAAGAGTTGACAACATTTCATCATGGCTTTTGTGTTAGGCTTCAAATGTAACAAGCTTCCTAGTCAGTCTTCATGATGAACCACTGAGATGAAATTTGCCAGAGGTATGGCAAAATCTAACAAGATCATCTCATTTCAAGGTTTAGTCGCGAAAAGGTAACAGCTAGAGGAATAAGAACACGCTGTTTTTATGATTCGCCTACAAGCCTTTGATATGGATCCCGTATCTTGTGAATAGGATGGAAAATAGGCAACATCTCAGGATGAACTTACACCAAGATATCTTGTCATCAAGTTTACAGCTGATTCACTGTGTGTCGCCTCAAATTCACGAGCGGCAGTCACAAATGATTTCAAGTTTACAAATTTTCCTCCATCGGTAGTATTAGTGCTGTTTTCCACCCCGTCCACTTCCATTTCAAACGAAATCACAAAATTTACGAAATAATTTTAACAACTTCTGAAAAGAAAATCTGTCTATTATCGATGATAATACTATGAGATTGTACTATATTGGCAAATCTAATTAAAAAATACAGTGAAATTGTGTAAATATTGTAAAATTGTTGTGTAAAAATTCAATTTCAACTGTTTTCACCGTCAAGTCAAGATTTTCCGGCCATTTTGAATGTTTACGAAATGCTTGTGCATGATTGGTTGCTTAGTTTATACAGATAATGGAAAATCTTTCATTCCACCCAAGCATTCCACAGACTAACGTATAATTTTCATTCTTGTTTTATGTACATTGCGTGCTAACGGCGCATAGTTAAAGTTTTTTTAATAATATTTAAAAAAAAAAAAAAATAGTTTTTTTTTTTTGCTTGTCTTGTCTCCTTGAAGTTCAAGTCTAGTTGTCCCTTTCACACGATGTCAGGCCTCGCTACATGGCCTGACCTGACATTGTTTGAAAGAGATATATAAGCTTCTGGGGGAGCGAAAGGGAGAAGCTATAACCTTAATAGTTTGTTTCTTTTGCTCCCGTGAAATTCAAATCTAGATGTCCCTTTCACACGATGTCATGTCAGGCCATGTATAGACACCCTAAGCCGTTTGGCTTACACATTTATACACATATCATCAATCTTAGACGAAGTATGATACAAGATCCATGTCATCAAGGTGCGGGTATCGTGAAGGTGCGGGTAATGTGTTTGTGTAAACACATTACCCGCACCTTCACGAACGTTCGATAGTTGGTCCGCGACTTTCCAAAGGTTGCCCACTTATGAAATAAGGCTTCAAGTTTGTATAATCAACCTCTAAAGCAAGTACATGCTTTAGAGGTTGATATCAAAAACCAAAACAGGTAGTTCTTATTTTCTTAGTGTAAATGTAAAGTTTCATGGCGTAATTTCGTACGTGATTCTGATTCCGAGAGCATACCATCCCGCTCGTACCGACTTAGTCGCAGTATGCGTGGTGCCATCACGCAATATCGCTTTCAGAGTTACGGGATAAGCCCGCTGTACTTCACGGTTGTTCCGTATATCCGAGCGAGTACAAAAAACAATGAAACTACGTCTCTGTCGGGAGTGAACCACAGAGTACCTTTTATATACGGAAGAAGAATATATTTTATATACGGAAGTGAACGCAGCCCAATCACACTATTTGACATGTAGAGCTTTTTTTTTTACATTTTGTTTGTTTTTCTTTTCAAAAATTTCGCCGCAAACTGCGCTCCTCGTAATATCGTTGTTTTATACTGAAACATCTACGAATTGAGAATCTAGATTTTAGCTATGGGTGTCGATGTCGAAACTATCTCTCCCGGCAATGGTAGCTACCATTCCCTATAACATGATTATTTTTAGTTCCTAACCACAACTGTTTTAAGCGTAATTCTGCTTTTTCAGGCTCCACGTACCCTAAAGCTGGTCAAACTGTCGTAGTTCATTACACAGGGACGTTACAAAATGGTAAAAAGTTCGATTCGTCGAGAGATAGAGGTCAGCCGTTCAAGTTTACCCTAGGCAAAGGAGATGTAATAAAAGGATGGGATCAAGGACTCTCTAAGGTAATTCTACTCAATCTCAGAACTCACTCAAATTTAACATAAGTGTAGTATGTTGAAGACCGGACTTAGGTACATATACAATACTTTTTTCTCGAAAGTTTCACGGAACCGGTATTATCACTTGGTGAGAAACAATATTAATTTTCCAGATGTCGGTGGGAGAGAGAGCGAGACTCACATGTTCTCCTGACTTTGCCTATGGTTCCAGAGGACATCCTGGAGTTATACCACCTAATTCTACCCTTGTTTTTGATGTTGAACTTTTAAAAGTAGAATAGTGCTGTTGTTAATTTATTAGGGTGCTGTTCGACGTTCGAATGATTAATCGACAATAATACTCAAATTACCACCTCCATCAGGTCCAATTCATTTAAGCACAGTCACTGGTGCCAACAATTGACAATTGTTAGGTTACTGCATTATAGACTGGCCTTGAGAACACAAACCCTTAATATATTCGTCTTTGTTGTAAATAGTGTTGATCCCGATGTGCCACTTTCTAAACTAAATTTGACAACTCTAGAAATCTTCACAATCTTTTTCTCCCATATTGAACTAAAAAGAGACAGAGGGGGGGTGGTGAGACCTGCACTGGCACCATGCTTGGGGAGTTTTGTGCATTAGACAAACATTATATTATATCAACATTATTTGAAGTGGAACAGCACCAGAGTTCTATGATAAGGCCTCCGGTCTAAGAATGCTGGATAAAAAGGTATTTATTTTAGTATTCTTTAAAACTGGTTTGTGACTTATTCGTAAAGAGTGGAGAGCTGTATACTAAATATTCTTGTTATTTAAAGTGGCTATAAATTATCTGACGTTTATAAAATTTGATCTAAAGCCTTTGAGGAAAGAATGTCTAAGGGTGCCTATACATGGCCTCACCTGACACCGTGCGAAAGGGACAGATAGACTTGATTTCACGGGAGTAAAAGAAACTAACTACTAAGGTTATAGCTTCTATTTTTCGCTCCTCAGAAACTCATATATAGCCATCTCTTTCACACGAAATCAGGTCAGGTAATGTAGTGAGGACTTAAATGAATTTCAAAAATGTTGAAAATTTGTGCACAATATTTATACTTTGACCATACCATGATCATCACAATTATCATTGTATTTTAGTTGTTGTAAAGTGCATTACTTATTTATGATTCTACATTTCATCACAAAATGTATTGTATTTGGAATTTTGATGAATTACCTAACTTTAAGAAAGCATTATGTATAATGAAATTGTTCACCTATTTAGCATTTATACATTTAAACTTAATATTTCTGTTATTTAGTACTAAAATTAACTGCTAAGCTCATTAATTAAGCTTTCTAATAGACTTGAAAAATTCCTTAGAAGTACAAAATTATACTCATTTTGCTACTAAAATGCTAGGCTAGTTTTATATTTTATCCACTATGGATTGTTATTCTTATTGAAATAAAATAAACGGGTTTAATTGTAAATTTTATTATCTTTGGTATTTTATCCCATAAACTTAACCCTATATACTCGACTCGACGAAACTCCCGGCTTAGTTGAGCATGTGCTCCTGAATGAAACGCCAGAAAAATTATATGCCTCCTTATATTACGAACAAAACTAATATTAATAGGTTATCTGACTTATTGAAAATTCCCACAACACAGCCTAGAGCCAAGGGGGCGTCAGGACTGCCTTTAATTTACTTCATTATCATTAGGCACTTCTGCACACAAAGCTTGAATCCAAGTAATGTAATGTTTCTATGGCAAATAAATTTTACTTCTGATTTAAAAAAAGGCTCAGATCACTATCTGTACTACGTATAATAAAAACTAGCCTGCGCCGGTGTGAGCAAGCTGCTGGATTTCTGGAAGACACGGGGTGGCTGGACTAGCTGCAACCGGGATGACACACAAAAGTGGTCTAATTGCGGGAATAACCCAGTTCACAAAGTGCCAAGTAGGTATGTAAAAGCCTGGCAATGTTGTTGATGTTAAATTGTATACACATAGATCAGTAGGCCTATACCATACTTATTTGTTAACCATGGTACTCCAAAAAGAACCAGCATGTTAACACTGTTAAATTTTCATAACCATGGTACCTCAGTAGCACTCGCTTGGTTGAAACTCCCTTATAAAAAACTCGAATCAAGTCCATTATGAAAAATATTACAAATCTCCTGGATAATAATTCATCAATGGCACAACAGTGTTCTTTGTAAATGGTGTACGACATAAAGCACAGCTTTCCAATGCTCCGTAACAACACTGCATGCAGAATATATGGCCACAGTGAAGCACGCAAGGCTGTGCCATCTCTTCCAAACATGCCACACAAGCTTTCGAGCTATCTACTTCATTAGGGAAGTCTTTCATCTGTTCCATGTATTTCTTCGCCGTGTACAAACTCTGGCCACATGAAATAAATGCATGTAACAATGTGACTATACCTAATAGCCTCAGATGGGCATAGTATGCAGCAGCAGCTGGCCTAACATGAACGTAATCTATGCCAGTGACACTTTTCCCAATTTGAAGTGGGCCTCCTTTGATATAAGATAAAGCGCGATGTATATTTTCAAGCTGTGGTATGATACTCCCTAATGTTTTTAAAAATATCAAAGATACATTTTGTGCTTCAGAAGTTAGACTTGCGTTCTTTTCGACTTTATTTACTAAATGACGGAGCAGCTTTCTCGTAAAGTTTTCACCGAAAGCAGAGAGTAAAATGCTGAGGAGTCGATTGAATTTCGTCGGCAGCTTGTTGTATGTTTCGTCGACTTGTATGATTCCAGAATATTCTTCGCCGAGTGTTTGGAGGTCTCGTAGAGTTGTAAAAGACTTGTAGAGCACGGATGATGCTGGAACAGCTTTGGATGCGTGGTGCGAAGGCAGTAGTTTCGCAAGAGAATCTGCGAGTTGTTTCTCGTAAAGGTCATCCTTTTGCCAGGCACGAAGTACCTCGGCCGGTTGGGCTGCAGGTAGTGCCATTGTTCCTAATACTTAGATATCAGTTAGGTACACGGCTACACGCCTATTGCAAAAACTTTAGTTTGAATTTTATAATACTCATCGCTATTCGCTTATCGTTTTTGTTATCAAAATAATAAGTAAGTGTTGCCAAATTGTGAAATTGCCTCACCTAACAGAATATGGGTGTAGTGTTTTCCTTTGCCATTTCTTCTTTATATTTTTGTTTATATGACAGAATCGTACTTTTTTGATATTGTTTCAAAAGAAAAGGGTATATGGTATCGAACAAAGAATCAAACTATTAAGGTTATAGCTTCTCCATTTCGCACCCCCAGAAACTTATATATAGCCATCTCTTTCAAACGATATCAGGTCAGGCCATGTAGCGAGGCCCGTATCATAGTATTTTTTTCCATTCTAGGAACAATTCACAAATTCCGTAGTTATGCCTTTGACAACAAAAACAGAAACACAAAACAAACAGACAGAAAAATGAAACGGTACTGAAAAATATGTTTCGGTAAATCGTAAAAAAATATGTTAAAATCCCGATTTTTCGGTACCATTGGCATTTGGCAACGCTGTATAATAATGTGATGTCAACGTCACATCGAGATGTCACTCAACTGCTATAATATTTTTTTCCGCCAAAAGTACATGCCAGAGGCATTTAGGCGCTTTGTCTTCTTATTTTTTGATATAGTGGTTTTTTAGTAAAGTGGCGGAGATTTCGCTACAATTATATGTAGTTTTGGAAACAACGCGAATAGTCTAAAAAGCAAGGAACATAGTACACCTTACAGCAACACGGGTATTGGCCCGTTACCCGCGTCGTTCTAAGTACTCTGCTAAAAAGCATACGTCAAGAACATCAACAAATGTCCCAGATATTTATTATCAAGGGCGAGGGCATCGAGGAACACGGAGAGGCGCTTGCCGTCTCTCTGGATATCTCAAAGATCCTCGATAAGGTTTGGTATGATTGCCTCATTTGCAAGCTTCCTTCGTCCGGCCTGCCTACTAGTTTTTGCGTATGGTTGTCGAAATTCCTGAGGGATCTGTAAATTCGGGGTGATTCCTCAAATCAAATGACCATCAGTGCCAATGTTTCTGAGGAGTCGGTGCTCTGTAGGACATCTTCCTGCTGCTTAAAGCCCGGAATCTTAATATCTACGGGCTACCAAACGACAGCTCAGTTGTAGGTTGTAGAGAGCCACACACCTACGTACCTATATACAACACACGAGCCAGCGGGCTACAGATCCATAAAGTCGATAGTTTATGTCCTTCACGCCAGAATCCTCACTTCTAAAAACTTCATGAAAATCTGTTTTGAAAGAGCCAACAATTTGTCAGAATTAGTTTGTCATCAAAGACCACAGACATAAAGGGGTAGACACCTAATCAGCAAATCAAACTATCCTGAAAGAAAGCACACAGGTATTGACGTACCTGTCAAATCAAATTAAGAGCTCCATACAGTTGTAATTCTCATCTCATACTGATAAAATCTCCGAATAATGTACACTGTTAGCCAAAAAGCGTCAAAGCAAACGGAAGGAAAAGAAGTTGGTAATTAAACAAATTATACTTTACGCATTTGCTTATTTATTATTATTTTTAAATAGCGCGTAATTATAATCGAATCTAGAACTACATCTATAGCATAAAATTTTCAAACGGTGCGCGCGACTTCGCCTTCTTTCACTGATTGGAGCAAACCATAGAGAAATTATACTAAGAGTGCTAATGTCTATAGAAAGATGCGTAACTCGATTGTAGTACTGATAAGGACGCAAGATGTCGCTAGTGCTTTAATCTGCAACAAAGGTTCTGGGGCCCTATTCGGAGAAATGACATTTTATCTCGGTCACTCTCACTCCCATTAAATTCTAAATTAGAGAGACAGTGACCGAGATAAAATGTCATTTCTCCGAATAGGGTCCCTGCTTGACTTGAAATAGAAATCCAAGCTAACTCTTATAAATTATTAATGGCACGGAGAAAAAACGCGACTTGTTATGAATATTTTTGCATTAAATTAATATCAATAAAATTATTAATTTTATGTTTTATTTGCAAAACTCGAGAATCTAGTTCTCAAGAGATGGCGCTGAAAACATTATTTTAGGAAGCCTATATGTACGTCGTGTATTTGCAATCTTTTTTAAATAGCGGACATAGTCTAGTACTGTGTAAGCGCCATTAGCTTTAAGCAGATTTTTCGGGGGGACATTTTTTTGTATAACCGTGTAGATTTTCTTTGGAACAAACCAAGTGACAAAAGACAAGGTCAAGACGAGACATGGGACAAGAAGATGTCGCGCGCGCCGGATAATCATTATATTAGTTTTTTTTCTCTTGCCAATCACGCTAGTAACACTCCTTGAAAAAAAATAACGATAACATCTTATGTGATCGAAATCGGAACTATAGTCGGAATAACTGACTCAATTTAATTTCCCTGTAATATTGTACAATATCCGGCAAAAATTTTGAGCAATGAGTCTTTTTGCTCAAGATGTTTGCCGGTTAATGTAACAAAATTGTGTCAAACCGTATCATAGTGTATATGTATAGTCTATAGAAAAATTGTTAAAAGAAGTGGTGGTAAGTGTGAGAGTGTGCGTGTCAGGTCCGCCGTCGTTTGGCGGGCGCTGTGGCGGGCGGAGTCGACGTGTTGGGGCGGCGGCGCCCGCGGCGACCGCTATCGTCCTCTATCAGGGGGGAGTCCAGGGCTGGAATATTATAGATGACAAATTTTTTTGAGTAACAAGTATCAAGTTTAGGCCCAATACGCAAAAACTGTTTTAATTTTATCACTGTTAACAATTTTAAAATACAAATGATGATGAAGCTACGAAGGTATTTAATCAGCTGGTAGCCCTGGCCCCTATTGCTTATTGGCCCGACGCTTATTAAAGACTTGGATGTCTTTAATTATTAAAATAATATACATAGCCAATTCATACATCACATTTAGTTCGAAGTCATTTACCAGCGGCGCCACCGGTTTAACTTTGAAAGCGTATATCTTGGAAGCGTGCCGCTGGAGGATATTTTGTCTCATACAAACCTTGTTCGTATTAGTGTCAACTATCGATCCATATAGGTTTAATGAAATGCCGTTTTTTTTAAGAAAAAATAAGATTGCGGACAGTAAGTATACCAGGCTTCGTACTAAAATATTCAGGCCTTTTAAAATGATTATTTACATACATAAATTACAGTATTGCATATTTTGCTTACCTCTTACCAATATTCTCATTTTAAAGTTCCACCTCAAAATTTATTTATTTTATATATAACTAGCTAAGCCCCGCAGTTTAAAAAAAAAAAGGCATCTTATGTAGTTAGCATAGTTTATCAAACTTTGTGTGTTGGAAATGTGAGAAACCCTTATTTTTTTTTTCTTTGTAGTTGGTAAGTTATTGTTTTTACCTTTTGGTTTAGAAGCCTTATCCCGTGAAGTTGATTTTCTACTACTCGTTTGACTGTCCCGGGGCCCAGACGCGTTCGAATCTCTCGAATCTCTTCTGCGATCTGTAATTAATAAAACAAAAAAAAAATTTGACAACGAGCAAACGTACGATTTTGATGACTATAAAAATTTATGGGATAATAAAAATAATAATTTTATATAATTGTCATATTCATTTACCTAATTATTATTGTGGTTTTGATATTACTATAAATAAATTTTAATTACCAATATTATTTTTATACACTATTTATATATTTGAAAAAGAATATAAATACTTACGGACCACCATCTAACAAACGAGAGAGAAAGAGATATTTTCCTCTTATTGATCTCTCGTAACGTTGGTCTACTGTCTGTAGTTTTCAGGTGTATTAAAGCTAATAATAATCTTACCATAATCTTTCTCTGATTTGACACTGGGAGTATCTGTAGAAGCATGCGAGCTGCCACTTTCTTTCCGAGACTTGGTTGCGAGCGCACTAATGCTGTCTTTTCTACCACCTGTTCAAACAAAGTAGCCTGAATGTTTGTACCATGCTGATAAGCGTCTTTGGACAATAACCGCGGTTCACTACCTCACCACCCGCATTCACCCAAAGTAATTTTAATGATCACAAGGTCTTGCGCACTTTGAACTAGCGGGCGTGGGTGCGGGCGCGATTTCAGGCGTTAGCACGCGTGTGACTTACCTCAAACCGCGAGAGTAATAAACGACTACACACGTTTGATATTGCCGCGAGTTACAGTCGCGAGCTTGCCCGCTACTTCCATCCGCCGCACCAGCGTTTTATACGTGAGCACTTGCATAGTATGCCATATCTTTAAAATTTCGTAAGCACGCTCGCACCCGCGCCCGCACCTGCTAGTTAGCGTGGATAAGCACTAAGGCCGCGCTTCTCTTTCACACATTTTTAACATTCTTTGAAGATAACATAAAGAAACTTAGCAGGAATTTAAGAAAAAGTAAACAGTATCTTTATAACAACATTGCCTGTTTTTGAAGCAACTTTCATGTTGATATTTTCTTCTGTGACGAATCAGAAGAAATTTTCATTGTTTTTTTTTTGTTTTTTTCATTTTCCTTCCCTTTCGCCATAATAGAAAATAACCGTAAAGATTGCTTTATTTTTACCCGAATTTTTGAAGCAAAACAGAGGATTATGATTTTGACTGTTATGTATGTGTGTATGTATGTATGTTCATCTGTTCCCACATTACTTGTAAACTACTTATTATAATTTAACAAATGAGGTACCGTTGGAAGCGTCTTCATCGTCCGCCTGCTATAATCTATGTGGCTGTGTGACGTCACATTAAATCGATTATAACGCCCTCTAGAGAACATAAAGTCACGGACTAAAACAATTTATGTCGTGTTTACTGTATAGTATCAAATGAAAGGGCTTAATTAGCACATTTCAAAAATACATATATTGTTAGCCGTTGTTCGCGGTTTTACTTGCAAGCACCCGATAAAACTAAAGACGTAGTAGACTAAGGACGTAGTCAGGCTTAGTTTTTCGACCTATATCTTGTTACTAGTACGTACGAAACTAGTAAAGAAAATTTTGTTGCGGTGCGCATTCTAGTCCTGCAGGTCTGGTAGGACGCAACCGCGCGATTTAGCGCTTATCACTCAATGACGATGCCCACGCCTGGTTCAGCCATATTACATTTCATTAATGCCACAGTACATTGACTACTTTCATACAAATACTAATTTAATATTTAGGAAACATCCAATTTTGATGAATTAGCACATTGTAACGATTTACTATAAAAACTGACGTGGTTTTGATACATTTTGTTTTAATAAAACTGTAATACTCACGTTAAATTGAGTCGTTACTTCCGACTCAATTTAACGTGAATATTCCCGTTTTATTAAAACAAAATGTAACGATTTACTTTATTGAAAACACCAATACAAAAAGTTCAAGTTATTTTGTAGAAGCTATTGCTCTATTGAACATCTCCATTGATAATGAAATAAATATTTAAAAAAAATATATAATGTATACTTTCCCCAACAAGTATATCAATGTATAAAATAATCAGCGCGTTACGAAAAATTGTATATTTTATTCCCGGTGTTACGACGAAAAAATAAAAAATCCCAGTATTCACCAGTGGAAGCCAAATAGGTGGTGGTCAACGAGAAGAAACCCCAATAGCAGTTTTTTTTAAACCTCAAGACAACAACAAGAATTCTTTGAGCATAGAAAAATTCTACGAGAAGAATGACAATCTCATACAAAATAGTGTAACCCCAAAAAAACTGCATAAAACTAGATGGCTCTTACGTATTCATTCAGCGAAATGTTCAAACCGATAGAAAAGCCGATAGTAGAAAATAATTATGGTTAATATAGAAACATAGAATTGGTTTAAGTCCGCAATTTAAGGTTTAGTTCAAATTAGTTTACGACGTACGAAATATGTTTTCGACGCCATCATTTGCACCAAAATATAAAATTAACTCAAAAATATTCATAACAAGAAGCATTTTTTTTTTCTCTGTGGCATTACTAATGAGTTTGCTTGGGTTTCTATTTCAAGTCAAGCCGAAATTGACGATCATGTCGCAGTTTAAAGCACTAGCGACAACTTATGTCCTAATCAGATAATACAATCGGGTTACACATCTTTCTATGGCCATTGGCACTCTTCTGTATATACTTTCCCTATGTAGTTGAGTAAGTGAAAGCATTGTTAAAATCACCATAAACTATGAACATGCCTTACAAACATTTTAATCAAGACAATGCCCAACCCAATGAGTATACATAAATAATTACTACCAACATTAAAACATAACTTTATCTACAACAAACACAATAAATAAAGTACTATAACCAAATACCAGTAAATTAGCTAACATAAAATCGAAACAAGAAAATATTTAAGGATGAAGACTGAATCAAGCCCACTGGATTCACTAAAAACCATGAAAAGTATTGTATTCTACCTTTAGGAGTATTATCTTTAGATGCAGTGCCCCTAGAACCACTTCTATTTGGTGTTGATGGCTTTGGTGATGGACTCCGACCATCTAAATAATCACATTGACTGATTTAACAAAAATCGTGTACTGCAATCCTAATATTGTAATTCAGAGGAATATAGATGCAGTCGTGTCAGGACCAATAAAGCTTCGAGGTATGAAAATTAATACGTTATTCTCGAGGAAAAAACTTTGCTTGAGTGATTCAGAACTCCCTTACAACTGTTAGTCCAAGAACATGAAGTAGCTTTGGTTGTTTGTTGCTTATCACGGCTAAAATGATCTTGATGAAATTTGATAAGGAGTTACTGTACTTATATCATAGGATATTTATTTCATGTCCACACGAACCGAGCCGCGGGTAACAACTAGTAGTCTTATAACTGAGAGTTAAAGACGAAACTGGAAGTCTAGATCTGAGTATGTGATTGGGGTAAGAGTGGAAAGGATTACTTCACTTCAATAAATTGATTCTGATTTATAGCCCAGTCAATTTTATCTGTACATAATTTTAGTACCAACCTCTCCAATAATTAATGAAAATGCGTATCCGGAACAGACTCAAGTTTTACATTTTGCAATATTGTCTCTATTTGCGCTATGTTAGAGTCTATTTCTGATGAGATTGTAGCATGGCAGTGAGTCGTCAGCGACGATAATGCATTATGGCTCAAGCATAAATCTATTTCTATGTTCGGTATCTCCAGAAAGTTTCATTTATTAATTAATTCTACGGCAGCAAATTATACCAGACACAATTTTATATTTATGTATGAATTATGCCCGGGTCCTCCATACTAAGTCCCGTAGCTTGACTGGCCTAGTATTGGAACTGAAATTGAAAATATAACAATACTACCTTCACCACTGTCTTCAGCCAGTATTGCATCTTTACACTTTTGTTTTTTAAGTGCGCCAAACTCACTTTCCGGCAAACTAAACGGTACTTCCTCATTAGGGAATGGAATAGCCTCCGTGTCTTCCAGCATGTTCAAATCGTATAATGACTCTAAATGCTTCCAAATATCATGTGTGGAGATCGGTTTTGTGATAGAATCAGATAGTTTTTCCCAGATACAAGCCATGTGGAAGTATTTGTTTATCCCAACCGGTTTGTGGTAAGCCATCGCGTAAAATAGCTGGACTTCCATTTCAACGTCCCATAGAACTGGTTCATATGGTTTTGTTTCCGGTTCTTCTTCACTGGATACCATTTTTTAGTTTGTTAGGTAAATTTAAATTACTTTATTATTTTGATTGGAAACATAACAATACGCAATCACGCAAAACATAAGCAAAGCAAACGCACGGCTGCGCACGTATTTGACAACAACAATATTTTTTTCCCTTGTATTTTGGCTCTACACGTTGTGTATTTAGCCAGCGTCAATTATTATAATATTTCAAGTGAAGTCAAATATTTCAAAATTAAAATAAGTCTTAGTCATAGTCTAAGTCAAGCAAATTCACGGTCAAGTTCACATTAAGCCCCAGTAAAGTAGTGGAACCCTTACTAGAGTTTTCTATGGAGTTTTGGAAACAACACGAAGTCACGTTTCACAACATTATACTATTCACCAACACTTGTGCACGTTCACGAACACTTAATGGATAAAAATCCACAATTTTCTTAATGGAAAATAATACAATGACGCGACATGACTTCTTCACGTTTCCGCCAAAACTCACAACAAACAACTGTGGTGGAGTTTTGGCGGGAACGTGAGGAATTCATGTCGCGTCATTTTATTATTTTCCAAAACTTGTGTTATTTAGAGTGTTAAGTTCGTTAAGTCGAGTGTTGTTTTCAAAACTCCATAGTAAGCTCTAGTAAAGTTTTCACCACTTTACTGAGGCATGACTTGGACTTGACCGTGACTTGCTTGATATTATTTAACAAAACTTGAAAGTATATAAGTATACTTGACACTGGCAAATGCATAAGACGTGCGATGCCAAAATCCTCTCAGGAGGAAAGAGAAAAAAAAACCCTGCTTGCTATACATCAAATTTTATATCAATGTCACTGTCTAATCAAGTAGAAATTGTCAAAGTCATGTTTTATCGGCTTGCCGAACCGAATTCGGCATGAATTCGGCCGACTGCTTGGAGGGCCGACTGAGACTGAATTGAATTCGACACAGAAGTTAATATAGCTACTAATTAGCATTTTCCTTAAGTTTTAAGATGTTTTTTGTGATTTCTTACTGATAAAAAGAAAAAGTCCCTCAGGTCTAACCAAAACATGGCTAATCACTATGAGGTACCCAACTGGTTAGTAATTTATCTATTTACACACAAGTACATAACCCCCTTTTTGACGCTCTCTTGCTCTTGGTTTGTTTAAATGTTTTATGTGGACATACTTTTTTTCTAGGGCCGGCAAGCCACCAACTGGCCTACATTTGGACGTCCTTAAAGGCGACAAGCTAATACAAAAGCTAATGCTGGACGAAAAAAAATGCTACCTATTTGGTAGAAACCCTCAAATGAATGATTTCTGTATTGATCATGCGAGCTGCTCAAGAGTTCACGCTGCATTTGTGTATCACAAAGACTTGAACAGGGCGTTTCTGGTCGATCTCGGGAGTAGTAAGTATTGAGAACAAATGATAGAGGTGAATAATTATTTATTTAATTTATCTATTCATAGCCTTTCATCATATTTCATTAGCTTCATCACATTAATGTAGCATTGCTTCAGATGGTTAGCTGGTCAGGATATGGTAACTCAGGAATGGATGCCAAAAAAGTATTATAGCATAGATAGAAAATTTGGGGCAGAGGCTCTGCTAGGATATCGGCCTCGCATCCGCCACGCCTAGTGTGGGTTGGCAGATTCACATGCACCAATGAATTTTTTTCTCTGGAAATATGCAGGTTTCCTCATGAAAATGTTTCACTGAAAAGCCAGTGGTATATATTCGTACATAAGTTGCAAAGAACTGATTGGTAAGGGCCCACCCAGGTTAGAACTGGCGACCCCATGAACATGAGCCAAGCATGCTCCCAATGAGCTACCACTTCACGGGGAAGAGGCTAGGCAAGGCTTTTTTCGTGAAAAGAAAACAAAGATAGGAAGACCTTCCAAAAAAGGGCTTAATGTGTACATTCCAAATATGTAAAATAATTCGTCCACGCATGCACAATGTAAATATTATTTTGTGAGCAAAAATGTAGAATGGCGCAAGGACATTGTGAAATTTAGTGATTATACCAATTTATTTAATTTTTTATTGAAAATAACAATGTATTTTTCAGCGCATGGTACTTACATTGGTCAAATGAGGCTGGAGTCTAACAAGCCAACGCAACTGCCGATAGACTCAACTTTTCACTTTGGTGCATCCACTAGGAATTATATTATAAGGTAATCTATATCACACAAGTTTTGTTATTTTTAGTTTAGTTATTGCCATTCGGTATTTTGAAATTATTGAGCTTACTTCAATAAGTACCCATTGTATGTATGTTTGTGTGTTCTTAAACTTGACTATGGCTTGACTTATTAAGACGAGTGAGGTATTGTTGGATTCCTTTTTAAGTCCGAAGTGTCATAAGCTACATTTTGCAGTGCGTTTTTTTTGTTTTTCTTGTAATTTATTTTTTCGGAAATAAGTACATTTTAATTTTGTTTACAGAGAGCGTCCCACGGGTAATTCTAGAGGCATTATGGAGGACTTGCCCAACACAGAAACTGAGGGAGCTCTGCTCGGGCTGCCAGAAACACAGACAGAATTAGATGTAAGTTATAAGTTACTCAATCATGATTCGTTAATTTATTGCTGTGGTATATCACGAAAAAAAAAAACAGTTGGTCCATACCTCATTGCAAGATCTATAAACATTTTTTATTGTTTTTTTTTTGAGCCTTTTGGCTCAGTGGCAGGATTTCCACCTTCTAAGCTGTACGTTGCGGGTTAGATTCCCACCCAGGACAAACATTTGTGAGATGAACATGGATGTTTGTTCTTTGTCTGGGAGTTTCTATGTATTCTAAGTATATGTATTTACAACAAAAACAGTATTTATGTATTCTATCAGTTATCTGGTTCCCATAGTACCAGCTTGCTTAGTTTGGGGCTTTTTACAAAAGTTAAACAAAATTTATTCGTTATCTTGCATACAATATTATCACAACAGCTCCCTATCCCATTAAAAAGCACCAAGTATAATCTGTATCGTACTTAAAATACTACGAAGCCAACATTTTGAGGTATAGGTTGTGGGTAATTGTTTGTTTAGGTAAGATTCCTATTAGTGCCGAAATAATACTTTGATAATTTTGTATCCTATTCAAAAAGAGCTAGTGTATTCGTAAACCGGGACTTAAATAGCTCTTTAATCCCCAGGGATTAAAAGTGATTTATGTTTGGAATGTGGATATTGTTAGTAAAAGTTCCAGTCGTCGATCACGAACGTTGTATGAACAAGTAACATGCTGCATGATAAAGTAAACCGCGAGAGCCAAATAAAAAAAAAAGCTTGTGAAAAAATAAAAATCGTGAAAAATGCATTCCGCCTTCGTTCGTAATTGTTTACTAAAATTAGGATTTTACTTAGTTCATTAAAAAATGAGTCTTATACCTGACCCAGAATAGCGTCTATCGCCCCGAACTATCGCCAAACGAGGCGATATCCGCGGATCAGAGACGTGTATATCGCTTCGTAGCGCGAGCATTTGGTATTCGGCCTGCAAGTCTGGGACCGGCATTAGCCTCTAATTATTTCTATGTTATGTCTTGTTGTTCTTAATTTTATGTAAATAAATAAACGTACTATTATTATTTATAAGTTGCACTATCTTATTTTCTTATAGAGGATGTAGAGTGTCCACCTCGGGAGCAATACTATTTTAAAGTGGCGTACTTTTAATCCTTCGCTGCACTCAGGATTCTACATTGAATCCTTCGCTCCGCTCTCGATTCAAAGAAACACTCTCGCCTTTAAAATAGTTGTTTGCTCGCTAGGTAAACAATCTACTACTTATTTCTGAATTTATCTAAAATAATGATTTCCAGAATCTAACAGAATTCAACACGGCACACAACAGAAGAATTTCAATGTTGGGGATATCTACTGATGATGGAAGCGACGTCATGAAGGTAAACCATCATCATTGTTTAAAGAATCCGTAGAAAAATAATAAGACATTTGCCTCGTTACTTTTTCTAACGTAAAGTAATAAACTTTCGCATTTATATTATAAGTGCGATAGACCGTTTGCTATCGGATGACCGCTGACATGTAACTTAACTTTTTTTTCGTAAGTATTCGTAAGTTCTATTTAAATTTGCCTAGTTGCTCTATCTAACGTAAAGTGATAAACTTTCGCATTTATATTGTAGGTGCGATAGACCGTTTGCTATTGCATGACCGCTGACATGTACAGTTATTAAAGTATTTCTTTAAGTTATCTTAAAGTAATCGTAATTTTTTATTAAATTTGCCTAGTTCGTTTTTATAACGTAAAAAGAACGTAAAGTAATAGCTGCAGCCAATGATATTTTACTTGGCGCTTTGAATTCGCCTCCGTGCAGTCTGTTTACATTCTGGTTGCTAGGTTACAGCTCATTGTAACCTAGCGACCAACTTTAGTTTACTTCATGCTAACTGAACAGAGACAGATTTGCGGGGCTATTTTGAGGCAATTTTTTTATCTCAAGTAAAATATCATAGGCTGCAGCCAAATATACCTACCTACTAAAAATCAGGAAAACAAAAAAAAAAACTAAATTACAAATATTTAATTCAGACTACAAAGGTCTTAAGGTTACACATTAAAAATTAATTATTAATCAATTAAATTACAAAATGAAATTAAGTTAAGTAAGTAAGTTAGTTAAGTAAACAGAAGACCGGAAGACCAGCGCTGTTGTTCACAGCCGGCATCATGCTGAGGTGGGGCCGGTTGTGACAGAAATAAAACAAAATAGGTGTTTGTATTTTTAATTGTAGTTGTTATTTATGTTTTCAATTTTGTTTTTGTGGCAAATAAACCATTGTTCATTAAACAGAAAATACATTTTTTTTTTTCTTTTTTGTTAATTTAAACTTTTCGCAATTTCCTGCAGCTGTCAGTGATCATCTGATAGCGAATGGACTATAGATACCATACCTACTTTGACATAGTCTAAGATGTCATTCTTGATTTAGTACTAATATTTTTTTTATTCCATTTGCTTACACAGCAGTTACAAGGTTCAATTATGGTAAGCAATCATTTAATGAATGGTATTATTGACCAAGTGAGCGGCCATTAAACAACAAACCTCCTTTTTCGTAGTCGGGTAAAAATCGCCGACGACTAAAAAATAAAATTGTGTAATTGCGATTGGCATTATCAGCCGGTCGCCTGTACCCAATGCTGGGACCCACTATTATTAAATTGTTTAAATAATTCATTATTTTGCCTAATTTAACTCTAAACATAAGTTTGATTTGTAATAGTAACTTGCCTGTAATATTCAATGTTATTTATGGCCAATAAATAATTCTGATTTCCTCTTACCCAGCCTCCGACCGGCACTAAGCGGTCAGCTGTAATGCCCGGTGGGATACCCAAGAAGCAGAAACGCAACGTGTCTTTCAATGAAGAAGTAGACATCATCAACCCAGAGGACATTGACCCCACCATTGGAAGGTTCAGAAATCTCGTCAAGTCAACTATAGTACCCAATGCCAATGCCCCTCCGAGAAAACTCAAGTTACAAGTCCCTGATGACAGTAAGTTCTTATAATCTCACGCATAAGGTATAAATCTCCTTCAGTTAGTAATGATGCATGGATATCAACAATATGGGGGTCACAGACCTTTTAATATAGTCAAGTCTGGGTAATGCACAAATTCAACCAGCTTGTGATGAACTCCACCTTACAATTACTATTGCATAAAGTTCAAAATCCTTCACAAAAACAAAGGTTCGGTGGTGCCATTTTTAAGGGTAGATAGATGACTGTGTTTGATTCATTTATTGCATCATTTCGTCCGTAGTCGCGTCCAAGCAATTCCGCTCGCGCATTTTCATATTGTTGCAGATATAAAACCAAAGCCAGAATAAACAAAAAAAATACCGTAAAAGAATTACACTAGTTTTGAACAAGACTTATAATTTTTTTCATTTCAAATTAAAAGATTTACTATACAATTTTTTTTTTTAAATTATGATACAGCGTACAGATTTTGGAAATTGAATCTCTACAAACATTTGCAAATGTGCGAGTGAGATGGGAGTGGCATGGTTGTGACTACATATACCCCTTAACGTTATGTTCCAGACCAGCACCATCACTCCCTAAGACTGCAGGAGATCTCTCGCGGCGGCAACCTGTACTCGGACCTGCCCGCGCCCAGCTCACACTTCAGCCTTATCGGAGCTAGGTAAGACGACGTCGTCAATTCTGCTGTACCACTCACAATCACATACAAACATACTCACCAAGAACATTAACTAACTGACTGCCCAAAAATAATCTTGAGCGGTCGGGTAAAATGTAACATAACGTGGAATTATTCCAGGCTTGGGCTGTCCCTACCGAACCCGGCGCCGGACGTGGAGTTTGAAGGTCCAGAACCGCATCTGCACATACAACCACCGCTGCCTACTTCAGGTTTGTCTCTGCTTTTTAGGGTTCCGTCAAAGATCTTTCAAAATATAGATTCAACATCGCGGCATAAAAGACAACAAAATGAATCAGGGAAGGCGGAAGCACGCACTCGCGCATTTGAAAAGGAGTCAAACACTTAACATGAAAATTATCAAAATCATAAAGTCTATCTAACGGTGACTTTTTAATCGGACAGAGTAAACTGACAGATCGAAATGTCACTTTTCAAAATAATGCTGCCAACTTTCTAATCGTAGTAATGATATAGTTCAGGTTTTTAGTCCTGGAACTATAAATTAAATGAATATTAAATTAATTAATAGTTATACCTCCGAATACTGAAACGTTTGTTAACTTTGACGACAGAGTAAGTTTATTGGTGTCTTTGTCATTTGCTTAGTGCCAGACAAAGGCATTATTAGAATTAATCTGTTGTCAAAATTAACAAACGTCTCAGTATTTGGGGGGATAATATTATACATTATAAATGAATTGATTTATTAATGTATGAACGAATAAGCATTCCCTGCTATCATATATTTATTATTATTTTTATTATTTCAAATACTACTTTAAGGAAGACCTTAGACTGTGGATTATTGAAATAGTTCACTGAACTGATATGGGTGAATGAACTAAATATTTTTACCACATCGCTATTTTTATTTCCTTAAAAAATGGCAGCACTCGTCATGTCATTTTACTCCTGGTAATAAAAAAATCGACTTTAGATCATAAGGTCTTATTATCTAGACCATAAGATCTTATATTATTGACCGAGCGAAGCGAAGGTCTCAGAGTTTACTGCGACAAATCGGCATTTGTATGTATTTTTGTGTGTATATTTGTCCGATGATAACTTGCGAACCGTTGATCCGATCTTCATGAAATTTTGTAGGCAAGTAGTTCATTTTAATAGAATTTTTAAGTTCGAATATGAGCTGAATCGATCCAGGGGTTGTGAAGATATAGGGGTCGCGAGGTCTCATTTCGCCGCGAACTACTAGTATATATCATAAAGTCCAATTATCTAGATCATAAAGTGTAATTTTAATTTCGCAGCACCCGAGGAGCCGGCATCGTCGGAGCCCCGACGCAAGAAATATGCAAAAGAAGCTTGGCCCGGACGGAAACTGCTGCCCGGCGTATGAGACATTCTCTACCCGTAGACTTGCGGGTTACTTGCGGACTTGGGATATTACCGTTTTTGCTATATAACGCGTAAAGGCCGCATTTACAGACGTTTCATGATATCTATTATGTCACTAAGTAAAGATTTTCTATAGAAACCCTTTACTTAGTGACGTAATAGTGATCATTAAACTTCTCTGAGTGCGGCCGTGAGCCTCATAAGACGGTACGCGGGCGCTCTACTTCAGAGCAATTTCAACCTTGCGGCTGATTCACATATCGACGAATCGTTATTATTTCTAGTTCGTGATTTAATACGGTTTTTTTTTTAATGGCATTTATTCTCATAAAACTGTTTTCACATGTTCACGAATCGTGAAAAACCACGAATACGGCCAAAAAACGCGAAACATTTAATGATGAATTGTCCCGTCGAATCGTCTCGTCGAATCGAATCGGGTTATTCGTTATTTGTACATTTGATGGATAAAAAATACATTTGACGAATAGTTTTTTTTAATCGCCATTCGGCGTGTCCGCCTTTGTGGGGTAGTTCACGATTCGGTTCATAAATGTGAACATCTATATATCTAAAACTATCGAATCTTAATTTATCACGAAACTTTGTAAATCGTTTTGACGAATAGTATTAAATCACGATTCGGTTTATAAATGTAAACGTCTATTTATTTTTAACGATTCGTCATAAATATCGAATCATCACTGACGGACGTGTGAATGAGCCGTAACTTCGTTTAAATACGATTCAAACAGAAACGTATCTCGCGACGGCAGAGAAATTTCTATCGTATTTATGTGGCACTAAGGTTGAAATTGCTTTGGAGAAGAGCGCCCATTTCGGCGCCCTATCTTATGAGTTCGTCTTACGCCTAACTTTGCTAACACGTTACAACTCGGTTGGCACCGACCGCCGTCTAATAAACGAGAGAGAAGAGAGATAAACATGTTTTCCTCATTACCCTACTACCCAAGAAGGAGGGTAATGTGTTTGGGGTGTATGTAAGTGTGTTCCTATACAGGGTTATAAATAAAGGCTATCCTAAGCCGAAAGGGGCTCACAGTACTCGTGATTGTGAACAACTTTTTCTATGGAACCAAAAATGAAATCGAGAAAGAACATCAGCTGTTCCATACAAAAATGTCAATGACACCCGACAAAATGCATGGAACAGCCGATTTTTTTTCTCGATTTCATTTTTAGTTCCATAGTAAAAATTGTTCACAATCATGAGTACTGTGAGCCCCTTTCGGCTTAGCATAGGCTTTCCGTATAACCTTGTGTAACTATCTGTAGCCTAAACGGCTTAATTGACGAATGAGGAGTCCTTGGATTCCTCTTTATGTGTGGAGACTATATTTTGCAGTCGGGTATTTTGTTGCTTATTTCTTATAATAATGTTTTGTCTTTGGTCTGAAGACTGCATTTCTCCGATGTGTTATTATACTAGCTGTTACCCGCAAATTCGTTCGCGTGGCCAACAAATAAAAAAGAAACCTATGTGCCTATGGCCGGTGTGCCTGTGTCTCCGACTCTTAAGCTATATCTATGTAAAAATTCTGGTCGATTCAGCCGTGATAACCCGACAAACACCCAGAGAGAGAGAGAGAGAGAGAGAGATAGAGAGAGGGAGTTACTTTCGCATTTATAGTTTATAGTTAGAATTAGGATTGAGCAATATATGTAATACGTACTTGAGACTACACGCTTTCCCATAACAGTTTTGTGCCACCCAGAATTTTGAACTGCAACAGCTCGAAAGCACGCGCGGCAATGCACTGCGCTCGTCACCCTGAAATACTCACTCACTCGAAGAACCGATAACCGGCTATCGAAGTAAAACGTGAAACAACAGTACAAAAAAAAGCAGCAAACATTGCTACAGGCGAATTTTTAATCAGACTGAGTAAAATGACATTACGAGTTACTACTTTTTGATAAAAAAATGTCAAAGTACAAGTTATAAGGTTATCTATATTATTATTTATTATAGCTATTTTTTTATATCAAAAAGTAGCAGAACGGGTATTGTCATTTTACTCCGTCTGATAAAAAATTCGCCTGTAGCACTGTATGCTGCTTTTTTTTTTCTTTAACGTGTTTTCACCTTTTACTTGATACTGTTTTTTTTTACAATTTGTATTATATATTATTATAGTGATTGAATTTTTAGTCGCCGCGGAAGACAAAACTATGATGTATATATAACTTTGAGATGACTGAATGTTCAAGCACAAATCCTAAAGCCACTTCAATTTCTTTGATACAAGGACATTTCTATTAATTATTTTGACCTAGTTTGAATTTTGAGTCATTGCGAAAGATGAAATAAAAATTCATTATATATGAATGATGATGATGATGATGATTGAATTTTCCATCACTGATACTGAGTCGAATTCCGTTCTGTTGTATTTTCATTTCCTTGTCTCTTAGAAACGGAATTAGACAGGATTAGCTGACTAGCCTTGTGGCTCAGTGGGTGGATTTCCGCGTTCTGATCTATAGGTTGTGGGTTCGATTCCCACCCAGGACAAACATTTTTTTTTATGAACATGGATGTTTGTTCTTCGTCTGGGTGTTTATGTATTCTATGTATGTATTTACAAAAAAAAGTATTTATGTATTCTATCAGTTTTATGTGTTCTATCAGTTATCAGTACTGTATCAGTTATCTGGTTCCCATAATACAAGCTTGCTTAGTTTGGGGCTAGATGGCGCCGTGTCAGAAACCTCCACCAGTATTAGTCGGGCTTAGGTGGGGTAGGGCTTACGGAGTTCACCTGGGAAGTACCACACCTTTGCCAATTTTTCAACCGCCAAGCAGTGGTGTGCAAACATTAATGTGCTCCGGGTTTAAGGGATTTTTTCCCAGAGATTTAACAACTTATCTCGAGTGACGCGCATGGATTGAAACTGTTAAAAGGTTAAAATTCTCGGTGGTCATGAATTGTTTTGTCCGTCCCACTCACAACCCAGATCACAGATCACACCCTAGATTAAGCATTCAGGACGCTCGAAGCGCACCGCGCATCAGTCTAAATACACTTATAAAATTACTCTGATTGGTTTATTGTTGGGCGCGAGCAGGCGTAACCTTGAGATAGCCAATGAGAACGCTCGGTCACTCCCCGCGACCCGCGCCACGCCTCAAACTTTGGTGACTTTTTGTAAGAACAACGAATCTCGTAATGCGGTATTTAGTGTGATCTGTGGTCCCACTAATCTCATAGTGTTGTCTCATGATGGGACAACTTACACAATTTGACCCAGTAGTCCCATGGGACAAGTGATATCATTATAGAACCATCGTGTTTTCACAAGCCTGAAGTTTACCATCAGGCGAGCGACTTGATTGTCTCGTGATTGCTGCGATCAAAATTGAACATGTATATTTAATATGAAATAATTAAGTAGGTAAGTATGTGAGTACACATTGTCGTGTATTATTATTTAAAGTTAGATATTTGGCAGTTTAGTATTTAATGATATTTACTACTGTAAGTACCTACATTGTTGTAAGTCAATTTAATGAATTACAATTTATAAAATAAAGTGTTGATTTTTATTTAAAAAAAAGTTTATTTTAAAGATTAGACAGGATATGCATTTGTCTGTGATTTACTTTTGGTTTGAGCTTGCTTATGATGTAAGTTGATTAGCCAGACTTATTGTTAGATTTTTGGGTCGCCAGAAAGTCTCTGTCATGGCCTACGGATAATTGAACAAAGAATCGGCGGCCTGATTCCGGGCGCTATCGAATTTCAATCGCATTTAACCATAAACGCCATCAGTCGAACATTCTTCTTATCCTCGTAAAATAAGAAGTAAATAGTGCAAATTAGAATATTTAATAGTATAGTACGATCAATAAAAAATGTTGCTGTTATTATACGATGCTGTTAAATGATGCTTATTGTTCAAAACACTAAAGTTCAAACAAAACCCTATTTCTCTGTTAACCATATTACGTGAAACGCTGGCAGCCATGGTCCGTAAAAGGTGACGTCACGATCTTAGTAAACAAAAGAAGTTTGTTCTTTTATTGTGATCACAGCATAAATATTAAAGATAAGATTAGATAACGTTTATTGCTCAGAGCTGTGTACATATACTTAGGTGGTACAAAATTATTAATTTTGACACAACAGTTTATCCTATCGGACATGCATTATCTAGGTATTATAATAAGTGTGGTGAATGGATTCAAATTCGATATGTAAAGAATCAGTGAGAAACACGGTGCCGGCCCGAAGTCGGCCAGGGACCCTATTCCTGTGCGCTCGAGATAATCTTGATCACTGCCTCTCTAATTTAAAATTTAATAAGAGTGAGAGTGACCGAGATAGTCTCGCTTAATATCTAAAAGTAAAATCCAAAGTCAATAAAAAGTTTGAACACACCTGCAGCCATATTCCCAAGCTAGACGGAAAGTTTCGAATCGAAATTGAAAATACGGATCGGCTTTCGAATGAGAGCAAAAACCTAATTCCGAAATCCGAGCGGATTCAACTTCGGTATTAACAGCACCCATAACAGCACCAAGAATTATTTATCATTCTGCACTTTGAGTCATAAAGTCCTTCCATATACCTGTTTTTATTACTTACTTGTTAATGATTTACCTTGGATTTAAAAAAAAAAAACAAAACACAGTAAAATGTTATAAGAAATCGTCTCTGGCGCTGTATACGGATTGGTTCCGAGAGCAAATAGCTGGCGGAAACTTTTCGAATGAAAATCAGCTGATGTGTCGATTTGAGCTGTCAAACGATTTCGAATTCGGGTTTGTGAATCGCTGCTAAGCAATTCGAAAGGGAAACGTTCCCGTATTCGATCCGAAAAGCAATGGGAATAAGGCTGCTTGTTTTAACTTGTAGCGTTATATGCGTTAGCGAGAACCCTGTATTTGAAATTCAAATGTATGAATTGAAAATTATGATATTGATGTATGAAAATGTGAAATTGTGCAAGTACTTACCTACTACTACTTTACTAGGATAGTAAAGTAGTAGTAGGTACCGTAGTACCGTTCATCCTGTCTAATATTATAAATGCCAAATTAACTGTCTATCTGTCTATCTGTCTATCTGTCTCTCTATCTGGGTGTTATCGGCCACTTTTGCATAAATATTGTTTATGGGTAGTAGACGGATATAGGCTACTTTTTTTGTAGGTCCACGCGAACGAAGTCGCGTGTAACAGCTAGTAGTTAATACAAGTCACTTTTAAGCGCTGGCTTCCCAGATTCACTCGTTCGCACATTTCAGATTTTTTTTAAATTTATAATTACAGTATTTTTTTTTATCACGTAATACCTTAAGAATACCATTGCATAAATTGTATAGCAATGTCCATGTTATTATTTCTTATTTTAGAGAAGGAGAAGGGCAAAACATTAAAAAAAATATTTCTTTACTTCTTCAAAATAAAATATATATATTAAAATTGCCTTAAAGTCATTGGCAATGGTATTCTAAAGATATTTCATGTATTTTTCAATATACTCTGTAATTTTGTTTTAAAAAAATGTTTTGAAAGTGCGAACGAGATAGCAGCATCAGTTCACTTTCGACAGGGTCTTTGCCCTTTTGATAACCTACCTAAAGATGAATTTATTATCATGTGTTCATGGCAGACTTTGTCTTGTTGTTGTGTCAGCAACACGGTTTGGTGATTATTGATTTTGATTATTTTTGATTTATTCTATTGATTTACTGCTAAGTTACAGTAAGTATTTTTACTGATTTTTTTAAAGTAGTTGTTCTTTACCCGACTGCAAAGTAAACAAGTACGTTATATTTGTGTGTTCTTATATTACCTCCAGTAGCCTAAACTGCTTGATCGATTTTGACGAGTGTGGTATCGTTGGATTCCTCTTTTCGTCCGAAATGTCATAGACTACATTTTTTTGGTAGGGTATTTTGTTTTTCTTTTTATAGAAATACTTTTTTTTTCCTAATATTACTTTTTATAATAAATAAATAATGGTAAACGTTTTTTACACCCAGCGCCATGTATGTAGTTTTTTTTTTATTTTTTTTTATTTATCTTTTATTAGGGACTTTTAGACTTTCAAGTGTATGTCAGCCCTATCGTATCCTTATAAACTAGGCATAATTGTTTTAAATTAAAACGCTATTGTATAATAAGCCAACCAGGCAAACGAGTGGAACTGGAATCATTTAGGGCCTGGAGAAATGAATTCGCCAGTCCGTAAATCATTCTAGCTCCCTCGGAGTTAGGATCGGTTAGAATGCTGTGGATTACCCCCACACTGGACTCGCTTACTTCAAGCTCGGCAAATATTCGTTCCCTCTCAACTTACTTTCGAACACATTCCATGAATACATGATACACGTCCTCGGGCTTACCACACTCCTCACAATTTGATATTAGGTGATTGTGATCCAGTAGTTATACAACTTGAGAGTGGTAGCCAGCCGAGTATTAGAAAGTATAGTCCTACCAGTCAATGGTTTCAGTTGCAGATTTACACATTTTCAAAGTATAGGCTGATATATTTTAGTTTACGTATACGACCGAGGGGCGCTGCCCTCGTAGTTTAAGATATTCTTTTATACCTACATCACTAGTCTTTAATGACGAGAAAAAATTTATTAAGGACAATTTAGAAGAGGTAAGAGATAGTAAATGATGTGCAGTCAAAATTTTTGTGTATATCATAATGCCAAAGTTATTCCAAGTTTTAAAGTTTCAGAAATCTTACAAGGAGCTTTTATACCCAAGCCGTGTACGACCGAGGTCTCCCGTAGGGCTTGCTTTCGAACAGTAGAACTAGATTGAATATTCGAATATTATAATCGCCAATCACTAAACTGAAAACTAGCCTGCAAATATTCGAAAATATTTGCTATTCGAAAATTTGATACATACATTACACTATCAGCCAGAAGACGTCCACTGCTGAACATAGGCCTCCCCCTTAGACCGCCATGCCGACCGACAGAGGGCAACTTGCATCCACCGGCTGCCCACGAATATAATATTCGATACATTTTCGGCTATTATCAAATCTTGCTTCAAACAGCGCCATTTACATTCGGATTGACATTTCCATATCTTCTCTGACGACTGATTAATTGTGGTCGATGTTAAAGTAATAAGGAATGATAGGTCTCTCTTGCAGAGTCCGCCTGGGGAAGTACCACACCTTTGCCAGTTATTCAACCGCCAAGCAATAGTGTGCAAGCATTACTGTGTTCCGGATTGAAGGGTAATGTTTCCAGCGTAATTACTGGGCATACTTTCCTAACATCTCAGGGTGTCGAGCGCGAACTAAAAAAGCGCCTAAAAAGTCATCGACAGTTTTGTATGCAAGTCGTTTATCCTTAAGTTCAAAATTCTGGGTGGCAATGAACTATTATGAGGTGAGCGACTTGCTCGTCTTGTCACCGAGAAACATAAAAAAAAAAAAACTTTAATGATATCATTAATCAATCTTTTTAGTAATTCTTTGAATCTTATTTCATTTCACGTCGGTTCTTATTCTTCCGAGCTTGTGAATTTGTTGCGAGATAATTGAATGATAGTTCGTTGAATTAACATTAGGTAGGTCCGGTAGGTCAAATGAGTAACGATGAAATTTTACGCAATAATTATCTAACGTTCTCGTAAGATAATTTAGACATCGATTTATAAAGATTTATATTCACGAATGAGTTTTGTGAATATACTTTTTTCTGATAATTAAATATTTGTGTGAACAAAGAAAAGACGTAACAAAGATTTTTCATTTGTATATGATAAGCCTTGTGGCTCAGTGGGAGGATTTCACCTTCTGAACTGTATATTGTGGGCTCGATTCCCATCCAGGACAAACATTGGTGTGATTAACATGGATGTTTGTTCTTTGTCTGGGAGCTTCTATGTATGTATTTACAAAAAACGAACCAGGACAAGATTGGCACAGGACCGGGATAAGTGGCGTACAAGAAGAGAGGCCTATGTTCAGCAGTGAAAATTGCTGGGCTGAAAATGATGATGATGATTTACAATAAAAAATATTTATGTATTTTATCAGTTATCCGCTTCCCATGGTACAAGCTTGCTTAGTTTGGGGCTAGATGGCGCCTGTGTGTGAAAAACATCCACCAATATTTATATACATACCTACTAACTGCGCCCCGCGGTTTCACCCGCTATTCTATGTGTATACCGCTATCTATTCGCTAGCCTATGTGTTAATCCAGGGTATAAGCTACTCCGTACTTAATTTCATTTAAATCTGTTCTGCCGTTATAGAGTTGAACGGGAATAAACACACTGACATACTCACCTACTTACATACTTACACACAAACTTTCGCATTTATAATATTAGTGTTAAAGTATTTTTATTCTAGGAGTCTGAGGGTTGGCTACGAATATTCCATGGTATTGATATTGGTTTTTGAAAGTACTTATAGAAAAATACATGATGCTGTACCTTCTACTGGGCCTGAGTATTTCGCTCCTGGTATGGAGATGGTTCAAGAAACAAGATCCTTCAGAGCCTCCAGTATTGTCAGGGAAACTTCCTTTTGCTGGACACGGACTTAGGTTACTTGGCGATAGCGTAGGTAAGTGGGTGCCTACAGCTTAGTTTGAATACTTGCTTTTTATAGTAGTAGGGATCTCTTGCAGAGTCCGCCTGGGGAAGTACCACACCTTTGCCAGTTATTCAACCGCCAAGCAGTAGTGTGCAAGCATTACTGTGTTCCGGATTGAAAGACAATGTTTTAGCGTAATTACTGGGAATACAGAGATTTAACATGTAACATCTCAGGGTGAAGAGCGCAGTGCATTGCCGCGCATAGTTTAGAATTGTTGAAGTACAAAATTCTGGGTGGCACTGAGCTGTTATGGGCAAGCGTGACGCTTAACATCAGGTGAGCGACTTGCTCGTCTCGTCACCGAGTAACATAAAAAAAAAGAGTATTCATACTAAACTACTCGGTAGGTAATTGTACTCGGTCTAAACTCGCTCCTGGGACCCTATTCCTTTGGGCTCAAGATTATCTCGGTCACTCTCACTGCCATTAAATTCTAAATTAGAGAGACAGTGACCGAGATAATCTCGAGCGCACAGGAATAGAGTCCGAGATCGGTTCCGGAGCTAATAGAGCTTCCTCAGAGAATACACGCGCTACAGTTTTTTCGTCTTAGTCTTACCCCCGAATACTGAAACGTTTGTTAACTTTGACGACAGAGTAAGTTTATTGCTGTCTTTGTCATTTGCTTAGTGCCAGACAAAGGCAGTATTAAAATTAATCTGTTGTCAAAGTTAACAAACGTTTTAGTATTCGGGGTTTAGTCTAGTATTATTTTCATCATTATCAACATCTTCGGCGCAGTGGCAGATTTACACAATTCCATATAAAGGCTATTATATTTTTTGCCGCCCTTAGGTATACAATTCTCAGTGTCTAGTTTATTTGTGTAATTCAGCAGTGTAGTTGATATTCTATTAAAAATTGTTGATGTTCGTGCAAAAATAGTGCAAAATAATAGGCATGAGCATAGGGTGGCAGATTTTACGGGCGGCAATTTAGTGGCCGATTTTATTATATTAACCTCAAACTTTTTTTAAGTTGGTCCCTAAATTTGCCGCCCCTTCAATCTGCCGCCCTAGGTTAAGACTACTCAGCCTGCTGGTAAATCCGCCACTGGGATTCCTCTCTGAAGTGACATGGACTACATTTTGCAGTCTTATTTTCGATTTCTTTTAATAATATTGTTTCAGATATGTTTAATGCCATCAAAAAGATTTGTAACGAAGGCTTGGAAATGGGTGGAACCTTCAAGATTTATCTTGGACCTCGGAAGTTTTACTGTAAGTACTTAATTTTACCTAATTGTAGTCAGGCAACATCACTATAAGACCTATCCAGGAGTTTAGGCCACGGACTGCAATCAAAGAGAGAAATGTATATACAGGGTTATTGGTAACTAGCGCAAAACTTATCGTAAGCACGTTCCCTACACACCTAACAATCATACCTAACAACTTAAATATTACTCAGTCAGACTGCTACTTGACGTGTCAAAGGCGTACGATAAGGTATCGCACAATATTCTCATAAAAAAGTTATTCGAAATAGGCATTAGAGGCAAACCACTCCACAGGCTAATATCCTACCTCTCAAATAGGAAATAATTTGTTTAAATTGAACACTACCGAACACAGCATTAACAGAATCGACACAGTCTGGTATACACACAATAAACTATATACTTACTCTATCCTGCAAGGTAGTGTAGTGGGCGGTGTTCTCTTCCTAATATATATAAAAAAAATACCAAAAGTAACCAATTCACCGTGTATCCTATTTGCAGACGATATCTCTTTACTATTTAAATGTACTACTAATCCAAACTCCCTCAGGTACAAAATAAATTCCGTAATATCCAATCATGGTTAACTGCCCACAATCTCGAAATCAACGCAAATAAGACAGAACCCATACAATTAATTCTTTACCAAAAAAGCCACTACAACTAACTGAACTAGTAAAGAGCCCTAATATTAGGGAAATCAGCAACTGTACACTACTAAGTAGGCCTCGACCTCGACACCCATCTGACTTGAAATTAACACGTTGGAGGCAATCCAAACTTACATAAGTTATTCCGTCAAGTCAATCAAGTCTCACTATCATTTATTTATTTTACTTAGGGTATAATGGATCTTGAAGATTTATTGCCAGTCTCACGTTCTGATGATCATTTATTTATTTTATTTAAAACGCAATGGATCCTTAAGATTTCTTGCCAGTCTTACGTTCTGATGATCATTTATTTATTTTATTTAAGGTACAATGGATCCTTAAGATTTCTTGCCAGTCTCACGTTCTGATGATCATTTATTTATTTTATTTAAGGTGCAATGGATCCTTAAGATTTCTTGCCAGTCTTACGTTCTGATGATCATTTATTTATTTTATTTAAGGTACAATGGATCCTTTAGATTTCTTGCCAGTCTCACGTTCTGATGATCATTTATTTATTTTATTTAAGGTGCAATGGATCCTTAAGATTTCTTGCCAGTCTTACGTTCTGATGATCATTTATTTATTTTATTTAAGGTACAATGGATCCTTAAGATTTCTTGCCAGTCTCACGTTCTGATGATCATTTATTTATTTTATTTAAGGTGCAATGGATCCTTAAGATTTCTTGCCAGTCTTACGTTCTGATGATCATTTATTTATTTTATTTAAGGTACAATGGATCCTTAAAATTTCTTGCCACTCTCACGATCTGATGATCATTTATTTATTTTATTTAAGGTGCAATGGATCCTTAAGATTTCTTGCCAGTCTTACGTTCTGATGATCATTTATTTATTTTATTTAAGGTTCAATGGATCCTTAAGATTTCTTGCCAGTCTTACGTTCTGATGATCATTTATTTATTTTATTTAAGGTGCAATGGATCCTTAAGATTTCTTGCCAGTCTCACGTTCTGATGATCATTTATTTATTTTATTTAAGGTATAGTAGATCCTGAAGATAGCTTGACAGTTTCTACAGAATGTATCCAAAAGCACTACATCTACAACTTTGCGAAACCGTTGTTTGCAAATGGGATACTGAACGCTGACGGTAAGAATCTAACAAGATAATATTTATTTGGATCTTACATCAACTGGAACAGGACTGGAACAGGACCCTCCGGATCAGTTGACATAATGCATAGGTATTTTTAAAAATAATTACTGATAACAGAAGTGGTCAGTATTTTTGTAGCGGTGGGATTTTTACTAGCAGTTTCGAAAAACCGGTAACACGTATAATCGTTAAACTTGGTGTCAATTATTCCAAACTATAATATATCTAGCAAAAAAAACAGCTAACATTATCAATATATAATAATATGATATTTATAAATTATAATATAATAAATGCGAAAGTTTGTGTGTAGGTATGTGAGTATGTAAGTAGGTAAGTATGTAAGTGTGTTTGTTCCCGTCCATCTCTGTAACGGCTAAGGGATTCGAATTAAATATGGTATGGAGGTAGCTTATATCCTGGATTAACAAATAGGATTTTTATCCCGGAAAATATATTGGGTTTCTGTAGCCACTAGTTATATACAACAGAATTCTCCTTATGCTATATATAAATATAATTTTTTTCACTTTTCATGCTCGTAAAGTTCTTTTTCATACCCGGTGTAAGCGGATTTAAACAGCTTCTTATGCTCTAGTGCACTAAAGTCTTTTTTACCACTACCACTCGAAAAAGACAGTGAATGAAACGCTCTTTTAGTCACTAGAGAATAAAAACATTTTGAATTTGGAACAAGCACGACATATCATAACATGGTGTTTAGAAATAATTTCATTAATAAGCTAGCTAAGATAACACTGTATGTTTTCCGAAAATAAATAAATAAAATAAATATACGAATTGTGTGCTTAAAAAAAAGTTCTTTATGTACCTACTGGCTGGCTGAATTGAGCTATACCATTGAGCCAATTTAAATTCAGACAAAAACATCCCGCCAATTTTAGTTAGGTTCTTTTCTCATAACGCAGTGTTAAATATTTATTAAACTTCTATTTATTTTCTCGTAGTCAATGGTAAAAAAAAGAGTACACAACTCTTGGAAAAAATATTGAACTTGGTCCTTGTATTCCTCGCTCTGCTCAGGATGCTACTCTAGCATCCTAAATAAAGACGCTTCCAATTGTCCTCATTTGTCATATTACGATAATTCGTTTAGAAGTTATGAGGGAACAGATGAATTCATACCCACATACATACCGGTCAAAATCATAAACATCCTTTGTGCTTTCCGTAGTCGGGTAAAAATTACCGAACAACTTCTTTACGAATGAAGTTAGATGCTTTATTTCCTACAGAAAGTATTTTGTCCGTCTTTATTTCAAGGTGTCAATTATACTTAATGCTTAAGGTCTCGACTGGTTTAGTAAGACATCATGCTGCAACTCATTTATTTCTTCATCTATGAATACAACCGAAGATTATACAGGGCAACTTTTTAAGTAGTCGCAAATTTTTATCACGCAACAGTATCGTTAATTAGAACTAAAGAAAATATTTCTCTATGATAGAACATATTTAACTAATAAAAAATACCATCTTTTTAGAAGAAGATCTTTATTTATCTTTATCTTTAGATTTTTTTTTTTCTTTTTTTTTTTAGAGAAGTAGCGATCTAGGTACCTACACATAGCATAGAAGTTAGTAGTCGATTGTACGTGAATAGTGACTACAGCTCTGGGTGTATCTACTTTCATTGGAATTATTTTGATAATTTTGGTGGTGGTAAAGAAGTAGGTAAAACCAAAAAATACGTATCCTTTATATTTCAACAATCTTCAACACAAAACTTGCGCACTAATTAAAGAGTTACCCTGTATACTTTTCGGCCGATCTTTGCCCTCGATTTAATTTGGATACCTACTTAATTAAAACAAAAACAAAAAAACGGGTTTATTTAGAGGTCATTTATTTAAGAAGTCGGAGATAAATTAGTGTCAACAAAACAAAGTAGCCTTTGTTACCCAACACCCTACTTTGTTTTGGAGGCAACGGGATTTATATATTTTTTTGGTAGTGATCTTGCAGAGTTGGCTCGGGGAAGCAGTAGTGTGCAAGCATTACTGTGTTCCGGATTGAAGGGCAATGTTTCCAGCGTAATTACTGGGTATAAAGAGATTTAAGAGTTAGTATAGTCTAAGTCTTAGTATATAGTCTAAGATTAGACTATACTAACTAGATATAGGTATTTATATATGGATAATAGCCACGGACTCACGTAATGTGTTTCAGCTCCGCATTCTATTAGTATTACTTTATACTGTGGCACCGCCTCATTGTTCACGATCGTCGAACAAACCCTTCTACACAGACCATCGGTTTATTTTCTTGCTATGTGACAATTTTACACTATACCACAGAAAAAATATACGAGAAGAATGGCAATCTCATTAAAAAAAACCTAGAAAAAACAGCATAAAACTAGATGGCACTCACGTATTTGTCAGATAATGTCCAAACTGCTGTAAAAGCCAATAAAATGTGGTTAATATAGAAAAATAGTATTTGTATATGTCTGCAATTTTAAGGCTTAGTTCAAATTAGATTGATATAAATGATTGATGATTGATTGATTGATATTGATAAAAAATATGTTTCCATATATAATGTTTTCTACGCAGTCTCTTGAGAACCTAGCATTTTTTGCAAATAATTTATAAAATTAATATTTATCTATTTCAAATGAAGCAGAAATTGTGATGATCATATCGCACTAGCGATATATTACGTCCTTATCAGTTACTACAAACGGGTTAAGCATCTTTGTATGGCCATTGGCATTCTTCTTTGTATAGTGTCTCTATGACTATACTTAATTATAATTAAACTTTCAGTACCAACATGGAAGAAGCATCGCAGGCTACTGAACCCAGCGTTCAGTCAGCAAGTATTGGACGGATTTATTGAGGTCTTCAACATACAAGCTCAAAGCTTGGTCGACCAATTCGCTAGCGAAATCGGAAAACCTTTTAACCATGAAAATTACTTGAGGATTAATAACTTAGAAACTATATGCGGTACAGTTTATATTCCTTTTCATGTCATCATCATCATCATAATTATCATCATCACCATCATCATCATCATTATCATCAGCATAAGCCAGAAGACGTCCACTGCTGAACATAGGCCACCTAGAGCGCCACACCGACCGACAACGTGTCACTTGCATCCACCGCGGTTGCCCGCGACTTTCACAATGTCATCAGTCCACCTAGTGGGAGGCCTGCCTACGCTGCGTCTTCCGGTTCGTGGTCGCCACTCAAGAACCTTTCTTCCCCACCGGACTCACCACTCCGTTTTCATGTATATCGACAAAAACTAAATTAGGAAACTAGGAATTATAAACTTCTGTTCTGTATCGTAAATCTCCCACTATGAACCTATTTTTGTGTTCCGGCAACCTCACTTGAGAGCCAGTTCCTATTCCACGCTAGTTGTGCTTACCACCCTCATCAGGTGAAATGCCTATCTTTTCAAACATAATAAAAAAATATAAGTACTGTAAAAAATGACATAACAATAATGAAACCGAGAATAATGACCAATACCACCAACAGGTACACCACCATTACAGGTCCACCATTACAGGTAGTACCAATACCTGTAATTTGAGTAACAAATTCTGAAAATACCGATTTATGACCCAGTATGTAAAAAACGCTTGTTGTTGCGTTGTATCACCTCACCAATTTTGAATACTTTAAAGTAAGCGCCGGTGCTCACTTTGCTTCAGTCGCTTTCAGTCTGTGAAAAGTGCGAGACGTACGTTCGTCAATACATGCGATCCAAATATCCGCAAAAGTATGCCTTGATATTATATTATGTTAGTACATTTGCTATCTCTTTTTTGTGACCAATCTACTATAGTCATATTTTTAATTACGTATTGAAGCCTAACCCCTGAATACTGAAGCGCTTGTTAACTTTGACGACATATTAAGTCTATTGCTGTCTTTGTCATTTGCTTAGTGCCAGACAAAGGCAATATTAGAATTAATCTCTTGTCAAAGTTAACATACGTTTCAGTATTCGGGGGTAAGATCGATTGTTTTGACTTGTTATTTTTAAGGAAACTTAAAAATAACAAGTCAAAACTTCATTCATTTTACTTTGGTCGAAGATTCACATAGTAAAATATTATTTTTCAAGCGACGGCATTTGGTGCTATGCCTGAAGAATACGGAAACCTCCAAAAAGAATATTTACCACTATTAGAAGAAGTGCTGCATATATTTAACATAAGGATACAAAAGTTTTGGCTCCACAACGACTTTCTTTTTAATTTGTCGTCCTGGAAGACGAGGCAAGATGAGGCTGTAAGGCGTTTAGACAGATTTTCGGATTCCGTAAGTTTTCATAACTATACTAGCGACCTGCCCCGGCTTCTGCATCAGCCTATAAACATCCCCCTGCCGAGATATTGGCCTACCCTCGAACGGTGATTAGGCCATATCCACCACGCTGGCCCAGGATTCACGTCATCGAATTTCTTCTCCGGAAATATGCAGGCTTCCTCACGATATTTTCCTTCACCGAAAAGCCAGTGGTATTATCCGTACGTAGGTTCCAAAGAACTCGTTGGTCGTTCCACTTTAGCTGGTAAAAGTTTTAGAGATTAGTTATAGTGGATAACTGATCTTAGTTAGTTATAGTGGATAACTGATCTTAGTTTGTTATAGTGGATAACTAATCTTAGTTATAAATATAGTGGATAACTAATCTTTGTTAGTTATAGTAGATAACTAATCTTAACAATATTTTCAGATAGTTCAAAAGAAAAGGTCTGAGATGAAAAATCCAACGTTCTTGGAAAATGGATCGGGTAAGCGCTATGAAAATTTAACTAGGTTAATAGATAAGCCCTGCGGTTTGACCCGCAATCTGCTAGTGTTTTTAGCATCAGTATCCTATGTTTTTACGATGCAAACCTCTTTACTAAAGATCAAGATTGGCTTTATTGTTTTATCGGAAACAGGTAAGAAACAGACAGAAATAATAGGATGAAATTTTCTTAACACCTTTCTCGCTCGCAAAGAATGCTTTGATCCGAAAAAACAATATAATTCAATTATGCTCACTCGGAGCATTTTCTCGCTATTGAAGTGTAAAGTTGTATGTGTTACGCCAGAGTGAAGTTTTTTTTTTGTATCTATAAATGTCTCGCTATTGTCGCTATAATCAGAATTCTCTAGAATCACTTCACTTGCTAGGGATTCAATCCAGGCACACGAACATAAAAACTATCTAAGTACTATAAACTTATACTCTCTTTTTGAACAAACTACCTACAACTTTTGGAAGTTGTTACGTTTTAGAAAATTAATATTATAATACTTTTTAAACCCTTTGGTTTTACTACGTTTTTGTGAGTATTAATCAAATCTGTGGTCAGCTAGCAAAAACTTTAAAACTGCTTTATTTTTAGGAAAGCTTAAGCCCTTTATAGATCTGATAATGGAGCTATCTAAAGATAACCCCAGTCTGACAGACTGGCAGATTCGAGGCGAAACAAGCACAGTCATAGCTGGCGGCCATGACACAAGCGCGTCTGGGCTTACGTTCGCGCTTACGCTACTTGGATCCCACCCTAAAGTGCAGGAGAAAGCATATCATGAGTAAGCCATTGCTCCTTCTATCATGTTTCCCGAATCGAGTCACCCGAGCTGATCTGGAATGTGATAGAAAAGTTTTTTGAACTTTATGCGAAAACCGAGAACATAAAAAAATTGTATAATTTCAGGATAGTTGAAGTCCTCGGAGATTCAAAAAGAGTCGTAGATAAAGAAGATTTGTCAAAGCTTGTCTATATAGAGGCCATAGTGAAAGAAGCTTTACGACTGTACCCTAGCGTCCCAATTATCGCGAGACAGCTGGATAAGGACATCAAACTTAGTAAGTTAATTACTTTAAGCTCCTGTAAATCGTTCTTTGCTTTAAGTAGATCCGTTTTATGCGACGATGCCAGGAGGAGGTTACAGCGTTTTTGTCTGTATTTGGAAGTATGTATATTTGCGTGTCTATTATGTGATATATTGTAGCCTAAATGGCCGGTGTTCACAATAAATGACCGATCTTGAAGTCTAAGATGCCTTTACATTTGCTTATGACTCCAAAGATCATATATAGGATGTATTTGAGAGTTTGATCAGCGGTTATATCAGAAGATATATTTTGCTTTAGGTAACTATTAAACACGAAAAAAGTTGTTCCATAGATTTTGTCATGCGGTAGTATCTCCTTCCTATGGAAAAGCTGTTATTTCGCAATTTCATGGTTGATTGCGTAGTTATGTAGGTTAATATTGAGGTGCTCTACCACGCAAATGGCGTTGATCCACATCTCAAAATACACAATTTTTGTCAATTTTGTCGGGTACGTGTAGAAGTCATGTCTCGTCATTGTATTATTTTTTCGTAACTTGTTTTATTTCGAGTGTTAATGTGTAAAAAAGGTGGATTTTTACGCACATTACGGATACGTGCACGAGTGTAGGTGAATAGTATAATATCGTGAAACGTGACTTTTCGTGTCGGTTCCAAAACTCCATAGAAACCTATAGTAAAAGCTGCATCACTTTACTGGCGCGTAGCATGACTTCGACTTGATCGTGACTTAAAATTACTTGACATTTATCAAATTAGAAATTGTTTAGTTATTATTATTAATGAACCTATGAATGTAAAAATTAATGTATGTGTAAAATCCTGATTATTGAATGCCCGACTAGGGTATGCTGATAGATACTATTGTTGCACGAACACCTAGTACACACAATGTATCAGTTGGTCAATAAATATTTCTGAATCTGAATCTGACTTGTTATAAATGTGAAATGTTTTAATTCACTTGAAATTTTACAAAACTTGACACTGGTTAAATACATGGAGATAAGGTGCAAGAGAAAAAAAAAAAACTCAAAATATTTATATTCAAAATTTAGTTAAAAGTAGCCGTGATGGGGTAATATGAGAAAGAGTAACCAAAACACCCTCCATCAAGTTTATTTTTATTATAAGTGTGATTATTTTTAGGAACCTACACACTGAAAGCCGGCTATGGCTGCGTAGTATCTCTCTACGGAGCTCATCGTCACCCGATATGGGGGCCTGACGCAGAAGAATTCAGACCAGAGAGATGGTTCCAGAAAGACTCTCTACCGGACCCTAAGTACTACGCTGCGTTTGGGATGGGACGCCGATCTTGCATTGGTAAGATGTTAAGCACAAGAAGACTAGGTTGATTTTACAATAACATTTTAAACTTAAAGGGAGAAAGATACTAAAAGATTAATAATATAATTAAAATTAAATTAAAATTAAAATTAAAAACAATATTAATAAGAAATGTGTGTGTGAGTGTTTATTTTATTTTATATAACCTGGTGACGAGACGAGCAGGTCGCTCACCTGATGTTAAGCTTCACACCTGCCCATAACATTTCAGTGCCATGCAGAATTTTGAATATCAACAGTTCAAAACCATGAGCGGATATATGTGATTGTGTGTACCGCGTGTGTGTGTGTGTGTGTGTGTGTGTGGGTGTGTGTGGGTGAAAGTGTTTCTGTAATGTTTGTGTGTAGCATGAATGTGTGCGTGTGTAATATGTGTAAGTGTGTGTAAAATATGTGCCTCACATGTATGTAATGTGTTTGTATGTGTATGTGTTTGTGTATAATGTGTTTGTGTGTCAATGTGTGTTATTTAAGTAGTCTTAAAATGGGTGTTTGTGTTTTAAGAGTGGGTTTAATGTGTATGTGTTTGTATGTGTCTGTGTGTGTGTTGTAATGTGTGTAAAAAGTTTGTGTAATTTGTCTTTAATATTAAAAATAATAATAATAATATAATTAAATTTAGTGCGTAATAATAATTATAATAAGATACTAATAGTGTTGAAAAACAAAAAAACGCGTTAATTTTTTTAACAAATGTATTATTAATAGATTAGGGTACTATGCGTTTCAGAACGCACCAACAATGATAATTTGTCACATTCAAAATTCTAATTCACTTTGCTCACTGAGCGATTTAGGAACCGTTTCACTACCTGTAAAATTTACAAAAATACGGATAATTATATGCCATTGCTTCGACTCCACCTTCTCTTTTTGAAGTCGCTCAAAAGTTCTGTAAAACGTCATGAAACAAAAGTTGTTAAGAATGATGCAAGAAGCTGCCTGCGAAATAATGTTAGGTAATTATCAATAACTCTTAGCATTACTCAACTAGCTAGTCCTAACAGATCATTGACATCCCTGGGCTTACTTGCACATCTATTTTTAGACGGGTAGGCCAAATAATGCCTCATGACCGATCTATACAACGGAAAGAAGAGATCAAACCTGTGTTCCTAAATTTAGGGTTCCAGACATTGAGACATTGACATTGACATATGTACCTACGTAGAGTAGGATTCAAACTTTATGGCGGCTGTGAAGTCCGAGCGATGCTCTGCGTACAAAAGAGTACACAGGTGTTGAAGAAGCCAGTAGCCAGGTGTAGTACACATTTGCTGACCCCAATGATAGTTTGGCTGACCCAAAAACGTGCTCCTAAACATAACACATCTGCAGCGTATTTGGCGCGATCTCGCACCAAATACGCCAGCGGCGCGGTCGCAGCGCATTCCGTGTTGGTCTACTATAGTACCTTTAGTATATATATTTTTATTTTTTGACTTGTAAATCGGCTTTATCAAATAAATGAATATGAATATATACAATCGCAATTGCTCAAAAATTCCTGACGCTTCTTGAATAATTTCTGAAGATTTTACCATCACGACTATATAATTATCTTAATGTCTCTAGGATGTATTATTCTGAAACCTGTCTTGAATTAATAGCGTTAAAACTTGCCTATAACTTATTTTCAGGTAAAACGTACGCAATGATGTCAATGAAGATCGTATTAGCTCAGGTGCTGAGAAAATACGTCGTCTCATCGGATGTCACCAAGATGGTGGTCAAAATGGACACAATGATTAGACCTGTAGAAGGGTTTCACATCACTTTGGAATACAGACAATAGATTTTTTTTTTAAAAACAGTCTACTTGAGAACCTCCTCCTTTTTTGGGTAGTCGGTTAATAACTATGACCTACTTTATAAAAGCTTTTTTATCAGGCGCGGACTTCATCCAACTCGGCTGGGCAGCGTTCGGAAAACTGCGCAACGTTTTCTCGCCCAAAATACCTCAGTGCCTAAAGTCGAAAATCTTCGATCAGTGTGTGTTACCAGTGATGACTTATGGCTCTGAAACGTGGTCTCTTACAGTGGGCCTTATTAATAAGCTCAAAGTGGCACAGCGAGCTATGGAGAGGGCTATGCTCGGGGTTTCTCTGCGAGATCGAATCAGAAATGAGGAGATCCGTAGACGAACGAAAGTTACTGACATAGCCCAGAGGATTAGCAAGTTGAAGTGGCAGTTGGCAGGGCACATAGCACGCAGAACTGATGGCCGATGGCTGTAAGGATCTCAAATGGAAACCACCATCTGTGGAGACCACGTACCGGCGCAGCGTAGAACGTCCATCCACAAGGTGGACAGACGACCTGATAAAGACCGCAGGAACGCGCTAGATGCGAGCCGCTTCCATCCGCTCTTCATGGAAATCGAAGGGGAGGCCTATATCATCTGGCTGATGATGATAAATACATCTAAGTATATACATATGTTTTTCCTTATTAACCTACTGAAAAGGCGCTAGTTTGCCTGGAAGAGATCGCTTTAAGCGATAATGTCGCCAGTTGTAACACTAGTTTTAAGTTAATTTTTGTGTTATGTCATTACTGGTGTGAACAACTGAAATAAGGCCTGGGAATACTGATGTTAATTGTTAAAAACACCTTTTTTAACAATTTAATTATAATAATCTGAATAATGTGTAGGTAAATGAGCGTGAGAAGATTGTTTTACGATGGTAGAGTAAGACAAAACGCAAATAATTAGACGCAACCTATGTCAAAGATTACCTTCCCTATAGATACTACCCTACAAGTGTCTTTTCCAACAAACTAACCAAAGTAGGAGACAAAACACGGAAAACTTCCGCGCCTAGCAATGATCCAATGAAAGTGAATAAGCATGATTGACTATTTTACCCGACTACGGAAACGGAGGGTTATGAGATTAACTGTCTATGTATGTTTGTAAGTATGTTCATATGTTCCCTCTAATATCATAAACCGCTTATCAGATTTTTTGATTGGTTCGGAAAAGCTGTCCGTATCAAAGAAAATATAAAAATCGAACGATAAATACTTCCTAATATTATATTATTAGTCTAAATCTTCGAGGTATAAATATGAATACGTTTGTCTCGAGAAAAAACTTCGCTTGCTCTGTTTATAACTCACTACATTACAAGCTGTTGGTCGATACAAAACGTCAAAAAATGCAAAAAAAAACAGTGCCATCTAGCGAACTTTAGGTAGTAACTATCTCTCTGTCTGGATGTTTGTCACGTTATCACGCCTAAGTGGCTGAACAGATCTTCATAAAGTGTGATAAGTAGTTACTGTATATCACAAAGGCGGACATAGGATACTTTTTTTATATCCACGCGAACGAAGTCGCGAGTAATAACTAGTATTTTCATAAATAAAGAAGCTATGCTATTCTAATTTCATGCTAGACAGAGATCACAATGTTTTTCATCATGTCGTCGCAGTTTATATGCGCTTGATATGCGCCCTAATATTTCTGCCTATACTTGTTAGTATAAGTCGCTTTTTAGAAAAGAGCCCGAGCATCCTCTTACCACAAACTTTAGACGCTAATCTCAGAATTTTTTATTTTTTCAGTATACGTGTCATATTTAATTATATTTTAACTAGCCTGCGACTTAGCACAGCCTCGCTAAAACTTTGTCGTGACAATTATCAGGACAATTTTTGTTCGTAATTACGAACAAAAAAAAAGCATCAACAGCAAAAAAGCGTGCCAGTGCATCTTCATTTAATGTGGCAATAGATTTTTCTAAATTATTTATTTATAGATAAGCTTGTTACGGAGTTTTGGCGGGAACGTGAAGAAATCATGTCGCGTCATTTTATTATTTTCCAAAACTTGTGTTATTTCGAGTGTTAATGTGTAAAAATGGTGAATTTTTACCCGTTAAGTGTTCGTGAACATGCACGCGTGTTGGTGAATGGTATAATGTCGTGAAACGTGAATTTTCGTGTTGTTTCCAAAACTCCATAGAAGGCTCTAGTAGTTTAGTAAGTTTTCACCACTTTGCTGGGGCATGACTTGGACTTGACCGTGACTTGATTTGCTCGCCTTTGACTGTGACTATGACTTGTATGATAATATTTAACAAAACCTGAATATATATAACTATACTTGACACTGGCAAATGCATAAGACGTGCGACGCCAAAATCCTCTTAGGAGAAAAGAGAGAAAAAAAAAAAAAACTTGTTACTTTAAAAAAAAAACATTTGTAATATAGGTAGGTAAATTTTAAAGTAAGGTTTATTTTGACCGATGTTTATTTTAATTGATCATCCGCAAATGCGGTATTTATATTAAGGGTAATCTGTTATGACCTACGGACTCGGATAGATAATAAACACAAAGATGGACAGACACAATAGGCCAGTTTTGTGATGATAAAGAGCACAACATAAAGGTTTTGTGAGAAGTAAATTCGAAAAAAAAAACATGATAAGGTTCCGTAGCTATCTATAGTAGATAATGATTATCGACAGGGTCATACACCGAGTTCTTTAAACTTTCTTAGCGACTAAATTTTGTTGTGCGGTTTTCGGGAACATTAATTTTAGTTTAAGTCCCTGTAAGTATTTGTCCGGCCGTATCTAGTACACTACTAGACTTTTGTACCTCCAGCACGATAAACTTGTTACCTCCAGCATAGTTGAGCATAGTCGATGCTCGATAGCCAGCCTTTGAAGTTTATGCTACCGTACGTCAAATCAATGTTCGTGCTCTCCATTTTGTTTAGACGTCTCGAGTTTCGTTTACTTGACGATACGATAGACAAGTTGGGGAAAGCGACTTTATTTCATACTATGTATAGATAATACATAAAATTCATACATATATAGATATAGATATATTTTATGTTGTGGACCGCCGACATAGTGAAAGTCGCGAGCGAAACGGGTGGATGCAAGTGACAGGTTGCCGTTAGGTGTGGTGTACGTCTTCCGGCTGACGATGATGATGAATATACTACTATAATTTAGTAAGTCGTTTTATTTTTTTAATTTGTTTCAGTTTGTGTACTGATTTTTCTAGATTTTTAATAGATGCCTTCAGATTGTAATTGTAACTGATAAACTCGATGGGGCAGATTAACCTTTTTTTCAGGCCCGCATTTCATACATGGAGTTTCACTTTTTGTTTAATTGTGTAGTTCTTGTATCTGCATAAAATTACTGTGTAAATTATATAGACAGACAGCCAGACGTACCGGACGAAACGAAACTTTGAGTTCCTATTTATGGAACCCTAAAATTATGGCCTCACCTATCAACCAACATATAGGTACTACTTATAAATACTCCTCGTACTACTTACTATGTTATATACTTCTACGTAGTTTGTACCTCAAAGAAAATATATATATATTTTTTAATTTATTAAATTTGAAATGTTAATTTACCTGTTAATTATTCTTAGTTTTGCGTATGTTTTGTGGAGGTCATGGTCCAAAAGGAAGACATTAGACCCTCCTGCATTGTCCGGATGGTTCCCTATTGTAGGACATGGGCACAAGTGGATTGGCGGTAGTGTCAGTAAGTAATATACATTAACATTATACCTCATTGAACCTCGTTCTTTAGTTCCTCTTTCGCGGCAAAAGCTGTAAAACTGTGGAAAGAAGTACCTACGGAAATCAAGCGTTCACATTCACTGGTAGTTTTTAAGCGTCGAGTTAAGTTGTACTATATTATCTCGGGATAGTTGCTGCATCGTCATGCTCACTCTATGATTGTTATTATGTATATTTATGTATGTATGTATGTTATTATTATTTAGGTATGTATATATTGTTGTAGCATTAGTAAGTAGTATCTTTTTATTATTTAACTATTTTAGTAGTATGTTTTCTTATTATTTGTATGTGTATTTTTTCTGTTTGTGTGTTACAAATATTCCTTTATAAGGGCATACCCCGTCCCTTACCTCTTCCTAATAAATCCTCTCTATGCTAAGGTCGCCTGGAAGAGATCGCTTTAAGCGATAAGGCCGCCAATTGTTACACTAGTTTTAAGTAGATTTTTGTATTATGTATGTAATTTCTGGTGGGAACAATAAAGAGTTATCTATAATTATATCTATCCACCAACCACTAAGAAATAATTTTGCGACATTCAACGCATATAACAGTGAAATGGGGTGCTAATGTTGTCATAGAGAAAATATTTTTTTGAAGCTTTTCTTCTGAAATTTTGTATACCTACTAAACAAAAGAAAATATTGAAAACGTATTTCAGCATTTGAAAATCATCCCTTAGAGATGTTAAATGGCGTGTTAAAGTTTGTATTGATTTTTTTTTGTGCATCGTTCATAAAACTATATAAATATATAAGAAAAAGAAAATATTAAAAACGTTTTCGAGCATTTTTTTAAAATCATCCTCTAAAAATGTGAATGGGGTGTTAAAAAGAGCAAAGTTTTAACTTCATGCTGATGAAACGTAACTGAAATTACGCCATGAAACTTTGCAAATACACTAAGAAAATAAGAACTACCTGTTTTGGTTTTTGATATCAACCTCTAAATCACGTAACGTACACGCTTTAGAGGTTGATTATACAAACTTGAACCCTTATTTCATAAGTGGGCAACCTTTGGAAAGTCGCGGACCAACTATCGAACGTTCGTGAAGTGGCGGGTAATATGTGTTAGTGTATTGATGATATGTGTATGTGTATTGACAAAACGATGACTTAGTTAAAATAATAGATGGCGTCGAATATCTGCGCTGAACAGATTGTAGTTTCCTCCGCGGACAACTTTTTCTTTGGGTCAACACGATCAATGCATTTTAATGAATGCGTAGTTTATGAAGGAAATTACGTTTCAATTCAATGTTTTTGTATTGATATTTTTTTTATGGCTTTTACCAGTTATGTACATGTTTAGTTGAAAAACACGTAGATAAATATTTAACTACATACGAAACTATATCTATGGGCTTTATTGCTTAAAAATACTCACAAAAAAATACCTTTATGTACAAATGCCATTTCATTATAGTTTTAGTATACGAAGAGATATAATTAAGATTGCTTACCAGTAACATATTTTTTCCAGAACTTTTTAATACCATAGTGGCGATGTCCGACGAATGTCTAAAAAATGGCGTGGTTACATTCCATCTCGGACCACGTAAATTATATGGTAAAAATCATTTTACAATTTATATATTGTTAATTAGCTGTTACCCGGAACTTCGTTCGCATGGACCTAAAAAAAAGTAACCTATGTCCGTCTCCGATATACATAATGCAAAAATTCAGTAGGGCTAGCATGCGCACCGCGACAATATCTTTTTGTTATGCTAGAACAGGACACGGCTAACATTATGGATACGTTTGTCTCATTTTTCACCACATGAAGAATAGTGTTACTCCCTGACTTGTACTATTATCCAGTAACAACTACGAATAGTTAAATCATTGACTTTATAAACACTCATTTTAACTAAAAGCGCGAGTGCTCAACCTCCGTCCCTCCCGTCCTTCAGTATCTATCTGCTCACGCCAGGCGGACTCCGTGGAGCCGCCGCCGCCGCGCACCTGTCGCGCTGCCTTCCTCGCCGCCCGCTACCCGCATCCGTAACTGTAGTTATCAATGTAGGTATCCGTAGTTATTTAGGCGCGTAACAATAGAGATGATTTGTCGCGGTGCGCATGCTTTCTCTGTACCTACTGCAGGCCTAGCACGGTCGCCGCGATAAAGTTATGTCCACCCGTTTTGTCTTCGTGACAAAGCTAGAATATCGATACATCCGTCTCGTTCTCGCGGAATAAATATGGTGGACAAAATTTTATCTCGGCGCCCGTGCTAGGTCTACTGGTCGATCTGTTCAGCCGTTTAGCCGTGAAAACGCGACAAACATCCATACAGAGAGAGAGAGAGAGAGCGAGGCATAATTACTTTCGCATTTATAATATTAGTATTAGTTCGTCCAAAATCCCGCAGTGCCAGAAGACAAGGTTCTTCAACCAATGTGTGTTGCTAGTGACAACACAATGGAACTGTAAAGTGGTCCTTGACCACTGGCCTTTTGGAGAAACTCAGAGTCGCACAGCGGCCAATGGAGAGAGCTATGCTCGGAGTTTCTTTGCACGATAAAATCTGGAACGAGAATATTCGTTGAAGAACTAAAGTCACCGATATAGCTTTCAGAGTTTGAAAGCTGAAGTGGCAATGGTAGGCCACATCACTCGAGGAACCGATAGCCGGTGGTGAAGAAGGGAAGAAGGGTTTTGAGTGGTGACCACGAACCGGAAGACGCAGCATAGACAGGCCTCCTACTAGGTGGACCGACGACATTGTTAAAAAACATGGTCAACCGGTGGATGCAAGTGTACGTTGTCGGTCGGTGTGGCGTTTTAAGGGGGAGGCCTATGTTCAGCAGTTGACGTCTACTGATTGATGATGATTATTAAATACTAGCGACCCGCCCCGGCTCTGTACGGGTGTAATTTAGAAAAAATATATAATATATAAACCTTCCGTGAAAAATTATCTAACTGATGGTGAAAACCGCATCAAAATCCGTCGCTTGGTTTGGTCGCTTGGTTGGTCCGTCGTTTGGTGGTCGGTTGGTTGGTTGGTTAGCGGATATACAGACAGAGCAGACAGTCACGGCAAGCGACTATTTTATACTATGTATAGATAGATATAGATAATTTGTATGTTGTAGGTATAACAGATCCAGAAGATTCTTTGACAGTAATGAACGCGTGTCTAGATAAAAGTTATTTGTTCAAATTTGCTAAACCGTATCTTGGAAATGGTTTACTTATGGCAGATGGTAAGTTAAAGTTTTCTCTTCTCTCAGTTACTGCATCAGCATTTTAACATTCAACTACTAGGATATCAGCCTACCCCCAAAGGGTCTTTGGGCTGGGGGCTCTTCTCTCAGTGCCACTCCATTTACGAAGGTTGGCAGTCAGGTATCATGTATGATCATATTGTATAATTTGGGGAATTTTAATACAAAACTCACTAGGCTTATAGTTCTCAAATCTGAATAGTATCAGGAATTGGCTTTCCTTGGCAGTTGTTGGTCGGGAATTAACTACAGAATCCTTTGTTCCGCTCGGGATTCAAAGTGGCGCCGTGACTAAAGACATGCTTTATCTCCTTGGTTAGTAATCTACTATTAATTTTCCAGCTGAAAGATGGCATATAAGTCGTAAACTACTAAACACTGCGTTCAATCAAAAGGTGTTGGACGGTTTTATTGACATTTTTAACACTCAAGCAGAAGCCTTGGTTAATAAATTCACCTCTGATATGGGGACGCCGTTTGATCACGAAAAGCTCTTGAGGATTAACAATTTGGAAACGATATGTGGTAAGTTCGTTTTTAGCGTTTTTTAATAATAAGATTTTCTAGATTTGCGATTCGTTCAAATTTCGAATCGATAGCATTCTTAGTTAACGTACTAGATGAGATATGCAAATGTGATGCAAAAACCAACAGACACCGAAGTTTATTTTTCTCCGTGCTGGCACGGAACTTTAAAATTGGTGAATTCCCATAACGTTACTGTGTATAATGAGATAAATATCAGAGTGATGAACGCAGCGCTGTTGATGTTCAAAATTATGCAGAATGGCACTGAGTTGTTAACATGGCTCTTACAATCAGGCGAGTGACATGACGGCCTCGACAACTGGTTGGAACAAAAAAAAAACTATTGATGCATATGCTTCGTCTTAGGATGCATATCTATATGATATCAACATGCTCCGTTCCATTCCTCTTTGACATGTCATTTTTTTTTTTATCTGATTTGTAAATTTCCATGTTTGACATGCGTATGTCAGGCATGGGATAAGGCATGAATTCGTAGCTTGCGTCATAAGCACTTTAAGCGTGTCACTTTTAAATATTTCTTTACAACTCCAATATTTATTCCATGTACTCTTTACTCTTCTCTCTATTTCTTGTTCATTTCTGTCGCTGCTGAATCCAATTTGTTTACCCAAGTAGATATATTGTTCGAAAGATTCTAACTCGAATTAAGTTTTCATATTCTTCTATAATGTCTACTAGCGCTCTCTCCATTTCTAATATGCGTTTGTAGGATGAAAGTATTCTGACGTTGTAGGCTAATGAAGATGTTTTTTTTTTCGATACTAGTTTTGTATGGTATGATGATGGCCTTGGAGGGGTTTGGTCATAATCTCCCTCGGTCACCAGCGGTGTTTTTCTTTTTCATTTTTTTATTTTTTTTGAGAGGTGCTGATGATTGGTGTTGCGGGTTCTTATTATTTTCTACCTCCTGGTTTTATCATTTTTTTGTGACAAAAAATTTAGTATGCCCGGCTTAACCATACCCTTAGAGAAACTCGATGACCTCTGGGATGTAGAGTTTGTATAGATTGTCTTATTTTTTTCATTGCTTGCGTTTTGCGTAGAGAGCTGTTCTGAGCGTTCGTGACGTCTTTCGGAGAAAAGAGAGGTACCTTTTTCTATTATTTGAGGATGAATTCTTCTCTCTTGTATTGTTTAATACAACCAGTTTATCTTACTTGATAATGGCTTTGTTCTCTTTTTCTCTCTCTGCATTCACTTCTACTTGCAGTATTTTCTTCTTTTCGATTACATATTGGGAGTATTCTTCTTTGATATAGCAAGAAGTACCATTTAGCGCATTCTTTTGTTGCATGATCTCGATTTTAGTTTGTAGACTAGTGAATATTTACTGTTATTAGTCATTAGTCAAATGACTAATAAACTACTGAAGTTAACTAGGTTGGACCTTCGTCTAATGATAGGTATTATCACAGAACACTGTGAGCTAAACTATCATTTTCACAAAGTTGGAGCTACAGATAGTCCTCTATGCCGAGGTTGTCTGCAGGAAAACGAGACCGTGGAGCATGTGCTACTGCACTACAAGGCAACAGAGGACATACTAGGTAGGTCGGGACTCCTTCAAGAATCTCAGCACCAAGTCTCCAATAGCATAACATCTAACGAAACAGGAGTGGAACAGTTATGCCAGCGACCCAAGGCCGTGCTCCGTTACTTTAAGGAGCTGGGCTGGTTTGGGTAGGCTGGCAGCGGGGTAAATCCACAAAACATCCTTAGCGGGATGTCAGTGCAGGTCTTATCGCCCCTAGTTAGAATTAGAATTACTGTTATCGGACGAAGTTTTTCAGACTTTTTACCTATTCTTCTGGCTTCTTGTATGTCATTAGAGTTCAGTTTACGAAAGACGTTGCTTACAAGATTTGTGTACGATTATTCGTTTTCTTCTGTTCCAAAGAAAACAATACAATACAATACAATATACCTTTATTAAACACCGAAAATACAATAAAAATAAAAATTAAACAATAATAATAAAAACGGCAGAATAATGAGCGGCCTCATCGCCTAAACCAATTTCTTCCAGACAACCGTGGTATGGACAGGAATTTGAAACAGAAATACGGTCGGTGGTGTACATAAATTCGTATAAATATCTACTAAATTACTACATAATAAGTATAAATCAGCCAGAAGACGTCCACTGCTGAACATAGGCCTCCTCCTTAGACCGCCACACCGACCGACAATGTGCCACTTGCATCCACCGGTCAGCAGTGGACGTCTTCTGGCTGATAATGTAATGTAGTCTAAGTATAAATAAAAACAATACATATGATATACTTACGTACATACAATAGAAATACACAAAATAATACTGTATAAATACTATGTAATTATATACTAAACACGAAGAAAGATAATATTAATACACGAGGTTCTTGAAAATAGGAAGAGACTTAGACTTTTAACAATATTTCTTTTTCTTGTCTGTCTTTCCAACATCTGCAATCTTTGCTCTTGATTTTCCAGTTTTTTTTTCAGCTTTTCCTGGTTTTCCTCCAATGCTATAAATTTCCCATCTATATTATATAATTTCTATATTATTATTTTATTTATGTTTTCTGTCACTTTTTTGCCACTTTCTGTAATCGCATTTTTTTGTTCATCTAGATCTTTTTGAATCCTGCGAAGTGCTCCTAGAACTTCGTCCATCATTTAATTTTATGTTTGCTGTTTTGCGTTTTAGCTACTTGTCACTAGATGGCTTTGTAGTATTGGTGAGTTTTGGTTCTAATATTAGATTCACTACCCGACGAACTCTAATAGCGAAACTAAATGCGATGACACTTAGTTTTGTGTCAATAGTGGTCAGTAATAGTGGTAATATTACGTATTAAGTAGTACGTAGTTTTTGAGCACTTCAAACTACCTATACTATAACTATATTTTAGCTTATATTTTTATTATACCTACTATAACTAGGTACAAAGCTAAAATGTGCCTTTATAATTTCAGCAACGTCGTTTGAAGTCGATGCAGTTATGTATGGTGATATCTTCATAAACTATTTGACGTGCTTGACAAACGCATTGAAACAAATTAGTAACCGAATGCAGAAATTCTGGTTACACACTGATTTTATTTACAACATGACACGAGAGAAAAAACTTTTCGATGAAGAAATAAAAGGCGCAATTAATCTTTCTAAAACGGTACATTTTATTATGCGAAATTCTAAAGCCTTGCTCAGACTACGTGATTATTTTAGCCGAATGACGAATAAAGGCTGAGTACAGTTTCCCTTACAAAAGTGGTTTAGTTGTGAAACCTTCACCAATAGCTACGCGATAACTAAATGTTTTAGTACTAATTCTGTAACCGTCTCCGATTTTCAGATACAAGGATGCTATGGATAACTATGCGATGACTGAATGTTCAAGCACTTATCCTGTTTTTTTTTGAACGATTAAGTATGGTATTGCCCTGTAGCGGCTTTTTGGCTAAAGCAGATATAGTTGGGTCCTTATAGTAATATTTATATGGGCGACTAACGAACCACGGCTTTGGCCGGCACCCAGAAAAGGGACATCAAACTTGCCCTAGCGTCTCAGAGCCTCAGCCCTAGTGAGTTGATTTGTTTGACTATCCGACCTCGCCGGTGGTCGGGGTGTGATGGTGTGCCTTGGGTAACCAGCGCCTATACTAAATACTGAGTGCTTTATGTTGTAGGGAGCTTTCGGTACTTATCTAGTATCCGCTTCGACTTACTTAAATGATTTATATTTTACTAACTAAATCACTCAATCGATTAAATCGATTGATTAAATTACTCACCCAGTCTGAACTAGGCTTTATAGTTATATCACTTGAAAAATATGATAACAATATTATTAAGAGTTGTAACTGGCATAAACGTGACAATTTTTTTTTAGATTATTCAAATTAAGAAGACAGAATGGAATAACCAAGGAAACGAAAAAATTAAGAACGGTAATAAAAATATTTTATGTACATAACACTACAATGTATAGGTATGTAAATATAGGTAGTACAATACTGTATTTCCTATACACCGATTTTGGAAAGGCAAAGATCTCAATAAACGGATATGTAAATAGGTAATAAGCATAAAAAAATAAATTTAGAAAAGGCCCCTTGTAATACGGCTTTCCCTTTTACGACGCGTCATCAAAATACCACCTACAGGGGTGATCAAAAGTAAACAATGTGTAGTGTCCGTTGAGTAATCATTCTATAAAAAAAATAAACGCTTTTCTCTAAATTTTCCTGATATTTTTTTGTAATTTTGTTGCATACTGATCATACGTACTTAAGACCTGCCCAAATCTTATTTTTTCTTATGTAGGGTAGAAAGAGTGTTAAACATTAGGTAAATTTATCTGACTTAATAAAATCAGTCTTAAGTTTTGATAACCAGAGCCGAAATAACAACAATATTCCAGGAAAATCAAAGAAATTTATAGATCACATACTGGATGTGGCCGAAGAGACCGGTCGCTTCACGGATGAAGAAATACGAGAAGAGACAGACAATATTGTAGCAGGTGGACATGATACAACTGCGACTACCCTCACATACGCATTAACTTTACTGGGATCTCATGCTGACGTCCAGGAGAAACTTTATGAAGAGTAAGCTTGTTTTTTATTTTTCTTCCAAACTAAATAGAATTGTATGGATGGTTCATACGATAGCATTTTTTCAAGTATGCTTAAGAATATAAGAAAATATAAGGCATCATTCATGTGGAACGGGAATGTTATTGTTTTCTGTGTCTCTTCGAGTGTGAATCATAACACTTTTTTGTCAGGTATTTATAGCCCTCCCTCCCTCGCCCCAACCCTCCCGGGGTCTACTGTTCTGCAAACAGTAGAACTCGCGAGCACAAACTTTTGTGCACAAGCGCAATTCTACAATTTCAAATTTGTCGTCAGAAATTTTTGATTGGTGGGGTATTTCTCTCAAAATTGTAGGGGATGGTAAATGGCATCGCAGCGAACTTCCCCCCTTTTTGTGAGAATTACCCCACCAATTGAAAATCGCCGACGACTAAAAAATTCTATGAAGTTGTAGAACCTGTACCTGTACTAGGTTACGTCAAGATTTGTTGAAAAATACAACCTGTAAAGTAAATTTAAATTCAAAGTCAAAAATTTATTTGCATGATGATGTGTATACAAGTTCCTAAATCTAAAAATGTCCATCCATTATCAACCGTTACAGGCGTGCAAAATTATTCAAATAAGTTTATTATTAGCATGATTTTAGGAAAATTGTAATAATGTTAAATTAAATTAAAGAATGAAATTGATATTAAAATGTCAAAATTAAAATATAAATATTTACAATTATAGTCAGTAGCTTTAGATCAGCAAGCGCGTTTGTATGTAGGTGACCTGACATTTTCTTTAAGAAATCTACTTTATAGAAGCATTTTTCACCAACCATTTCTTCAATTGTGTGCAAAAACCGCTGCTCAAAGAGAATTAAAAATCAACGCAGCCATGTGTTTTTTTTTCTATCTATACAGCTCGAGCCTAGGCTGTGGTAGCTTAAGACGAACGTTTGGGGCGGATCTTTTACTAACATTTTCATATGGCTCAAATAACGAGTTTTGGGGTTATTTCTTACAAATTTTAGCCATCTCAAATATGTATAAACAAGCAACTGTTTAAAGGTTATTAGATAAGTTTGCATGATGGCTCATTTCCTCATTTCATGCCCTACATGGCACGAATACATTTATTTTACCCAACAAAAACCTTTTCGTGAAATGGAAAACAAAACAAAACTGTCTTTTTTGGATATACATTTTCTCAGTTTTTTTAAGGCATAAACAAAACTATTTATACTGCTACTTAATTAATGTTATCTTTCCATGTTAAATTTGTGACAATCGTGATTCCCAAAAAAAAAAATCTTCGACCTGTTCAATAGTGTCATTGCCGTAGGAGGTCTTCAAAGTTGACAGTTTCTTTTGATACGTCTGAAAATGAACTGTTTTAGTTAGACATATTAATTTTTAATTTATTACATGTGAGCCATTTTATAATATTAGCCAAGCCTTCATTTACATCATTTTCATAACTATTGATCTCTTGACATTTTATCACGACAGTTGTATTATCCGCAAGCAGTATACTGCTATGTTTAACAGATGCAAGTAGGTCATTCACATAATAAAGAAAATATACTGGGCTAAGTATGCTGCCTTGGGGGACACCACAGTTTTTTTTTGCTCAGAATCGTAGTCCTGCAGACAGTTTGTACGCCGATCCAGCTTTTTAATATGTGTTATTTGCTTTATATTACTTAAGTATGACCTAATCTAATCATCTGCAGTACCTCTAACATCATACAAGTTCCATTTTATCAGAAGAATTTCATGATCAACGTATTCGAATGCCTTTCTTAGGTCTAAAAATAAATAGCAAGAAAGGACACTCCGTTTACTGTTTAGGCCATCTAAGATTAATTTAATAAGTTATATGTTCCTAATGAAGTGGATTTATTTTTTCTGAAACCAAATTGCTCTGAAGAAAGTTTATCAAATTCATCCTGGAATAAATATAATCTTTTGTATAAGACCTCAAAGATGTTTGATAAAACAGGAACTAAAGTGCAATGGGTCGGTAATTGTCTTTGTCTAGTTAGGGCCTTTTTTAGCTTTAATAGGTAGGTTCAAATCCCAAGAATGAGTTTGAGCTACAGCTGCAAGAAAACATCGTGAAGAAACCATAGTATAGTATGGTAAGGTAGTTTCTCGTACGCGGCTGGCTGAAGTGGTTAGCTACCACCTTCAAATTGAAAATCTATCACCGACGACCTCCGTATGTTACAGCAGCCTCACTTGAGAGCCAGTTCCCCTTACAGGCTAGGTCTTCGACTACACCGTCACTTAACATGTGATTAATTGTGGCCAAACACCTCTCCTAACAACCATATTTTTTTGTAAATTATATTTTATATGTGTTTTCAGAATATTTCGTGTTTGTGGAAGCTCTAAAACCATAGATAAAGATGATTTATCTAAGCTTGTGTATACTGAAGCAATACTGAAGGAAACTTTACGATTGTATCCAATCGGCTTGATCCTTCTAAGATACACATGTAAAGATATCAAACTGAGTAAGTCGATTTTAAGTTGCGTCGTCTTGCTTGCGCCTTTTAACATTATTGAAGTGATTCAGAATATTTCGTGTTTGTGGAAGCTCTAAAACCATAGATAAAGATGATTTATCTAAGCTTGTGTATACTGAAGCAATACTGAAGGAAACTTTACGATTGTATTCAATCGGCTTGATCCTTCTAAGATACACATGTAAAGATATCAAACTGAGTAAGTCGATTTTAAGTTGCGTTGTCTTGCTTGCGCCTTTTAACATTATTGAAGTGAAGCGTTTGAGGATTACTTCCAGAAAAATATAGCCAACTTACCTAATGTGAGTATATGTAAATGCTACTTGTTAATTAAAATCAGCAGTTTATTATTTAAAAATATCAATTAGATAACAACTAAATAAATTTCCAGAAAAAAAGCTATTTTTATTATAATACTTATTCATATAAAATATTATAATTATAATTAAGAAATATTTATTATTATCAATAATGACATTTATTATTTGGCGATCTAATCTGGCCATATAAATTTGTAAGAAAACAGAAAACTGCGTATGTAACATGTTCAGCTTGACAATGTCCCCGACTTGTGTTGTGGGAAGTACAAGCGAAACAAAAAAAAAGATATCAATTCAGTTATCTAACAATTAATATTTAGAGATAAACATATAGAAACATAGTATTAGTATAATTATGTCCTCTATTTCAGGTACTCTACCAAATAAATTACCCTACCTACCTTAAAATCTATTTAAAGTTATCAAACATTGTGACAACCATGTCACAGTTTAAATCTCACACTTTTCTCGACATCTTACGTCCTCACCAGTACTACAGTCGGGTTAGACATCTTTCTATGGACATTGGCACTCTTCTTTACATAATTTATCTATGGTAAAAAGCCTGTTCAAATATTCACAGAATAATGTGTATTGGGTTTTGTGGATATTTTTTTTGCTCAAAAAAAAACAGAAATCAATACAAATATTGATTTGATGTTTTTTATAAAATCAACATATCGCGCCTCGGGAACTAAGGGTCACTTTTGCATGTTTTCCAACTTTACAGGAAGAGCATATTTAGTTTTTTTTAAAGTATTAATAACTCTGCATTGTTTTGGAGTATTAAAGCGATTCTCACAGTTTGAATTCATTAGTTCGTCACAGAAACACTATTTAAAAATAATAATACAAGATGGAGTTTCTGAGAAACAAGCCATAAAGAGGGGGAAGGTTACCAAAGGTGACTTTTTGTTATAAGTCGCTGTTTTATTGCAGAAGTGATCTTTTTTAAAATAAAATAAAAACACGTCTGTAAGTATTTTTTTATGTTTAATGATGGTTTACGTTTATAATTTAGTAAATTTGTATTTGATCGGAAACCAATACGAACTAAAACTAGGTAAAACACTTTATATATCAATAAAATCGAGGATTATTGAATGAAATGTGTGATATTATTAAGTTTTTTTATTTGAAATTCTAAACAATTGGTATCAAAATGAAAAAATGATGTTGTACTACTCGAGGGTACTACGCCGAAAGCATGGCACAGGAATGTGGTGGTGCGGTTCTTCAAAAAAGGTGATAACACCTTACTGAAGAATTATAGGCCCATCTCGCTCCTGAGCCATGTTTACAAGCTGTTTTTGAGAGTTATTACGAACCGTCTCGAACGCAAGTTTGATGACTTCCAGCCTCCCGGACAAGCCGCATTCCGTAAAGGCTTTAGCACCATGGACCACATACACACGCTTCGCTAGATTATACAGAAGACCGAAGAGTATAATCGGCCATTATGGCTGGCGTTTGTGGACTATGAAAAAGCCTTCGATTCCATCGAGACCTAAGCGGTATTGCAGTCCCTTCAGCAATGTCATATCGACTATAGGTATATCGAGGTGATGAAGTGTTTGTATAGGAACGCCACCATGTCAGTCCGGTTGCAGGACGAGAGCACGAAACCACCAGTGCTATGTTCAGCAATGGACGTCTTCTGGCTGATAGTGTAAAATGTTTATAATAAAAGACACTTCCTATTGAAAACAATTTATTTATTAATTTTATAAACGAAACAGACATTTTTCTAAAATGTTATTTTTAAACAAAAGTGCCTGTTGGTATCATCAAAACAAGGAGTAATTATTGAAGAAAAAAAAACAATTCTATTCAAAAATAACATTCTGTCATAATATAAATACAAATAATTACAAAAATAATGTCACTTGCAAACAAAAGTAACGTTTTGTTTCTAATGACAAGAAAAGTTTAATGCTATAATGTAATTTAAAAAGAATAGTGACGTTATGTTTACAGCAAACAAATACCAAGATTTGGTTACAAAACGTGATTTTTATCCAGAAGTAGCATTATTATTGCAAGAAATATGTAAACAAATAAGTCATTATCTAAAGGTAAAAAATTTTCCTCTTCTGTGGTCATTACTCACCTTAGTGCCACTCAGCCACAAATGAGCCAAGACACTACTGACAGGATAAGACGTTACGTTTTAAGCAAACCGATCAATTACGCAAAATAATTGAACGTCCCCCCATCCCTCGAACCAATATAGTTCATGCGATTATCGCCGTTTTTTCGGCATACTTAAGTCGTTTTCGGAAAAACTAGCAGAAGTGACCTTTTGTTCCCGAAGGTGTGATATTGTGAAAATTTTAAAGTAAAACAACAATTATCCCTACTAATATTATAAATACGAAAGTGGGTTTTTGGTTTTTTTGTTCCTCTTTCCACAGCAACAGAGCAACAGACCGGCGTGAATTTTTGCATGGATACAGTTTAAGGGTCTTGACTATTTTTTATCCAGGGAAAATGTACGGTTCCTGAGTGATTTTTCACGCGGGTGAAACCGCGGGGCGCAGCTAGTTATTAATAAAAATCAGTCAAGTGTAAATCGCACCGCACCGGTAGTCGTTGGGAACGAAATCTTCGAAGTTGTTGATCACTATAACTACCTTGGACAGATTGTTCGGTTAGGTTAGTTCAACTTGGGCAAAGAGGTAGCCCGAAGAATCCAACTCGGATGGGTAGCATCTTCTCACCTAAAAAAACAAATGCGAAATATTATGACATAGCTCTTGAAGCGTAATATCATTTCCACAAAACGTATGTAAATATTTTTCTACGTCTTTTCAACTAAAAATGTAGCCTAGTTTTTTCAATTTTAATTTATTCGCATATTTTTTATTTTATTTTTTTAGTACACTGCAAGATTCAAAAATTAAAAACAGATGTTTCAATATACAACGGTTCACGGATCCGTGGGAGCACGATAAAAAGCCAGAAAAATAATAATTTTACGTCTTAAAATTTACGTCATGTTACCATTTTTTTAAATAACCTGTTTTTCACTTTGTTCCGTGCTAATATTATTATTATTAATTCATTTATTTCAAGCATCAAGGGCTGGCTGGTGGTCGTGCTGGTATGGGGATGGCCTTTTGGCGATAAAGACATGTCGGTACATTGTAATATTTTTCACCACGAATCGGATAACGCAGCGACGGCAGGCCTCCCACTAGGTAGACTGACGACATTGTAAAAGTCGCGGGCAACCGGTGGATGCAAATGGCCAATTGTCGTTCAGAATTGCGCTTTCAGGGGGAGGCCTATGTTTAGCAGTGGATTTCTTACGGCTGATGATGATGATGAGGGTAGCTAAGCAGCTGTATTTACCTATCCTATATAACTTGCAATAACTCTATCTTTCAGAAAACTTCACATTACGAGCAAATCATGATTTCATTATATTCGTACAAGGCCTCCATCGTCACAGCATGTGGGGTCCTGATGCGGATCAGTTCAGGCCGGAGAGATGGCTGGACAAGGAAACTCTACCGGACCCCAAATATTATGCAGGTTTCGGACTGGGAAGACGGTCTTGCATAGGTAATGGGGAATTAGTTCATCTATACCATCAAAGTTTTTTTTTTCAAGTATCAGATTTGAGTCTGACGGCAATAGATTGGTCGTACCTGCAGCAATCATTCCATTATTTTTAATGCGTCACGCTTGCCTATAACAGTTCAGTGCCACCCAGAAGTTCGAACTTCAAGAGCCTAAAACCTTGCGCAGCAACATATTGCGCTCTTCGCCCTTAAATATTAGATGTTTTATGTGCCTAGTAAGTAATTTCGCTGGAAATATTGCCCCTCAATCCGGAACGCAAAAAAGTTTGCACACTACTGCTTGGCGGTTGAATAACTTGCAAAGTGGTACTGTATCGTGCGTATGGTTTGGTACTCCCCGCAAGGCGGACTCTGCAAGAGTCCTACCACTAAAAATGCTAAGTACCTACTCTTTATTCAAAAACACAATAAGTTATAAATAATAAATAAATAAATATCTGGGACATTTTTGCACACACGGTCACCTGACCCCACCCTGACCCCAAACTAAGCAAAGCTTGTAATATGGCTGCCAGAGACTGATATACGTACATATATATGTTTAAATACATACTTGTATAGACATTAATACCCAGACATAGAACAAACACAAATATTCATCACATAAATGTTTGTCCTAGATGGGAATCGAACCCACGCCCCCAAACACAGAAGGTAGGTTCACTACCAACTGAGCCACCGGGGCAGTATAGAAAAACTTGTTAAGAGCATGTCGGGCCATGTTTAGTAGGGTTCCGTAGGTGCGTAGGATGTTCGAAGTATTACTCCGTTATTACAGCATAACTCAAAAAGTAGTAATCACATGTTGCCCGAAATAATTTTAAAAGAAAGTTTTTACTAAGATCTATCAACGTGGAAGATAACAAGTTTCTGAGATGCATAGTTTAGAAATGTCGGGGGGGGGACACATTGCAAGCAACTTTGTCGGCGCATATTTCGCAAGCAGTACGTTTGATAAAAAAATGGTATAGGAAACCTTAACGTCATTTTAAAAGACCTATTCAATGATACCCCACATGTGGGGTACAGGCGAAAAAAATTTTTTTTATCCCCACTTTACATGTATGACAGCCACCCCATTAATATAAAATTATATTTTTTTAATTCTGTCAAAATTGTCACCTTACAAAGACCTATTCAACGACACCCAACGTCATGGGGTGGGGTTGTCATGTCCACGAATTTTTTTTTACCCCTCCTTTACATGTATGAGAGCTACCCTTATTTTACAAAAAAAAGTTTTTTTTATTTTTTGAAACCGTACGTCTATACTTAGACTATCGCTGTGCAAAATTTCATGCCTGTAAGTTTATAACTTTAAAAGTTATAGGCTGTTATAAGGATTCAGACAGACAGACGGACGGACAGACAGACGGACATGACGAACTTATAAGGGTTCCTTGTAGTACTACGGAACCCTAAAAATGGAAACGGTAAGTATATAACACTATCGACTAGGCTGCTCTTTGCGATTGGCGGCCTTATTGCTCAGCAATCTCTTCCAGAAAACGATGTAAAGCAAAACAACCTACTTACCTAATTGTAAAAAAAATATATGAATTTTGTTTTCAGGTAAAGTGTACGCAATGATGTCGATGAAGATACTACTAGCTCACGTGATAAGAAGATACCGCGTCTCATCTGATATCAGCAAGATGGTGGTGTCGCTTGAAATTATGTCTAGACCTAAATCAGGATATTTCATTACTTTAGAGGAACGGCAGACACTGCAGTAATGTTCCAAATTGTGCGCAATATTCTTTAAAATGTTGAATTTTGTATTACAAAAGCAATTTCTTCGGTTCTGTTGTACCACACTGACCCCGTGAAAAACCCTTCTGAAATAAAATGCTCTAAATTTTCAGCGGTAACTACAAATTTTCTTTTACGAAAAATAAATTTCCAGGCTATTGGTTTATACGGTGAACCAGGTAGTTTTTTAATTTGATTTTTATATTTCCGATATTCGGCAAAAAAGCAATGAAAAACTACAGTTTACCGTTTTCTCATCAAGTATGATATGCGATTTTCAACTTTAAACCTTAGAACTTTGAGCAGGTACAATACTCATTTCAAATCATGATCAGATCTCCTCGCCTTAAAATCTAGAAGCTATAATTCTATACGCACTTTACAATCTTTACTTAAGTATTTTATTTAATTTTTGTAGCAAATTGCTGCAAAAATAAATTTCCTATCTCTTCAAGATAAAGTAATCTTAAATGCTGTTAAGTGTTTTTATTGTAGTGGTAGGGTTCTCTTGCAGAGTCTGCTTGGGGAAGTACCACACCTTTGCCAGTTATTCAACCGCCAAGTAGTAGTGTGCAAGCACTACTGTGTTCCGGATTGAAGGGCAATGTTTCCAGCGTAATTACTGGGCATACAAAGTTTTAACATCTAACATCTCAGGGTGACGAGCGCAGTGCAGTGCCGCGCATAGTTTTGAACTGTTGAAGTTCAAAATTCTGGGTGGCACTGAACTGTTATGGGCAAGCGTGACGCTTAACATCAGGTTAGCGACTTGCTCGTCTCGTTACCGAGTAAAAAAAAAACCTATCTACATAATTTGCTGAAATGAACACATCCAAATATCAATCTCCGTTCTAGTATGGCCAATCTCCGTCGACCAACCAATCACTGCTTAGGATTTACGCTGTGACGTTTCGCCGTCTTGTTTGTATAAATTGTTTGTTTTGTTTACTTTTAAACTCAATACTCAATATATATATATTGAGTAAATACAATATAATAAAACAATAAATAGTCAATATAATTATACATATATATATATATATATATATATTTATACACATATATATATATATATATATATATATATATATATATATATATATGTATAATTATATTGAGTATTAAGTTTACTATTTAGCACTTTATATGTTAACCAATAAACCAATAGTAATGCTTTATGAAAGGTACTTTGACATTTATTTTGATACTAGCTAGTACCCGCGACGCGATGTACAGTGTTTATTAAACTATAATTTAAACATTGAAACAATATTTGTCAATGGTACAAATCTTTAGGAACTAAGCGAAACAAACACAGTCGAAATGCGTACACTTACCCTACTATGAGGGTATGTGTGCGCAACATAAAAATTAAGAGATTTCGAGGTTGAGTCAAAAACAAACAGCCTTATTTATTTATAGTGAAACCATTATAAACATTATAACTTTTCGTTCACTTTTTACGGGACCCAAAGACATTTTATTTTATCTATATGTTGGCACCCATTGAAATTAATAGTTTGGCAGTTTCTAGCTGATCATATTGTGTGATGATACTTCTGTCTGGAGCCTGTCTCTGATGACCTTGGCGCATTTTCAATGTATAGATCCTGGTTCAGGTTCTAAAACATAATATTGCACCATAACCACAAGCTACAGCAAAACGAGGCGATGCAGGGGTGTGCGTACGGACACTTACACGACAATCGATCAAAATTGTTCATGATTGTGTCATCATAACAGTACAAACATTATCACTACTCACAGATGAATCATCTGTGATACTCAAACTGGATAAAAAAGTAGCACCCATTGATAAATAGTTAATTTTCAAAACGGATATAGCTTATAAAAGTAAACTTTTATCTAGGTATGCAAAAATCCAGCTCGATCCGTTCAGACGTTTAGCCGCAATAACGCGACAAACACTGAGACAAGAAAGACCGAGATACAGAGTTATTTCCGAATTTATAATATTCAGAAAGTCAGAAGTCACGAAAGTCTTAAAAGCAGTGCGAAATAGACACTATAGTTAAACTATCACACTTCACACTAATATTATAAATGCGAAAGTCTGTGTGTAAGTATGTAAATAGGTAAGTATGTAAGTGTGTATGTTCCCGCTTAACCCTGTAACGGCTGAACAAATTTGAATGAAATTTGGTATGGAGGTAGATTATTCCCTGGATTAACACTTTTTATCCCGGAAAAAATATTCGGTTTCTGTAGAATAGCGGGTGAAACTGCGGTGCGCAGCTAGTAATTATGTAAATATGTACTGTATTATATTAAATACATTTACATTTTTGATAAAATTGATTTAAAAAAAATACGTTTTTAAGGAGAATTCTGTGCAAAACATATCGTTTATTTGTTATTTTTAATATTAATACGCACGTGCACAATAGGTGCAGAAAATGGCAGCTAACCGCTCTGTGACGTAGAAAGAGAAGGAAAAAAAATCTATATGTGTTGCCAGCCCCAAAAAACCTATTAACAAAGATAATTTATGTTCACGTCGACAAGCTCAAGCTGATTTGATAAAGCGAGCCTGACCTGAACATAATTGGGGGCCATAATTTTATAATGTCTATTTAAAATTAGGATATTAGAAGTGGACATATGGATCTGCGATACACTTTGTTTTTCATTTTTATGTCATCTACGCTGACCCTATTATCTCCACCTGGAAAACATTTTACAATTCGAGCCATAGGCCACTGTAGAGGGGCGGTGTTTAAGTCATTAACAAGTAAAAACATTTTCTTTTTTTTATAAATGTCTTTGATATGCCCCAGCAAATCCACTAATTAATATATTACAGAAGACAAGAGAATGATAATTTAAATAAAATCAAGATTTAAACTATCTTTCACTTGATTTTTTGGTTGGTGTAATTTCTTGATACAACCTATTTATTGGCATTGTTTTTTATGAACCCACGACGAGATTCTAATTGAGATGCAATTGAAGTTATACGCAAGAAAATTCGCGAAATTACGCGAAACTTTGCACCTTGAGATTAAAATCTCTATTCAGAACTACCTGAAGCAGTTAAATATAATCAACGAACTACAGCCAAATCTGTGTCTTTTTAGTGTTCCGTACCCCAAAAGAAAAAAAATACTTATAGGATTACTTCGTTGTCCGTTTGTTTTTCTACATAGTAAAGTAAAAGTAAATAAGTTATTGTAAAAAAAATCCGTTATTGGTACTTTACGCTGATCAAAATGAGTCCAAACTCCATCCATCTACTGTTAGTTACTGAGGAGTTCCGTTTTCCACCTTCCGTTACCTAATTTATTTATTTTTTTATTACTTGGAGTAATGCGCACGGATGCCGCAGAGCCACGGGGAGACAGTGCGGTTAGGTTCCCACCTACCCAACCCAACCAACCAACCATTCCCATCCAACCGACTAAAACTCCTCGGAGTCCCTCCTCCGCTGCTTGTGGTGGGAACGCTCTAGCACAGAACCGTGAGCCCGCCACAGCCGTCCGTCTCCGGACCCTCCTTCGTGGTCGGGTGCTGCACCCTCCCCCCGTGGCGAAACGACAGGACACATAGCGGCTGCAACGCCTTCCCAGGGACCACGCCAGCTGATGGGCGCCAGACGACCCCTTATCTGAACGCCCGAGGCCCCCCTGCGACGGGTCAGTAGAGTGGTCCCGCCGCCTGCCACTTTAGTCGCAGAGGACAGGGAGAGCGGCAAACCGCCATACAGGCACGCCTCTTCCCCTGCGACCCCACTGCGTTCCGCCATCATACGGTGGCGGCCCCGTCGTCAAGGCCGCGGAAGGTAGGGAAAGTGGCAACGACATACCAGCTGCATATCAGCTGCAGTGCCATCCATACCACACTGCAGCCTACCTCAGTTGAGGTGCTGCCCATACGGCACCGCAACCTATACTGTGGCCGCTTCAACGTGGGCTTCCAGGAACAAGCCCGAAGAAGGTGCCCCTCCTCGGGTTCCTCTTAGTTTCACCGTGAATGACCAGGCCACGGCTACTAGGCCCGTGGGTTTCCGCCTTGTCGAGGCGGGGGGCCGCCTCGACAAGGCGGAAACCCTCGGGGGGGAGCTCACGAGTCTGCCGTACGAGCGCGAGACGAATCGCCGACGACCCGCCCTCGGCCGGACCGTTTTTAAGAGCTACGACGGTCGGGGTGTGTCTCCGTTACCTAACCTAACTCAACTCAGTTAAAAATACGGACATTAATGCCGATTATTAAGAAACTCGCAAATAAATCAATAATTGGGTAATAATTGGAAGTTACTTGCCGTTAACTAGAATCATGAAATTTGGCAAGAAGACGTCTTACAGCACAAGCAGAAATTTAAAAATAATTAATTTGCTGTTACATCAGTTTTTTTTAACATTACAAACTTAAATGCGTCGCTGGCAAATTGACCGTGAAGTATTTCGATGTATGGGAGATATTTTTGTAACTACAAAGTTAAGTTTGTCCTTCTATCCAACTTATCTTTTCGTTAGAGTGACGTGCGGTGCTTTCATAGATAATTTTGATGTAAAAAAAATTGTACGGAAGCCTCGGTGCGCGAGTCAGACTCGCAATTGTCCGGTTTTATTTTACCTATGTGAAACTCGTACAAAGTACAGGTTACACGTGAAGGTAACTAAATTAATACGGATGAAATTAGTTAATTATCTTCATCTTCTTTATAACAATACAAAAATTTGCAAATACGTTAATAAGCTAAAATACATCAAATGATGTAGGTACATGTCTAAGTCTTAATAGCTGCAACAAGCGGTTTCACCCGTTATCCTACAGAAACCGCCAAAATTTTCGGAATAAAAATTAGTCTAGTCTTAGTTATTAGTCTTAGTCCAGTGTATAAGCTCATACCATCCAGACAGTGATCTCAGTGTCCATACCATCCACCATCCGAATCCGTTCAGCCGTTACAGAGTTGAACGGGAATAAACACACTTACATACTTACCTACTTACACACTGACACAAACTTTCGCATTTATATTAGTGTGATGTGAGAAAATGTGTATTATTACACATTACAATGGGTATTATCGACGTTCCTGTAGACTATCGAAATTAGAAATCGCCACTTTACAGGCGAGAGGCTTAAATTTTTTTGGGAATTTCTAGGTAGGCTTAGGTTAGGTTGGGTTAGGGAGGCGCTGACCTGCGGAGCCGCGGCTCGAGTTGGTTGCGGTCGTGGGGGCGGACCTCTCGTTGCCGACTATTCTAGCTCGAATGGTCGACGACGAGGGGTCGTAGGAAGCGATGGTCTCTTTCTGCGAGGTCGTGATGTCGCAGAGGGAGACCGAGGAGCGGGCGAGAGAGAGAGATCCTCGCGGACACGGAGGCGAGCCAGTCGAGCTCGTACTCCGTCTCCGCTTGGAGGGCCTGAGGTGACGAATGCGGGGGCAGCCGTCGCCTCCCTTGCATAGGGCCCTCCAGAGAGGATGGCCGGATTTTCCCTGGTCGAGCTGGACGGAGGGACCTGATTCCTCTCCCGAGGTGGGTCCACCCTGGTACAATGGGGTGGACGTCAGAATAGCAGGGTTGCGGAGAGTGCGGCCCGGTTATTTTTTCCGATGCCGATGGAAATTTGTGGGGTTTTTTAGTCGGTAGGGGCGTTGCGTTTTCCGTAACGTCGAGTCCGACATAACCCGTCCGCCCACCCAGCGGATGGGTATGCGTAAGTGCATTTCCCCATGTACAAAAAAAAAAAAAAAAAATGGAGGCGCTGAGCTTCCAGTTGACGCATGTCTTCTCGGGGCATGGGGGCCTCGGGAGGTACCTGTGCAACGTGACCCGGAGGGAGCCGACCCCGGTTTGCCACCAGCATGTGCTGGAGGTGTGCCCGGGGGCAGCGGAGCCGCGGCTGGAGTTGGTGGCGGTCTTGGGGGCAGACCTCTCATTGTCGACTATTCTAACTCGAATGGTTGTGTCACAACTCAATGTCAACACAAGTCGCGAGTGAAACTATGGACGCACGTGGCAGGTAGTGTCAGGGGTGTTCGAACTATTTGTCTTTCCGACAAGTACGTTAGAGCTACGGGTAAGCGACCCCGGCCCCCCGAGGTACTGCCGTCTCCTCCTGCTCCTTCCGAGATGGTAGTATCCTACACCTAGTACTTCCTTTCCCACCTCCGCTTTTCCGCTTCCAAGTTCTTTTCCTACCCAATCCTTTTCCCATCCCGTTCATCAGACGATGGGTCGCAGCGTCTTCTGCCAATAAAAAACTGCGCTCACCAACCCGCCTGCCAAGCGTGGCGAGTATCGGCATTTACCCCCCCAATGACAGACACGAATGTAACCAGGCCCCCAGTCCCCGGCAGCTCCGCTAGTCCTGGTTACGGTAGCGGCCACGGTAACGGCGGAGCAGGGGGTGCTAAGAATCTCCGGCAGATGCCCGGCTACCACCCCCACCGACGACTGGCCCTGGTAACACACAACATTCGCACACTGAGGACAGACGAGAAGATTGTTGAGCTGGAAGAGGAAATGGGTAGGTTACATTGGAATATTGTGGGGTTATCTGAAGTCCGTAGAGAGGGCGAGGACACGATAACCCTAAAATCAGGTAACCTACTCTGTCACCGAGAGGTCGACCAACAGTCCCAAGGTGGTGTCGGCTTTCTTGTCCACAAGGCCCTCACTAACAACATTATTACCATCGGGAGTGCTTCGAGCAGGGTCGTATACCTGATACTCAGAATATCCGAAAGATATTTGCTGAAGGTCATTCAGGTGTACGCACCGACCTCGTCGCACCCAGATGATGAAGTGGAGAGTATGTATGAGAACGTAAGTAGGGCCATACACACCTCCGAGACCCACTTCGTTGTTGTTATGGGGGACTTCAACGCAAAGCTAGGCAAGAAAAGCGATGACGAGTTGAGAGTGGGGCAATTTGGATATGGGCAACGGAACCCCAGGGGTCAGAGGCTGGCCGACTTCCTGGAGAAAGAGGGACTCTTTATGATGAACTCTTTCTTTCAGAAGCCGCCTCACAGGAAATGGACCTGGATGAGCCCAGATGGTTCCACGAGAAACGAGATAGACTTCATCATGACCAACAAGAAACGTATATTCAATGATGTCTCCGTGATCCACAGGGTGAAAACCGGTAGTGATCACCGACTGGTAAGAGGCACATTGAATATTAACGTCAAACTTGAAAGGTCCCGCTTGATGAAGTCCACGCTCCGACCCACTCGCGCCCATATACAAAACCTCGAGAGCTTTCAACTCGAGCTCTCTAATCGCTTCGATTGCCTGGAGAAATTTGCTTCTGTGGACGAGATTAATAGCAGGCTCGTAGAAACTGTCCATGCCGTGGGTTCTAAGTTCTTCAGACCCCGCCGTACTAATAGACCTCAAAAACTGTCCGACCATACCCTCAACCTCATAGCTGAACGACGCTCGATGCGACTGCAGTCTTCTTGTGATGCTAAGTCATACAGGCAGCTCAATAGACAAATTTCGAAATCCTTGCGGCACGATGTGCGTATCTTTAATACAAGTCGTATTAAAGAGACGATAGAGCGGAACAAGGGCTCCAAAGTGTTCGCAAGAGACATGTCTATTGGGCAAAGCCAGCTGACGAAGCTCGAGAGAGAAGATGGCAGTATAGCGTCGACCAAAGCAGAGGTATTAGAGGAGGTCGAAAGGTTCTATGGACAGTTATACGCTTCCGTCACGGAGCCTGTTAGCAGCGCGGCCAAAGACCCAAGAGCCAAGCTGACCCGACACTATACCGAAGATATCCCGTACATCAGCCTGTACGAGATTAGAATGGCCCTGAAACAGCTTAAGAACAACAAGGCGCCGGGTGATGACGGAATCACTTCCGAGCTTCTGAAAGCGGGTGGAACACCGGTACTTAAAGTCCTTCAGAAGCTCTTCAATTCCGTCTTGTTCGAGGGTGTAACGCCAGAAGCATGGAATAGAGGCGTGGTGGTGCTGTTCTTTAAGAAAGGTGACAACACCTTATTAAAGAATTACAGACCCATCTCGCTTCTGAGCCATGTTTATAAGCTGTTTTCGAGGGTCATTACGAACCGTCTCAGCCGCAGGTTTGATGACTTCCAGCCTTCCGAACAAGCCGGTTTCCGAAAAGGCTTCAGTACTATAGACCACATCCACACGCTACGCCAAGTTATACAGAAGACCGAAGAGTATAACTTGCCACTATGTCTGGCGTTTGTGGACTATGAGAAAGCCTTTGATTCGATCGAGACATGGGCGGTGCTAGAGTCTCTCCAGCGATGCCATATTGACTATCGGTATATCGAAGTGTTGAAATGCTTGTATAATAACGCCACTATGTCAGTCCAAGTACAGGAGCAGACTTCGAAGGCGATTCCATTAAAAGAGGCGTAAGACAGGGAGAGTCATATCTCCGAAACTGTTTACTGCCGCAGTGGAAGACGCCTTCAAGTTCCTGGAATGGCAAGGATTCGGCATCAACATTAATGGCGAATACCTCACTCACCTTCGGTTTGCTGACGATATTGTGGTCATGGCAAAATCGATGGAAGATCTCAGTACGATGCTTGAAAACCTTAATCGAGTATCCCAACGGGTGGGACTTAGAATGAACATGGAGAAGACGAAATTAATGTCTAATGCCCATGTTGTGCCCACCCCGATATCAGTTGGGAACTCGGTTCTTGCAATTGTTGACAAGTACATCTACCTAGGACAAGCAGTCCAACTAGGTAGGTCCAACTTCGAGAAAGAGGTCAATCGTCGAATCCAACTCGGCTGAGCAGCGTTCGGAAAACTGCGCAACGTTTTCTCGTCCAAAATACCTCAGTGCCTAAAGTCGTAAGTCTTCGACCAGTGTGTGTTACCAGTGATGACTTATGGCTCTGAAACGTGGTCTCTTACAGTGGGCCTTATTAGTAAGCTCAAAGTAGCACAACGAGCTATGGAGAGGGCTATGCTCGGGGTTTCTCTGCGAGATCGAATCAGAAATGAGGAGATCCGTAGACGAACGAAAGTCACTGACATAGCCCAGAGGATTAGCAAGTTGAAGTGGCAGTGGGCAGGGCACATAGCACGCAGAACTGATGGCCGATGGGGCTGTAAGGTTCTCGAATGGAGACCACGTACCGGCAAGAGCAGCGTAGGACGTCCACCCTCAAGGTGGAAGGACGACCTGATAAAGACCGCAGGAACGCGCTGGATGCGAGCCGCTTCCATCCGCTCTTCGTGGAAATCTAAGGGGGAGGCCTATGTCCAGCAGTGGACGTCCTGTGGCTGAGATGATGATGATGATGACGTGGCAGGTTCTCGTTAGCTGTGGTGTACGTCTTCTGGCTGATGATGATGATGATAGTGAATAAACTACTATACTTTAGTGAGTCCTTTTTTTTTTTAATTTATTTCAGTTTGTGTACTGATTTTTCTAGATTTTTCATAGGTGCCTTCAGATTGTAATTGTAACTTTGCTAATTTAACTAGACTTTTTCAAAAATGCGACGTTACAATGATAAACTCGATGGGGCAGGTTATCCTTTTTTTGAGGCCGCATGTAATTTCACATATTTTGACATTACAATATCTCTTTTGTTTTACTTATTTTATTCATGTGACAAATTACAGCGCTGTAGTTTTTATATCTGCATATAATTGCTGTGACATACAGACACAAATAGCGAGATGGGCCGGACCTGACGAAACTCTGAGTTTCTATATTTAGCTAAGAAACCCTAAAATTGTGACCTCACCTATCAGCCAACATATCGGTACTACTTATATATACTCCTCGTACTGCTCACTAAATTACATACTTTCGGTACCTTTACGAAGTTTGTACATCACTGCAAATAGTAAATAAAAATATCTAAATTTGTTTAAAGTTACCTATTCGTCTGCCTAATTACATTTGAGATGTTAATTTACCTGTTAATTATTCTGAGTTTTGCGTATATTTTGTGGAGGTCGTGGTCCAGGAGGAAGACATTAGACCCTCCTGCATTGTCCGGATGGTTCCCTATTGTAGGACATGGGCACAAGTGGATTGGCGGTAGTGTCAGTAAGTAATATGCATTAACATGTTAACATTGCCCGGTTCGAAGTACGCTTGGATAGTAGGGGAGACCGGGTCGACTCGGTCGCCCTGATTAGGGACCCTTATCCTTAATCAAGGAGGTCCCTGGACACCTTCTAGTTTAATAGGGCTTTTAACTTATAAGAAATATAATTTATCTATTACAGCGGCCCTAAGCACAGAGAGTAATTGACCGAGTGAGCGAAGGGAACGAAAGGTCTTAGTTTCAACTGGCAAAATTTGCTTGCATCTGTCCTCTTGTTGGACCTCGCGTACAGGTCACACTTTTCAACCAATCTTGACGAATAAGAATCTTGCATATTTTTATATGGGTCCTTATGGACCCTGTGTTCTCAGTTCAGGACATCGAGCTGAGAACTCACGACTTGGAAAACCTCTAGACCGATTTAACCTGACATCAAAATGAGTCCAAACTGCATCAATCTACTTTTAACTACTGTTCCGTTTTCTACCTTCCGTATTCATCATCAGATCAGCTCACTGTCATAATATCGTATCGTCATCGGAACTTGGCAGGCATGTAACATTTCAATTCAGTTTCAAGATTTAACCCGCACATACATACCTACATACAAACATTGCAAGTTAAATAAAAGCTTGTAAAAATAATTTATTTTTAAAAAACACCGTCGGGTCTTTTTTAAATGCATGATAATGATACAGACTAAAAAGATGTACACAATATTTAATTATAAGATTAAACTAATCTTTAACTAAAAAATACTTTAAAAAAACTGATATGTACAGATGCCACTTCATTATAGTTTAATTGACCGAGCGAAGCGAGGTCTCAGAGTCTACGGGAACAAATTGGCATTTGTATGTATGTTTGTTTGTATATTTGTCCGACGATAGCTTGCGTTGATCTGATCTTCATGAAATTTTGCAGCCAAGTAGTTCATGACAATACAATTTTCAAATTCGAGTTTGAGCATAATCGATCAAGGGATTGCAAAGATATAGGGGTCGAACGGAACAGAGAACAAAATTTGTTTCTTATAAAACAAACTAGATGGCGTAAAAAAAATCTTAAAACGCGGTGGCAAGATCCGCAGACAGAAAGCAGCTGTCATCCAGTCATTGACTAAGCAATTTAAACCTTAGCGTCTTTACAATACGTCACAAACATCGAGATGTTACGCCTGACTTCATAAGGTGCTTTTATTTTTTTCTCTTATGTTTTGGCGCCACACGTTGTGTATTTAGCCAGTGTCAAATACTGTAATATTTCTAGCGAAGTCAAATATTTCACAATTAAAATAAATCTGTCATAGTCTAAGTGGACCTCCCACTAGGTGGACCGACGACATTGTGAAAGTCGCGGGCAACCGGTGAATGCAAGTGGCCCGTTGTCGGTTGGTGTGGCGCTGTAAGGGGGAGGCCTATGTTTAGCAGTGGACGTCTTATGGCTGATGATGATGATGATGATGATAATCTAAGTGAAGCAAAGTAAGTCACGGTCAAGTCTAAGTCATGCCACAGTGTAAAGTGGTGGAGACTACTAGAGGTTTCTATGGAGTTTTGAAACAACACGACACATTAGGTACCAAAAAAATCAGCATCATCGTCATCATTTACTGTCATAGGAACCAAGCATTACCTATCTGTTGTATGCTTTGTTAAATGTCAACTCGATCGAAACTTTTGAAACTGGTCGAAAAATCAATGACAAGTTTTGATTTGGAAGAACAACATATCATCTAAGTATCTATAAATTGTGAAGAGTGTGCATTATGAAGGTGGGTGAAATAAAATCTTGTAAAACAGAACATCGCGAGGTCTCCTCAGTTTTGGGGGCGAACTACTAGAAGAGCTATAATTCAGATTGCTTACCAGTAACCTATTTTTTCCAGAACTTTTTAATGCCGTAGTGGTGATGTCCAACGAATGTCAAAAAAAGGGTGGCGTGGTTACATTCCATCTAGGACCACGTAAATTATATGGTAAATTAATTGTAATAATTTTACAATTAATATATTTTTAACTAGCTGATACCCGGGACTTCGTTCGCGTGGACCTACAAAAAGAAAGTAACCTATGTCGTCTCCGATCCTTAAGCTATATACATGTATGCAAAAATTTTGTAGGGCAGCAGGCTCTACGCGACAAATATTTTTTTGTTATGCGAGATGAAGATGATGAAGATCATCACATGAATAGATTTCTCGCGGTGCGCATGCTTGCCACCATATCAATCCGATTGTAGGATGAGAGCACGAAACCAACCCAATTGCAGAAAGGCGTGAGACAGGGAGATGTTCTTTCTCCGAAACTTTTCACCAATGCATTGGAGGACGTTTTCAAGCTCTTGGACTGGATGGGATTCAGCATCAACAATAATGGCAAATACGTCAATCACCTTCGTTTTGCCGATGATATAGTAATCTTGGCAGAATCGGTAGAGGGCCTCAATAATATGCTCACCGGACTTAGTAGCGTTTCTTAACAGGTAGGTTTTAAAATGAAAATGGACAAGACGAAAATCATGTCAAATGCCCATGTTGTACCCTTACCGGTGTTCGTTGGGAACGATGCGCTCGAAGTAGTTGACCATTATAACTACCTTGGACAGACTGTCCAGTTAGGTAAGACCAGCCTCGACAAAGAGGTCGCTCGAAGAATCCAACTCGGATGGGCAGCGTTCGGGAAATTGCGCGATATCTCCTCGTCCAAAATTCCGCAGTGCCTGAAGACAAAGGTCTTCAACTAGTGTGTGTGATGACATATGGAACTGTTAAGTGGTCCTTGATCACTGGCCTTTTGGAGAAAGTCAGAGTCGCACAGCGGGCAATGGAGAGAGCTATGCTCGGAGTTTCTTTGCGCGATAAAATCCGGAACGAGGATATTCGCCGAGGACCGACGAGATTGTGAATAACACGGGCAACCGGTGGATGCAAGTGGCACGTTGTCGGTCGGTGTGGCGCTTTAAGGGGGAGGCCTATGTTCAGCAGTGGACGTCTTCGGGTTGATGATGATTATTAAATACTGATGGTGAAAACCGCATCAAAATCCGTTGCATGGCTTAGGAAGATGGCTAGAGCTAGACAGAGCAGACAGTCGCGGAAAGCGACTTTATTTTATATTATGTATAGATATAGATCATTTTTTATGTTGTAGGCATAACAGATCCAGAAGATTCATTGACAGTAATGAACGCGTGTCTAGAAAAAAGTTATTTATTCAAATTCGCTAAACCGTATCTTGGAAATGGTTTACTTATTGCAGATGGTACGTTAAAGTTAAACATTTTTCTCTTCTCTCAGTTACTGTATCAGCCAAATGCCAAATGCTGGGATATCAGCTTACCCCCAAAGGGTGTTTAGGCTGGGGGCTCTTCTCTGAGTGCCACTCCATTTACGAAGGTTGGCAGTCAGGTATCATGTATGATCATATTGTATAATTTGGGGAATTTTAATACAAAACTCACTAGGCTTATAGTTCTCAAATCTGAATAGTATCAGGAATTGGCTTTCCTTGGCAGTGGCCGGTCTGGAATTAACTACAGAATCCTTTGTTCCGCTCGGGATTCAAAATGGCGCCGTGACTAAAGACATGCGTTATCCCCTTGATTAATAATCTACTATTAATTTTCCAGTTGAAAGATGGCACATAAGCCGTAAACTACTAAACACTGCGTTCAATCAAAAGGTGTTGGACAGTTTTATTGACATTTTTAACACTCAAGCAGAAGCCTTGGTTAATAAATTCACCTCTGATATGGGGAAGCCGTTTGATCACGAAAAGCTCTTGAGGATTAACAATTTGGAAACGATATGTGGTAAGTTCGTTTCTAGCGTTTTTTAATATTAACATTTTCTAGACTTGCGATTCGTTCAAATTTCGAATTGATAGCTTTCTTACTCGTAGTTCATGAGATACGCAAATGTGACGCAAAGACAAACAGACACCGAATTTTCTTTTTTTTCACACTGGCACGGAACTTTAAAATTGGTCTTCCTATTTAATATTTTCAAACATTTGTATAAACATTACTGCGAAATGGCGAGGCATAATGAGATAAATATCAAAGTGATGAGCGCAGTGCATTGCCACGCAGTTTCTTGAACTGTTGAAGTTTAAAAATTTGCAGAATGGCACTGAGTTTTGAACATGACGCTTACAAACAGGCAACGGCATTTAAAGATTTTATTTAAAGTCACTTGTCAGCGCCGGGAATCGAACCCGCCAAATGTAGAAAATAAACATTCTCTATTTTTATGATGCCGATCGAAAGGGTCAATCATAAGGAAAAAACCTCTCCACTAAACATTGTATCTAAAATTTGAGGAAGACCGTGAAATCCAATGCTAAGGAAAACTAGTTTAGTTTATTTATTTATATTTGTTACTTTTCTCTTTCTTGTTGAAATTTACGAAAAAATAATAATAATATACATATATTTTAATTTCTAACAATTAATAAATGTTTCCTTTAATTAATATTTGCTAACTTCAAACTTAAGGATACTTTCCGGGATAAGGGGGGGGGGGGGCGGGGCAATGATTTGGTCCAACCATACATACCTATATAATAATATAAAAGTTTGACACTATTAATCAATAGTTATAATTTGTAAATGAATTATTATATACTTACTTACTTAATATAATATATAATTTAATTTCATTTACTTTTCTTGAGAATGACAGTACATAACCGTTATCAACATTAATATCTAGTTTATTAGAGACTGAAGTAGATACAAAGCTAAAATGTGCTTTTATAATTTCAGCAACGTCGTTTGAAGTCGATGCAGATAAGTATGGTGATGTCTTCAAAAACTATTTGCTGCTCTTGACAAACACATTAAAACAAGCCAGTAACCGAGTTCAAAAATTCTGGTTACATATTGATTTTATTTACAACATGACACGAGAGAAGAAACTTTTCGATGAATTAGTCAATGGGTTAATTAATCTTTCTAAAACGGTACATTTTAGTATGCGAAACCCTACAGCCTTGCTCAGACTACGTGATTATTTTAGCCGAATGACGAATACAGTTTCCCTTACGAAAGTGATCATTGTGAAACCTTCACAATAGCTAGAGCATAACTACGCGATGACTGAATGTCGAAGCACTTATCCTTTTTTTTTGAACGATTAAGTATGATGTTGGCCTTTATCAGCTTTTTGACAAATGCAGATGATGTTGGGTCCTAAAAGTAATATTAATATGGGCGACTAGCGAACCACGGCTTGGGCCGGCACCCAGAAAAGGGACATCAAACTTGCCCTAGCATCTCAGTGCCTCCCTAGTGAGTTGATCTGTTTGACTATTTGGAGAGATTCTAACCGATCTCCTGACAAATCATAGGACTCTTCGACCTCGCCGGTGGTCGGGGTGTGATCGTGGGCCTTGGGCCTTTTAACCAGCGCCTATAGTAAATAATGAATACTTCATGTTGTAGGGAGCTGTCGGGACATATCCAGTATCCGCTTCGACTTACTTGAATGTTTTACATTTTACTAACTAAATCGCTTAATCGATTAAATTACTCACCCAGTCCGACCTAGGCTTTATAGTTATATAAATTGAAAAATATGATAACTACATACTTTATTAAGTTGTAACTGACATAAACGTGACAATTTTTTTTTTTAGATTATTCAAAGTAAGAAGACAGAAAGAAATAAACAAGGAAACAAAAAAAATAAGAACGGTAATAGAAATATTTTATGCACATAGCACTAAAATGTACATGTAGTCATGTAGTCTATTGTGGACTAAAAGATCAACATGTTAAAAAATCAACATTTGTATTTTGAACCATATATCTACATTCTGGTGTGAACAATAAAGAGTTATCTATCTATCTATCTACATAAATGGTTCAAAATACAAATGTTGATTTCTTAACATACTCAAAATGAGCATGCTTATTACTAACACAGTTTTCAGAGACAGACTAATTAAGATTAGCATACTTTCGTGCTTTTAATGAGCATATTGTGTATGTGTGTATCTATATAACTTTACGTTTTCAAAGAATTGTCAAATTATGCGTCTGTTCTTTTATTGCGTAAGAATATTTGGAGTGAGAAGAGTCAGCGAGTATTATTGTTCACCGAGGGGGGAAGTGATCTTACCGAGGAGGGTGTAGTTTAAGCCTTAATACATACGAGTTGGGAATCGCATTTACCTCAGAGTGATACATTACACTATACTACACTGATGAGGAGAATACAAGACGAAACAAATTGTCTTTAGGCATTAGTACCATAGAAAATTATACTAACAGTACTTATGTCCATAGAAAGATGTGTCCCTCGATTGTAGTACTGGGGCGCTAGTCTCGACTTTTCGCTATGCACATTGCGACCGAATTCGGTCGCTATGACGCAAAATTCAACGCTATGTTTGCGGTTTTTCATTATTAATCAAATACAAATACAAAATATTTTATTGAGTAAATTTATAGGTTTATACAAAAATTTTGTAACCCTGCCTGCCTGCTGCCTGCTGCCTGCCTGCTTTAGCGTTAGCTGTGTTGCAGCAGGCAGTGTCTTCCTAAAAGTACAATATATTACAGACAGGTAAAAAATATATAAAATAAAACATTCAAAATAAATACTATACTACAAATTCACTTATACAAAATAACAATAATACACAACTTAATGTTAACATACGTATATATCTACATAATACATAAATATGTCTGCACAAAGTAATAAAGTAAAAAATAAATAAATAAATATTGCGTGTGAGTTTTGAGAGTATTTGTGTGTCATCTCTGCGATACACAAGTTCTCGAAAGAGTCAGGGTTCGCAGAGAGGACTATTCTACTTTGGTTAAAAACCAAAACCTTTGGTTTGGTCTTCTAAGGCCTCATAATCGAACTTCTTCAACCAGTCGCTAATAAATACTTTCAACTTAAAACTATGCACATTTTTTAAGTCGTTGTTAGAATTAAGGTTATTGTACAGAATTGGTGCTATGTGATTGTAGTGCCTCCATGCCAGAGCACATCTGTAACCTGGAACAGGACAATCGTGTGCGTTGTCGATTTTTTAAGTCATAGCGACCAAATTCGGTCGTTATGACGCAAAATTCAACGCTATGTTTGCGTTTTTTCATTAACAATTCGTGTTCTTTGTCGAATTTTTGCGTCATAGCGACCGAATTCGGTCGCAAAGTGCATAGCGAAAAGTCAAGACTAGCGGATAAGGATAAGGACGGAAGATGTCGCTAGTGCTTTTGCAAGATTTTTGCACTCATAATATAGGTAAAAAGATTAATTTTATATTTTATTTCAAAAACTCGTTCGGTTCTCAGATAATATGGCATTGAAAACAATATTAACAATACATTTTTACGCCGTGCAATCTAATTAACGTGTTTACGTATTGCAATCTAATTTGAACATGGAAATTAATTTGAACTAAAACTTAAGTACGGACTAACACCAATATTAGGTTTCTTTATTTACCGTATATTCATCGGCTTTTATAGCGGTTTGGATATTAGCTACTAAATACGTAAGCGCTATCTAGTTGTAAGCAAATTTTTCAGGAATACACTTTTTGGTATAAAATTGTTATTTTTCTCGTTTGGGGTACACGAGAAGAATAACAATTGCCTACCGAAAATTAATAAGGTAGTTTCCGAGAAAGTGCAGTATAATGTTTTAATTATAACACTGAAGGGGGGAAGGGGGCATTTAGGTACGAGTATATAGTTCCTATGTTAGCTTGTAAACACAGTCTCCCATAACCTTATTTGGTAGTGCGCCTGCCTTATTTATGAGGTCTTAGGTCTGGGTGTCAATAACTGACTTATAATTAAAACATCTGCGCGGTGGGGAATCGAACTCGGGACCTCCTGCTTATAAGGCAGACGCACAACCGGCATTGCGGTGCCAACGGTACCCAGGTATAGGGCGCAGAGCTTAGAGGTGCGCAGAAATTACAGGACTAAGTTTTGTGGCCCTGTCATGCATGGTATGCCCAAAATATGATGCTCGCACTGGGCGCATAAAAGGCTAGTTACGGTACTGGGTACCACCTAAGCCAGGGGTGATCAAAAGTGAGGAATCAGAAGGGAATCAGCAGCGGTGTGTACTATCCATTAAATAATAATTCTATAAAAACAAATTAACGCTTTTCTCTAAATTTTCCTGCTATTTTTTTGTATCTTTGGTGCATACTGATCATATGTGAGACCTGTATAATATAGGGAAGAGAAAGTGTCAAACATTAGGTAAATTTATGTTACGCACTAAAAACAGCCTTAAATTTTGATAACCAGAGCCGAATTAACAACAATGTTCCAGGAAAACCAAAGAAATTTATAGATCACATACTGGATGTGGCCGAAGAGACCGGTCGCTTCACTGATGAAGAAATACGAGAAGAGACAGACAACATTATAGTAGGCGGACATGATACAACTGCGTCTACCCTCACATTCACATTAACTTTACTGGGATCTCACGGTGACGTCCAAGAGAAACTTTGTGAAGAGTAAGCTTGTTTTTAATTTTTACCACTACAAAACTAAATATAATTGAATGGATGGTTTCATACGATTGCATTTTTTTCAAGTATGCATAAGAATATAAAAAGCTATAGTTATTTATAGCACTAGTAGTTCTGCGAACAGTAGACCTCGCAAGCACAAACTTTTTGCACAATCGCAATTGTATAATTTCATAGATTTTTGTTGTCGGCATTTTTTGGTTGGTGGGGTGGCAAATGGCGCCTCAGCAAACTTCCCTCCTTTTTGGGAGAAATACCCCACCAATCGCCAATGACTAAAACATTCCATAAAATGATAGAACCTGTACCTATACCAAGTTTCGTCAAGATTGGTTGAAAAATACTACCTGTACGCGAGTACCAACTTATGGACATTATCAAAATCGGCTGGTGTATGGCGCCGCAGAAAACTTGACCCTTTTTGGAAGAAATGAAGAAGATATTGAAGAAATCCATTTAAAATCGCCGACGACAAAAAATCTACAAAATTGTAGAACCTGTACCTATACTAATTTTCGTCAATATTGGTTGAATAATACGACCTGTACGCGAGTACCAACATACGGATACATGAAAGCAAATTTTGCCAGTTAAAACAGAGAATTTCGTTCGCTTTGCTCACTCGGTCAAAAAAAAAAACTCTGCAAAATAATAAATACCTATGAAAACTGACGTGGATTTGATATATTTTGTATCGCATTTTGTGTGCAAGGCAAGACGAGGTCGCGCGCGTGACTCGCTTAGCATTCCTTGATAAAGGTCACCAAATGTGATCGAAACTATAGACGGAATAACCGACTCAATTTAACGTGAAAATTCCCGTTTTATTAAAACTAAAAATTCCTAAATAAATAAATATTTGAGTTTCAACGAAATGTAAATTAGTCAGATGTATTGTTTAAATATAGTTTAAAAATAATTGTATACAGAATTTCTAAGCTTAGAACCTTGTACGTTTCCATGTTGTTAGAACAAATTAAATTATTTCAAGCTGTGATCTGAGTAGTGTGTGACTGAGTGCCAAATTCTTAACAATAGTAAATTAAGGAACCGAGATCCGCTTTACTTTATTTTGTGGAAGGAGAATAAAAAATCTCGAAAAAGTTGTACGGTATTCTTAAGATATTCCGTGTTTTTTTTTTTTATTTCCTTAATTTTTTTCTGTGTTTTCAGAATATTTCGTGTTTGTGGAAGCTCTAAAACCATAGATAAGGACGATTTATCTAAGCTTGTGTATACTGAAGCAGTACTGAAGGAAACTTTACGATTGTATCCAATCGGCTTGCTCCTTCCAAGATACACCTATAAAGATATCAAACTGAGTAAGTCGATTTTAAGTTACGTTGTCTCGCTCGCGCCCTTTTACATTATTGAAGTGAAGCGTTTGAGGATTGCTTCCAGAAATATATAGCCTACCTACCTATGTGAGTATAAGTAAATGCTACTAGTTAATATGCTAATCAGCAGTTTATTGTATAAAATCTCATTTTATTTAGTATTCAGTTTATTCAGCAATTTCAGTTTATTGTTTAAAAATATCAATTAGATAACAATAAAAGATATTTACAAAAAAAAAACAATATACTGCCAGCTATTTATATTATGATACTTATTTATCTATAATGCTAGTAGTTCGCGCTGAACTGAGACCTCACGACCCCTATATCTTCACAACCCCTGGACCGATTCAACTCATATTCGAACTTAAAAATTGTATTGAAATGAACTACTTGCCTACAAAATTTCATGAAGATCGGATCAACGGTTAGCAAGCTATCATCGGACAAATATACACACAACATACAAACATACATACAAATGCCGATTTGTCCCAGGAAACTCTGAGACCTTCGCTAGGTTGTCGTGTATATTTTTTTTTGCGTTGGTGACAGAAAGAACTGCGCCTCGAGGGGATTTCTGCAATTTTCTAGTGTGTTCTTTTTGCCTCCCCTATGACCATAGAGAATATACGAGAATATAGTAAAAGTTGTTCATAATGATGAGTACCCCCCGAACCCTTTTCTGCTTAGCATATCCTATCCTTATAACCCTGTATTATAAATGTGTTTGTTGGTTTGTTTATTCCTCTTTCGCGCAGCAACAGAGCAACGGATCGACCTGAATTTTTGCATGGATATAGTTTAAGGGTCGGAGAGTTACTAATTTTATCCCGGGAAAATGTACGGTTCCTGAAAGATTTTCACCCGGTAAAACCGCGGGGCGCAGCTAGTTATTAATAAAAATAAGTCAATTTTAAATCGCACCGCACCGGTAGTCGTTAGGAACGATAACCTCGAAGTTGTTGACTACTATAACTACCTTGGACAGATGGTTCAGTTGGGTAAGTCCAACTTGAGCAAAGAGGTAGCCCGAAGAATCCAACTCAGATGGGGGCAGCGTTCGGGAAGTTGCGCGAAATTTCGCAAAGTCTGACGATAAGGGTCTTCAACCAAAATGTGTTGCTTGCCACTGATGACATATGGAACTGAGACGTGGTCCTTAACGGCTGGCCATTTGGAGAAACTCAGAGTCACACAGCGGGCAATGGAGAGAGCCATGCTCCGAATTTCTTTGCGCGATTAAATACGGAACGAGTATTTTCGCCAAAGAACTAAAGTCACCGACATAGCTCTCAGGGTTTGCAAGTTGAAGTGGCAATGGAGAAGAAAGGCGTTGCGACGGCAAGCCTTCCACTAGGTAGACTAGCGACATTGTAAAAGTTGCCTGGTGGATGAAAATGGCCAATTGTCGTTAATTGAGGCGCCTTAAGGGGGAGGCCTATATTTAGCAGTGGACGTCTTACGGCTGAAGATGATGATGCGGGAAGCTAAGCAGCTGTATTTACCTATCCTATACAACTTGCAATAACTCTCCCTTTCAGAAAACTTCACATTACAAGCAAATCATGATTTCATTATATTCGTACAAGGCCTCCATCGTCACAGCATGTGGGGTCCTGATGCGGACCAGTTCAGGCCGGACAGATGGCTGGACAAGGAAACTCTACCGGACCCCAAATATTACGCGGGTTTCGGACTGGGAAGACGGTCTTGCATAGGTAATAGTGAATGTATCTTTATCATCAAAATAAATTTGGGGCCTTATCTAAATTCGGGGATGTCTAATAAATAGGTTCAGTTTTTTTTCTATAGCAAACCGAAAACTCTAATGGTAGCAGATTGAGTCGGACGTCAGTAGGTTGGTCGTATCTCCGGCAACCATTCTTTGGAACTTACGTAGAAAAAGTATTAATTAATAAAATAATGGCTAACTAATGTCTGGTAAGAACCCGTCTCATATAACCCGAGTGCTACCAACATCTGAAATTGATATAATATAATATTACAAGGTCACTTTATGATTGATAAGGCTCATCAGATTTTATATTTATACCAACCTTCAAGGTAGGTGATATTGCTTCACTTCGTCGCTGTATCTTCAGAAAGGGAGTCAGGTGCACTTTTAGTTGCTTTATCAGATATGACCGAAAAGGGTTTATGAACTCCGCTTCAAGTAGATACCGAAAATGATCTTTAATCAGGGTTCGCCGATATATATCAGTGGATATATATCAATTGATTTTATCTTGATATATATCAATTGATTTTTTCCTGTCTTCGGAACTAAAAAATTTGGAGAGTAATGTTTACCCTGGCAACACGTAGCAAAAAACTACAATTCAGAATAATTTAGATTGTTTCCCAAAATGGCAAATATTGGGAACTTTACTTTAATTTACCAGTACGGCTAGCTTTTTATTGAAATTCAAAACTTAACTTCATAACATATAAGGTTTATTTTACGAGGTAATAAAATGTGGGGATTCCCTGGTGCTCCTAGCGTTTATAATTTTCACTTTCTTGGGAAAATTAGCTTTTTTCTCTTAGCCTGGATATATATACGATATATATCGGCGGTCACTGGCCTTGACTGGCGACAAAATACGCCAATTTAATGTTGGCACTATATACCTCATATTATGGATTAAATAATTTTCTTTTAGTTTTTAAGACTTGCGGTAATTTGGTAATAAATCTTTGTTTTCTATAATGCACTTTAACAACAAAAGGTGTATCTGTCCAATGACAACTCAAGCGTAGTTGGATGTCAAAAAGCTATCGTAAAACCCATGGATTTAGCATCATTGTTTCGTCCAAGGTAAAACCATTGTTATAAATGTCAAATAACGAGTAGAATACCATATATCTTCAACTATTGAGATTATGGCGAAGGTTAGACGTTCAATAAATATTGTGATTAAATACTGCCCTTCATTCTGAAACGCTAAAAAGTTTGCACACTACTGCATGGCGGTTGAATAACTGGCGAAGAGGTACTGTACTGTACGTGTGGTGTGGTACTTACCAAGGCGGACCCTGCAAGAGTCCCATCACTAAAAATGCAACTGTTTATTCAAAAACACAACGGGAACGGAAACGGTAAGTAGTACTATCGACTAGGCTGTTCTTTGCGATTGGCGGCCTTATCGCTTAGCAATCTCTTCCAGGTAATAATAAAAAGCAAAACAACGTACTAACCTAATAATAAAAAAAATGAATTCTGTTTTCAGGTAAAGTGTACGCAATGATGTCGATGAAGATACTACTAGCTCACGTGATAAGAAGATACCGCGTCTCATCTGATATCAGCAAGATGGTGGTGTCGCTTGAACTGATGTCTAGACCTGAAATAGGATATTTCATTACTTTAGAGGAACGGCAGACACTGCAGTAATGTTCCAAATTGTGCGCAATATTCTTTAAATTGTTGAATTTTGTATTACAAAAGCAATTTTGACATTAATAAAATGATGTGCATCTCCATGTCAATGCGAATGAAAATATGAAAAATAGATAGCAACAATTATAGAGCTTCCTAATTTAGTTTAGTGTAGAAAATGGTGCAACAGAATCGATACCATGTATTATAATAATTGTCAATAAAGGTTTTTTATAACGCCGGCCTAGTGCTTGAATGGTCAACCGACCACTTTCACCAAAAATGTGCTTTTTGTTTTAAAATTTAGAAGTTACATTTACATACGCACATTACAATGTATAATTATTTTATTTTATTTTTGGAGCAAATTGCAATATTTGCAAAAATAAGATTTCCTATCTCTTCAAGATGAAAATAATCTTAAGTGCTTGTTAAGCCTAACTCAACAACCAATCACTGCTTAGATTTACGCTGTGACGTTTCGCCATCTTGTTTGTAAATTGTTTGTTTTGTTTACAGAGTAACTTTTTAATTTATTATATTCGTTAGGATTGGGATTCCTGTACTTTTCACGCTTGTTGGCCGGTCGGTACAATAGCGATTGCGATATCCTTACTCCTAATCCTAATTTCGACTTTATGTTCTTACTAATATAACCTATTGATCAGACTACAAAAATATCCGAAGCAGTATCTAAATCATGGAAAAATTCGCCACCGCCATTCAATTAAAACTCGTGGCGCCATCTATTGGCGTCCCAATGTAAATTTGCTTGCAAAGGTACTCAACGTTAAATATTGCATAATATACCCAGTTTCCGCGAGTCGATTTTATTTAAAAAATCACAATAATAATATTATTATTTTAAATTATAAAAAATCACAATATTTTTTAATCAAATCGGCTCATAATATCATTATTATTTAGTAATAATACGTAACATTATTAATATTAATACAGTAATATTATTACTAAACATGGTAACCACCGCGTCTAACATTAAACGGTGGCGACCCCATCTAGGCCGCGGAAGGCAGGGAAAGAGGCAATGACACACCAAGAAGCTTTTAGCTTAGGTTTTTTTTTTTGTACGTGGGGAAAATGCACTTACGCATACCCGTCCGCTGGGTGGACGGACGGGCTATGTCGGAATCGACGTCACGGAAAAGGCGACGCCCCTACCGACTAAAAACCCCACGATGTTCCGTCGGCATCGGAATCGCAAACAGGGCCGCGGGATCGCTCGCGCACTCTCCGCAGCCCTGTTTTGCCATGCTCTTAACAAGTTAATATTGCGTTGAGTTAGCTTACCTTTTTTTTTTTTTTTTTTTTTTTTTTTTTAATGTGGGGAAAATGCATTTACGCATACCCATCCGCTGGGTGGGCGGACGGGTTATGTCGGACTCGACGTTACGGAGAACGCAACGCCCCTACCGACTAAAAAACCCCACAAATTTCCATCGGCATCGGAAAAAATAACCGGGCCGCGGGATCGCTCGCGCACTCTCCGCAACCCTGCTATTCTGATGTCCACCCCTATTGTACCAGGGTGGACCCACCTCGGGAGAGGAATCAGGTCCCTCCGTCCAGCTCGACCAGGGAAAATCTGGCCATCCTCTCTGGAGGGCCCTATTCAAGGGAGGCGACGGCTGCCCCCGCATTCGTCACCCCAGGCCCTCCAAGCGGAGACGGAGTACGAGCTCGACTGGCTCGCCTCCGTGTCCGCGCTCTCCGGAGCGGGTGAGCGAGAGGATCTCTCTCTCTCGCCCGCTCCTCGGTCTCCCTCTGCGACATCACGACCTCGCAGAAAGAGACCATTGCTTCCCACGACCCCTCGTCGTCGACCATTCGAGCTAGAATAGTCGGCAACGAGAGGTCCGCCCCCACGACCGCAACCAACTCGAGGCCCTCTGCTGATTCAGCCGCTGCACCAGCCTTATTTTGCGTACCTGGAAGATGTGACGGCGCAAGGGTATCGACGCAAGTGGCAACCCAAACTAATGGCCGTCCCATCTTCCAAGGGATCAAGGTCATACCGTCCGGTCTTTTACCATCGCTCCGTACAAGGCCACTGGGTTCCAAAACGGCAGCACAGTTGGCGGTGGTAAAAGCCCGGCGGATGATATCATTAAGGCTGGCATGGCGGGCAATCCTACCTGCGCTTCTTATGCAGGAAAGACCGTGGTGACCGAGATGGTCGACAGCAACGCCACACTGGCAGCGATGTGGAGAGCAGCACGATGCGCCCAATCGGAGGGAAGTCGCGATTCTAAAAGTTGAGGAATCTAATAAAGTGCCAGTATTCGGCGAAGGGAGGGCCTATAGCCACAAACCCGATTCCCACTCAGCAACTGCTAAGAGACGGCGCGATCTGCAGAACTTAAGCACGTATTATAAAGTTGCTTCCGCACTAGCTCACAGATCGGTCTATCCCATTGACGCTGAGAAGATGAAGTAATTGGAAAATCAGAGTTTGGGCACGCTTCCCTCCACGCATCCCTGGCCTCTTTCATGTAGGAAATATCAACAACACTCTGAGAGGATTGAAGGATTTTTGTTATCAGTAGTTCGTTACTATGAATCGAGGACAGGAAAGCGGGGAGAGCAACTCCAGCTACGCAACGGATGCCTAGGCCCCCCAAACGCACTGGAAGGAAAGCCTGCAACCACTCTCGATCTTTTAAATTTACATTCAAAATAGAAGCCAAAGTATTCCTGATGACGTTGTCTAGCTTCTGAAGTAGATCCGGATGTTTCCAAAGCTGACAACATCGAACAAGATATGTAAATTTGGGTACGAATAGGCAGAAACGAATAATTGTGAAGGCCATGTGAGTATTAATTTTGTTTAAGCGGTCCGAACATTGCGAGAAATTTTGAATTTTTTCTTCAATTAAGAGTGGGAAAGATTCATCTAGGATAGAAGAGCCCAACAAACGAAGCGACCTATTATCAACTATTTTAATGTTAGGGGCCAAAACTTTAAATCTTTGCACTGCCAAATCCTTTGCGGGGTATGAGTCTGGAATGAAAAGTTCGCATTTTGAAAAATTTAATTCCAAGCCAATGGTGCGAATCTCGGACGTCAAAAAGGTGAGGTCGTCATATAAGGTGTTTGCGTCACCACCCAATGTTCCATCATCCAAATACCAGACATTTAGCTTTGATTGTAGCCGTTGGATGATGGGATGAATGGCGAGGCTGAACACGGCAGGACCAAGAGGGTCACCCTGCTGACAGCCGACAGCTGAAGTAATTTCGTTGCCTTGATAAGTTAATTTTGATGTTGAACCATAACACTGCCAAAGAAAACCGTATAAATTTGGATTTTTTTCCTTAACTTGCGTTAGTAGGGCACCCCTATCTACTGAGTTGAAGGCATTCTTAACATCCACCTTCAGAAGCAGATTTTCAGAATTTTGACACAAAAAGGTTCGTACAGAATGGACGGCGGCTTCACATCCACCTCGACAGCCAAAACCCAACTGTAAAGGTTGAAAAAGATTCGCCAAAATTGGCGCTACCCTTTTACAGCAAATTTTGGCGGCGAGGCGGCGATAGGTCATTCCAACCGCAATCGGCCTGATGCCGCCGTCCTTCTTTTTTAAAGCGCATAAATTAGCACCGTAGAGAATATCGGTGACGTCATTGTGTACTCCACCCGACAGCATTAGATTTATCAGAGCCGTCAGGTCCCTCAGAAGAGCCTCCCCAGCTTTTCCGCTTGCACCGCACAATAAATCTTTTTAATGCTGCGGTGTAAGCGCATCTAAGCCTCCAGCGGATCCACTCTGAAAGGACGTAACGGCTGCAGATACCTCCAATGCTGTCACCTCGATGGCGTCATCCCCTTCTAACGGTGCTACAGGTAATGTAAAATCAGCAGCTGGAGATGGATGTTTTGCCTCCAAAATTGAGAGGGTTTCAGGGTTCGCGGGTGCGATTGTGTCACTAGAAAATAGTATTCGTGCTGCGCCTTTTATATCTCCATCACTGAGCTTGTTTTCTACAAGCTTGTAGGTAACAGACTCGGTTGTCAGTCTCACATTAAATTTAAAATTTTGATGAGTCCGAATTATTAACCGAAAGTAAGTTTGGCCCTTCCAGAGTGCCGTACCTTACGCAGTTTTCCTTAACACGTGTTGTTAATGACTTTTTATTAGTTCTGTCCGGGCTAACGTGAAGCACAGCACACGGGAAGGACAGCAAATGTTCCCAGGTACGCTTTGTGTTTTCAGCTACTACCGCCTTGATGGCGCGGGACAAGGCTGTGGCAACAGAAATGCGGGCACCTCTAAGTATACGCTTTAAAACTGGTTTATTAGTTTTGTGACTGGCTAAAGTTTGCCAGAAAGGTTTGTTTGATGAAGAATAGATATCACCAGGGTTTCGTTCTAAAGTAGGCGCTGAAAGGGGGATGTTTGTCGATTTATGGCATTTGCTTTTGTGAATTTCCAAACCTCTTGACCTTTAAAATAGCGTTCCTGGGTACATTCTGGGCACCGAACCTGATTTTCCTGTGACACAATCGCACAATCAATTTCATTCCCGTCCTCTTGGAGGCATCGTGGCGTCAAAACAATGGTATTCATAAGCTTAAAAATAAAATATAAAAAAACCAATAGAAAAATTGTCCATAAAAGCATAAAATAAGAAAATGTCAAGATGACACGTTATCCTCCATGACTTTTTTCAGAACTTTTTGACAGTTGCACATGCGCTCCAGTCCAGCGCAATGCGCAGTAGCGTATTTGTAAGCGAACCACGGCTAGGTGCCATGGCTACCATGTAAACGGCGCGGCGTCTCCCGCGTCAATTGCACGTCAAATGGGGAACAAAGATATCAAAAGCAGCTGATATTAAAACACAATGCGCACGCCTCTAAAAACAGAAATTATAAGCAGCAATTCTTGCGAACTCAAACAAGGGCACTCTCCTCGCCCACCGGACACATAAAAGGCTCGGCAAATATTTTTAAACAAATTATTGAGTATGAAACCATTTGACATCTCAGGTCGTTTTTTTTTTTTTTTTATACATATTTATCACAGAATTCTCCTTATAAATAAGGTGTCTTTGATATTTATATACTTTTTACGGTGTAATTAAGCAGACAAACACAATAAGAGCATCGTTTGCTAAGATCATTGTTCTCTGAGATCGATAATTGTTACAAGTATTTATCCGTTTTTACCGCATATCTCAAAAAGTAAGTATCACATGTTGCCCAAAATAATTTTAAAAGAGAGTTTTTACTAAGATCTATCAACAGTTTCTGAGACGCATAGATTAGAAATGGCATTTGGGGGGAGGGGGGATCACATTGTGAGCAACTTTGTCGACCAATATTTTGCAACCAGTACATTTGATTAGAAAATGGCGTAGGAAACCTTAAGTTTATTTTAAAAGACCTTTTAAATAATACCCTACATGTGGGGGTCATGCGAAAATATATTTTTTTATCCCCACTTTTCATGCCACCCTATTCATATAAAATTATGATTTTTTATCCTTCCAAAATTGTCACCTTAAAAAAAACTGTTGAACGACACCCCAGATAATGGGGTTCAGCGAAATTGTTTTTTAACCCCTTCTTTACATGTATGGGAGCTACCCTTATTTTACAAAAAAAGTGTATTTTTAAACTGTAGGTCTATACATAAACTATCGTTGTGCAAAATTTTATGCTTGTCAGTTTATAGAGGATTCAGACAGACAGACGGACATGACGAACTTATAAGGGTTCCTTTTAGTACTACGGAACCCTAAAAAATACGGTCCCTAAATTAATTTTCAGTTATATCAGTTTTTTTTTGAGATTACCAACTGAATTCATCGCTGGGAATTCGTGGCGTATTTCGATGTATGGGAGATATTTTTTGTAACTACAATGTTAAGTTTGTCTTTCTATCTTTTCGTGAATATTCGGTGCTTCAATCACACTAATTATAAATGCGAAAATTTGTGTGTAAGTAGGTAAGTATGTATGTATGTATGTATGTGTGTTTGTTTTCAACAAAGAATTCAAACAAGAATTCACTTTATTCAAACAATGTGTTATAAAATGAGACCGGGGGCACACATTTTTTGTAATATTGTCCACTTTTTAGCTGATAAAAAAATATTTATTTAGCAGGAACTAAATTTTTAAGCAGTTGACCGCTTGACAGCTGTGTAAGTAGGTAAGTATGTATGTATGTAAGTGTGTTTGTTTCCGTTGAACTCTGTAACGGCTGAAAGGATTTGTATGAAATATGGAATGGAAGTAGCTTATTCCCTGGATTATCACATAGAATACTTTTTATCCCGGAAAAATATTCGGTTGCTGTAGAAAAGGGGGTGCAACCGCGGGGCGCAGCTAGTAGTAATATAAAAAAAATCTACGGAAGCCTCGGTGCGCGAGTCAGACTCGCACTTGTCCGGTTTTATTTTACCTACGTGAAACTCGTACAAACTAGGTACAGGTTACACGTGAATCGTTAAAAAATTGAAGGTAACTAAATGAATACGTATGAAATTAATTATCTTAATTTCTTCATCTTCTTTATAATAATATTCCGTCATGTAAGCTGAAACTTGCAAACTCATCTGAGTCCAGTCTTCCATTAATATATTAATTCAAATAATAATTTCATATCATTTAAAATAAAATGAAATAAAATTTAAAAAAAAAATGTACTTACTGAAGTCGTAAAAGTTTATAAAGCTATTATTATCAAACCTAATTTTTTAAACTCTGTGTTCTTACTTTCTTTTTGCGAAACCTGATACGTATTTAGTACTGTTTAATTTAATTCTATAATTTTGTAGTTCCATAACCGAATATTTTCATTAAATGTACTTTTAAATAGTTTAATTTGAAGGGAAGGGCTAAGCCCCAAGATACGGGTACTTAATTGAACCCAGTTTGGGGTATAGTGCTGATACATTATTGATCTGTACTTGATACTAGATGAAATAAATAATTTGAATTTGAATTTAATGGTTCTGTCTTAGAGCTATTGAGGTTTTTCCGGTATGGGGTCTTAAAGAACTCGGACCCCACTGCTTGAACAGTTTCCAACAAACCCATTATTTAAGTCGTCCATAGTCTCGCATTCGGATTGGGTCTGGATGTAATTATACAGTACGTGTTGAAAGTCTTCAAGGTTCTGGATTTGGGCAGGACCAAGACGGCGCGTAGATTTCACCAGACGTGACCTTGTTTGACATTGATATTTAATGTGCTTCTTACATTGCGGTTCAACCTGTTTTCAACCTGGTGATCACGGAGACATCACTGTATTAGTCGCTTCTTGTCAGCATGATGAAGTCAATCTCATTTCAAGTTGAACCATCGGGGCTTATCCACGTCCACTTCCTGGATGGTCGCTTCTGGAAGAAGGAGTTCATTTAGAGACTATCCTTTTCCATGAAGTCGACCAGCCGCTGGCCTCTCCGATTCCGCTGCCTATACCCATGTAATACCACTCTCAACTCATCGACATTCTGTGAGCCCACCTTCGTGTTAAATCTCCCATAACAACGGATATTGAAAGAAAATATCAACTTTAATACGAATAAAATATGTTCTTTGGAGTCTTGTGCTTAACATATGCTTTGTTTCATCTAAATCAGTGCAGCAATATTGAAGTTAACACAATTTTGGAAAAACTATAAAGTTTCTACTAGAAGTTGAACCCCGGAACATATCGGACCCATAGTGCACAAGGTTCAGCGCAAGCTGGTTATTGCTGATCTTGAGAGTTTGTGGAACTAAGGGATGGGTTGACACATGCGGTTTTCTACAAAAAAAGTTCAATGGTGTCTCAGGTTTCATTACAAACTTTGTTTTATTAAAATCGTTTCACGAAAAACTGGAGATATTACGCAATATTTAAGATGGTACGTATTGTAATGGTAAACAAATAAATAGCTAACGGCGAAATGTCTAGGTTCAAAATGATTAAAATCTAAATAACCCTGAGCTAGAAATGGTTTAAAAACCAAAACTTCATAATGTCAAAAAAAAAAGACTAACAGTCTTACTTAATAAAAATGCTCCAATTCAAAAGATCTGTAGTGAAAATGACTATAAAACATTCAAGTTATACAATTATGTACAGTTACTTTTAAGCGCATCGCCGGCCGCTATCGCCGCACGATCGCTGCGCTCGCTCGATTCGCGCATTTAGTTTTCTCTGGGAAGGGGAAAGGAAGGGTTGATAATGGGGTTATAGGTGACTCGGAAGTAATTGTTGAGGCTTTTAAACAATTTTTATATCAAACTTACGGCAAAAGACACTAGCAATTAGCAAAAGCAACGATATTAGAAGAAAAGACAGAATTTATGCTATTCCAAGCTATAGAACCTAGTTTGCCCAACGATTTTCAGGTTTCATGGGCCCCTATATTTATAACCTCATAAGTGGCACTATCGTATTACGAACCCTAAATAATCATATGTGCAATAAAATTATAAATGATTTCATAAAAAAAAAATTACTTACGAGCAAACTGGAAACTTTATGGTAGCCTTGGAGTAGTAATGTAACTTGCCACTATGCGCCTGACGGTCTGACGATATTTTGCATTACGCTGCAAAGGCAAATTGATATTTCAATTGGGAAGGATCTGTATAGCTATGTTCTGACATTATTCTCTCACGTTATTCTCTACATAACACACATTCAGAAACACGATTGAGAAGTGAAAATGTAGAGTTATTTATCTGTTTGTATATACACAAATACACTAATATAATTGGCATAGGACCTGCGCCAATGACTCTCGAGAAGGTGCTTCGTGTTGGTGATCCACATTTACATTCACACTCACTAATATGAAATAATATTATCACACCATATATAATTAATATATAACACAATTATAAAAAAAAAAAACTACCTGTACCTTTAAACGTTAAAAATTATATTACCTATTAATAGTTAATTAATTAATATCCGGATTATTCACTACGAAACGAAGTAAATTTTCAAAATTAAACAATTATCTAAATTTATTGCGTATACTACAATACTGCATTCCGTACGATTATTAATATGTTAGTCTCTGTTACACTTATTACGCATTGCTATGTATGCGAGCGGGAGGAAAACTGCCGTCCAAGACACAGTTTAATCTAGTTCGGAGGGTAGGGTGAATCCTAATCAAGTTCAAGCTTATTACGATCTGTTTACAAGACAACTTAATTCGTTTAACTCAGGTAGGCAGATAATATTAGGAACTAAAAAAATGTTAAAATGTTCGAGTTACATACATACATGTATGTAATAGGCTAAGTTTTGGTAAAAATAAATGATTGATTGAATTCAGTTAACAGAGCGGATACACTACCAATATCAAAAGATAATATATCGTAAAGCCTAAAGCCGAAAGCCGAAAATAAAGTGTAAGTGTAAACGAAGTTAGAATAATCATTATGTCACTTAACAACACATATGCGATCGGTTTTGATGGTGTCTGTACTAGAGCCGTTAAGGAATGTATATTGATTATCTCTCCAATCCTTCAACACCTTATAAATCTTCATTCGTAGAAGGGGCTTTCCCGGAAAGGCTCAAACAGTCTATAGTTCGCCCGTAGAAATATTTTGTTTTCTCTTCTGTGGCTCAATTTAAATAAAAAAGATGATAAACGCAATATAAACAAATATAGGCCGATAACATTAATACCATTATTTAAAATAAATAAATATAATACATTTTAATAATAAATAAATAAATAAATAAATAAATAAAAAATATTGAGAAGGCTATCATCATCATCATCGTTTAATTAATTATATGGAAAAATTCAGTCTATTGCTGATGAGCAAAATGGTTTTTAAAAAGAAAAGGCTACATTGGCTGCTTACAGTCTTGTCAGTGAGGTGATAGAACAACTCGACAAATGCATACCGGTATCTGTGGTTTCTTTGATATGAGCAAAGCCTTTGATTTTGTCAATCATAAATTGCTCATCAGTAAATGTGAAAAGTATGGTATATCAGGGGACCAGCTCTTGAATGGCTTAGGTGTTACCTCGCTGATCGTCTGCAATGTGTAAAAGTGGCATTCCTTGACGAAACCTAGGTTCTTACTCCGTCAAGATCCGCATACCAAGTAAACAGAAGTGGTGTGCCGAAGGGTAGTATTTTAGGTCCCCTCCTGTTTCTAATATATATAAATGACTTGCCGCTAGCTATCCAACACAAATGTGTACTTTTTGCAGACGACGTATCAGTCATCGTGTCCAGTAAAAATAGAATTACAGTTAGCAGTCATAACATTTTGAATAAAATCTGCTGTTCCATACATTTTGTCGAGTGTCGTTGACATTTTTCTTCTTTCATTTTTCTCGATTTCATGGTTGGTCCCATAGCAAAAGTTGCTTATAATGATGAGTATTATAAGCCCTTTTCGGGCGGTCACTTGCCGATGGGCGACATTGTATAATGAAAACCGGAATTTTTGTAAAGGAACATCCTAATTTATTTAAGAGACGAGCAAATGTCACGTGTTGTAAATAAAGAATAAAAGATCTCACGATATTGTCAACCCCCTCTCACAAGAGTGCTTTACTAAAGTGAAATTGCCAAATAATGTGTTTAAGCGTATATAACAAAATATAACAATATTCCTAATGTTATATCAGGGAATTGCCAATAAAAAAAAAATAGTAACTTGCGAGAATTCTTTCGACATAATTAAAAATCCAATTTAAAATAATTCAATTTAATCAACTTCTTGACATCTTAATTATTATACACATTGTAATATTTTTTTTTTCCTTGTTTAAAATCATAGTTTTATAAAATAACTAGGTATAATTATTAACCTACTAATATTGTATGACGCACTTGCAACGTCCAAACGTGAGACGCAATTAAATTGTGGTAAAGAGATATATACTACATATACTAGAGATATACTTTAAATTTTTGCACAAAACGCGGATGTTTTACAGAAAAACTGAAGTTTTTTACGGAATAAATAGTTTCTTTTAATACACCATAAAGTAAGCAGGGCGTAAATACGCCCTGCTTACTTTACTATTGAGCAAGGCAATGTACTAGATTTCATTACTACCCTCTGCTTAGGTCAATAATATTGTAGTGAATTTCATTATTGGCCGCTGCGTTTTTTTTTAAATGTTTGTATTTGGTTTGGTCATTCTAACAATATTATTACGAATGCTAGCGCAACCTCCGTAAACTTACGTCTGTTTACGAACGCAGACATTTGTTGCCCCCATGCAGTTATGGATGCCTCCCGCCTCTAATAGGCATAGATAAAATTAAAATTAATCTAGAAATTTAAGTTTTAAGATATCAAAAGAAAAAAAAAAAATTGAAATGTGAATTTAAATCTCAAAATTCAAATTTCAAGTCTGGAAACTCAAAACTCAAATACTAAATTGTTATAAAATAAAATTACTAACTACGCACATTTATTATTATTAACCTTGCTTTTATTTTCTCGCAGGATGTGTATAAAGTAGAGTAAACTCCTCGGGGATAACGCTGTCTTCCTCTTGGGCGACCTTGAATGTCGCGCTGCACTCAAGATTATAGTCTTAATTTTTTTTTGCGAATATACGACGAAGAAAAGTAGTTGTTATACTACTTAGTTAGTTAGACGCATATATAAACTATGCTTTATGCGAGCCATTGATAGCAAAAACCAAAGATTTTGTTAAGATTTAGGGGGTGATAACAGACTAGCCCCGAAACGCTAATTTCATCAAAACGTCAGGAAAGTTCAATTTCTCTATGGCACGCATGAGAAATAGAGCGACAGCTATCAATTTCAAATATCGAATGCGCCAAAACTTCGCGTATGTTACCTCTACCACCATAAGAAAAGCAAAACCAAATTAAAAAAAACCATATATATAATTATCTAAAACAACATCGGATTAGTTACACCGTTTATATGCATAAGTCAAGAACGGCTGGACCGTTTTTTATAAGCTTTAATTTCTTGGATTTGTCTCCGCACGGAAAATCAGAATAACTGTTGAAACATCAGAAAAAATCATAAGGTTAGTATGAAGAGTTAAGCGAGGCAAAAAGCCGAGCTTGCGTCGCGTAAGTCGCGGGCATCAGCTAGTTAAATTATATATTAAAATTCCAACAAATACTTTTTCACTATTTGACCGACAAATAACCGACACACCAAAAAAATCTTTAACAATGTAATTAAAACTCACACACAATCTCTATAGATCTACAAAAAAATTAGAGATAGATATTATGACGATAATTAATTGTATGTGATAAAGAAAAATAAAATTCACACTACACAAACACTTGATAATGTGCATGTGAGATAGGTGTGACTTCATTCGGTTGGATATATATATACCGTGATTATTCTTCAAACCCAATTGAACCAGGAGACCCGCAGCAAGTAGTATTTCCCAGAGATGCTGTATCTATTACTAATAGTTCTGTGCTGCCTATATGTGGTTTGGGAGTTTTGGATCAAGAAGTCGAAGACATATTTAGAGCCTCCAGAACTTCACGGATGGTTGCCTATCGTAGGTCATGGATACAAAATAATGGGAAATGGCGAACGTAAGTTTTTTTCTCTTAAGTTTTTTGACGGTTAATTTATTTTTATTCAGTGTTTCCGGGCATCGGTGACCGAGTTGAAAACACGTATAAGTTTTCAAAATATACTTACCTATATTTTTTTGTTTCGACCTCAAAATGATCAATTATATACCTTTTGCATATGTATATATTTACTATACTATATTATACTATACTATATATATTTACTATTCTATATTTACGCTTTATGAGGCATTTATGAGAGATATTTTTGTGGTCCGAAAAGATGTGTTGGCGCAAGGTTGTCAACGTTTTTTTTTTTTTTTTATGAAAGAAAATAATTTTATTTTGCAAGAACATTAACATTAAATTTAAAATATTTCCTAAATTGCTTTGATTTCCGAAATCATTTCTTTTAAAACTTTTAACCCTAACACCGTTTACACGCGACAAAAAATCTCCAAATCGAAAATATCTCTAGGATATCTCTAGGTAAAAGATTTTTTTATTGACATTTTATTGAGTTAAACCCTGATCCTTGGTTTGCTTTTAAATTTTTACCTCTTAAATTTTAAGTTTTAACCGACTACCGAAAAAGATTCTCAAATTGACTGTTTTTATTTTATGTCTGTTACCTCAGTCAAAACTCCATAATTTTAAAACAAATTTGGATAATTCTTTTTTTGATTTAAAAGAATATTTTTTCAGATTAGAACAATTTTTATGAAAATCTAGTTCTGATAAGGACCCATGAAGAAGCAATTGCATTCAGAAAGTTTTTCGAAGAAAACAAACATTTTCGAGTTTTTAGTTCATTCTCCTTCGCCTAAATTAAAAATAATAACACGAAAAAAAAAAAGAACTAAAACAATCTATATATAAGCTATAAAATATCGGCAATGACATTTAAAAGATATGACTAATCAATTTTCATTATTTCTTCTCTGTAACTTTTATTTTTAAAAAAAGTTGATAAATTACGAACGAGATAGCGAGAATCAGGGAAGTTCTAAAACAAGCGCTTACTTTTTACTAAGCTTTGAGCTTATTTATTACACATGAAAACTATACCTATTTTTGCTTATGTTATCTGAAACCTGTATATCTCCGGAGAAGAAATTCGATGGCGTATGTGAATCCACCAATCCGCACTGGGCCAGCGTGGTGGATATGGCCTAATCACCCTTCTAGGGTAGGCTGTTATCCCAGCAGTGGGATGTTTAAAGGCTGATATAGTAGTAGTATCTGAATAAAATCAAATTTAAATTAAAAAATTGATTTTCAGTGTTGTTTGGGACGTTACGACTGTTTAAAATTTGTATTTAGTTCAAATCTCACGGTTTTCTAGTTATTAAATATTTTCTATCTTTTTCAATGAAATTTGTAATTTGTATTTGTAAAATTACTAAGATCTCGAAAAGTATGTAATTTTTCAGCACATTTATTTAATAATTTTCTGATCTATTCGTGTTCCCCACCGCAGGTAAAGGGTTAACTCGAGTTTATTTTTATCTTAACAGAAACGCTCAAAGGTATTATGAAGATAAGCGAAGAATGCAAAGAAAAAGGCGGTTCAGTTACACTCTACTTGGGATTACGGAAAGTGTATGGTATTACAGACCCCGAAGACGCTGTGACTGTAATGAACGCTTCCCTACAAAAGACTTTCGTTGTAGATTTTTTTAAACCACTTTTAGGAGATGGACTGATCACTGCAGACGGTAAGATATTTTATAGGTAACTAGCAGCCCGCCCTGGCTTCGTAAGGGTATTTAACAAAAAAAAAAAAAAGTAGAATACACACATCAAAACCCTTCTATTTGCGTCAAGTTAAAAAAAAAAATGAAAATTATAATGAGAGCTAAAAAGCTACCCAACAGCGAAATAATTTTTCAAATCGGTTTAGTAGTTTCGGAGCCTATTCAATGCAAACAATCAAACAAACAAACAATCAAATAATATTTATCTCTTTATAATATTGGTATAGATTATTCTATCATCATCAACAGTTTTCGCAGCGCACGCGATGTAAAGAATATTTTAGGTATATTTTTTTACATCTTGGGTTACATTATTGGAGTTTTAGTAAGAATCCCTAATTTTTTTGAAAATATAATATAGCCTATGTCACCCGGGGATAGTGTAGCTTCCCAACAGCGAAAGAATTTTTCAAATCGGTTCAGTAGTTTCGGAGCCTATTCTATGCAAACAAACAAACAAACAAACAATCAAATCTTTCCTCTTTATAATATTGTTTTTTTTGTTAAAATTATTATGTTACCTAATTTTAGTACCAACATGGAAGAAAAACCGCAAGCTGCTCAACCCAGCGTTCAACCAACAAGTGTTAGACGGATTCATTAGAGTTTTCAACACTCAAGCCGAAAGGTTGACAGTTACATTTTCTAAAGAAGTAGGCAAGCCGATTGACCAAGAAAAACTGTTGAGGGTTAACAATTTGGAAACAATATGTTGTGAGTATATTTACGCTATCATTTTTTTTTTGCGCTCTAGTGACAAGACGAGCAAGGCTCGCCTTTTGCTCGCCTTATAATAGCGTCACGCTTAAATAAATAAATAAATATTGGTTGACGTTTTTCACACAGCGCCATCTAGCCCCAAACTAAGCAAGCTTGTACTATGGGAACTAGATAACTGATAGAATACATAAATACTCATTTTTTTTTGTAAATATATACATAGAATACATAGAAACACCCAGACAAAGAACAAACATCCATGTTCATCACACAACTGTTTGTCCTGGGTTGGAATAGAACCCACAACCTATAGATCAGAAGGCGGAAATCCACCCACTGAGCCACAAGTCTAGTGGCTTGCCTGTAGAGTTCAGTTCAGTTCAGAACTTGAGTTCAGTTCAGTTCAGAACTTGAGTTCAGTTCAGTCCAGAACTTGAGTTCAGTTTAATTCAAAACCCTGCGTAGCAATACACTGAAAGTCTTAACTTCTGGAAACATTGTCCTTCAAATTGGAACTCAAAAATGTTTTTCTACTTCTTAGCGGTTGAATAACTGGCAAAAGTGTGGTACTTACCCAGTCGGACTCTGTAAAATAGTCCTAGTACATAATGATACATTACAGTACAGACTGTGCAGACGGGTACAGCCCGGGTGACGAGCAGGGCTATCTCCCTGCAAGCAGGAACTACTTAGCCTTGAAACCTGCTTTCTTGAGCTTGATGTAAATTTTCTTTCTATTTCTTCTTTGTGTCAAATTTTCCTGACTAATACTATTTTCCCAAGTAAGTTTAATTCTACATAATTATTTTACCGTGGTGTTATATGCGAGCTACATGCATTGATGCTGATGTTGTGTGTTACAAGTCGCGGGCAACCGGTGGATTCAAGTAGCAAAGGCAGCAGTGGACGTTTTCTGGCTGATGATGATGATATGATGATATAGGGATTTGAGAGCTATTTGTCATCACTTTAGTTTCGGAGGGATTTCGTTCCATACCTATGCGGAGGCTGTCCTCACAGAGCTCATTTACCATTGTCTGAATCTGTCTTGCTGATTCTGAGAATAAAACTATATCATCGACGAATCAGAGGTGGTTTAAAGGTTCCCTTGATAATTGTGCCTTTATTAGACCATTCATAGTCCTGAATAATGTGTTCTATATATGAAATTTTTGGGAGACACAGGGAATACAGATTTGGCTGGTTTTTTCCTTTGGCTTAGGGATGTCTTGTATAGTGATTTCTCATTGGTCGTCATGATGAAGTTGATCTAATTTCTGGTTGAACCATCGGAGCCTATCCATCTCTACTTCCTAATTCCCGCTTCTGATATTTCAGAAGCGGGATATCAGAAGCGGGAATTAGGAAGTAGAGATGGATGAGTAATAGACAACCAGCAAATGGAGTCCCATCTTTTCCATGAAGTCGACCAGCTATTGACCTTTCTGTTTCTGCCCATACCCATAAGATCCCACTCTCAGCTCATCGATATTCCGTGAGCCACCATCGCGCTAAAATCTCCCATAACTACAGTAAATTGAGTTTCGGAGGTATGTGTGGCCTCAGATATCTCCTCATACAAAGCCTCTTCTTCATCGTTGAGTTGTGTCGTTGTCGGCGCGTACACATGTACGACATTCAGCGACTACCGATGGGTGATTTTGATTATAAGGTAAGCTACCCTGCAAGACTGCCGATTTTTCCATGTATACTTGTTAATTATACTACTTGTAATTTCCAAATATCTGCAGTCGATAAAACCATAACATACACAAACATGAACATCTCCGCAAGCCCATTTTATTCGAGAATAGACACACATGTAGGTGTTCTGCACATTTACACACACATTTACAAACATCAAACTCTCAAATGCACTCACACGTCATCGCTGCGAACCCGAACTCTTAAGAGGACTTGCGTAACGTAGCGATGATACCACCCCCACACAAACACACGCGTACACACATTTACAAGGACGTACGTTCACACATACCCACTCACGCGCATACACACACACACACACACACACGGACACGGACACGAACACACACTCACACGTAAGATTGTTTTCTTTTTATATTTATATATGTTTTTTGGTTACTAGGTTGTTTGTTACTAGTTTGGGAGACTCTGGGATCAACAATTTAGTTGTAAATTTTTGTAATGCCAAATAAATTTGATTTCATTTGATTTTAGCTTTGTACTTGTATTTTGCCCATGTGTTCTTGTACTATACAGTATTCTACGGCACGGGGCCAGTTGTTTGAAAAATGCGGCAACGTCCAATTTCTTATTTTTTCAGCTACTTCATTAGGAATCTATGCGAGTGATTCAGAATACAGCAAATTATTTGAACAGTATTTACCTGGATCAGCATATATAATAAAGGCAATAAATGAAAGGATACAGAAATTCTGGCTCCACTCTGATTTCCTTTATAACTTGACACCAGGCAAGAAACAGACAAATAAACACATAAAGAACATGACAGCACTATCAACATTGGTAATGTATTTTCTTATAATTTGTTATCAATTCATTTTCTCGTTCGCCAATTTTCACAGTCGTAATCATAGTCCATAGCCTGCCTTATCTTTACTTGGCATCTTATATTGTTAGGTATGCTTTACTCGCCTTATAGAGCATCTCAACACCCATAAAACACGTACAGATACACGTACAGATAATTCATGTAACTCTTTCTGTTGCGGGTTATGACTATCTCTCTGGTCGCGCATAGTAAATTTCAAAGCCCCTAGGGGCCTTGAAATTTACTCTGGGGCCTTGAAATTTACTCTGCGCGACCAGAGAGATAGTCGTAAACGCAACAGAAAGAGTTACATGAATTATCTGTACGTTACGCTGTTACGCTGCTACGTTACAACCTGCTCAGTTAAGCACGTTGACGTGAGTGTACTAGCTGCCACAGTTCAGTGATCTATTTTGAGAATATACGCAACACTTGACGATACACGAGATATATTACAGTTATTGGGACAAAAAGAGCGATTCATCGCTATTTCTGGCAGGACCTGTGAGGGGAGCCTTTTTATTAAAAACGTTTTCACGTTAAAACGCACGGCAGAGTAGCAATACAATCCACCCCCGATTTTCCTATTTATTACTATTTCTTCATACTGTTCTAGATAATTGAAAAGAAAAAAGCAGAGAGAGAGAACAGAGCGGAGAACGTATCAACCACCGAAATAAAATCGGGTAAGACAATGCCAATATATACGAATATGTATATTATTTTCATAATTATGTATACCCACATCGCTCGCCCCGCGAGCCGGATGCGGCCCGCCTTTTGAGCTACGACTATTATTAATAGCTCAATGGCCCCGCCACGGCATTTGATTCGGCCCACGCCACGGAACACATAGCAGTCGTACTGAAATTCCTTACAGATCTAGTGCACTATATATCGCTTTAACTAAATGCACTGATGCGCAAACTGGAGATGAGTACCTTTGCATCGCAAATTTACATCGGGTCGCCAATAGATGGCGACACGAGTCTTCTAAGTCGCGGTGGCGAATTTATCCATGATTTAGATACTGTTTCGGATATTTATTTATTCTGTTAGATGAGTTCACTCAAAATATGGTACTTGTTAGAACATAAAATTTAATGACTGATTAGGAATTTAGGATATCGCAATCATCTTGACTGGTGAAGAAGCGTGAAAAGCAGACCTGTGTCGGTTGGTCATTTCCCTCGACCCGAGTCGATCGATCGTGACCATACTAATGAAAAAACGACCAATAGACTTAAAAATTAAAAGGCGGACATTTTGCAAGTGTTTTTTTATCTTTATGTACCTAAAAACAAAAGTTTTTGAGAAGAAGGGGTTGAAAAAAGTTTTCGTCTGAAACGCTAACTTCATCCAAAAATTTAGGTAAAATCACTGCAACTGCAACTCTCTCTATCGCACGCACGTTGAGATTGAATACAATTTTCAAACACCCACTGCACCAAAACCCGTGGCTGGACGTCATTACTTTATCACATTCATTTTTTTAAAGTTGTAAAAAATATAAACGTAGTGATTGTATGGTTTTTTTCTTTTTATCTCACTTTTTTGGCTTACAAAACTAATTATTATTTTATTCCAGACAAATTCAAGCCTTTCATTGATCTGTTACTGGATTTAGCCGACGAAACAGGCTGCTTCAGTGATGAACAAATACGGGCGGAGACGGAGACCGTAATAGCAGCCGGCCATATCACAACTTCGTCAACCCTCACCTTCACTTTGGCAGTGTTGGGGTCGCATCCTGACATCCAGGAAAAAGCATATCAAGAGTAATATTTTTATAATTTAGCAACAAGATTGAGAGATGAGTTGGATTACACCTTTTTTTAAAAATAAAATGAGTTACGATACGAATCGCTCGCCTGATGGTAAGCGGAAAGTTTGCCCTTAGCAATTCAATGCCACCGAGATTTTGGAACAGCAGTTCAACACACTGCGTGGCATTGTCCTGCACTCGTCACTCTAAGATATTAGATGTGAAATCTCTTTATGCTCGGTAATTCGCTGGAAACATTGCCCTTCAATCCGGAACACAGTAATGCTTGCACTACTGCTTGGCGATTGAATAACTGGCAAAGGTATGGTACTTCCCCGAGGGAGAAATCCCTCGCGACCCGCGATCACACTCTTTGTGAATCTAGAGTGAAATACGGAAATACTCCATCGTTTCTGCTATCCTGGTACCTGGTATCTGGTATCGAAAAATTCATTTATGCCAAAATAATCACAAACAAAAGTTTTTCATAAACACTGAACTACTGATACAAGAGGCAGCTCGTCCGGTGACCGGACGATGACGTATCCAACCAGACTACTGAGACATAAGTCTCATTAGTTCGGAACCGGTCTAATAACCGGATACTACGCCGTTTATTGTGTTTTGTAAGTCAGTTACTGTGCGATACAGCACAAAATTAAAGTGGACGATGACACTGATGATAGGGAGTTGTTATAGGATTACATCTTTCTCTGTTTAACACTAAAGAAATACTGTAGATACCTGTTATACTAGACGTACTAAAAATACTTTGCCAACCAATTAATTATTAAATTTTGACTCTATTAAAAACCCTTTTAAAGAACCCCATGTATTTCCCACCTACCTATTTCAGAATACTCAATGTACTTGGAAATTCGGACAAGAGTATAGACAAGGAAGATCTTAATAAACTTGTATACATTGAAGCAATAATAAAAGAAACTCTCAGATTGTATGCTGTTGTTCCAATTATTCCGAGGTTCCTTGACAAGGACGTCGAACTGAGTGAGTTAATATGATATTAATATAATTCTAGTTGTTACCCGCGACTTCGTTCGCGTGGACATCAAAAAAGTATCTTATGTGTCTTTGTGATATACAGTAACACCTTATCAAATTTTATTAAGATTCGTTCAGCCATTTAGCCGTGATAGCGCGATAAACATCCAGACAGAGAGATAAAGTTATTTCCTGCCATACAAAACGTCAAAAAAAGCACAAAAATGGATCAACGCCATCTAGCGAGCTATAGGAAGTAACTTTGTCTCTTTGTATGGATATTTGTCGTGGCTAAATTGCTGAACGGATGTCAACGCGAACCAAGTCGCGGGTAACAACTAGTACTTACATAAACCTAAAAACATTACCCTCTTTCTTGGGCAGTCCAGTTGAAAAGTAACTCCTTTTTTTTTTGTTTCGCTTTTTTTCTGCGACAAAGGTTTTGAGTGACTTTGCGGAGACTGTCCAGCAAAATAAACTCTTGAATTGATTCAATAGTAACTATAATTTTTTATTGATAAATATATTTATGCTTATTTACAGAAAACTACACATTAAAAGCTAATACTGAATGCTTTATAATTGTCCCTGGCGTTCATCGCCACAGCATGTGGGGTCCTGATGCAAACCAGTTCAGGCCGGAGAGATGGCTGGACAAAGAAAATCTACCAGATCCTAAATATTTTGGCGCATTTGGAAGGGGAAGGAGGTCTTGCATTGGTAATAAATTTATATTATGTACAATATTGATAATGTTTTATGTTGTGTTCTTGTATATTAATGTAGATAACTGGGATTGCTATTTTTTGAAATTTTTCAAACCTACCGTACTAATTAAGGCTACCAATTTAGAGATTTCTTTCCTTTGCGATCGTAGAATGAGGATCCACCACAGGATCCGTTTGCGATAGTTTTGCGCCATGACGTCATCGTGTTCAAAATATATCATAATGTGACGTTGCCAAATATGTTTAATGTGTTATTAGTTATTTAGGTAACTGGGATTGCTGTTTTTTTGCTTAGGTTGTTAGTTTTTAAACATAACTAAGTATAATTTAATAATTTATAACCTACGTCCTAGCGTCGTCGTCACACGTCAAAGGATTTTAATAGATTTATTATTTTCTAGTTTTTAGCCGCAACTTTGTCCGCGTGGACATAACTATGTCCGTCTCTATACAGTAACTCTATATCTGATATACAGTAACTCCTTATCAAATTTTATCAAGATACGTTCAGTCGTTTAGCCGTGATAACGCGACAAACATCCAGAGAGAGAGACAAAGTTACTTCCTATAGTTGGCTAGATGGCGTTGACCCATTTTTGTGCATATTTTGACGTTTTGTATGGACTGACAGTTTTTTTTTTTTTTTTTTCTTAAGTTTTGCTTACTCACGTTGTGTATATGTGACAAGTTTTGTAATATTTCTTGTGATATTTGTTTGTAGATATTTTAGATTTAATTTATTTAAGTATTTATTTTAATTTTGTTTATAGTTTTAGTTTGTACATTTAAGTTTAGATTATAATTTATATAATAATATACTTAGTACAATAAATAAATAAGAAAATATCAAAAAAAAAACTAGTGAGTAGAGTATTTCACAATTAAAACAAGTCTCAGTCACAGTCTAACTCTAAGTCAAGTAAAGTAAGTCACGGTTAAGTCTAAGTTACGCCCCCGTAAAGTAGTGGAGACTTTACATAAAGATTCTATGGAGTTTTGGAAACACGAAATTTCACGTTTCACGAAATTATACTATTCACAAACACTCGTGCACGTTCACGAACATTTAATGAATAAAAATCCACCGTTTTTACACGTTGACACTCGAAATAACACTATTTTCGGATTTAGGATTGCTATTCAGTCCTAGTGTGGACGGGCGACGTGTTCGTGATAATTGGCGACACACAATTATTTAACAAACACGGCGAATATGCTGTACCTACGTACACGAATTGTAAATACGTCACGTCTTGTAAATAATTGTGATAATATTTCAGGTAAGTCATACGCCATGACGTCAATGAAGATTACTTTGACGCACCTCGTGAGAAAATTCCACATTCATTCGGACGTTTCTAAGATGATCTCTAAAATTCACGCTTTTTTAAAACCTCAATCAGGGTATTATATTAGTTTAACATTAAGGAACACTTGAGCAGGGCTATAAACATTGTTTGATTATTTCGCGTATTACTGAATAAGAACAGTTATAATAAAATAACAACAAATTTAAATAAAAACTTGTTAAAATATTTATTACGAATTAATACTTTTTAGAAAATAAATAAATAAAAAATAAATAAATTGTTTTATTTTAACCAAAAGTGGCTGATGATTTAAAACGACTGAACAGATTTTTTTGAATGATATCTAAGAGCTCTCTCGACTAACTCAATACTAAAAATAAAAACCTGGAACGGTTCATGCGTTGGGAGCTACGATGTCACAGACAGGTAAAGAAAAATGTCTTAGCCATCAATCACATTGAATATTACAGGCAAGTCACTTTTACAAATTAAACTATGTTCATTTATTTTAAATATATATATATTATATTATAAATATATATATATTATATTATAAATATATATATATATAAACATACAAGACAGAATGCAATAATTTTAAGATTATTATAAAATAATAATTCAGCTTCTTGCCATCCGAGACGTTAAGTGACATTTTTATAGATCTGTATTACATTATAAAACTATGTATGCCTAGTTGCGATACATTAAGTGAATCTGAGTATACCACCACTAGAAGAGTGGGTATGAAATTAATATAATATGTGGTTATATTATGATAATTAATATATAGTTCTTAAACCAGTGAGTTACACATAGTATACATTAGAAAAAGGATGGATATTAATTCACAAAACCAATAGTTTTTAAATTAAATTTCAATGTCAATTTTAATTGCCATTAAAACGGATATAACTTCAGATTGAATAGTCAAGGATTTCAATATATTGGCGACACATTCTGACAATAGGGTTATAATATGATGTTTATAAGAGAAAATTATGAAGAAAAGATGTTAATATTGCGGTTACAAGACCTGAATCGTGTGTTGAAGTTCAATAATGAAAGAAAGGTAGGGAAGTAAATATAGGAATGAATGATTTTATAGAGCAAGGTAAGCTCAATGAATTTACGACGAACGTCACGCGGGGTTACGTGGAAATATTTTAATCGCTCATTATAAGATGAGAGTTTCCGGCCCGTGCCACACTTAATTCTTAGAATATGGTACACAGAAATGATAGGTGCTGGGTCGATTCGTATAAGTATACTGACGTAGCAAAAATAAAAGAAGCAAAATTCAAATATATCTAGTAGTTCGCTCCGAACTGAGACCTCGCGACCCCTATATCTTCACAACCCCTGAACCGATTCAGCTCATATTCGAACTTAAAATTGTATTAAAATGAAATACTTGCTTACAAAATTTCATGAAGATCGGATCACGGGTCGCAAGTTATCGTCGGACAAATATACACGCAAACCACAGATGACGCAAATCTATTCATCTGTGACGCAAACATACAAACATACATACAAATGCTGATTTGTCCCAGTAAAATCTGAGACCTTCGCTTCGCTCGGTCAAAAATAAAACAGTATTAAATCCTTTTAAAGAGAAGGCGGCCAGTCTCAGGAAGGAGTTTGTCACATAGAAAACGTTTTTGAATGCGTTCAATTCGATCAATATGAATTTTATATTTTAGCACACTACGGACTAGAGTATAGTACAGATATAAAAAGCTTGTAGGTCGACGGAAATGTTTTGTGGACCTTGATACAAAACCAAGCAAACGCGAACTGCGCTCCACAACATAATCATAGTGATGGTGGAATGTAAGCTTTTCGTCGTATAATTAAATTAGGCAAACTAATCAATAATTAATTCAATTTTATAATATTTTTTTCTCTTTTTTTATTCATTGTAAAAATTATTATTTGTATCTATACTTCTCCCCCCTGCCGTTTCTAAGCTATGCATCTCAGAAATTTTTTATTTTCCACATTGATAGGCCGTAAAAACATTATTTTAAAATTATTTTGGGCAACATCTGATAATACATTTTTGAGATAAGCGGAAAAAACGGATAAATACTTCAAGCGTCCTACACGCCCACGGAACCCTACTAAGCATGGCCCGACATGCTCTTAGCAAGTCATTTTAAACATATACTTTTTACGATCTACAGTGTAAGACAAGCTGTTTATGGTGCCGAGTTGTAGGACCGAATTAGGGAGACAGGCCCCGCTGCAACGGGCAGTGCGCCTTCTCAAAGCTGCGCTTGACCGGTACCGGGATCTGGATTTATTCGTAAACAACGACAATGACGAGTTTCACAGAGCGGTAATGGAATTAGTCATTGCCAATCCGAAACTGGCGTACTCCTAATTAAGTGTCTTTTTATTGTGTAATCATTTAATTATAATATAGGTTAATATTAATATAGGCTTATTATGAACCTTGAATGGGTGAATTGGGAAACTGTAATGCCCATTCAAGGTTCGTATTACATAAATAAATAAATAAATTACAGCGCTAAGCGCTATTATAGGTTTGCGTATATACTCCGAGCAGTTTGCATATATAAACCGTTGAGAGTGGTCGAATCAATTACAAGTTTTGATTTGGAAGAACAACATATCATATATCTGTCGAATAGGGAGGTAGGTAGGTCTTTTTAAAACCAACAAAACCGCTGGCCTTGAAGACCATCGGTTCTGCTGTTGCAATATAAATAATTTCCTCACTATTATTGAATAATAATATGCAAAGCTAACTAAAATGGTTTAGAACACCACTTTCAACTCACTTGGCTATGCTGAAACTATTTAACTATCTACCTAGCTAATAACCAACTAAAAGACTAGCATGCAGAAATGATTTAAAACACACATAGAATTTACTTGAAATAAAAAGATAAAACAGAAAAGACACTGGAGAAACAATTTAGTTTAATAAAACTTTTATCAAAGATTTACTTACACTCACAGCTTACAGCTCGTTCTAATCGTTCGAAGCCACTTTTTTACGCGCCAACCAAGATGGCGGTTTTGGTTTCAAAGTAGGTGGCGCTTTAGGAGGCATGAAAATATTAGAACCAGCAATAACTATGCAGAAGGCTTTTAAATTTATTATAAGAATTATGAAGCTAATTTACAATCGATAAATCAGAATTAGAAAATCACATAATCACATAATTAGAAATCAAAGCAAACATATTTTAAAATGACTTTCAGATATAGTCAAACTGAGCACTGCTTAAAGTTGATTGTCAATTTAAAGATTTGGACTGGATACAACACATTCATAATTTACTTGGAAATTAACGTAAATAGTAACATCAAATAGCCAATAATTAAAATCAACCTTAAAACTAAGTTGTAATGACAATTAATTTACGGCGAAGGTACCCGAAGGCAACCCGATCCGTCCTCGCGGCAACATATTATCTATTTTATAAATTACTAGATGCGCCCTGCGGTTTCACCCGCTATTCTACAGAAACCGAATATTTTCCCGGGATAAAAAGTTCACCCAGGGTATTAACTAGCTCAATTCCAAATTTCATTCAAATTCTTTCAGCCGTTACAGAGTTGAACGGGAACAAACACACTTACATACTTACACACAAACTTTTGCATTTATAATATTATAATTATACTGTTATGAACAGTGTACATTATGTAGGTAAGTGAAATAAAAGCATGTAAACAGAACATCGCGAGGCTCAGTTCGGGGCGAACTACTAGTTTATTTACATAAATAGGTTTTTAATGCCTTGCAGTAGGTACTCTAAGTTCGGGTTTCTAATCCACACGCACGCAATCAACCTCATATTGGGACGTTCACGACGACTCTCACCAACAGAATATCCGTGAGACGTAATAACAAAAGTCTTTTTGTGCTGCCTCTAAAATAATGCTCAAGACATTTATTGATTTAAGGAGGTTTCTAACAAAAGGTGAGACATTTTGCGTACACAGTCATTGTGCAAATCATTTCTTCTAAACAGAATTTTTACGATCTACAGTCTAATGACCGACCATAGCCCGTTTGAAATGTCAACATTTGAATATTCGGCCTTGTTTGGCTGGGTTGCCGATGCATAATTATTATTTTTTCACTTTCCGACTAGGCCGACGCACTATTTTTTAATGCAATATAGCTTGTGCCCCCGGCTTCGCTGGCGTGAACGTTAATTTACAAATAACCTAACAATTACCTCTATATCTGTTTTGAACTAAGATTTTTATACGGTATGGTCAAAATGAACTGCCGGTAACTTGTAATAAATCAAAAACTCTACAAAACTCATAATATACATTTATTTTTTCTGTAGAGCCTCACATTTTCAACTAAAAATATTTAACGTGACAATCACAGGACACTTAATAGATGGAAATGCTTAAAACAAAATTGAATGCAAATAGCGCGAAAAATTAACCTACAAACTTTGGGGATCCGATTCTCTTCTTTAGAATCGCGCAAAATCTGTTTTTATTGTTCACCAAGACCATTTGAAGAATATTGGGTCGAAAATTCACGTTCATATTATACTAGCTGCGCCCCGCGTTTCACGCGCTATTCTACAGAAACCAAACATTTTCCGGGATAAAAAATAGCCTAAGTAGTCCAGGGTGTAGGCTACCCTGATACCAAATTTCATTCAAATCCGTTCAGCCGTTACAGAGTTGTTCGGAAACAAACACACTTACATACTTACCTACTTACATACTTTATAATACTACGCAATTATAATATTAGTGTAAAGCAATTTTGTTATTTCAGTTGTATGTATATTTGTGTGTTTGCGACGATAAATTGAGAACCGTTAATCATTTCTATAAGTTGAGTTCGAATATGAGCTGAATCGGTCAAGGGATTGTGAAGTACAGTGGAATCCGTTTATAATGACATCGAAGGGAAATGACAAACACGTCATACTAAGCGGACGTCATTCAAAGCATATTGTATAAAATAAACAACCTTTTGTTTTATTAGGTATATGTATGTATTTATTTTAGTAGAGTTATATTTTTTTTTTTATTACAAAAATTAAAATATGTAAAAATTTCTCCTCAATCTAAAACGTTCTACGACGACGTTAAGATGTATTTTTTTTCACAAATCACTAAAAAAATGCGTGACCTTCTAATATCAATTACTCACTGACACTCAAAATAAAACAAGCCTCGCGCCGAACGTCGTCGGCCGTCACGTGACCCTACCGAACACTGCCGAAGGTGTTAGGAATCAAGTCGGTCACTATAGCCGGACGTAATTTATTAAAAATGGGTCATAATAAGCGACGTCAATATAAGCGAAGTCATTATATCCGACCTTGAGACCTTCCTTTAAGAGTTTTATATGAAAACCAAACTTCGCTGTGTAATTACTTCATATTTAGCGGTCGAATCCGTTTATTATGACTCCGCCTACTGTACACTACACTGTTCTACTGTATAGAGGAGCGAGGTCTTAGTTCGGCGCAAACTACTACTATTGTAACGCGGGGTTTTGCTGTATCTGCCCGCAGCCCCATTTTATTATGGATCCAGATGCGCAGGCGACGCTGAAAGGACGAAAGGACTCTAGTCCCCGCGCTTGCGCCCTCCGGCAGTCGTGCTCCAGTCCGGACTAAGGACAATCCACACTCTCGCGAAGCTCTCTCTATTTTATAACAATTTTGTTCACACGGTGCACGATAATTCAAGAAAGTTAACATTTAAACTTTCTTGAATTATCGTGTACCGAACCTACTTTAATTTTACCCTGAGAATTGTCCCCGTAGTGAAGTGTGAAGCAACGCATACTTCCTATCTGCACATCATCGTCTTAGATATACGTTCCCGACAATATTTAAAAAAAAAAAAAGCCAAGTGCGTGTCTGGATCACGCACGGAACATAAGTTAAAAAGAAGAAATGTGTTTGTTATTAAAATCGGAATTTTGAGCGCAAGTCCGACTCACACTTGACCGATTTTTTATATTCGCTGTCATACTATAGAGTTGGCACTATACCACACCAAGTTTGACGCTTGTAGATATGTATTAAGTATTAATTCATATTCAATATATTCAAATTATGAATGAGATCGAAAAACAAAACTCGCTCTAGATCTCTTGTGTCATATTAAATAAATAGCAAAGCTAGAATTTATTAATTAACTAGCTGTACCCTCAACTTCGTTTGCGTGAATTTTAAAATAAGACACTTCTGCCTCTGCAGACGGAGTCGCTGGATGTTGCATTAAAATTCAACTAGAACAATATTGTTTACAGAGCTTCTATGTAAGCAATGTTGTTAGTTACATTTTCTGGAGCGTGCCCAAATAAATTTGCCGCATCGCTGACTCCAGACAGGGCCACGTACAGCAGGCCGTGAGTGAAGCAGCAGGTGGACAGGTCCACGCCCGCGGTGTGCAGCGTCTGTCCTTGTGCCTTGTTGATTATCATGCCAAAACTGAGGCTCACTGGGAACTGCACACGCTTATAAATACGCGTTCTATGGCATCACTCCCCATCATGACCTCTGCTTCAATCACGTTTCGCTGTAAAGCCGTAACCTTAAGTCGGGTACCAATGCACAACAGTATGATGGGAACACCGATTTTTAATTTGATGTTGTGCGCAGGAAGCCCTGGACCGGACGGTCTCACCCAAGACACGCCTTAACAAATCGCTGTTAATGGCAACTGCCTGGTCGTTCCGTAGGGTCAGTGTGGCTCTTTCACAGAACCAAGGGTTCTCTTTATTTGGTACTCTTTCTTTCTCATTCTTATTCCTTGGGGAATGTGTCATCGCTGATTTTAAGTAACAAATCAGAGAATTCTTGCGAGTTTGGATTTCCACCTCTCTGTGCACGTATGTTGGTGGTTAAATACAGCTGCGTTATGATAGGCCAGAGGCTGGAACTTTTGAGCACGACATTAACTTCATCGGATCCCATACAATTAGATAACAATCACGTAACACTTGCGCTTTGTCACTGTTTCGCGAAATGTCGCAAACTGGGGTTTCAGATGTATCCGATTGTATGGGTATTTTAAACTTAGCGTGTGCAGTTTTTCCACCAGGCGATAGAGTAGCCACTATTCCGGATGATGCTACTGCTAAAACAATCCGGTAATAAAGTAAAACCACTGTTTTAGACTTTCGCGGTGGCTTACTACATTACTATTAGTACTCAAGGGGTATTTGTTGAGTTCCCGATGTTTCTGCACAGTTGCATGCGCCGTGCGAAATATCGGAAACTAAACAAAAATAAAAATCGTGGTAAATATCCCGTGAGTACTAATAGTAATGAAACTTTGGTAAGAAAGTTTTTCCCGGGTGTATCTACGAAAAACAGCTTTCCCATGTTGATAATTGCACTTTCGCAAACCCGATAGAATACGCTCTGATGCTCTTGTGTTAAGCTTGGCAGACTATCTCGCAACGTTTCCATCATTTCGTTCATGTCATGAGTTGTCTCAGCTGTATACTCCATGTTGCAACGCTGGTTATCATGTGGATGATGCGAGGATTCAGGCAAAACTACATCTTGAATGGCTCTTGTAGTGGTCTTAGTGGTTGATAGATGCATCAAGAGTAAGTAAACTATCTATTCATTTGCCTTGCAACGAACTTGCTATCTTGCCTGGTCAAGCTCACTCTATGGCCCGCAGGCCACAAATTACTGATAGAGTCAAACAGATCTCTAGCTCGCTTCCTTAGTCCTACAAACACACGGTAATACAGTGACCAGTTTAAGCTGAGCCATGAGCACTAAATGTCCTTTATGCTCCGGAGTTCAATTTATAGTTGAATCTTATTACGAGGATTCAGGCAAACCATATCTCGATAGAGAATTTCCACCCATAGATAAAACTATAACGTTAAAACTAAACGTAAAAAAGTTTCATTAAAATCCGTCCGGTAGTTTTAGCGTGATGTGGTAAAAAAAAGGGACAGACAGACAGACCGACAAAAATAAAAATAAATACTGTTTTGGCATCTATATCCCAAATGTAATTCCCCACAGGCAAAATTTTCAAAGAATATTTAATGTATAGATTTAGCTCGGCTACAGTTTTATTATATGTATAGATTATACATTTTTTAAGTTTGGTTTTATGATAGAGAAATACTTACAGCATACAGTTCTTGGAACTAAACAAAACCTTGATAATGTGCGTGTGAAACATCTGTTTCATATTGATTAAATATAATATATATTAATTTATACTGATTAATTCATGTTTGATATATGTATATATATACTGTGATGACCTTTTTTTCTTAACCAGTAAGCCCAAGAGGTCCGCGTCAGGTGAAAGCTTTATTAGAGATGCTGTATCTATTACTAATAGTTCTGTGCTGCTTATATTTGGTTTGGATGTTTGGGACCAAGAAGTCGAAGACACATTTAGAGCCCCCAGAACTTTCCGGATGGTTCCCAATAGTAGGTCATGGGTACAAAATAATGGGGAATGATGAACGTAAGTTTTTTTTAAAGGTTTATTCCAAGGTTTATCTAAGCCAGCATTTTGGTCACACGAAGTGCTTCTTCCACGTTGTTTTTTTTTTCAACTCACAAGTCCGCGCATCGCTGTCCGAGTTGAAAACACGTTTAAGTACTCACAATTTTGAACAACTTTTACTACACATTACTTTATATCAACCAAGATAATGCGAAAAAAAACGGCAGTTCCTTAAATATTACTATAGTGTGAATGATATTTTTTTATGAAACAGCAATTATTTTTCCCTAAATAATTCAGAAAGATGAGACGGCTCTTACGTCAACTGAGACACTGATTTTCTTGCACTTGTTCTCAACGTCCTAATGTTTCGCTCTCAAAAGGATAAAATTGTTGAAAATGTTATAGCAGCAGTATAGAAAACAACAATATAACCGATTTTCAAGTGATTTTCGAGAGATTTAGCCAGCCAGATATTTTTTACAAGCTTTTATTTAACTTGCAATGTTTGTATGTATGTATGTTCGGGTCGAATCTTGCAACTGAATTTTATTTTTATTTTTAACTAAAAGTTGGCTAGTATCTAACGTATTTTATGACATAAATGAGTATTTCGACAACACAAGCCCATTTAAACATTTATTTTATTAGTAGTATTCAAGCACATAGCGTATCATGTTTAAAAAAATAAGTAAAAAGTTTTTATGTGCGCCTAACTACCTGGTGCCATCACTAATCTCAATGTTTAACCTTAGTTCCTAGCTAGTTAAGCAGGTACATTTTTTAAATTTTATTGTACGTCCGAGAGGATAATTACTGTTGATACTTATTTTGTTACTTTAAGACCCTTGTTACAATTAACAGTTACACAGTTATTTACAATAAAAGTTTATCTTATCTTATCTTAGACCAGTTTCCCTTGTTCAATTGAGTTGAAGTTTTGCATGCCTGTCAAGTTCCGATGATGATGGATATGGAAGGTGGAAAACAGAACTACACAGGAACTAGCAGTACATTGATGGATGTTTAGACTCATTTTGATCAGCTTATAGTACCAGTAATGGTTTTTATAAAAGTTCGTCTGGAAAAATATATATTTTTTTCCACAAAAACATATTTGTGTTTTGAAAAGATGTGTCGGCGCAAGGGTGTCAACGCAAGTGGCAGCTCATACTAAGGGTTGTCTTATTTTGATTAATTTTGATTGATTTGTTGATTTTGATTTGTTTGTTACAAGCTACTAACCGACCGCCAAAAAGGGAGTAGGTTATCAAGTCACATTTAAAAAAAAAAAACTACCCAGAACTCTGAAATGTTTTTCGATTCGGATATTTTTTTTTAATTTGAATTGATATACTTTCAGATTAATTTCATTTTTATCAAAATCCAGTTCTGATAATGGGATCGATGAGGAATTGAGGGAACTCCTCAAATATTATATATATATATATATCCTTACCCTTGTTCATTTCATCATCATATATATATATATATATATAAGCAAGGATACGTAAACTGCTGTACCTATTCTTGTAATAATGGATATAATTTAATCTGAGGATATAATTTGCTACATGCTTTACATAGATATGTCGTCAAATACTCTTCCATAAAGTAAATTACTTACTTAATGGACAGACCATAAGAATTTGTTTTCATTATAAGCGCATTGTGAAAGTCGCGGGCAAACGGTGGATGCAAATGGCAAATTGTCGTTCAAACTTTGACACTCGCTATCTCTTTCGTATTTTTTTTAACATAAAATTTACAGAGAAAAAAAAATTAAAATATGGATTAGTCTTTAGAATACCATTGCCAATGTCACAAAATTCTCCTTATTAAATAAATATTTTTCAAGATGTTTTTCATTCTCCTTCGCCAACGAAAGTTGCTATAAAACATTGGCAAACGTATTCTAAATATATGACTAATATTTTTTTTTAATTTCTTGTTGGTAATTTGTACATTACAAAAAAATATGATAAAGTGCGAACGAGATAGCGATAATCAGGGAAACCCGCCCGGCACACTGCCGTATACTAATTTATGCAGTCGAGTCTTTTTTTTTAACAGAAATGCTCAAAGGTATTATGAAGATGAGCGAAGAAGGCAAAGAAAAAGGTGGTACATTCACACTCTACTTGGGATTACGCAAAGTGTATGGTATTGTAGACCCCGAAGACGCTTTGACTGTAATGAAAACTTGTCTACAAAAGAATTTCTTTTTAGATTTTTTTAAACCATTTTTAGGAGACGGACTGGTTACTGCAGACGGTAAGATATTGATTACGTAATATGAATATTGTGTTGTAACCAACTGTCTTACAGAGGCAGAAGTTTTTGTAGACAAAGTGCGAATTTTCAAAAACTGGTTTGTCGTACTTTCAAAGTGTCAATGCGCGAGAAAGACAACAGCTGTGAACGTGAACCAGGTGAATGGTTGTGGTTGTGGTGTGATTCATTGGATGTAGGGACTACATTTTGGAGATTTTTTCTCGATTTTTAGCCGACTACCCAAGACAGAGTGGGATGTATATAATACAGGCCTCCGGCCAACTCTCGGACAGGTACCGAGTTGCTCAATATGTAGCCTAAACGACTTTACCGATTTTGACAAGTGAGGTATCGTTGGGTTCGTCGTTATGTCAGTAGTATCATATGTTTTGCAGTCACACATTTTGCAGTCCGGATTTTTGTTGTCTTGTTCATTAAGTTGTTACCACAGAAGAGATAATTATCTTGTTCTTTTCTGTGGTTGTTACCAATAATTGTGAATACCATTACTTCTATTATTCTAGAATAAATGCCTTTATTCTGAACGAAATTTGTGAAGATACGTTGTCACGGAAGCTCCAATGAAGGCAACGAACTTGACTTAAAAAAATACATTGCGTTCCATTTTAAATTTAGTTTTTCACAAAACTGAGTTTACCTATTTATTTTGTTACCATATTTTAGTACCAACATGGAAGAAAAATCGCAAGTTGCTCAACCCAGCGTTCAACCAACAAGTGTTAGACGGATTCATTGGAGTTTTCAACACTCAAGCTGAAAAGTTGGTGGAAACATTTACTCAAGAAGTAGGCAAGCCGTTTGACCAAGAAAAACTGTTGAGAGTTAACAATTTGGAAACAATATGCTGTGAGTATATTAACGCAATCTTTTTTTTGCGCCCTAGTGACAAGTTGAGCAAGTCGCTTGCTTGATAGAAGCGTCACGATTTCCCGTAGAGTTCAGTACCAGAAAATTGAAATTCAATAATTCAAGACCCTGCGCTGCATAATGCTCTGTGCTTGTCACCCTGAAATAATTATATGTTAAATGGCTCCCGACACACAGTCTATGACTAGTTTGGGAGACTGGGATCAACAAATTAGTTGTAATTTTTGTAATACCCAAATACATTTGATTTGATTTGAATATGCCCTCGTAAAAGAAATGGAATGAACTGAGGACCCATTGCAAGTTTTATAATTTCGTTAGATATGTTACCCAGTCCAGGGCTTTGTGAGTCTCTTTCTGTTGCTTGAATACTGGTTTTGCTTGTCTTTTGGCCAGTTTTTGATAAAAGTCTGTTGCTGCACTTTCTAATTCGGTTGTAGTCTGTGTTTGTGATGAGGTTTACTAGTATTTAGATATTGTGATATCCAGTTTTAATTTTTGTTTAGTTATTTATATGCTCGCTTTGCACTGCCTCATGTAGCCAAGTGTTTCCTTATAATTTGTAGCCTATTGATTTGATTTGTTTTTCTTTGTAAAGTGATTTCTCGTTGGTCACCAGGATAAAGTTGATTTTATTTATTTTCTGGTTCAACCATCGGGGCTTATCCATATCCACTTCCTGATTGCCGCTTCTGAAATAAGGCGTTCAGATTCAGTCCCACCTTTTCCATGAAGTCAACAAGCCGCTGAGTTTTCTGATGCCGCTGCCCATATCCATAATATCCCACTCTCAGCTTATCGACATTCCGTGTAGTAGCGTTAAAATCCCCCATAAGTACAGTAAAGTGAGTTTCGGAGGTATGTATGGCCTTGGATATCTCGTCAAACATAGCTTCTACTTCATCGTCGGCGAGAGTCGTGGTCGGCGCATATGACGTACGACCTTCAGTGAATACCGATTGGTATTCACTGAATAGTATTTGAGTATAACTCAAAATCACCAATCTACCTTATAGGTACGCTACTTTGCACGACTGCCGATTTATCCACGGATACTTGTTTATTATATACATATATACTACTTGCAACTACTTACTACTACTGACTACTTAAATGCTTGCGTTGTGGTTGCAGTAGCTGTTTGTTATATAAATGCGGCAACGTACAATCATCCGTAATGATCTTTTTTATTATTTCAGCTACTTCATTAGGAATCTATGAGAATGATTCAGATTTCAACAAATTATTTGCTGTGTATTTACCTGCCCTAACATATACATTAAAGGCTATAAATGAAAGGTTACAGAAATTCTGGCTCCACTCTGACTTCATTTATAACTTGACACCAGGCAAGAGACAAACATATAAAAACATAAAGAACATGACAGCACTATCAAAAGTGGTAAAGTATTTTCTCATAATTTCTTACCAATGTATTTTAATCATCAAAGTCATAATCATCGTCCATAGCCTGCCTTTTCCCATTGCTGAGCTTAGGCCTCTCTCTTACTAAGCCATCTGCCTCGGTCCTGTGCTAATCTAGTCCAGGTTCGACCTGCAGTGGTGAGGATATCGTCGACCCATCTTGCGGCCGGATGACAAACTCTGCGCTCCTTCTAGTGTAAAGGTCGCAGTCCACTTATTGATGATAATGGATAGGCCAGATAAGTTAATGTTACATGCCTTCAGTTCATGAGGATCGATATATTTATAGTTCTTCAAAAGGCCTTGAACCGTAAACACTTTTTACAATTAATATCTTCTTTTTATCATTATTCTATCTTTTTTAATCGCTATATTACATCAGTGTCGTATTATTAGCTATGTCTTTTGGTTTTATTACTATTTCAAATACAAATATTTGATGTAATGTAGTTTTAAAATATTATTTTATTATTACTTATAAATATTGAATTAAGTTTTTGTCTTACCCTCTATTTTTTACGGCATCTCATTACGATTTCGATGTTCTTGGCTTTAAACCCAACTGCTCTGTCATGAGGCTAATATTTTTTGGGTGTATGTGAGTATGTATCTAGTGTGTTCCATTATTAGTCGTTTGTGTCTGAAAATAAATAAATTTTGATTTTGATTTTTGATTTTGATTATTATCTCATGTAGCTTAAACTGCTTGACCGATTTTGACCAATGAGGTTCCGCTGGATTCTTCTTTATATTCATGGAGTGACATAGCACAGAATACATTTCGCAGGCGGGTTTTTCGTGTTTCTTTTAATAATATGTTTCGATTGTTTATTCTACAACATTAAACGCTAAGGCAGCCTGTCCACAAGCGATGTGCCAGGTAGCTCAGCGGTAAGCGAATATGTAAAATGTTTGTAAAATACATATATTCGTTGAATATTTTCCTACAGAGCTAAGCTATGACATCAAGCGATCGTTTTGATGGGCGACGCTCACGAAGGCGGCTCACTCATTGTGTGGATACATTTTGGCGCTCGTTTGATTTGGTACAAGCCGGGCTAAGTATACGCTCGAGTCTTTTGCCTCTTTCTGTGGCGCTGAACATTCCTGTAATTGCTGCGCATTACCTGAAACTAGCAGTTTTATAACTTTGTACCCAGTCACCCGGCACGACTTTTTACTTGGAAATTTAGTTATTTTTCTGCTTAACGCACTTATTAGATCATCTTAATACCACCAAATAAGAACAAATGAAACGTACAAATGACTCATTAAACTCTTTATGTTGCGTAGTTATGAGTATTTCTCTGGTCAGTGACACACGTTGACGTAAGTGTAGTAACAGTCATAGTTTAGTGATCTATTTTATTTTTGGGACAACAAAAGCGATTCATCGCTAACTCTGGCAGGACCTGTGACGGGAGCTTTTTATTAAAAACGTTTACACGTGAAACGAACGGTAGTGTAGCGATACCCACACTGTTTTTATATTTCTTCAAATTGTTATAGATAATTCAAAAGAAAAAAGCAGAGAAGGGGAACAGAGCGGAGAACGTATCAACCACCGAAATAAAATCGGGTAAGACAATGCCACTATATACAAATGTTTCAGTATATTATGATGAAACATAATCATAATTATAGTTACCATTTTACCATTTTCATAATTATGTATACCCACATCGCTCGCCCCGCGAGCCGGATGCGGCCCGCCTTTTGAGCTACGAGCTCAATGGTACACTGCCGTTCCATACATTTTGTTGAGTGTCACTGACATTTTTCTATGGAACGGCAGATTTTTTTTCTCGATTTCAGGGTTTGTCCCATAGTAAAAGTTGTTCATGAAGATGAGTACTATAACCTCTTTTCAGCTTAGCATACCCTTGGCCATTGAGCTCGTAGCTCAATAGGCGGGCCGCATCCGGCTCGCGGGGCGAGCGATGTGAGTACTTTAAGCCCCTTTCGGGCGATCACTTGCTGATGGGCGACATTGTATAATTAATAGAATTACCAACGTTATGCTGCCTTTGGAGGACTATGCGTGTAGTGCGATACGTTCTTGGTCGATTTCTAATAACATTTTCGTTCATTAGGTCGTGAGTTCTCATTTCGATGTTATCTTGACAGTGGACAGCCCCTTCACCGATTTTTTTCATATTCGAAATTAATGTTTAGGATCGAGTACTAAAGAGAATGTTTTTGCTAAATATTATCAAAATCATGCGGTACGCAAACGAAGTTGCGGGTACAGCTAGTCATGAATAAATTCGTCACCGCAATTCAGAATCTCGTGTCGCCATCTATTGGCGAGTAGAGACTCCCATCTCATTCTATCCGGAATGTTCCATGGTTCAACTTGTAGTAGACATATTCATATTTTCCTAAATTGCGTCATAACTTCAATATTACTGCACCTATTTTGATGACACAAAGCCTATATGTTATGCTCCGGAATTCACAGAACACATTTAAAAAAATTAAATCCGTGCCTTAGTTTCTGAGTTTATCCCGGACAGACAGACAGACAGACAATAATTTTGAAAACTATATTTTTGCTTTCTGTTGCTCCCAAATACTCTTAAAAAATATATTTTCAAAAATATCTTCAACGTACAGTAATCCCCTCGTTACAGTTTTATTAAAAGTATAGGTTTTTGAAAGGTACCTAGTAAAAAATATAAATGTAGTAGTAGGTTTTTCCATTTTAACTCCCTGTTTTCGTTTACGAAACCAATTGTTATTTTATTCCAGACAAATTCAAGCCTTTCATTAATCTCTTACTGGATTTAGCCGACGAAACAGGCTGCTTCAGTGATGAACAAATACTGGCGGAGACGGAGACCTTAATAGCAGCCGGCCATGACACAACTTCGTCAGGCCTCACCTTTACTTTGGCAGTGTTGGGATCGCATCCTGACATCCAGGAAAAAGCATATCAAGAGTAATTTTTTGTATAATTTAGCAACAACATGGAGAGATGAGTTGAACTACACTATTTTTAAATGAACATGAGTTACGATATATGCTTATGTTATGTTATGCCCAGTAATTAATTACGCTGGAAACATTGCTCTTCAATCCGGAACACAGTAATGTTTGCACACAATTGCTTGGCGATTGAATAACTGCCAAAGAGGTATTTCGACCCAGGTGGACTCTGCAGAAGAGCCATATTACTACAACTCCGTACTACAACTTGAAGGACTGCATCAAATTGTACAAAACAGAGAGGAATAGAAGGAGGGAAGGGAGGCCTTTGCCCTACAGTGGGACGGTGTAAGCTAATATAATAGTAGTAACGAATCGAGCATATCGCTCGCCTGATGCTAAGCATCACGCTTGCCCATAACACTTTAGTGCCACCCAGAAATGTGAATTGCAACAGTTTAACTATGCTCACCTGTTCTTAATTGTCACTCTGAGATAATGATAAACTGTTAAATTAAAATTGTTGTTGTTAAATTGTATTGTTGAATTTTGAACTATGGCAGTTCAAAATACTGCATAACATTGACCTGCACTCGTCACTCTGAGATATTAGATGTTAAATCTCTTTATGCTCAGTCATTATAATATATACCCTGCAATAATTATGTTTTAATCCGGAACACGGTAATGTTTGCGCAGTACTGCTTGGCAGTTGAATAAATGGTGTGGGACGTCCACAGGTGGTCCTTGCAAAAGTGTCCAACTACTATTTATATCACCTTATGTATGTTTAATGCCCCTATATCAGTAGTTCGGTTGACCGAACTAATGAGACTTTGTCTGAGTAGTACGGTTGAACTTTTATCAGTAGTCTAGAGTGATTTATGACAGCACAAAATTAAAGTGGATGATGGCATGATGGTGGGTAGTTGTTTTACATCTTTCTCTGTTTTACACTAAAGATATACTGTAGATACCTGTTACACCAGATGTACCACAAATACGTTACAAACTATTAACTTTTGACTCTATTAAAAGCCCGTTTGAAGAGCCCCGTGTGTTAGAATTTTCCCACCTACTTATTTCAGAATACTGAATGTACTTGGAGATTCAGACAAGCTTATAGACAAGGAAGATCTAAATAAACTTGTATACGTTGAAGCAATAATAAAAGAAAGTCTCAGATTGTATCCTGTCGTTCCAATTACACCGAGGGTCATTGACAAGGACGTCAAACTGAGTGAGTTAATATGGCATTTATATATATTATTAACTCTTCCTCGATTTGTTAAAACTAACCTTAAACAGGTTCAAATTTAATTCATTCTTTAATTGTGTTTAACTATAGTTTCTTCGTTGCACTGTTTTTATGCCATTCGTGACTTTACTGAACGGTTTCAACGGAACATAAGCGCTGTTGGCTAGACAGTATTATCCTGATTCGAGTCCATTTCTGTGACTTGACCGTGACTTGCTTTGCTCGCCTTTGACCGTGACTATGACTTGTTTGATAATATCTAACAAAACTTGAGAATATATATGTATACTTGACACTGGCAAATGCATAAGACGTACGACGCCAAAATCCTCCTAAGAGGAAAGAAAAGGACATAAAAAAGGAATCCAACGACACTCCACTCGTCCAAATCGGGTACACCGAAATAGAGGGTTAGAAGGAAAGGTAATTCTAAGGCGAAAGGGGCTTATAGTACTCATGTTTGTGAACAGTTACTTTTAGCATGGGAACAAATCTTGAAAAGCGGAAAAAATATGAATTGTTCCGTACATTTTGTCATTGTCGATGACATTTTTCTAAGACTCAGACCCCACCTAAAATGTCGAACAGGCAAAAAAGAAGATCGTCATTTTTCTATGGTTTGTATAGGAACAAACAAACATAACAACATACATACTTTCATAAAATCCAAAAATATTACCTTCTTTTTGGCTAGTCCAGTTAATTTTATTTTTTATGTTTGGCTTTTCTGCGACAAAAGTCAGATGGCAAATAAACCCTTGAATTGACTTATTAGTACCTTCTATTATTATTATATAAATATATTATTGTTATTTACAGAAAACTACACATTAAAAGCCAATAATGATTGCTTTATAATTCTCCATGGCGTTAATCGTCACAGCATGTGGGGTCCTGACGCGGACCAGTTCAGGCCGGACAGATGGCTAGACAAGGAAACTCTACCAGATCCTAAATATATTGGCTCATTTGGAATGGGAAGAAGGGCTTGCATTGGTAACTATATTCTGTTCAATATTGTTAATGTTATAATTAAGTACTTGTGAAATTACAGTTATTTAGGGTAATGGGACTACTATTATTTTTTTAACATTAATATTATTACATTATTATTGTTCCTTATTTCTATGGTACAGGACGCGACCTCGCAGCGGAAAGAAACTACAGATTGGTTATTTAAGACACAGTTTGAAAATAAATTTCCTCAAAGTTACGCCTGAATCAATCAATTACTTTTTAAACATAGCAAAACTATTTAAAACTATTTATCATTTGGAGTTTTCTTTCCTTTGCGATCGTAGAATGAGCACCCACCACAGGTAAAATCTGTGGGATCCACCATTCTACGTTTGCGATAGTTTTGCGCCGTGACGTCATTTTTTGCAAAAAATATCACATTGTGGCGTTGCCAAACATGTTTAAAAAAGGGTTTATATTCGCTTCAATTTTGGTTCCGCACATTTTCTGAGTCCTGAAAAGAGTATTTAGCCAGTCTCTTCATCTATAACTAGCATTGACATCTATTTTACTGTGATTTTACTTTTAGTTCGTTGGATTAGTTATTGACAGGTGACGACACTATTTGGTTTTGGACATTATTTGTAGCCTCTGATGGCATTAGTGAGTGTATGTTGTGACTTGACTGTGACTTACTTAGTTTGACTAAGACTATTGTATTGTATATTACGAAATTGGCAGTGGCTAAACACACATCGTGTGAAGCCAATATTTAAGAGGAAACAGTACAGTAGCAGCATAGATAAAATACAGGAGTAAATAAAAGTAAAAAGTTTATTTGGTAGTAGTATTTAGTTTAGTCACAGACGTATAATTTATGTGAGTTTAGTATAACTTCAGATACAAAGATGACTTTAATAAGATTTCAACGTTAAAAACAACACAATGGCCATTTGACAATATTTTGTATTAATTTGATTTCCAGCTACATACACTTTGTAAAAAATTATAAAAAAAAATTTTTTTTTTATTTTTTTATTTATTTTGTTATTATGCTAAGGTGTACAAACGGTGTATTTAGTCAGTTTTTTTAAATATTTCAAGTGAAATATAGTCTCAGTCAAGCAAACCAAGTCATGATCAAGTCCAAGTTATGCTCCAGTAAAGTGGTGGAGACTTTACTAAATGATTCTATGGAGTTTTGAAAACAACACGAAATTTCATGTTTCACGACATAATACTATTCACCAACACTCGTGGAGGTTCACGAACACTTCAGAACGCGCTCTCCGGATTTTCTAGAGATTCTAAGGAACCTAAATATCACATAAATGCAATGACTGAAATGTGTGAATTTTGGAATCTTTTGAATTTTTCTTATCAAGATAGAAACACAATTGAAAGTTATTTCCTCGATATTTTTTTTTTTTTTAAATTACTCGTTTTTACTAAATTTCTACCTTTTTCTTGGAAATACGTTCACATATGCAAAATATAATAGAATAGACTTGCTAAAACTAGAATGTATTGGCGTCGAAGAAACTGCACTAAAAATGTTTAAATCCTACCTTTCAAACAGGTCCACATATAGTCAAAATTAATAATTTTCAAAGTGAATTGGCGCCAGTATCCTGCGGGGTCCCACAAGGATCAATTCTGGGGCCTTTATTATTTTTAGTCTACATTAATAATATGCATCAGTTAGGTCTACATGGACAAATCACGTTGTACGCGGACGATACATGTCTCTTTTACTTTGGAGCTTCCATCAACGACATAATACCACGTGCTCAAGACGACTTGAATGCACTTTTTGCTTGGTTCCAACCTAATCTTTTAACCATTAACGTCTCAAAAACATGTTTCACCATTTTCAAAGCCTAGAACAAGCACGTTCCGCTCTATGACCCACTTAAAATAAATAATGTAGCTCTACAAGAGAAAAACAGTGAAAAATAACTAGCTACCACTTTTTTTTTCATTATAACGCAGTGCGTCCTCATATGTCTATAAAATCACTTGATTGCTGTAAAAAAAAAAGCAGCGAAGCGAGCGCGTATTTTTTTGCTGTTTTTGTGGGGTATAATTGAGATTATCTATGATTACTGACATGATGTTTTAAGTGTTTTTTTTTTTATTGCTCGTGGGTGCTATTTGCCTGAATAAATAAATAAATTATATTATTACATAACGAACTATAAACATAAACTCAATCAAAATTGCGCGAGTGAACTGAGCGCGACACTTTCCAGCTATTTTTGTGCATTGTGGATCAGAATATTACGTGATCATCATCATCATCATCACCAGCCAGAAGACGTCCACTGTAGGTCTGTCACTTAGAGCGCCACACCGACCGACAACGTGCCACTTGCATCTACCAGTTGCCCGCGACCTTCATTCAATTATTTCAATTATTTTTCGCATAGTTTACAGTAAGCTACTTCAGGATTATTTTAGACACCATTTAGCGTGATTTCGAAAAATAAAGTTAACTTTTTCGTAGAATACTTTTCCTTGAAACTTGCCTTCTTGGGTCAAACAAACCACGAAATCTCGAAAAAATAACGTCAAAATTTTCATTGTAATAGTTCCCATTAAAACTCGTACAGAAAACAGCGTGATTCAGAAAACAAAGGCAGCTTTTTATGTAATCACAGTATCCCTTGCTAGTGTCTTTCGTGGCCAACCGCGCTATCTCGGAAATGAAAACGCCATGTTTTCCCGGCTAATAATTGATTTTTAAACTTGCTACCAGATACAAAAAAGTGCGCGATCTTCAAAAAAAGTAATACTTTTCCGTATAATACTTTCCCATAAAATTTGATCACAAGCCGTGTGACCTCGGGAAAAAACTACTTTCGTATGATACTTTTGCTCGTTGGATTTAAAGTAGCCATTGTATTAATCCAGTTACCTAATAACCTATGCACGTGTAGTATGTTCAGCCTTTACGATTACATTTTATTTTAACTGTAGAAAGTTTCGTATCACTCAAACATACCTAAAAATAAGCCTTCGGGTACTGTAACTTTTTTTTGAATATAAATTTAGTTTGTGTTAATCTGTGGTACAGTCTTGCTCATTACCAAAACTTCATTAACTCCCTCCACTGCCACTTTTACGTCTTGTAAATAATTGTGATAATATTTCAGGTAAGTCATACGCCATGATGTCAATAAAGATTACTTTGACGCACCTCGTGAGAAAATTCCACATTCATTCGGACGTTTCTAAGATGATCTCTAAAATTCACGCGTTTTTAAAGCCTCATTCAGGGCATTATATTAATTTAACATTAAGAAACACTTGAGCAGGACTATAAACAACATTGTTTGAATATTTCGAGCATTACTGTATAAGAATAGTTATAATACAACTTCATCAAATTTCAATAAAACCATTTTAAAAATACTTTACTGTTTGTTTTATTTTAACTCATAGAAAGTAAACAAGTATAAATCAAAATAAACAAAAAACGACGCAGATAAAAAGTGCCCGATGCTCTCCAAACGGCTCAGCAGGTTTTTTTGAATTATAGCCTAAGAATTCTCTCGACTAAATCAAACTTTAAAAATAAAAACTTTTCAGCGGTTGGGAGCTACGATGTCACAGATAGGTACAGAAATCAAAAAAAATTATTAATAATCACAAATAAAATTGAATATTACAGGCAAGTCACTTTTACAACTGAAAATTAGGCAAATAAATCAATAATATAAACAATTTTATAATATTATGACAGATAGGTATTTATAATGCTTACTCCATTTATTAATTAGACAAAAATGAGGATTCCGAGAATTTCATTGAAATTATTCACTTAACTAGTAGAACGGATTATTTTTAAAGAAATGCTGAATCTGTTTATATTTGCTGTTATTTAGTTCGGTTATAGAATTACGTAATTCATTGTGAATTAATATTTTGCCTTGACGGCCCTTATTCTCAACTTTAACTAACCTAGCCCATGGAATAAACAGCTTTTCCTTGTTTCGTAGATTGCATTGATGTTTAAGTATTCTTATGTTTTGGTAAATTAGCCTCATGTATTTCTAGCAAACTATTATATATTACGAAAGCATAATTCTATTCGCTCTCTTTTGACATCTTAATACTTTTGTAATATTTACAGCATTACCCCAGATTGTGACTGCATATCTTATAATATAATGTATGTATCTAAGCATAATATACTGATATATGAGTATGTTTATCTAGTAAAGGCTTAAGTTTTAGTAAAGCATAATTTCCGCTGGCCATTTTCTTAGATATTTCATCGATGTTAGCAGTGTGGTCAATTGTGTTGTCTATTCTATAGCCTAAAAATTTTAAAATTAAATTAAAATTTAAAATTAGAGTTACCAAGAACTCCTAGCCGCGATTGATACTGCATCATAATACTTTTATTAGAGTTAAGAATTGTACCATTACAATTAAACCATTCTTTATGCAAGTCAATGGCGTTATTTATTTTTACTTGTTTTCTTTTTTGTCTCTAATCCCAATATGGGTATCATCTTCAAAAATACTTATATGCATCAATTCTAGCATAGCACTTACATGATCATTGATACAAATTAATAACAATAGAGGGTCTAAAATTGAACTTTGTGGTACGCGCCTATTGACACTTTACCCGGTACTGAAGAAGATTCATTAACACATACTCTTTGGCTACAATTATTAAGATACATTTTCATAATATTTAGTTCAGGTTCCCGAAAGCCATAGAATTTTTATTTTAATTTTAGTACGTCATGTCTCAAACCAAAACCCATTGTCAGTAGAGCTCAGGACTCCAGAGCCGAACTGAGCCGACACTAAATCGAGGACATCCCAGAAATCAGCCTAAACGAGATTAGAATGGCTCTCGAGCATCTTAAAAACAACAAGGCGCCGTGTGATGATGAGCTTTTGAAAGCGGGTGGTTTTAGTTTTAAAAAACCGGTACTTTTAGTCCTCCAGAAGTTATTTAATTCCGTCATACTCGAGAGCACTACACCAGAGGCATAGCACAGGGGTGTGGTGGTGCTGTTTTTCAAAAAAGGTGATCAATAAGAATTATAGGCCCATCTCGCTCCTGAGCCATGTTTACAAGCTTGTTACGTCATCGAGCCTACAGTAGAGCATGACCTAGCAACTTCGCTGTCTCGTGCTGCCGCCACCGCAGCCTCAGCGTCAGCAGAAGACACTAGGCCAGTGTGACCCACTTCATTAGTTATATGTATAAAATATGTATTGCAATTAGTTTATACCTAGCATCGGTTGCACTCACTTGTACTTTTAGTTTTAATTTTAATTATATAAATTAAATTAAGTTTAATGGTTTAAGGTTAACACCATCTCAGTCATTCTAATAGCATTTACTTGGACCCAACTACACCAGACGAAATATATAAAACTATAATAATGTTATTGAGTAACACAAATTCTACTGGGTATGATAATATATCTAGCTGTCTCCTTAATTTAGTGTGTAAACATATTGTTGAACCTTTAAATTAAAATAAATAAATAAATGATATAGTAAATTTATATATATAATATATAACAAGGTTATTTTCCTGATAGGCTAAAAGTTTCTGTTATTAAACCTCTACTCAAAAAAGGCCCTAACTAGACAAAGACAATTACCGACCCATTGCACTTTAGTTCCTGTTTTATCAAAAATCTTTGAGGTCTTATACAAAAGATTATATTTATTCCAGAATGAATGTGATATACTTTCTTCAGAGCAATTTGATTTCAGAAAAAATAAATCCACTTCATTACCAACATATAACTTATTAAATTAATTTTAGATGGCCTAAACAGTAAACGGAGTGTCCTTTCTTGATATTTATTTTTAGACCTAAGAAAGGCATTCGAATACGTTGATCATGACATTCTTCTGATAAAATGGAACTGCAGATGATTAGATTAGGTCATACTTAAGTAATATAAAGCAAATAACACGTATTAAAAAGCTGGATCGGCGTACAAACTGTCTGCAGGACTACGATTCGGAGAAAAAAAAAAAAACTGCGGTGTCCCCCAAGGCAGCATACTTGGCCCAGTGTATTTTCCTTATTATGTGAATGACCTACCTGCATCTGTTAAACATAGCAGTATACTGCTTGCGGATAATACAACTGTCGTGATAAAATGTCAAGATATCAATAGTTATGAAAATGATGTAAATGAAGGCTTGGCTAATATTATAAAATGGTTCACATGTAATAAATTAAAAATTAATATGTCTAAAACTAAAATAGTGCATTTTCAGACGTATCAAAAGAAACTGTCAACTTTGAAGACCTCCTACGGCAATAACACTATTGAACAGGTCGACAAATTTTTTTTGGGAATCACGATTGATACAAATTTAACATGGATAGATCACATTCATTAAGGAGCCGTATAAATAGTTTTGTTTATGCCTTAAAAAAACTGAGAAAATGTATATCCAAAGAAAACAGTTTTGTTTTGTTTTCCATTTTACGTTACGGAATATTTATAAGGGGTAACTCTAGTGACATTAAAAAGGTTTTTGTTGGGTAAAAGAAATGCATTCGTGCCATGTAGGGCATGAAATAGGGTGAAATAGGGAAATGCAAAGCAGTTTTCAAATATAAATAACCTGTTAACAGTTCCAGTTTGTTTATACATATTTGAGATGGCCAAATTTGTAAGACTATTTCTTACAAATTTGAGTCTTATGAAAATGTTAGCAAAAGATCCGCCCCTCACGTGGGCTAGGCTAGGCTCGGCTAGGCCTCCCGTGTGGAGTTGCTAGTCTCCCATCGGGCGCGTCCCCGGGTGGTGGATAGGGGAATGCCCCCTAGATATAGGGGGTATCGGATTTATCCGACGTGAACCAAAACTAGCAGAGGGGAAGTTCGCTCTTAATTAAGATGCGACTTAGTGGTGGCCTGCGTGCGCGGGGGGATCGGCCGGCGTCCTAGATAATCTGGGTTGCGGTGGTGTGAATCCGAGTAGCAGTGGAAGGCTGCGGGGCTCGGTCGGCGTCTCAGCTTTATGTCGAGTAGCGGCGACGCGAGTCGGGGAGAACTTCTCCGCGTGTCCCTATGAAGGTAGCATAGGGCACAGTGGATGAAGAAAGGTGAGGCTCAGCAATGAGCTGTTGTAGTCCGTCAAGGATCTACGTGGATGTGTTCGCGACGATAGTCCATGGGCGTCCCTCTTTTGTCTACTTTCGTGGCGAGGTGGACGCGTGTGCGGGCTGTCGTCGCGAACAGATTTGTGTGTATTTAATTTGTGTTTTATATGTGTATATTTAGTGTATTAGTATGTAATATGTTTATCTATAATCTCAATCCTAAGTTTTGGTGCCCGGCGATGGGATGCATGGCTGCAGGGAATTTTAAATAAAAAATGCAGTGCCGAGGGCACCGACCCAGGCCGTCAAGCCCCTAAACTGACAAACAAAAATGGCGAGTTGTAAAAAAGATGATCTACCCCAGGTGGGTTCCGTCAGCTCTGCTGACGGGGAATCCCACCCTCCTACGGGAGGCTGCCCCTCGTATTCTGGGGGGGGCGACAACCGCTTAGAGGGCCTTGGCCCTCACAACGACGACTCTGGCGAGAACAATGACTATGTTTGCATAACGGAATTGATATTGGACGGGAACACGCAGTGCGTGGCTGATATGGAGAGGATATCCAGTGATGGCGACCTAGTTACTGGGTCTAAGTCACTGGACCTATCGGGCACGGACTCGGACGTGAGTTTGCGCGAGTTGGTTTCTCCGGCTCCTGTGGAGACTTCAGTCGGCCAGTGGAGAAAGCGCCGAAGGGAGAAGGCTACAGAGGACGATGCCACGATGCCTTCGCCCAAGGTGGCTGCGGCCCGCCGTGGACGTGGTCGTCAGGCTACCATCGGCGGCCTTGTCAAGGCCGAATATAACAAGGCCAAAGTCGAAGCAACTCGGCTACTGGCTGAAGAGGACCTGGCCATAGAAACCCGGAGAAAAAAGGAGGCGGCAACCGCAGCCCTCCGAAAGCACCCGGGAGTACTAGGTGACGAGGATCTGGACACGCAGGACCTTGGAAGGGTAGTGCAGGAGTCCTTGGAGACCATACAAAAAGTCGCCAAGACGTCCGGCAATCTTAAGGGAACCTACGTCAAAGCCCTTAAGGAGGCGGCGGAAGCTATAAAGAGTTCCGTCGAGGAGATGCGGGCTCGCACGGTGCCCGAAGAGGTAGCTCGTCTAGAGGCGGCCAACGTGAAGCTTGCAGGCGAGCTGCGGGAGCTGCGAAAGGAGATGGCGGAGCTGCGAGCTGCTCAGGTGCCACCAGCTCCGGCTCCCTCCCTGGTCGTGGCTTCGTCTGGGATGCCGGCCTTTGAGGATATGTTGAGGACTATCATGGTGCAAGTGGGCACCATGATAAATGCCCGTTTTGAGGGACTGGAGGAGCGGTTGCTTCCTGAGAAGCGCATCAGGCCCCCTCTTGCCGCTGACAGGCGTCGAAAGGATGCGCTTGGTGCTGGCCGGGAGGAGGTTGCTCCTCCTGCACCCTTCCCTTCTCGGGCCCCTGCACCAGAGCCTAAGTCTAATAAGGGCAAAGGCAAAGGAATGGGGGCCCAGAAAGGGAGGACTGCCGACGCCAAATCCACTGGACCAGTCGACTGCACATTGGAGCCACCGGCTCCATCTTCACAGGCTCCTCTTCAGCCCTGGACTGAGGTAATGGGGCGAGGATTGAAGCGGAAGGACAGAGAGCCTCGGCCTGCCCCGCCTGAGCGGCCCAAGGCGGCGAAGCCAACTGCACAAAATCGGCCCCGATCCGCGAAGACAAAGGTGGCCAAGCTCCGCTCCCGTCAAACTGCAGCCGTCGTCATTACGCTGCTGCCGGGGGCGGCGGAAAAAGGCTTGACTTACTCCAAGATCCTGGCGAGAGCAAAAGACCAAATTGACCTGGGTGCTCTTGGAGTGCCGCCTTTGAAGATGAGGACTGCGGCCACCGGAGGCCGAATCCTCGAGATCCCCGGCTCGGAAAAGAGCGAGAAAGCTGACTCCCTGGCTGCAAAGCTTAGGGAGGTCTTCCAGGGGGCAGAAGAGGACATTCGGGTCTCAAGGCCCATCACCACCACAAATTTGCGGGTGAGCGGCCTTGATGACTCAATCACTCCCGCAGAGCTGGTGGAGAGTCTCGCCAAGGCTGGAGAGTGTGGCGTGCTGGACATAAAATCCGGTGAAATTAAAAAGGGTACGGCAGGCATGGGCACCGCCATTGCGCGGTGCCCTGTGACGGCCGCCAAAAAGATTATGGCGGGCGGTGGCCGGCTCCTAGTGGGCTGGGTGGCGGCTCGGGTTCAGGTGTTGGACACCCGACCCCACCGATGCTATCGGTGTCTTGCATTGGGGCACGTCAGGGCCCAGTGCAAGTCAGAGGTGGACCGCAGCGATGAGTGCTATCGCTGCGGTAAAAAGGCCCACAAAGCCTGTGACTGTTCCGCTGCCCCGCACTGCACCCTGTGTGCAGCTGCCGGAAAACCAGCGAACCACCTCTCCGGGGGCAAGGCTTGTGCCAAGCCCCCGTCCAAGAAAGGGGCGAGAAGAAAGAAAACTGCGACTGAGGCTGAGGCCAAGTCGCAGCCGACTCGCCCCTTAACGGAGCAGGCGGTGTGCATGGAGGAAAATTAGTATGGCCCTATCTTTCCTCCAGGCGAATATTAATCACTCTGCCAGGGCTCAGGATGTTCTACTCCAGAGTCTGGCAGAGCGTTTGATTCAGGTGGCTGTGGTCACTGAGCCTTATCGGGTCCCACCCAGGACTGACTGGGTTGGAGATCTCGACGGCTTGGTGGCGATCACGACCCAGTCGCCGGCCCAATCCCCTTCTTTCGACGGTGTGGTGAGGGGCAGGGGGCTCGTGGCGGCTTTGGTTGGTGAGATAACTGTCGTGGGGGTTTACTTCTCCCCCAATAGGGTCCTCGCCGAGTTTGAGGTATTCCTCGGCGAGGTGGCGACCCTGGTCAGCCAGAGCCGGCCCAGGCCGGTCGTCGTCCTTGGAGACCTCAATGCCAAATCCACGGTGTGGGGGTCTCTAAGGACGGACGCACGGGGTGAGGCAGTTGGCGAGTGGCTGGCAGAGGCTGGGATGTGTGTCCTGAACCGGGGTTCCACTCTAACGTGCGTGCGGCGATCAGGCGGGTCGGTGGTCGATGTGACCTTTGCCACGCCTGAGCTTGCTGTGCGGGTCTTGGACTGGGAGGTGTTGGTGGACGAGGAGACGCTGTCGGATCACCGCTACATCCGGTTCACCGTCTCCTCGTGTCCGGCGGAATCAGGCACACATCCTGCACCTGCGGTCGGTCGACGGTGGGCCCTTAATAGACTGGACCGAGGGCTGCTGCAGGAGGCAGCCCTTGTCCAGGCGTGGAACGCCCTACCCTCAGAGCCAGTGGACCTGGATACAGAGGCTGGCATACTGTGCGAGGCCATGGCGCACGTCTGCGATGCTGCCATGCCCCGTGCAAGGGCGCCACAGGCCAGGCGCCAGGTCTACTGGTGGTCTGAGGAGATTGCCGGGCTCCGCCACCGGTGCGTGGTGAAGCGCCGCCGTTACCAGCGATACCGGAGGAGGAGGCGTCAGGAAACGGCCGAATCGGACGCCCTCTACGTCGCATATAGAGAGGCGTCCAAGACCCTTCGCACAGCAATCAGTCAGGCCAAGGCGGAGGCCTGGCAGCAGTTGCTGGAGTCACTGGAGCTGGACCCGTGGGGGCGGCCGTACATGATGGCGAGGCAGAAACTTCGCCCCTGGACTCCTCCCGTCACCGGCACCCTACAGCCGGAAGTGCTCAAGCGGGTGGTCGAGGGTTTATTTCCCAGTAGTCCGGGGAACGAGTTTTTCCCTCCCACCATGGTCACACCACTGAGAGCATCCCGAGAGGATGAAGAGGATGTGCCTGAAATCTCACAGGGAGAGTTGGGTGCGGCCGTCCTCAGGATGAAGGCCAAAAACACGGCACCAGGGCCTGATGGCATTCCCGGTCGTGCGTGGGCCCTCGCTCAGGAGGCTCTGGAGCCCCGCATAAGAGCCCTATTCGATCGGTGCATGCGGGAAGGAAGGTTCCCTAAGCTATGGAAGAGGGGTCGACTAGTCCTGCTGCGGAAAGAGGGGCGCCCGGCGGATGAGCCAGCGGGATATCGACCAATTGTGTTGCTTGACGAGGCTGGCAAGCTCCTGGAGCGTGTTGTGGCTGCCCGCCTCGTCAAGCATCTCGAGTTCGTCGGCCCGGACTTGGCCGACACCCAGTTTGGGTTCCGGAGAGGTCGCTCAACGGTCGATGCAATATCATATGTCCGCGACCTCTCCGAGAAGGCGTGCTCCAGCGGTGGGGTCATGTTGGCGGTGTCACTAGACATCGCCAACGCCTTCAACAGCCTGCCGTGGAGCACGATCTTGGAGGCGCTGGGGTACCACAACGTGCCCCAGTACCTTCAACGCCTCGTCCGGGACTACCTCTCTGATAGAGAGGTAGTCTACCCGACGAGGGAGGGAGAAGGACGGAGCCCCATGACGCGCGGCGTTCCACAGGGGTCTGTCATGGGCCCCCGCTTGTGGAACGTTGGGTACGACTGGGTGCTACGGGGCGGTAACCTGAGTGGCGTCGACGTCGTTTGCTACGCCGACGACACTCTGGTAACCGCCTGGGGAAAAACGTACAGGGAAGCGTCCGTCCTGGCCACTGCCGCAGTTGCAGGAGTGGTGGCCAAGATCCGCCGACTGGGCCTGGAGGTGGCGCTCCATAAATCCGAGGCCATCTGCTTCTATGGCCCTCGGAGGGCGCCGCCTGCGGGTTCCAGCATCATGGTGGGGGGAACTGCAATTGCTGTCGGGACGACACTGAAATATCTCGGCGTCGTACTCGACAGCAAATGGAGATTTGGGGCGCATTTCGCGCGGCTGGCTCCGGGACTCGTGGGAACAGCAACTGCGCTGAGCCGTCTCCTCCCGAATCTCAGGGGCGGGAATGGGCGCTGCCGCCGCCTCTATATGGCGGTGGTGCGCTCGATGGCCCTCTATGGTGCTCCTATATGGGCGGGTTCCCTCGGCTCCAGGGAGACCGCCCTGCTTTATAGGGCCCAGAGGGTCATGGCGGTGAGAGTGTGCAGGGGTTACCGCACGCTCTCACATGAGGTGGCCTGCGTCCTCGCCGGGTCCCTCCCGTGGGACTTGGAGGCCGAGGTCCTGTCCTCGGTGTTCTGGCGCAGGGCGCAGGCACGGGAGGAGGACCTTCGCCCTGTCCCGCGTGAGGTGCAGCAGTGGAGGATGGACGCCAGGGATGCTGCCCTGGCGTCCTGGAGCAGGCGGCTTGCCGTGGATCTACGGAGGGGGGCCGGAGCCGTTCGTTTACTAGAAGCGGTTAGGCCCGTACTCGAGGAGTGGGTCCATCGGGGGCATGGGTCGCTGACCTTCCGGTTGACGCAGGTCCTCTCGGGGCATGGATGCCTCGGGAGGTACCTGTGCAACGTGGCCCGGAGGGAGGCGACCCCGGTTTGCCACCAGTGCGGCTGCGTGGAGGAAACTGCGCAGCACGTGCTTGAGATATGCCCGGGGGCAGCGGAACCGCGGCTGGAGTTGGTGGCAGTCGTGGGGGTGGACCTCTCGTTGTCGACTATTCTAGCTCGAATGGTCGACGACGAGAGGTCATGGGAGGCGATGGTCTCTTTCTGCGAGGTTGTGATGTCGCAGAGGGAGACCGAGGAGCGAGAGAGAGAGAGAGATCCTCTCGCTCACCCGCTCCGGAGAGCGCGAACACGGAGGCGAGCCAGCAGGGTTCGTACTCCGTCTCCGCTTGGAGGGCCTGGGGCGACGAATACCGGGTTACCCGTCGCCTCCCTCACCTAGGGCCCTCCAGGGATGAATGGGAGTTTCCCTCGAGCCGGATGGAGGGCCTTCGTTCCCCTCCTGAGGTGGGTCCACCCCGGTGCAAAAAGGGGTGGACATCGGCAAAACAGGGCTGCGGAGAGTGCGCGAGCGATCCCGCGGCCCTGTTTGCGATTCCGATGCCGACGGAACATCGTGGGGTTTTTAGTCGGTAGGGGCGTCGCCTTTTCCGTGACGTCGATTCCGACATAACCCGTCCGTCCACCCAGCGGACGGGTATGCGTAAGTGCATTTTCCCCACGTACAAAAAAAAAAAAAAAAAAAAAAAAAAAAAAAAAAAAAAAAAAAAAAAGGCTCGGCTAGGCCCCCCCCTAGGCTCGAGCTGAATAGAAAGAACTGTGTTCACATGGTGCGTTGATTTTTAATTCTCTTCTGGCAGCGCTGGTAGATCTCCTTAACAGGAGTTTTTGCACACGGTTCGAGAAGTGGTTGGTGAAAGATTGCTTCTAAGAAGTGGAAGATTTCTTAAAGATAATGTCATGTCGCCTACATGTATACAAACGGGCTTGTTGATCTAAAGCGACTGACAATAATTGTAATTATTTACATTTAATTTTGACCTTATTATATCAATTTTATTATTTAATTTAATTTATTTTTTTCTAAATTCATGTTAATAATAAACTTATTTAAATAATTTTGCACGCCTGTAAAGGCTGTTAATGGATGGATATTTTTAGATTTAATTAAGGCTTTGTATACCCATTATCACGCAAATAAAATTTTGACTTTGAATGTTTTTTTGGTTTCTTTGGATCCTCCGGCTGCGGCCTCCGTAATTAGCGCAGTTGATAGGATATAGTAGGCAGTTAAGAGTGATCAAACACGAACTTTCTGTGCGCTCTGTGCGTGTCGCACAGTGATGCTAGTAGGTAATATATAATAAAGGCAACCTACATAAAATCTGATAATGCGGACGGTACTACTAGGAAGCCTTTTGACCTGAAAACCACAGCAGGTGTTAGGGGTTAGGTGCTGATGATGTGCAAAATTTGTTGTCTGGAAGCCGAACCAGTAATGGCATCAGCATCAGAATAGCTCAGTGTTGTCATAATCATTAACTGTCATAAGAAACGCGTTAGCTACCTATTAAATGTCAACTCAGCTCAGTGTTATCAGAATCACCGCGCTACCTACCAGTTAAATGTTATAAACTCGATAATGAAAAGGCTTGTCAATCTGAAAATCGTGAGGTCTCAGTTCGGGGCGAACTATTAGTATTAGAGTATTAGAATTAGAAGTAAGGGATTATTATGAAGTCATTATACCGGGATGTACTTTTCGGGCAAGCGTATAGTTGACCGCGCGCAGCGAGGTCTCAGAGTCTACGGGAACAAATCGGCATTTGTATATTTGTTTGTATGTTTGTGTGTATATTTGTCCGACGATAACTTGCGTACCGTTGATCTGATGTTTATGAAATTTTGCAGGCAAGTAGTTCATGACAATACAATTTTCAAGTTTGAGTATGAGCATAATCGAATCGATCATGGGGTCGAATGGAACAGAACAAAATTTGTTTCTTGTAGAACAAACTAGATGGCGTAAAAAAAAAAACACTTAAAAGAGCGAGATCCGCAGACAGAAAGCAGCTGTCATCCAGTCATTGCCAAAACAATTTTAACCTTAGCGTCGTTATAATACGACACAAACATTGAGATGTTACGCCTGACTTCATAAGATGTGGTACATGGGCGCGATATTTTATTTTTTTCTATGTTTTGGCGCCACACGTTGTGTATTTAGCCAGTGTCAAGTATTTCTAGTGAAGTCAAATATTTCAAAATTAAAATAATTCTCAGTCATAGTTTAAGTCAAGCAAAGTCAGTCACGGTTAAGCCTAAGTCATGCCCCAATAAAGTGGTGGATACTACTAAAGGTTTCTACGGAGTTTTGAAACAACACGAAGAGTCACGTTTCACAACATTACGATCAATTAAGTACCAAAAAGATCAGCATCATCATCATCATCATTTACTGTCACAGGAACCATGCATTACCTACCTGTTATATGCTTTGTTAAATGTCAACTCGATCGAAACAGTTGAAAGTGGTCGAAAAATAAATGACGAGATATGATTTGGAATAACAACATATCATTTAGGTATCTATCTATACATTATGAACAGTGTACATTATGTAGATAAGTAAAATAAAATTTTGTAAAACAGAACACAGCGAGGTCTCAGTTCGGGGCGAACTACTAGTTAAACTTTACTGTGAATTTTCCCATAGTATCTATCATAGAGTACAAATTATTCACGTTAGCAATTATCCCTAATAAGAATAACCAATCCCTCCTTTCCCCCTATCCTTTCATAGCAAGTAACAAGCAGGTGTTCATGTACATAGAGACAGAATGTCCGAAGTTATAATACAAGGTTCATTTATGGGCTTTGAGTAGTCATGTACGACCTCAAGCAGACCGGAATTCAGAATCTCATCGTGAATCAATGTCTCGCCGCCACCTGCGAGATGACCATAATCAAACTATCCAAGGAAGCGGTAGACCAACTGGACGAGAATAAGTTCGCTATCTCTTTCCCTCGCCTGACGAAGATACACACTTTTCTGTAGACACGAAAACTACAATACGTACAAGGGAGCTACCTCGCTACCATACCAGTCAGCCGCTCGTTGAACACAGAAGAGCTCCTCATCAGCAGTAACTGTGACAGGATCGAAGGACAGCCCCTGAACATCACGAATATCTCCATGAACCTCGAATTGCAGTGTTACTAGCAGTCTCTCTGATTTTACGTCACTACTACGTTCGTCCTAAGAACAATGAGGCAAGTAAAAACGTAGTAACATCATTAGGTACGAGACTGCAGAGAATCCGGCAACCCAGTCAGGAACACCGGCAAGATTTGCTGAGTGTTCACAAAAAATTGCCGCTCTGAGGGTGAAGGTGTTACGTCATCGAGCCTACAGTAGAGCGCGACCTTGCAACTTCACTGCCTCGTGCTGCCGCCGCCGCAGCCTCAGCGTCAGCAGAAGACACTAGGCCCGTGTGACCTATTTCATTAGATAGATTTATAAAATATGTATTACAATTAGTGTATACCTAGCATCGGTTGCACTCACTTGTACTTTTAGTTTTAATTTTATTTATAGAAATTAAATGTAGTTTAAAGTTTTTTTGTTTTCTTTTGATCCTCCGGCTGCGGCCTTCGTAATTAGTTATTTTCGAGTGTTAATACGAACCGTCTCGATCGCAGATTTTATGACTTCCAGCCTCCCGAACAAACCGGTTCCCGTAAAGGCTTTAGCACCATGGACCACGTTCATACGCTCCGCCAGATTATACAGAACACTGAAGAGTATATTTGGCCATTATGCCTGGCGTTTGAAACTTAAACCCGCATACGTAAAAGTATGAAACAAGAAAATATTAATCGAAATTTTCAAAATTCAAAAATTTTTTTCTTTACCGCTAATTTCGATTAATATTTTCTTCTTTCATAATTTTACGTATGCGGGTTTTAGTTTTTTGAAGTTATATTTTATTATGCTCTACGGTGTAATGACCAACAATAACCCGTTTGAAATGTCAACATTTGAATATTCGGCCTTGTTTGGCCGGGTTGCCAATTAATAATGAATATTTTTTTACATCCCAACTAGAACGACGCACTATTTTTTAAAGCAATACTAGCATGTGCCCGCGGCTTCGCTGACGTGAACGTTACTTTACAAATAACCTAACAATTACCTCTATATCTGTTTTGAACTAAGATTTTCATACGGTTTGGTCAAAATGAACTGCCGGTAACTTGTAATAAATCAAAAACTCTACAAAGCTCATAATATACCTCTTTTTTTTTTTCTAGAGCCTCACATTTTCAACTAAAAATATTTAACGTGACAAGCACAGGACACTAAATAGATGGAAATACTTAAAACAAAATTGAATGCAAATAGCGCGAAAAAAATTAACCTACAAACTTTGGGGATTCGATTCTCTTCTTTAGATGTGGAATTGCGCAAAATCTGTTTTTATTGTTCACCAAGACCATTTGTAGAATATTGAGTCGAAATTTCACTTCTATATTATACTAGCTGCGCCCCGCGTTTCACCCACTATTCTATAGAAACCAAATATTTTTCCGGGATAAAAAGTAGCTTATATATTAATCCAGGGTGTAAGCTACCTTCATAACAAATTTCATTCAATTCCGTTCAGCCGTTACAGAGTTGAACGGGAACAAACACACTTACATACTGGTAAGTACTTACACACATAATTTCGCATTTATAATATTAGTGTGAAGCAATTTTGTTTCAGTTATATGTATATTTATGTGTTTCCCACGATAAATTGAGAAACGTTAATCCGATCTTCATTCATCATCATCTTCATCATTCATTTCAATAAATCTAGTTCGAAAATGACCTGAATCGGTCAAGGGGTTGTGAAGTATAGGGGAGCAAGGTCTCAGTTCGGCGCGAACTACTAGTATTGTAGCGCGGGGTTTTGCTGTATCTTCCCGCAGCCCCTTTTTACTATGGGTACAGATGCGCAGGCGACGCTGCAAGGACTCTAGTCCCCTCCGGCAGTCGTCCTCCAGTCCGGACTAAAGACAATCCACACTCTCGCGAAGCTCTCTCTATTTTGTTATAATTTTGTTCTCACTAAATGTTAACTTTCTTGTATTATCGTGCACCGATCATGGCAAAACTAAGGCTTACTGGGAACTGCACACGCTTAAAGCGGAACGGGAAGCTTTTGGGTATTGCGGTATCCGAGGGATAAATACACGTTCCCCTGCACCACTCTCCGTCAAGACCTTTGCTTCAATCACGTTTCGCTGTAGAGCCGTAACCTTAAGACGGGTACTATTGCACAACTTTGGTGGGCTCAAGTTGCGCAACAGTATGATGGGAAATTCCGATTTTTAATTTGATGTTGTGCACAGGACGCCCAGGACCGGATAATGAGTTTAAAAATTCAACCGTATATGAAGTCGCCCCGTCTTCATTCATAACCCTGTTGATGGCTGTAGTATTCAACGGTCTCAAGACACGCCTTAACAAAGCGTTGTTAATGGCAGGTGCCTGGTCGTTCCGTAGGGTCAGTATGGCTCTTTCACAGAGCCAAGGGTTCTCTTAATTTGATACTCTTTCTATGTCACCGAAGACACGCGAAAGTAGCTCCTTGGAAGAAGATACTGTTTTGCATAAATTAGAAGGCAGTTTAACTTTTTTTTTCCTTGGAGAATGTGTCATCGCTGATTTTAAGTAACAAATCAGAGAACTCTTGCGCGTTTGGATTTCCACGTACAGCCGCGTTATGATAGGCCAGAGGCTGGAACTTTTGAGGCAGACATTAACTTCATCGAGTCTAGTGCCTTAAGGTACTACAGACAGCGTCTGCCTGAAGTCTCCACTAAATAGCACAGTAATACCCCCCATAGGCTGTTCGTTTTGCCGTAAGTCTTGCATCGTCCTATTTACAGCCTCTACTGCCTGGCGGTGCGCCATCGTATACTCATCACATACAATTAGACAACAATCACGTAACACTTGCGCTTTGTCACTGTTTCACAAAATGTCGCAAACTGGGGTCTCGGATGTATCCGATTGTTTGGGTATTTTAAAATTAGCGTGTGCAGTTTTTCCACCAGGCAATAGAGTAGCCGCTATTCCGGATGATGCTACTGCTAAAGCAATCCGGTAATAATGTAAGACCACTGTTTTAGACTTTCGCTGTGGCTTACATTACTATTATTACTCACGGGGTTTTTGTTGAGTTCCCGATGTTTCGGCACAGTTGTATGCGCCGTGCGAAATATCGAGAATTAACCAAAAATAAAAATCGTGGTAAATATCCCGTGAGTACTAATAGCAATATAACTTTGGTAAGAAAAGTTTTTCCCGTGTCGCCAGGTGCATCTAAGAAAAACAGCTTTGCCATGTTGATAATTGCACTTTCGCAAACACGACGGAATACGCTCTGCTGCTCTTGTGTTAAGCTTGGCAGACTATCTCGCAACGTTTCCATCATTTCGTTCATGACAGATGATGCGAGGATTCAGGCAAAACTATATCTTGAATGGTTCTTATAAACAGTGGTTGATAGATGCATCAAGAGTAAGTAAACTATCTATTAATTTGCCTTGCAACGAACTTGCTATCTTGCCTGGTCAAGCTCACTCTATGGCCCGTAGGCCACAAATTACTGATACAGTCAAACAGATCTCTAGCTCGCTTCCATGGTCCTACAAACACACGGTAATACAGTGACCAGTTTAAGCTGAGCCTTGAGCACTAAATGTCGTTTATGCTCCGGAGTTCAATTTATAGTTGACTTTTAGTATGTTTATTTGCGTCGTATCTTCAATATTCGTAGACCAATTCCGATGAAACAAAGTAGTATGTATGTAACAGTAGCGCTGTGCTTCAAAGTGTGTATTATATATATTTTCATTTTTACTTTTTTTTCAAATATAAAATTTAATAAAAAAATCTCAATACAAACTTGAACTCCAAATTTCATAACAAAACCTTCACAAAAAAAAAATACCTCCATAGAAACTTTACCAACCCTTTTCACCCCTTTCGGGGATCCTTTATGCTAATCCGTGAAATAAGCAATATCTATACCAAGTTTCATTAAAATCTGTCCGGTAGTTTTAGCGTGATGTGGTAAAAAAAGGGACAGACAGACAGACCGACAAAAATAAAAATAAATACTGTTTTGGCATCTATATCCCTAATGTAATTCCCCACAGGCAAAATTTTCAAAGAATATTTAATGTATAGATTTAGCTCGGCTACACTTTTATTATATGTTTAGATTATACATTTTTAAGTTTGGTTTTATGATAGAGTAATACTTACAACATACAGTTCTTGGAACTAAACAAAACCTTGATAATGTGCGTGTGAAATATCTGTTTTATATTGATTAAATATAATATATATTAATTAATACTGATTAATTCATGTTTGATATATATATATATACCGTCATGACCTTTTTTTCTTAACCAGTAAGCCCTAGAGGTCCACGTCAGGTGACAGCTTTATTAGAGATGCTGTATCTATTACTAATAGTTTTGTGCTGCTTATATTTGGTTTGGATGTTTGGGATCAAGAAGTCGAAGACACATTTAGAGCCCCCAGAACTTTCCGGATGGTTCCCAATAGTAGGTCATGGGTACAAAATAATGGGAAATGGTGAACGTAAGTTTTTTAACGGTTTGTTCCAAGGTTTATCTAAGCCAGCATTTTGGTCACACGAAGTGCTTCTTCCACGTTGTTTTTTTTTCAACTCACACGTCCGCGCATCGTTGTCTGAGTTGAAAACACGTTTAAGTACTCACAATTTTGAACAACTTTTACTACACATTATTTTATATCAACCAAGATAGTGCAAAAAAAAAACGGCAGTTCCTTAAATATTACGATAGTGTAAATGATATTTTTTTATGAAACAGCAATTATTTTTCCCTAAAAAATTCAGAATGATGAGACGGCTCTTACGTCAACTGAGACACTGATTTTCTTGCACTTGTTCTCAAGGTCCTAATGTTTCGCTCTGAAAAGGATAAAATAGTTAAAAATGTTATAACAGCTGTATAGGAAACAACAATATTTATTTATTTATTTATTTATCTATCTATTTATTTATTTATGGTACACAAAACAGAACAGATATCAATCATTTTCTTAATTAGTAAAGTAAAAATCTGAACTGGATTGTAATCCAAAATATGTGTACACAGAAAAGTAAAATAATGAGACGAACGTGATGAAAGTACCCATCCGTAAAGCAACTAGCTTACAGATGGGTACCCCCAAGACGGTACAATATATATATGCGATCTATATGTATAGTTATTATATTACTATCAGTGGGATGGACTATTCAGACACAGCACAGCTGTTGTGTCTGAACAAACCCGCTTAAGATTAGGATGGAGGATATCTTGTATGGTTTTTATGTAATTATTAAAACTAGGATCGGAGACATCTAATTCTGAATAGTTTTTTAGCAAATCGTTATATTGACGAGCCATTCTTACAATTGGATTAAAGTAAGAAGTACTGTTTTTATAGACTTGAAGTGCAAAAAGGTTAGTGACTTTGGCTCTACGCGCACTGTATGCGGTATTAAAAGATATATGAGACAACAGGTGTGGGGAATCCACTATGGAATGAATAATTTTGTACAAGTATATAAGGTCGAAATATTTTCTACGCATTTTTATATTATTAATTAATATAACCGATTTTCGAGAGATTCAGCCAGCCAGATATTTTTTACAAGCTTTTATTTAACTTGCAATGTTTGTATGTATGTATGTTTGTTTGTATGTATGTTCGGGTCGAATCTTGCAACTGAATTTTAGACCAGTTCCCCTTGTTCAATTGAGTCGAAGTTTTGCATACCTGTCAAGTTCCGATGATGATAGATACGGAAGGTGGAAAACGGAACTCCACAGTAACTAGCAGTACATTGATGGAGTTTGGACCCATTTTGATCAGCTTATAGTACCAATAACGGTTTTTATAAAAGCTTGTCTGGAAAAATATATGTATTTTTTCACAAAAACTTATTTGTGTTTTATAAAGATGTATCGGCGCAAGGGTGTCAACGCAAGTGGCAGCTCATACTAAGGGTTGTCTTATTTTCTAAATTAATTTGTTTCTTACAAGCGACAAAATATCACCAAATCGATAATATATCTTGCTGGATATTCTCTAGGTAAAAGGATTTCTTATTGTCACTTTATTAGAGTTTTTAAAGCTTTAATATATTACAAATTTTGTTTTTGAAATTTCTTCTTGGTAATTACAAATAATAATTGATAAAGTGCGAACGAGATAGCGATAATCAGGGCAGCCCGCCCTTAAGGCACTCCGGCACATTACCTTATACAAATTTTTTAATGGAATCTTTTTTGAACAGAAATGCTCAAAGGTATTATGAAGATGAGCGAAGAAGGCAAAGAAAAAGGTGGTTCATTCACAGTCTACTTGGGATTACGCAAAGTGTATGGTATTGTAGACCCCGAAGATGCTTTGACTGTAATGAACACTTGTCTACAAAAGAATTTCGTTTTAGATTTTTTTAAACCAATTTTAGGAGACGGACTGATCACTGCAGACGGTAAGATATTGATCAGGTAATATGAATATTATATTAATCGTACAGAGGCAGGTTTTTGTAGACAAAGTGCGAATTTTCAAAAGCTGGATGTCGTATTTTCAAAGTGTAAATGCGTGAGCAAGACAACAGCTCTGGACGTGACTAAGAAACCTAAGAAGGTTTTTTAAGAAACCCAAGATACAGGCACAAGGGCTCTCTGGCGCGCGACATAATTTCGACCGCGCCAGGATAGGGCCCCAGGGTAGGAAATGTTGGCTTAAGGGCTGGGATGCCTGATTTAATGGATGGGGTAGTTCCGTCTTCGTTCCAGCGGTCTCATACCATATCTTGACTCATCCCAAACACGTAATACCAGCTCAACCCACATAAAATCTAATATATTTTTCTTTAATCGCCCCAAGTGCTATTCCTGGCTCATCCCACGACAAAAGTTACTAAAAACGTATGGATAGCATAATGGTTGTAGTACGTAGGGACGAAATTTTGGAGAACTTTTCCCAATTTTTACCCGACTGCCCAAGACAGAGTGGGGTATATGTAATGCAAGCCTCCGGCCAAACTACGGGCCGGTGCCGAGTTGCTCAATGTGTAGCCTAAGCGACTTGACAGATTTTGACAAGTGAGGTATCGTTGGGTTCCTCGTTATGTCAGTAGTATCATAAGCTTGCAGTCACACATTTTGCAGTCAGGATTTTTGTTTTCTTGTTCATAAAGTTGTTATTCGTACAATAATTATTGCTAACAACCACAGAAAAGAGGAAGATAATTATCTCTTCTGTGGTTGTTACCAATAATTGTGAATATCTTTGGCTTCTATGATTCTAAAAATAAATGCCTTTATTCTGAATGAAATTTATGAAGATACGTTGTCACGGAAGCCCCAATGCAGGCGACGAACTTGACTTCATCATCATCATCATCGGCCATAAGACGTTCACTGCTGAACATAGGCCTCCCCCTTAGAGCGCCAAACCGACCGACAACGGGGCACTTGCATCCACCGGTTGCCCGCAAATTTCACAATGTCGTCGGTCCACCCAGTGGGAGGCCTACCTACGCTGCGTCTTCTGGTTCGTAGTCGCCACTCAAGAACCTTTCTTCCCCACCGGTTATCGGTTCCTCGAGTGATGTGGCCTGCCCGTTGCCACTTCAGCTTGCACACTCTGAAAGCTATATCAGCGACTTTGGTTCTTCGACGAATATCCTCGTTCCGGATTTTATCGCGCAAAGAAACTCCGAGCATAGCTTTCTCCATTGCCCGCTGTGCGAACTTGAACTTGACTTGCTTTTAAAAAAAATAGAAAAATACATTGCGTTTTTCTCAAAACTGTGTTTAACTACTTATTTTGTTACCATATTTTAGTACCAACATGGAAGAAAAATCGCAAGTTGCTCAACCCAGCGTTCAACCAACAAGTATTAGACGGATTCATTGGAGTTTTCAACACTCAAGCTGAAAAATTGGTGGATTCACTTACTCAAGAAGTAGGCAAGCCGTTTGACCAAGAAAAACTGTTGAGAGTTAACAATTTGGAAACAATATGCTGTGAGTATATTAACGCTATCTTTTTTTTATGCGCTTAGTGACAAGTCGAGCAAGTCGTCTGTGTTTTTGAAGAGGTTTAGTTGTAATTAAGATGTGGAATCCGGTATTCATTTTTGTTTAGTTGTTTATATGCTCGCTTTGAACTGGCTGATATAGCTAAGTCTATCCTTAAAATTTGTAGCCTATTGATTTGATTTGTTTTTCTTTGTATAGTGATTTCTCGTTGGTCGTCGTGATAAAGTTGATCTAACTTCTAGTTAAACCATCGGGGCTTATCCATCTCCATTTCTTCGTTGCCGCTTCTGAAATAAGAAGTTCAGGAAATAGTGTCCCACCTTTTCCATGAAGTCGACAAGCCGTTAAACTTTCTGATTTCGCTGCCCATACACATAACATCCCACTCTCAGCTCATCGACATTCCGTGAGCGTTAAAATCCCATAACTACAGTAAAGTGAGTTTTGAAGGTATTTATGGCCTCGAATGTCTCGTTCAACAAAGCCTCTACTTCATCGTCTGCAAGGCTCATGGTCGGCGCATATGATGTATGACCTTCAGCGAATACCGATAGATGATTTTGACTATAAGGTACGCTACCCTGCACTACTCCCTATTTGTCCACGTTTACTTGTTTATTATTATTATATATATAAATATACTACTGGCAACTACTTACTACTACTGACTAAGTAGTTGCTTGCGTTGTAGTTGCAGTCATTATCTACAGCTATAAGACGTCCACTGCTGAACATAGCCCTCCCCTTAGGTATAGCGCCACACCAGCCTACAAAGTGCTACTTGCATCCACCAGTTGCCCGCGACTTTCACAATGTCGTCGGTCCACCTAGTAGGAGGCCTGCCTACGCTTCGTCTTCCGGGACGTGGTCTCAAGAACCTTTGTTCCCCATCGGTTATCGGTTCTTCGAGTGATGTGGCCGGCCCATTTCCACTTCAGCTTGCAAACTCTGACAGCTATATCGGTGTCCGGTTCTTCGGCGAATGTCTTCGTTTCGGATTTTATCGCGCAAAGAAACTCCAAGCTTAGCTCTCTCCGTCGCCCGCTGTGCAACTCTGAGGTTTCTCTAAAAGGCCAGTAGTCAAGGGCCACGTTTCATTTCCACATGTCATCACTGATAGCATACATTGGTTGAAGACCCTTGTCTTCAGGCACTGCGGGATTTTGGACGAGAAGATATCACGCAATTTCCCGAACGGCGCCCACCCAAGGTGGATTTTTCGCGCGAACTCTTTGTCGAAATTAGACTTACCTAACTGGACAGTCTGTCCATGGTAGTTATAATGGTCAACAACTTCGTGAATATCGTTCCCAACGACTACAGGTACGGATACAATATGGGCATTTGACATGGTTTCTGTCTTGGCAATTGCCAAAACGGAGAAATAACGTCTCCCTGTCTCACGCCTTTCTGCAATTTGATTGGTTCCATATTCTCGTCCTGCAATTGGATAGACATGGTGGCGTTTCTACACAAACATTTCTTCACCTCGATATACTTATAGTGGATAAGACATAGCTGAAGGGACTGCACAATACCGCCCAGGTCTAGATGGAATCGATGGCTTTTTCATAGTCCACAAACGCCGGGCTTCCGATTATACTCTTCAGTCTTCAGTATAATCTGGCGGGTGAATGTGGTCCATGGTGCTAAAGCCTTTACGGAAACCGGCTTTTTCGGGAGGCTAGAAGTCATCAAACCTGCGTTCGAGACGGTTCGTAATAACTCTCGAAAACAGCTTGTAAACATGGATAAAAAACGAGATGGGCTATAATTCTTCAGTGAGTTTTTATCAATATTTAGGTGCAGTAGTTGTTTGTTATTTAAATGCGACAACGTCCAACCATCCGTGATGATTTTTTTTATTATTTCAGCTACTTCATTAGGAATTTATGGGAGTGATTCAGAATACAACAAATTATTTGCACAGTATTTACCTGGCGTAACATATATAATAAAGGCAATAAATGAAAGGATACAGAAATTCTGGCTCCACTCTGATTTCCTTTATAACTTGACACCAGGCAAGAAACAGACATATAAACACATAAAGAACATGACAGCACTATCAACATTGGTAATGTATTTTCTTATAATTTGTTATCAATTCATTTTCGTTTCCCTATTTTCACAGTCGTAATCATAGTCCATAGCCTGCCTTATCCCATTGCTGGGCTTAGGCTTCTCTCTTACTAAGCAATCTGCCTCGGTCCTGTCTAGTCCAGGTCCGACCTGCAGTGGTGACGAATGATATCGTCGACCCATCTTGCGACCGGATGACCAACTCTCCGTTCCTTCTAGTGTAAAGGTCGCAATCCACCTATCAATGATAATGGATAGGCCAGATAGGCTAGCCTTGTGGCTCAGTGGGCGGATTTCCACCTTCTGAGTTGTAGGTTGTGGGTTCGATTCCCACCGAGGACAAACATTTGTGTGATGAACATGGATGTTTGTTCTTTGTCTGGGTGTTTCTATGTATTCTATGTATGTATTTACAAAAAAATAAGTATTGATGTATTCTATCAGTCATCTGGTTCCCATAGTACAAGCTTGCTTAGTTTGGGGCTAGATGGCGCTGTGTGTAAAAGCGTCCACCAATATTTATTTATTATTTATTATAAAATAATGTTACATTCCTTCACTTTATGAGGATCGATATATTTATAGTTCTTCGAAAGGCCTTAAACCGTAAACACTTCTTGCAATTAGTATCTTCTTTTTATTATTATTCTTTCTTTTGTAAGTGCTATATTACATCAATGTTGTATTATTAACTTTGACTTTTAGTTTTATTACTATTTCAAATATATATTTTATTTAAGTTAAATTAGTTTTCAAATATTATTTCATTCCTTACTACTTAGTTATTGAATTCAATTTTTGTTTAACCTTTTTGTTTAGCGGCATCACATATCGATTTCGATGTACTTGACATTATATTACTTTAAACCCGACTGCTCTATAAGGAGGCTAATATTTTTTGGGTGTATGTGAGTGTGTTCCATTATTACCTCATGTAATAATTATTACTTTATTAGATTAATCGCTAACTCTGGCAGGACCTGTATGGAAGCCTTTTGATTAAAAACGTTTACACGTGAAACGGACGGTAGTGTAGCGATTCCCACGCTGTTTTTTTAATTCTTCAAATTGTTTTAGATAATTCAAAAGAAAAAAGCAGAGAGGGAGAACAGAGCGGATAACGTGTCCACCACTGAAATAAAATCGGGTAAGACAATGCCACTATATATAAATATGTTTCAGTATATTATTCCATTATCATAATTATGTATACCTACATCACGTTTAAGCATCGGTCGCCCCGCGAGCTGGATGCGGCCCGCCACCTACGAGTATGGCCCCCGCAACGTCATTGCTTTAAGATAGCCCGCGATTTCATACGCGGGTTTAGGGCTCAGAACCGAGACTCGGACTTTGCGTTCTCAAACACAGAGTAAAAATGACAAACTTCCACACAAAGTTCCATCCCTTAGGTATAATACCTGAAATGTTTTTTAAATTTTTTTAGTGCTCATTCTCACTAAATTTTAATAGGAACTCCTGCGCTTTTCACACTTCTAGAGCGGTCGGTCGGGGTGATTGCGATATCCTAATCAGTCATCCGATTTTATGTTCTTACAAATAGCACTCTCGTTAGAGAACATTATGTTCCTTGACTTTCTGTATAATAGGACTTCTTGATCAGAACAGATAATTCTCGGAAACGGTATCTAAATCATGAATAAATTCATCACCGCGATTCAGAAGCTCGTGTCGCCATCTATTTCTTTTTTAATTTATTTTATACAATATGGATCCCCAACATAGGCGTCAAGTTGGGTGCACCCCCAAATACAGGAGGCCACGTCGTGTTCATGGAGGTTCGACTAGACTAAACTAAATTGAGAATATTTTTTGCTGCCTATAGAGTACAAAATAGTTTAAATAGGTTTAGGTACTTTAGTTTTACATTGGAAGTGCAAACATTTACTTGTGAGTCTTAATTATACAATGAGAAAATGTAACAATGTATGAAGCGAGTTAAAACTAGAAAACATAAAAATAATTATATTTAATTTTGGCAAATATGAGCTTAGCATAGACTTTAGGTAATCTGTTTTAGGTGTGAAATAAACCGGTCCTACTTACCTAGTTTCGATAGTTTATTCAAGAGAAGAGAATGATCGACTTTGTCAAAGGCTTTGCTAAAATCAGTATAGGTTGCATCTACAGGCACATCAACAAAACTAGAGACCGAGGAAGTGAACCTGACTAAGTTGGAAGAGGTTGACTTGTTTTTCATGAAACCATGCTGATACTCTGAAATGTGATGTTTGAAGTGCCAAGGAAGTCTATGTTATTAACTTTTCAAATAATTTTACAAATATTGAGAGTATGGAAATGGGTCTGTAATTCGAAATATCGATTTTTTGATCCGGATTTATAGATCGGTACCACAATAGCTTTTTTCCAAGTATTTAGAAAGAAGCCTTGATTAATCGAGCTGTTAAAGATAATTTGAAACGGTATAGGTTACTGGCATATATCTTGACAAAAACTAGGTGTATACCATCACTACCCGGGCCCTCATTCTCATTAATGTCTTTTTAAGCTTTCTGTATATCTTCTTGTCTAAATGACATATTACGCATCGTCGTAGAGGTTGAGTCAGCTAAGTTAACATTTTTGGTTGAATTATTGTTGGAACAAGTTGGTTGAAAAACCTCTGCAAAAGTTTCAGCAAAAAGGTTACAAATATCATTTCCAGTATTGGCTGTTTTATAATTATTATGCATTTCTGATGGATACGAGTTGGGTTCTTTCCTTTTGCTTTTAATAAAAGACCAGAATAATTTCAGATTTATAGTTAGCTCTTTTTCTAGACTGGTTATGTATGTTTTATTGCAGGATTTTGTTAACGTAAGACATTGTTCTCTTAGGTTTTCAAATATTACAAGGTCTAATGCATTATTATATAACTTAAAATTTACATGATATTTAATTTCTCTTTTTCTTAACAGTCGAACAAGCTCACAAGAGTAGGTAGTTTTTAGATATTGCGTAATATCTCCAGTTTTCGTGAGCCAATTTTTATGAAACAAAGTTTTTTATAAAGCCTAGGACACCACAGACCATTTTTTAGAAAACCGCATTTCATAATTCTACAAACTCTCAAGATAATCAAAAAAACAGCTTAAACTGAGCTTTGCGCCTTGTGCACTAAGGATCCGGTATGTTCCGTGGTTCAACTTGAAATATACAATCTCATATTTTCCTAAATTGCGTCATAAGTTTATTATTCCTGCACCGATTTGATGAAACAAAGCCTATGTTAAGCGCCGAAATCCACAGAACACATTTAAACAAACTGCATGTAAATCCGCGCCTTAGTTTCTGAATTGATACCGGACAGACAGACAGATAGACAAACATTTAGAAAAGTATATTTTTGGGTTCTCTTGCTCCCAAATACTCTTAAAAAATATATTTTAAAAAATATACGTCAACGTACAATAATCCCCTAGTTACAGTTTTATTATAAGTATAGGTTTTTAAAAGATATTAAAAAATATAAGCGTAGAAGTAGCAGTTGTTTGGTTTTTCCATTTTAACTCCCTGTTTTCGTTTACGAAACCAATTGCTATTTTATTCCAGACAAATTCAAGCCTTTCATTAATCTGATACTGGATTTAGCCGCCGAAACAGGCTGCTTCAGTGATGAACAAATACGGGCGGAGACGGAGACCGTAATAGCAGCCGGCCATGACACAACTTCGTCAACCCTCACCTTTACTTTGGCAGTGTTGGGATCGCATCCTGAAATCCAGGAAAAAGCATATCATGAGTAATATTTTTATAATTTAGCAACAAGATTGAGAGATGAGTTGGAATACACTTTTTTTTTTTTTAATTAATATGAGTTACGATACGAATCGCTCGCCTGATGTTTAGCGGAAAACTTGCCCTTAGCAATTCAATGCCACCGAGATTTTGGAACAGCAGTCCAAAATACTGCGTGGCGTTCTCCTGCACTTGTCACTCTGAGATATTAGGTGTGAAATCTCTTTATGTTCAGTAATTACGCTGGAAACATTGTCCTTCAATCCGGAACACAGTAATGCTTGCACACTACTGCTTGGCGATTGAATAACTGCCAAAGAGGTACTTCTACCCAGGTGGACTCTGCAAAAGAGCCATATCACTACAACCACGTACTACAAATTGAAGGAATGTACCCACATTGTACAAAACAGAGAGGCATGAAAGAAGGAAATGGAGTCCTTTGCCCCACAGTGGGACGGTATAAGCTAATATAGTAATAATAATAGTAACGAGACTACAATCACGTTTACCCATAACACTTCAGTGACACCCAGAAATTTGAACTGCAACAGTTTAAAACTATGCTCAGCAAATACACTATTCTTAATTGTCACTCTGAGATAAGGATAAACTGTTAAATTAAATTGTTGTTGTTAAATTGTATTGTTGAATTTTTAACTATGGCAGTTCAAAACACTGCGTATCATTGACCTGCACTCGTCACTCTGAGATACTAGATGTTAGATCTCTTTATGCTCAGTAATTATGTACCCTGCAATAATTATGTTTCATTAAATACGGTAATGTTTGCACAGTACTGCTTGGCAGTTGAATACTAGCAAAGGTGTGGGACGTCCACTGGAGGCCCCTGCAAAAGTGTGCAACTATCATTTATATTATTACCTTTCGTATGTTTAATGCCCCTATATCAGTAGTTCGGTTGACCGAACTAATGAGACTTTATGTCTCAGTAGTACGGTTGAACACGTTACCCGGACTTTAGAGCTGCCTCTTATATCAGTAGTCTAGAGTGATTTATGTCAGCACAAAATTAAAGTGGATGATGGCATTATGATGGATAGTTGTTATTACATCTTTCTCTGTTTAACACTAAAGATATACTGTAGACATTCACTAGATGCACCACAAATACGTTATGAACTATTAACTTTTGACTGTATTAAAAACCCTTTTAAAGAGCCCCGTGTGTTAGACTTTTTCCACCAACTTATTTCAGAATACTGAATGTATTTGGAGATTCAGAAAAGAGTATAGACAGAGAAGATCTAAATAAACTTGTATACATTGAAGCAATAATAAAAGAAACTCTCAGATTATATGCTGTTGTTCCAATTATTCCGAGGTTCCTTGACAAGGACGTCAAACTGAGTGAGTTAATTTGATATTTATGTATTAATAGTTGTTATCCGCGACTTCGTTCGAGTGGACCAACAAAATTAGTAGCCTATGTCCGTCTCCTACACTTAAGCTATATCTATGCAAATTCAGCTCGATCCGTTCAGCCGTTTAGCCGTGATAAAGCGACAAACACCCAGACAGAGAGACAAAGTTACATTCGTATTTCTAATTTTAGTTATCATATAATAATCCTTCCTAGATTTGTTAAAACTAACACTAGACAGGTTCGATTTTTATTAAATTTTTTAATTGTTGTTTCTAAGTTGCACTGTTTTTATGCCATCCGTGACTTTACTAAGCGGTTTCAACGGAAGATCATGTTTGCTAAGCAGCATTATCCTAAGTTTCTGTGACATAAATAACATTAATTAGATATAGTTATTTTATATTGTTCACCTGACTACCCTACGATCCTTGTCGAAGAAGCAAAAAAGAAGATCGTCATTTTCTATGGTTTGTATTGGAACAAACAAACATATCAACATACATAATTTCATAAAATCCAAAAACATTACCCTCTTTTTGGCCAGTCCAGTTAAACATTAACTCCTTATTATTTTATTTTTTTGTTTGCCTTTCTTCTGCGACAAAGGCCGGAGACTTTTTCGGCTAATAAACTCCTGAATTGACTTTTTAGTACCTACTGTTTTTAATATATGAAAATGAAAAAAAAAAAAATGTTTATTTACTGCAAATACATACATATAGGATAAGCGAATAATAATTAAACAAAATAAATACACAAGAAAATAAAGGCCGATAGTACATAAATTGCAGAGAAGTTTTTCTAAAATTTAGAAGTACATTACCATCAGTTTCCTCACTAGGTAAAGCCTGTATCGAGGAATCCTGTTCTCAAAAAGTTAATAATTACAAATAATGACCCTCTGTCGACATAATGATGTTACAAAAAATTTCAAGAAAGACAAGCTAAATAAAATAAATAAATATATATCTATATATAACAGTAACTGTAAGTGCATATAAAATAAAGATACACAGAGGTTAAATTTATAATATATTATTGTTATTTACAGAAAACTACACATTAAAAGCCAATACTGATTGCTTTATATTGGTCCCTGGCGTTAATTGTCACAGCATGTGGGGTCCTGACGCGAGCCAGTTCAGGCCAGAGAGATGGCTGGACAAAGAAAATCTACCAGATCCTAAATATTTTGCCACTTTTGGAATGGGAAGAAGGGCTTGCATTGGTAACTATATTATGTTCAATATTGTTAATGTTATAATTGATTACTTGTGTAGGTACAGTTATTTAGGTTACTGGGATTGCTTTTTAATTTTTTTTTTAACGTAGCAAAACTATTTAAAAATTAGTATTATTATAATTTGGAGTTTTTTTTCCTTTGCGATCGTAGAATGAGGGTCCACCACAGGTAAAATCTGTGGGATCCACCATTCTACGTTTGCGATAGTTTTGCGCCGTGACGTCATTTTTTTGCAAAAAATATGTTATTTTGCCGTTGCCAAACATATTTAAAAAAGGGTTTATTCGCTTCAATTTTGGTTCCGCACATTTTCTAAATCCTGAAAAGAGTATTTAGCCAGTCTCTTCATCTATAACTAGCATTGACATCTATTTTACTGTGATTTTACTTTAAACGTAACGTAGAATGGTACGTTTGCGATAGTTTTGCGTCGTGACGTCATTTTGTGCAAAAAATATGTTATTTGCCGTTGGCAAACATATTTAAAAAAGGGTTTATTCGCTTCAATTATTAGAGTCCTTAAAAAGAACATCTAGCCAGGGTCAAGTCTCTATCTATCAGCAGCATTGATAACATTTTACTGTGATTTTACTTTTAGTTCGTTGGATTGGTTGTTGACAGGTGACGACACTATTTTGATTTTGGACATATTTATAGCCTCTGATGGCATTAGTGAGTGTATGTTGTGACTTGACTGTGACTTAAGTACTTTGTTTGACTTAGACTATTGTATTGTATATTACAAAATTGGCACTGGCACTAAATACACACAGTGTGAAACCAAAATTTAAGAAAAAGAAAAACAGTACAGTAGTACTTAGCAAAGATAAAATACAGGAGTAAAGTAAAAAGTATCTTTGGTAGTAGTATATAATTTAGTCACAGACGTAGTAGAGGCGGTTCAAATACCAAAATATATTTTTTCTCTTTTTGTTTGTTATGTTGTAAGTATGTATTTGGTCAGTTTTTAAAAATACTTCAACTGAAGTAAAATACTTTACAACAAGAACAATGTCGGTCATAGTTTAAGTCAAGCAAAGCAAGTCATGATCAAGTCCAAGTTATGCTCCAGTAAAGTGGTGGAGACTTCACTAAAGGACTCTATGGAGTTTCGGAAATAACACGAAATGTCATGTTTCATGACATTATACTATTCGCCAACGCTCGTGCACGTTCACGAACACTTAAGAACGCGCTCTCCGGATTCTATGCGGATTTGCCTAGTGCTTCTAAGGAACCTAAATATCACATCAATGCAATTACTGAAATGTGTGAATTTTCGAACCTTTTGCATTTTTCTTATCAATACAGAAACACAATTGAAAGTTTTCTATTCTAAAGTGAAAGAAAACTCATTTTTACTAAATTTTTACCTTTTCCTTGGAAACGCATACGTTCACATATCTAAAATAAATACTCAACGAAGGAAAATATAGCTTACGACTTAGTGATCAGAAAAAAAAAATGTATTCTCCTAATAAATTAAATTATAATTGAGTCTTACGTCATCTAGTTCTGTGCGAGAATACGGTCAAACGGCAAGTCCGATATTCTATCTTATTTTGTTGCAATTTGGTCTAAAAGGCGAATGCATGCGAGGTCCACGTCCACGTCAGTACCACGCGTTGCGGTTGATGGTGCGGGTTGGCCACAGAAGAGAGAAGTAAATAAAAATTTTTCCTCTTCTGTGGGGTTGGCAATCTCGTCTTATGTTCATTGTTCAAACCTGAGCAAAGCATATTTTATTTATTTATTTTAGAATACAATTATTCATTTTTTCACGCTGCAGATTTTCAGACAAACTTCTTCAAAAAAATTAAGTTTATTAGAGAGTTATGATTTTGTTTTTTTTTTTTCTGGTTGGCTACGTAGATATTTGGTAGGTATTATGAGCTACGATACCAGCGAGTTGTGTGTACCCCTATTTTGTGGCTGCGCGCGACTGCCGCGCTCCGTGGTTGCGTTCCACACTAATACGGGTGGTGCGAGACGCGCGGGTGAAATCTGATTTTTTCTTTCCGCCCACACGCTCTTAATGAATAAAAATCCACCGTTTTTACACATTGACACTCGAAATAACACTATTTTTGGAAAATATTACAATGGCGCGCCATTATTCTTCACGTTTCCGCCAAACTCGACTTACAGTTGTAATGTAGGGATTTCTGAATCACGCAAGCGAAGTTTTTCCCTCGAGACGAACGTTTTCATTTTTTACCTCGAATGTTTATTGGTCCTGATATGACTGCGGATATATTCCTCTGAATTATAATATTAGTTAGGGTTGCTTTTCGCGTCCTAGTGTGGACGGCGACGTTTTCTTGATAATTGGCGACACACAATTATTTGTTTTATTATTTTACGGTGAATATGCTGTACGGACACAAATAGCTTGTACCTTCACGCCTTGTAAATAATTGTTATAATATTTCAGGTAAGTCATACGCCATGATGTCAATGAAGATTACTTTGACGCACCTCGTGAAAAAATTCCACATTCAATCGGACGTTTCTAAGATGATCTCTAAAATTCACGCGTTTTTAAAGCCTCAATCAGGGCATTATATTAGTTTAACATTAAGGAACACTTGAGCAGGACTATAAGCATTGTTTGAATATATCGAGAATTACTGTATAAGAATAGTTATAATACAACTTCATCAAATTTCAATAAAACCTTGTTAAAAATACTTTCCTATTAGTTCATAGCTATGTAACCTACATTATGAATAGCTAAATAAAATAAATAAATAAACATATATACATACTAATAATTACTCTCCATATTAAATTACTCTTTGATACTCCCTTTCCTATTTGTTTTATTTTAACTCACCAAAGTAAACAAAAAAAAAGACGCAGCTAAAAAAGTACCTTATGCTCTTCAAACGACTCAACAGGTTTTTTTGAATTATAGCCTAAGAACTCTCTCGACTAAATCAAACTTAAAAAAAAACAGTTCATCCGTTAGGAGGTACGATGCCACAGACAGGTACAGACAACCATGTTAAGGTGCAACGTTTCACTCAGCGCGCGAAATTCAAAATTTCTTGCGTTTTTTGTCAATTACCGCTTAATTACTCATCGTAGGTTAATGAAATATAATTTTGCGATAATTAATAGATTGTTTCAAGAAATTACACCAACCAAAAATTCAAGTTGAAAGCTAGTATAAGTACATTTCTCACTAAACGAAAAACCAAGATGAAAATCAGCTTATTGAGATTTGAGCTAAACCAATGTTATCTAGGTGATCATTTTACCCGTAATTTCTTGAAATAACTTATTTATTAGCGCAAAATTGGTTTCAATAAATCCACGATGAGTAATTAAGCTGTAATTTTCAAAAAACGCAATAAAATTTGAATTTCGCGCGTTGAGCGAAACGTTGCACCTTAAACTTAAAACACCCCTTTGTTTGCGTTGGGGTCCTTTTCTTTAGTTTTTATTCAACAAATCATAAGGATAATGGAACATTATATTTTATTTGTAGTATTTGAGCAGGAATAGTAGGAACTTCATTAAGGTGCAACGTTTCACTCATCGCGCGAAATTCAAATTTTGTTGAGTTTTTTGTCAATTACGGCTTAATTACTCATCGTGGATTTATTGAAATCAATTTTGCGCCAATAAATAACTTATAAATCTTCATTCGTAGAAGGGGCTTTCCCGGAAAGGCTCAAACAGTCTATAGTTCGCCCGTAGAAATATTTTGTTTTCTCTTCTGTGGTTCAATTTAAATAAAAAAGATGATAAACGCAATATAAACAACTATAGGCCGATAACATTAATACCAATATTTAAAAAAAAAAATTGAGAAGGCTATCATCATCATCATCGTTTAATTAATTATATGGAAAAATTCAGTCTATTGCTGATGAGCAAAATGGTTTTCAAAAAGAAAAGGCTACTACATTGGCTGCTTACAGTCTTGTCAGTGAGGTGATAGAACAACTCGACAAATGCATACCGGTATCTGTGGTTTCTTTGATATGAGCAAAGCTTTTGATTTTGTCAATCATAAATTGCTCATCAGTAAATGTGAAAAGTATGGTATCAGGGGACCAGCTCTTGAATGGCTTAGGTGTTACCTCGCTGATCGTCTGCAATGTAAACAACAAGTAAACAGAAGTGGTGTGCCGAAGGGTAGTATTTTAGGTCCCCTCCTGTTTTTAATATATATAAATGACTTGCCGCTAGCTATCAAACACAAATGTGTACTTTTTGCAGACGATGTATCAGTCATCGTGTCCAGTAAAAATAGAATTACAGTAAGCAGTCATAACATTTTGAATAAAATCTGCTGTTCCATACATTTTGTCGAGTGTCGTTGACATTTTTCAAATTTTTTTTCTCGATTTCATGGTTGGTCCCATAGCAAAATTTGCTTATAATGATGAGTATTATAAGCCCTTTTCGGGCGGTCACTTGCCGATGGGCGACATTGTATAATGAAAACCGGAATTTTTGTAAAGGAACATCCTAATTTATTTAAGAGACGAGCAAATGTCACGTGTTGTAAATAAAGAATAAAAGATCTCACGATATTGTCAACCCCCTCTCACAAGACTGCTTTACTAAAATGAAATTGCCAAATAATGTGTTTAAGCGTATATAACAAAATATAACAATATTCCTAATTAGTTGATTGCTTCAGGCGTACCTAATTTTGCGGAAGTTCATTTTCAAACTGTCAAAAATAACCAATATGTAGTGTCTTTCCGCTGTAACGTCGCGTCCAGTACAATAGTACAAAATTGTTTAAACATTTGGAATAAATAATTTGTAATATACTTCTTTTCTAAAAATTATATAAAATTTAAATACATATTAGGTAAAAAACAAACAATTGTTCATTATTCCTATTGTACTGGACGCGAAGTTACAGCGGAAAGACACTACATATTGGTTATTTTTGACAGTTTGAATATTCCTAATGTTATATCAGGGAATTGCCAATAAAAAAAATAGATATAAATAAAATTGCCTTATTGAAAAATGTTTTTATAACTTTGCAAGAATTCTTTCGACATAATTAAAAATCCAATTTAAAATAATTCAATTTAATCAACTTCTTGACATCTTAATTATTATACACATTGTAATTTTTTTATTTTTTTTCCTTGTTTAAAAATCATAGTTTTATAAAATAACTAGGTATAATTATTAACCTACTAATATTGTATGACGCACTTGCAAACGTCCAAACGTGAGACGCAATTAAATTGTGGTAAAGAGATATATTATAATTCTTTACATTTTTGCACAAAACGCGGATGTTTTACAGAAAAACTGAAGTTTTTTACGAAATAAATAGTTTTTTTTTAATACACGATAAACTAAGTAGGGCGTAAATACGCCCTACTTACTTAACTGTTGAGCAAGGCAATGTACTGGATTTCATTACTACCCTCTGCTTAGGTCAATAATATTGTAGTGAATTTCATTATTGGCCGCTGCGTTTTTTTTTTAAATGTTTGTATTTGGTTTGGTCATTCTAACAATATTATTACGAATGCTAGCGCCACCTCCGTAAACTTATGTCTGTATACGAACGCAGACATTTGTTGCCCCCATGCAGTTATGGATGCCTCCCGCCTCTAATAGGCATAGATAAAATTAAAATTAATCTAGAAATTTAAGTTTTAAGATTTCAAAAGAAAAAAAATTAAAATTTGAAATGTGAATTTAAATCTCAAAATTCAAATTTCAAATTTGGAAACTCAAATCTCAAATACTAAATTATTATAAAATAAAATTACTAACTACGCACAATTATTATTATTAACCTTGCTTTTATTTTTCTCGCAGGATGTGTATAAAGTAGAGTAAAATCCTCGGGGATAACGCTGTCTTCCTCTTGGGCGACCTTGAATGTCGCGCTGCACTCGAGATTATAGTCTTAATTTTTTTAACGCTTTGAGCTTTGATTTCTTGTATTTGTCTCCTCCCCGAATAGCAAAAAAACTATTGAAACGTCAGAAAAAATCATAAGGTTAGTATGAAGAGTTAAGCGAGGCAAAAAGCCGAGCTCGCGTCGCGTAAGTCGCGGGCATCAGCTAGTTAAATTATATATTAAAATTCCAACAAATACTTTTTCACTATTTGACCAACAATTAACCGACACACCGACAAAATCTTTAACAATGTAATTAAAACTCACACACAATCTCTATAGATCTACAAAAATGTAGATATAGATAAGTATTATGAGGATATTTAATTGTATGAGAGAAAAATAAAATTCACACAAACAAAACTTGATAATGTGCATGTGAGATAGCTGTGACTTCATTCGGTTGGATATATATATACCGTGATTATTCTTCAAACCCAATTGAACCAGGAGACCCGCAGCAAGTAGTATTTCCCAGAGATGCTGTATCTATTACTAATAGTTCTGTGCTGCCTATATGTGGTTTGGGAGTTTTGGATCAAGAAGTCGAAGGCATATTTAGAGCCTCCAGAACTTCACGGATGGTTGCCTATCGTAGGTCATGGATACAAAATAATGGGAAATGGCGAACGTAAGTTTTTTTCTCTTAAGTTTTTTGAGGGTTAATTTATTTTTATTCAGTGTTTCCGGGCATCGGTGACCGAGTTGAAAACACGTATAAGTACTAAAAATATACTGTACCTATATTTTTTTGTTTCGACCTCAAAATGATCAATTATGTACCTTTTGCATATGTATATATTTACTATACTATATTATACTATACTATATATATTTACTATTCTATATTTACGCTTTATGAGGCATTTATGAGAGATATTTTTGTGGTCCGAAAAGATGTGTTGGCGCAAGGTTGTCAACGCAAGTGGCATCTCATACTAAGTCCTGCTTCATTTCCTAAATTTTTTTTTATTTTTTTTATGAAAGAAAATAATTTTATTTTGCAAGAACATTAACATTAAATTTAAAATATTTCCTAAATTGCTTTGATTTCCGAAATCATTTCTTTTAAAACTTTTAACCCTAACACCGTTTACACGCGACAAAAAATCTCCAAATCGAAAATATCTCTAGGATATCTCTAGGTAAAAGTTTTTTTTTATTGACATTTTATTGAGTTAAACCCTGATCCTTGGTTTGCTTTTAAATTTTTACCTCTTAAATTTTAAGTTTTAACCGACTACCGAAAAAGATTCTCAAATTGACTGTTTTTATTTTATGTCTGTTACCTCAGTCAAAACTCCATAATTTTAAAACAAATTTGGATAATTCTTTTTTTGATTTAAAAGAATATTTTTTCAGATTAGACCAATTTTTATGAAAATCTAGTTCTGATAAGGACCCATGAAGAAACAATTGCATTCAGAAAGTTTTTCGAAGAAAACAAACATTTTCGAGTTTTTTGTTCATTCTCCTTCGCCTAAATTAAAAATAATAACACGAAAAAAAAAAAAAGAACTAAAACAATCTATATATAAGCTATAAAATATCGGCAATGACATTTAAAAGATATGACTAATCAATTTTCATTATTTCTTCTCTGTAACTTTTATTTTTAAAAAAAGTTGATAAATTACGAACGAGATAGCGAGAATCAGGGAAGTTCTAAAACAAGCGCTTACTTTTTACTAAGCTTTGAGCCTATTTATTACACATGAAAACTATACCTATTTTTGCTTATGTTATCTGAAACCTGTATATCTCCGGAGAAGAAATTCGATGGCGTATGTGAATCCACCAATCCGCACTGGGCCAGCGTGGTGGATATGGCCTAATCACCCTTCTAGGGTAGGCTGTTATCCCAGCAGTGGGATGTTTAAAGGCTGATATAGTAGTAGTATCTGAATAAAATCAAATTTAAATTAAAAAATTGATTTTCAGTGTTGTTTGGGACGTTACGACTGTTTAAAATTTGTATTTAGTTCAAATCTCACGGTTTTCTAGTTATTAAATATTTTCTATCTTTTTCAATGAAATTTGTAATTTGTATTTGTAAAATTACTAAGATCTCGAAAAGTATGTAATTTTTCAGCACATTTATTTAATAATTTTCTGATCTATTCGTGTTCCCCACCGCAGGTAAAGGGTTAACTCGAGTTTATTTTTATCTTAACAGAAACGCTCAAAGGTATTATGAAGATAAGCGAAGAATGCAAAGAAAAAGGCGGTTCAGTTACACTCTACTTGGGATTACGGAAAGTGTATGGTATTACAGACCCCGAAGACGCTGTGACTGTAATGAACGCTTCCCTACAAAAGACTTTCGTTGTAGATTTTTTTAAACCACTTTTAGGAGATGGACTGATCACTGCAGACGGTAAGATATTTTATAGGTAACTAGCAGCCCGCCCCGGCTTCGCACGGGTATTTAACAAAAAAAAAAAATAGAGTACACACACCAAAACCCTTCTATTTGCGTCAAGTTAAAAAAAAAAAATGAAAATTATAATGAGAGCTAAAAAGCTACCCAACAGCGAAATAATTTTTCAAATCGGTTTAGTAGTTTCGGAGCCTATTCAATGCAAACAATCAAACAAACAAACAATCAAATAATATTTATCTCTTTATAATATTGGTATAGATTATTCTATCATCATCAACAGTTTTCGCAGCGCACGCGATGTAAAGAATATTTTAGGTATATTTTTTTACATCTTGGGTTACATTATTGGAGTTTTAGTAAGAATCCCTAATTTTTTTGAAAATATAATATAGCCTATGTCACCCGGGGATAGTGTAGCTTCCCAACAGCGAAAGAATTTTTCAAATCGGTTCAGTAGTTTCGGAGCCTATTCTATGCAAACAAACAAACAAACAAACAATCAAATCTTTCCTCTTTATAATATTGTTTTTTTTGTTAAAATTATTATGTTACCTAATTTTAGTACCAACATGGAAGAAAAACCGCAAGCTGCTCAACCCAGCGTTCAACCAACAAGTGTTAGACGGATTCATTAGAGTTTTCAACACTCAAGCCGAAAGGTTGACAGTTACATTTTCTAAAGAAGTAGGCAAGCCGATTGACCAAGAAAAACTGTTGAGGGTTAACAATTTGGAAACAATATGTTGTGAGTATATTTACGCTATCATTTTTTTTTTGCGCTCTAGTGACAAGACGAGCAAGGCTCGCCTTTTGCTCGCCTTATAATAGCGTCACGCTTAAATAAATAAATAAATATTGGTTGACGTTTTTCACACAGCGCCATCTAGCCCCAAACTAAGCAAGCTTGTACTATGGGAACTAGATAACTGATAGAATACATAAATACTCTTTTTTTTGTAAACACATACATAGAATACATAGAAACACCCAGACAAAGAACAAACATCCATGTTCATCACACAACTGTTTGTCCTGGGTTGGAATAGAACCCATAACCTATAGATCAGAAGGCGGAAATCCATCCACTGAGCCACAAGTCTAGTGGCTTGCCTGTAGAGTTCAGTTCAGAACTTGAGTTCAGTTCAGTTCAGAACTTGAGTTCAGTTCAGTCCAGAACTTGAGTTCAGTTTAATTCAAAACCCTGCGTAGCAATACACTGAAAGTCTTAACTTCTGGAAACATTGTCCTTCAAATTGGAACTCAAAAATGTTTTTCTACTTCTTAGCGGTTGAATAACTGGCAAAAGTGTGGTACTTACCCAGTCGGACTCTGTAAAATAGTCCTAGTACATAATGATACATTACAGTACAGACTGTACAGACGGGTACAGCCCGGGTGACGAGCAGGGCTATCTCCCTGCAAGCAGGAACTACTTAGCCTTGAAACCTGCTTTCTTGAGCTTGATGTAAATTTTCTTTCTATTTCTTCTTTGTGTCAAATTTTCCTGACTAATACTATTTTCCCAAGTAAGTTTAATTCTACATAATTATTTTACCGTGGTGTTATATGCGAGCTACATGGATTGATGCTGATGTTGTGTGTTACAAGTCGCGGGCAACCAAGTAGCAAAGGCCTATGTTCAGCAGTGGACGTTTTCTGGCTGATGATGATGATATGATGATATAGGGATTTGAGATCTATTTGTCATCACTTTAGTTTCGGAGGGATTTCGTTCCATACCTATGCGGAGGCTGTCCTCACAGAGCTCATTTACCATTGTCTGAATCTGTCTTGCTGATTCTGAGAATAAAGCTATATCATCGACGAATCAGAGGTGGTTTAAAGGTTCCCTTGATAATTGTGCCTTTATTAGACCATTCATAGTCCTGAATAATGTGTTCTATATATGAAATTTTTGGGAGACACAGGGAATACAGATTTGGCTGGTTTTTTCCTTTGGCTTAGGGATGTCTTGTATAGTGATTTCTCATTGGTCGTCATGATGAAGTTGATCTAATTTCTGGTTGAACCATGGGAGCCTATCCATCTCTACTTCCTAATTCCCGCTTCTGAAATAGAGTAATAGACAACCAGCAAATAGAGTCCCATCTTTTCCATGAAGTCGACCAGCTATTGACCTTTCTGTTTCTGCCCATACCCATAAGATCCCACTCTCAGCTCATCGATATTCCGTGAGCCACCATCGCGCTAAAATCTCCCATAACTACAGTAAATTGAGTTTCGGAGGTATGTGTGGCCTCAGATATCTCCTCATACAAAGCCTCTTCTTCATCGTTGAGTTGTGTCGTTGTCGGCGCGTACACATGTACGACATTCAGCGACTACCGATGGGTGATTTTGATTATAAGGTAAGCTACCCTGCAAGACTGCCGATTTTTCCATGTATACTTGTTAATTATACTACTTGTAATTTCCAAATATCTGCAGTCGATAAAACCATAACATACACAAACATGAACATCTCCGCAAGCCCATTTTATTCGAGAATAGACACACATGTAGGTGTTCTGCACATTTACACACACATTTACAAACATCAAACTCTCAAATGCACTCACACGTCATCGCTGCGAACCCGAACTCTTAAGAGGACTTGCGTAACGTAGCGATGATACCACCCCCACACAAACACACGCGTACACACATTTACAAGGACGTACGTTCACACATACCCACTCACGCGCATACACACACACACACACACACACGGACACACACACGAACACACACTCACACGTAAGATTGTTTTCTTTTTATATTTATATATGTTTTTTGGTTACTAGGTTGTTTGTTACTAGTTTGGGAGACTCTGGGATCAACAATTTAGTTGTAAATTTTTGTAATGCCAAATAAATTTGATTTCATTTGATTTTAGCTTTGTACTTGTATTTTGCCCATGTGTTCTTGTACTATACAGTATTCTACGGCACGGGGCCAGTTGTTTGAAAAATGCGGCAACGTCCAATTTCTTATTTTTTCAGCTACTTCATTAGGAATCTATGCGAGTGATTCAGAATACAGCAAATTATTTGAACAGTATTTACCTGGATCAGCATATATAATAAAGGCAATAAATGAAAGGATACAGAAATTCTGGCTCCACTCTGATTTCCTTTATAACTTGACACCAGGCAAGAAACAGACAAATAAACACATAAAGAACATGACAGCACTATCAACATTGGTAATGTATTTTCTTATAATTTGTTATCAATTCATTTTCTCGTTCGCCAATTTTCACAGTCGTAATCATAGTCCATAGCCTGCCTTATCTTTACTTGGCATCTTATATTGTTAGGTATGCTTTACTCGCCTTATAGAGCATCTCAACACCCATAAAACACGTACAGATACACGTACAGATAATTCATGTAACTCTTTCTGTTGCGGGTTATGACTATCTCTCTGGTCGCGCATAGTAAATTTCAAAGCCCCTAGGGGCCTTGAAATTTACTCTGGGGCCTTGAAATTTACTCTGCGCGACCAGAGAGATAGTCGTAAACGCAACAGAAAGAGTTACATGAATTATCTGTACGTTACGCTGTTACGCTGCTACGTTACAACCTGCTCAGTTAAGCACGTTGACGTGAGTGTACTAGCTGCCACAGTTCAGTGATCTATTTTGAGAATATACGCAACACTTGACGATACACGAGATATATTACAGTTATTGGGACAAAAAGAGCGATTCATCGCTATTTCTGGCAGGACCTGTGAGGGGAGCCTTTTTATTAAAAACGTTTTCACGTTAAAACGCACGGCAGAGTAGCAATACAATCCACCCCCGATTTTCCTATTTATTACTATTTCTTCATACTGTTCTAGATAATTGAAAAGAAAAAAGCAGAGAGAGAGAACAGAGCGGAGAACGTATCAACCACCGAAATAAAATCGGGTAAGACAATGCCAATATATACGAATATGTATATTATTTTCATAATTATGTATACCCACATCGCTCGCCCCGCGAGCCGGATGCGGCCCGCCTTTTGAGCTACGACTATAGGTAATAGCTCCATGGCCCCGTCACGGCATTTGATTTGGCCCACGGAACACATAGCAGTCGTACTGAAATTCCTAACAGATCTAGTGCACTATATATCGCTTTAACTAAATGCACTGATGCGCAAACTGGAGATGAGTACCTTTGCATCGCAAATTTACATCGGGTCGCCAATAGATGGCGACACGAGTCTTCTAAATCACGGTGGCGAATTTATCCATGATTTAGATACCGTTTCGGATATTTATTTATTATGATAGATAAGTTCACTCAAAATATGGTACTTGTTAGAACATAAAATTTAATGACTGATTAGGAATTTAGGATATCGCAATCATCTTGACTGGTGAAGAAGCGTGAAAAGCAAAGTAGTTCCTTAAAGACCTGTGTCGGTTGGTCATTTCCCTCGACCCGAGTCGATCGATCGTGACCATACTAATGAAAAAACGACCAATAGACTTAAAAATTAAAAGGCGGACATTTTACAAGTGTTTTTTTTATCATTATGTACCTAAAAACAAAAGTTTTTGAGAAGAAGGGGTTGAAAAAAGTTTTCGTCTGAAACGCTACCTTCATCCAAAAATTTAGGTAAAATCACTCTGAACCTGCAAATCTCTCTATCGCACGCACGTTGAGATTGAATACAATTTTCAAACACCCACTGCACCAAAACCTTGGCTGGACGTCATTACTTTATCACATTCTTTTTTTTAAAGTTGTAAAAAATATAAACGTAGTGATTGTATGGTTTTTTCTTTTTATCTCACTTTTTTGGCTTACAAAACTAATTATTATTTTATTCCAGACAAATTCAAGCCTTTCATTGATCTGATACTGGATTTAGCCGCCGAAACAGGCTGCTTCAGTGATGAACAAATACGGGCGGAGACGGAGACCGTTATAGCAGCCGGACATATCACAACTTCGTCAACCCTCACCTTTACTTTGGCAGTGTTGGGGTCGCATCCTGACATCCAGGAAAAAGCATATCAAGAGTAATATTTTTATAATTTAGCAACAAGATTGAGAGATGAGTTGGATTACACCTTTTAAAAAAAAAAAATGAGTTACGATACGAATCGCTCGCCTGATGGTAAGCGGAAAGCTTGCCCTTAGCAATTCAATGCCACCGAGATTTTGGAACAGCAGTTCAACACACTGCGTGGCATTGTACTGCACTCGTCACTCTAAGATATTAGATGTGAAATCTCTTTATGCTCGGTAATTCGCTGGAAACATTGTCCTTCAATCCGGAACACAGTAATGCTTGCACTACTGCTTGGCGATTGAATAACTGGCAAAGGTATGGTACTTCCCCGAGGGAGAAATCCCTCGCGACCCGCGATCACACTCTTTGTGAATCTAGAGTGAAATACGGAAATACTCCATCGTTTCTGCTATCCTGGTACCTGGTATCGAAAAATTCATTTATGCCAAAATAATCACAAACAAAAGTTTTTCATAAACACTGAACTACTGATACAAGAGGCGGCTCGTCCGGTGACCGGACGATGGCGTATCCAACCACACTACTGAGACATAAGTCTCATTAGTTCGGAACCGGTCTAATAACCGGATACTACGCGGATACTACTATTGTGTTTTGTAAGTCAGTTACTGTGCGATACAGCACAAAATTAAAGTGGACGATGGCACTGATGATAGGGAGTTGTTATTACATCTTTCTCTGTTTAACACTAAAGAAATACTGTAGATACCTGTTATACTAGACGTACCAAAAATACTTTGCCAACCAATTAATTATTAAATTTTGACTCTATTAAAAACCCTTTTAAAGAACCCCATGTATTTCCCACCTACCTATTTCAGAATACTCAATGTACTTGGAAATTCGGACAAGAGTATAGACAAGGAAGATCTTAATAAACTTGTATACATTGAAGCAATAATAAAAGAAACTCTCAGATTGTATGCTGTTGTTCCAATTATTCCGAGGTTCCTTGACAAGGACGTCGAACTGAGTGAGTTGATATGATATTTATATAATTCTAGTTGTTACCCGCGACTTCGTTCGCGTGGACATAAAAAAAGTATCTTATGTGTCTTTGTGATATACAGTAAATCCTTTTTTTTTTGTTTCGCTTTTCTTCTGCGACAAAGGTTTTGAGTGACTTTGCGGAGACTTTGTCCAGCAAAATAAACTCTTGAATTGATTCAATAGTAACTATATTTTTTTATTGATAAATATATTTATGCTTATTTACAGAAAACTACACATTAAAAGCTAATACTGAATGCTTTATAATTGTCCCTGGCGTTCATCGCCACAGCATGTGGGGTCCTGATGCAAACCAGTTCAGGCCGGAGAGATGGCTGGACAAAGAAAATCTACCAGATCCTAAATATTTTGGCGCATTTGGAAGGGGAAGGAGGTCTTGCATTGGTAATAAATTTATATTATGTACAATATTGATAATGTTTTATGTTGTGTTCTTGTATATTAATGTAGATAACTGGGATTGCTATTTTTTGAAATTTTTCAAACCTACCGTACTAATTAAGGCTACCAATTTAGAGATTTCTTTCCTTTGCGATCGTAGAATGAGGATCCACCACAGGATCCGTTTGCGATAGTTTTGCGCCATGACGTCATCGTGTTCAAAATATATCATAATGTGACGTTGCCAAATATGTTTAATGTGTTATTAGTTATTTAGGTAACTGGGATTGCTGTTTTTTTGCTTAGGTTGTTAGTTTTTAAACATAACTAAGTATAATTTAATAATTTATAACCTATGCGTCCTAGCGTCGTCGTCACACGTCAAAGGATTTTAATAGATTTATTATTTTCTAGTTTTTAGCCGCAACTTTGTCCGCGTGGACATAACTATGTCCGTCTCTATACAGTAACTCTATATCTGATATACAGTAACTCCTTATCAAATTTTATCAAGATACGTTCAGTCGTTTAGCCGTGATAACGCGACAAACATCCAGAGAGAGAGACAAAGTTACTTCCTATAGTTGGCTAGATGGCGTTGACCCATTTTTGTGCATATTTTGACGTTTTGTATGGACTGACAGTTTTTTTTTTATTTTTTTTTCTTAAGTTTTGCTTACTCACGTTGTGTATATGTGACAAGTTTTGTAATATTTTTTGTGATATTTGTTTGTAGATATTTTAGATTTAATTTATTTAAGTATTTATTTTAATTTTGTTTATAGTTTTAGTTTGTACATTTAAGTTTAGATTATAATTTATATAATAATATACTTAGTACAATAAATAAATAAGAAAATATCAAAAAAAAAACTAGTGAAGTAGAGTATTTCACAATTAAAACAAGTCTCAGTCACAGTCTAACTCTAAGTCAAGTAAAGTAAGTCACGGTTAAGTCTAAGTTACGCCCCCGTAAAGTAGTGGAGACTTTACATAAAGATTCTATGGAGTTTTGGAAACACGAAATTTCACGTTTCACGACATTATACTATTCACAAACACTCGTGCACGTTCACGAACATTTAATGAATAAAAATCCACCGTTTTTACACGTTGACACTCGAAATAACACTATTTTCGGATTTAGGATTGCTATTCAGTCCTAGTGTGGACGGGCGACGTGTTCGTGATAATTGGCGACACACAATTATTTAACAAACACGGCGAATATGCTGTACCTACGTACACGAATTGTAAATACGTCACGTCTTGTAAATAATTGTGATAATATTTCAGGTAAGTCATACGCCATGACGTCAATGAAGATTACTTTGACGCACCTCGTGAGAAAATTCCACATTCATTCGGACGTTTCTAAGATGATCTCTAAAATTCACGCTTTTTTAAAACCTCAATCAGGGTATTATATTAGTTTAACATTAAGGAACACTTGAGCAGGGCTATAAACATTGTTTGATTATTTCGCGTATTACTGAATAAGAATAGTTATAATAAAATAACAACAAATTTAAATAAAAACTTGTTAAAAAATACTTTTTAGAAAATAAATAAATAAAATAAATAAATTGTTTTATTTTAACTAAAAGTGGCTGATGATTCCAAACGACTGAACAGATTTTCTTGAATTATATCTAAAAGCTCTCTCGACTAACTCAATACTAAAAATAAAAACCTGGAACGGTTCATGCGTTGGGAGCTACGATGTCACAGACAGGTATAGAAATCAGAAAAATGTCTTAGCCATCAATCACATTGAATATTACAGGCAAGTCACTTTTACAAATTAAACTATGTTCATTTATTTTAAATATATATATATTATATTATAAATATATATATATAAACATACAAGACAGAATGCAATAATTTTAAGATTATTATAAAATAATAATTCAGCTTCTTGCCATCCGAGAGGTTAAGTGACATTTTTATAGATCTGTATTACATTGTAAAACTATGTATGCCTAGTTGCGATACATTAAGTGAATCTGAGTATACCACCACTAGAAGAGTGGGTATGAAATTAATATAATATGTGGATATATTATGATAATTAATATATAGTTCTTAAACCAGTGAGTTACACATAGTATACATTAGAAAAAGGATGGATATTATTCACAAAACCAATAGTTTTTAAATTAAATTTCAATGTCAATTTTAATTGCCATTAAAACGGATATAACTTCAGATTGAATAGTCAAGGATTTCAATATATTGGCGACACATTCTGACATAATATTCTCATTCACATTCTGTTATAATATGATGTTTATAAGAGAAAACCTGTGAAGAAAAGATGTTAATATAGCGGTTACAAGACCTGAATCGTGTGTTAAAAGTTCAATAATGAAAGAAAGGTAGGGAAGTAAATATAGGAATGAATGATTTTATAGAGCAAGGTAAGCTCAATGAATTTACGACGAACGTCACGCGGGGTTACGTGGAAATATTTTAATCGCTCATTATAAGATGAGAGTTTCCGGCCCGTGCCACACTTAATTCTTAGAATATGGTACACAGAAATGATAGGTGCTGGGTCGATTCGTATAAGTATACTGACGTAGCAAAAATAAAAGAAGCAAAATTCAAATATATCTAGTAGTTCGCTCCGAACTGAGACCTCGCGACCCCTATATCTTCACAACCCCTGAACCGATTCAGCTCATATTCGAACTTAAAATTGTATTAAAATGAACTACTTGCTTACAAAATTTCATGAAGATCGGATCAACGGTTCGCAAGTTATCGTCGGACAAATATACACGCGAACCACAGATGACGAAAATCTATTCATCTGTGACGCAAACATACAAACATACATACAAATGCTGATTTGTCCCAGTAAACTCTGAGACCTTCGCTTCGCTCGGTCAAAAATAAAACAGTATAAAATCCTTTTAAAGAGAAGGCGGCCAGTCTCAGGAAGGAGTTTGTCACATAGAAAACGTTTTTGAATGCGTTCAATTCGATCAATATGAATTTTATATTTTAGCACACTACGGACTAGAGTATAGTACAGATATAAAAAGCTTGTAGGTCGACGGAAATGTTTTGTGGACCTTGATACAAAACCAAGCAAACGTGAACTGCGCTCCACAACATAATCATAGTGATGGTGGAATGTAAGCTTTTCGTCGTATAATTAAATTAGGCAAACTAATCAATAATTAATTCAATTTTATAATATTTTTTTCTCTTTTTTATTCATTGTAAAAATTATTATTAGTATCTATACTTCTCCCCCCTGCCGTTTCTAAGCTATGCATCTCAGAATTTTTTTATCTTCCACATTGATAGGCCGTAAAAACATTATTTTAAAATTATTTTGGGCAACATCTGATAATAAATTTTTGAGATAAGCGGAAAAAACGGATAAATACTTCAAGCGTCCTACACGCCCACGGAACCCTACTAAGCATGGCCCGACATGCTCTTAGCAAGTCATTTTAAACATATACTTTTTACGATCTACAGTGTAAGACAAGCTGTTTATGGTGCCGAGTTGTAGGACCGAATTAGGGAGACAGGCCCCGCTGCAACGGGCAGTGCGCCTTCTCAAAGCTGCGCTTGACCGGTACCGGGATCTGGATTTATTCGTAAACAACGACAATGACGAGTTTCACAGAGCGGTAATGGAATTAGTCATTGCCAATCCGAAACTGGCGTACTCCTAATTAAGTGTCTTTTTATTGTGTAATCATTTAATTATAATATAGGTTAATATTAATATAGGCTTATTATGAACCTTGAATGGGTGAATTGGGAAACTGTAATGCCCATTCAAGGTTCGTATTACATAAATAAATAAATAAATTACAGCGCTAAGCGCTATTATAGGTTTGCGTATATACTCCGAGCAGTTTGCATATATAAACCGTTGAGAGTGGTCGAATCAATTACAAGTTTTGATTTGGAAGAACAACATATCATATAAATATCTGTCGAATAGGGAGGTAGGTAGTCTTTTTAAAACCAGCAAAACCGCTGGCCTTGAAGACCATCGGTTCTGCTGTTGCAATATAAATAATTTCCTCACCATTATTGAATAATAATATGCAAAGCTAACTAAAATGGTTTAGAACACCACTTTCAACTCACTTCGCTATGCTGAAACTATTTAACTATCTACCTAGCTAATAACCAACTAAAAGACTAGCATGCAGAAATGATTTAAAACACACATAGAATTTACTTGAAATAAAAAGATAAAACAGAAAAGACACTGGAGAAACAATTTAGTTTAATAAAACTTTTACTTTAACTTAACTTACAGCTCGTTCTAATCGTTCGAAGCCACCTTTTTACGCGCCAACCAAGATGGCGGTTTTGGTTTCAAAGTAGGTGACGCTTTAGGAGGCATGAAAATATTAGAACCAGCAATAACTATGCAGAAGGCTTTTAAATTTATTATAAGAATTATGAAGCTAATTTACAATCGATAAATCAGAATTAGAAAATCACATAATCACATAATTAGAAATCAAAGCAAACATATTTTAAAATGACTTTCAGATATAGTCAAACTGAGCACTGCTTAAAGTTGATTGTCAATTTAAAGATTTGGACTGGATACAACACGATCATAATTAACTTGGAAATTAACGTAAATAGTAACATCAAATAGCCAATAATTAAAATCAACCTTAAAACTAAGTTGTAATGACAATTAATTTACGGCGAAGGTACCCGAAGGCAACCCGATCCGTCCTCGCGGCAACATATTATCTATTTTATAAATTACTAGATGCGCCCTGCGGTTTCACCCGCTATTCTACAGAAACCGAATATTTTCCCGGGATAAAAAGTTCACCCAGGGTATAAACTAGCTCAATTCCAAATTTCATTCAAATTCTTTCAGCCGTTACAGAGTTGAACGGGAACAAACACACTTACATACTTACCTACTTACACACTTACACACAAACTTTTGCATTTATAATATTATAATTATACTGTTATGAACAGTGTACATTATGTAGGTAAGTGAAATAAAAGCATGTAAACAGAACATCGCGAGGCTCAGTTCGGGGCGAACTACTAGTTTATTTTCATAAATAGGTTTTTAATGTCTTGCAGTAGGTACTCTAAGTTCGGGTTTCTAATCCACACGCACGCAATCAACCTCATATTGGGACGTTCACGACGACTCTCACCAACAGAATATCCGTGAGACGTAATAACAAAAGTCTTTTTGTGCTGCCTCTAAAATAATGCTCAAGACATTTATTGATTTAAGGAGGTTTCTAACAAAAGGTGAGACATTTTGCGTACACAGTCATTGTGCAAATCATTTCTTCTAAACAGAATTTTTACGATCTACAGTCTAATGACCGACCATAGCCCGTTTGAAATGTCAACACTTGAATATTCGGCCTTGTTTGGCTGGGTTGCCGATGCATAATTATTATTTTTTCACTTCCCGACTAGGCCGACGCACTATTTTTTAATGCAATATAGCTTGTGCCCGCGGCTTCGCTGGCGTGAACGTTAATTTACAAATAACCTAACAATTACCTCTATATCTGTTTTGAACTAAGATTTTTATACGGTATGGTCAAAATGAACTGCCGGTAACTTGTAATAAATCAAAAACTCTACAAAACTCATAATATACATTTATTTTTTCTGTAGAGCCTCACATTTTCAACTAAAAATATTTAACGTGACAAGCACAGGACACTAAATAGATGGAAATGCTTAAAACAAAATTGAATGCAAATAGCGCGAAAAATTAACCTACAAACTTTGGGGATCCGATTCTCTTCTTTAGAATCGCGCAAAATCTGTTTTTATTGTTCACCAAGACCATTTGAAGAATATTGGGTCGAAAATTCACGTTCATATTATACTAGCTGCGCCCCGCGTTTCACGCGCTATTCTACAAAAACCAAACATTTTCCGGGATAAAAAATAGCCTAAGTAGTCCAGGGTGTAGGCTACCCTGATACCAAATTTCATTCAAATCCGTTCAGCCGTTACAGAGTTGATCGGGAACAAACACACTTACATACTTACCTACTTACATACTTTATAATACTACGCAATTATAATATTAGTGTAAAGCAATTTTGTTATTTCAGTTGTATGTATATTTGTGTGTTTGCGACGATAAATTGAGAACCGTTAATCATTTCTATAAATCGTGTTCGAATATGAGCTGAATCGGTCAAGGGATTGTGAAGTACAGTGGAATCCGTTTATAATGACATCGAAGGGAAATGACAAACACGTCATACTAAGCGGACGTCATACAAAGCATGTTGTATAAAATAAACAACCTTTTGTTTTATTAGGTATATGTATGTATTTATTTTAGTAGAGTTATATTTTTTTTTTTAATACACAAATTAAAATATGTAAAAATTTCTCCTCAATCTAAAACGTTCTACGACGACGTTAAGATGTATTTTTTTTCACAAATCACTAAAAAAATGCGTGACCTTCGAATATCAATTACTCACTGACACTCAAAATAAAACAAGCCTCGCGCCGAACGTCGTCGGCCGTCACGTGACCCTACCGAACACTGCCGAAGGTGTTAGGAATCAAGTCGGTCACTATAGCCGGACGTAATTTATTAAAAATGGGTCATAATAAGCGACGTCAATATAAGCGAAGTCATTATATCCGACCTTGAGACCTTCCTTTAAGAGTTTCATATGAAAACCAAACTTCGCTGTGTAATTACTTCATATTTAGCGGTCGAATCTGTTTATTATGACTCCGCCTACTGTACACTACACTGTTCTACTGTATAGAGGAGCGAGGTCTTAGTTCGGCGCAAACTACTACTATTGTAACGCGGGGTTTTGCTGTATCTGCCCGCAGCCCCATTTTATTATGGATCCAGATGCGCAGGCGACGCTGAAAGGACGAAAGGACTCTAGTCCCCGCGCCTGCGCCCTCCGGCAGTCGTGCTCCAGTCCGGACTAAGGACAATCCACACTCTCGCGAAGCTCTCTCTATTTTATAACAATTTTGTTCTCACGGTGCACGATAATTCAAGAAAGTTAACATTTAAACTTTCTTGAATTATCGTGTACCGAACCTACTTTAATTTTAGCCTGAGAATTGTCCCCGTAGTGAAGTGTGAAGCAACGCATACTTCCTGTCTGCACATCATCGTCTTCGATATATGTTCCCGACAATATTTAAAAAAAAAAAAAAGCCAAGTGCGTGTCTGGATCACGCACGGAACATAAGTTAAAAAGAAGAAATGTGTTTGTTATTAAAATCGGAATTTTGAGCGCAAGTCCGACTTACACTTGACCGATTTTTTATATTTGCTGTCATACTATAGAGTTGGCACTATACCACACCAAGTTTGACGCTTGTAGATATGTATTAAGTATTAATTAATATTCAATATATTCAAATTATGAATGAGATCGAAAAACAAAACTCGCTCTAGATCTCTTGTGTCACATAAATAAATAGCAAAGCTAGAATTTATTAATTAACTAGCTGTACCCTCAACTTCGTTTGCGTGAATTTTAAAATAAGACACTTCTGCCTCTGCAGACGGAGTCGCTGGATATTGCATTAAAATTCAACTAGAACAATATTGTTTACAGAGCTTCTATGTAAGCAATGTTGTTAGTTACATTTTCTGGAGCGTGCCCAAATAAATTTGCCGCATCGCTGACTCCAGACAGGGCCACGTACAGCAGGCCGTGAGTGAAGCAGCAGGTGGACAGGTCCACGCCCGCGGTGTGCAGCGTCTGTCCTTGTGCCTTGTTGATTATCATGCCAAAACTGAGGCTCACTGGGAACTGCACACGCTTATAAATACGCGTTCTATGGCATCACTCTGACATCATGACCTCTGCTTCAATCACGTTTCGCTGTAAAGCCGTAACCTTAAGTCGGGTACCAATGCACAACAGTATGATGGGAACACCGATTTTTAATTTGATGTTGTGCGCAGGAAGCCCTGGACCGGACGGTCTCACCCAAGACATGCCTTAACAAAGCGCTGTTAATGGCAACTGCCTGGTCGTTCCGTAGGGTCAGTGTGGCTCTTTCACAGAACCAAGGGTTCTCTTTATTTGGTACTCTTTCTTTCTCATTCTTATTCCTTGGGGAATGTGTCATCGCTGATTTTAAGTAACAAATCAGAGAATTCTTGCGAGTTTGGATTTCCACCTCTCTGTGCACGTATGTTGGTGGTTAAATACAGCTGCGTTATGATAGGCCAGAGGCTGGAACTTTTGAGCACGACATTAACTTCATCGGATCCCATACAATTAGATAACAATCACGTAACACTTGCGCTTTGTCACTGTTTCGCGAAATGTCGCAAACTGGGGTTTCAGATGTATCCGATTGTATGGGTATTTTAAACTTAGCGTGTGCAGTTTTTCCACCAGGCGATAGAGTAGCCACTATTCCGGATGATGCTACTGCTAAAACAATCCGGTAATAAAGTAAAATCACTGTTTTAGACTTTCGCGGTGGCTTACTACATTACTATTAGTACTCAAGGGGTATTTGTTGAGTTCCCGATGTTTCTGCACAGTTGCATGCGCCGTGCGAAATATCGGAAACTAAACAAAAATAAAAATCGTGGTAAATATCCCGTGAGTACTAATAGTAATGAAACTTTGGTAAGAAAGTTTTTCCCGGGTGTATCTACGAAAAACAGCTTTCCCATGTTGATAATTGCACTTTCGCAAACCCGATAGAATACGCTCTGATGCTCTTGTGTTAAGCTTGGCAGACTATCTCGCAACGTTTCCATCATTTCGTTCATGTCATGAGTTGTCTCAGCTGTATACTCCATGTTGCAACGCTGGTTATCATGTGGATGATGCGAGGATTCAGGCAAAACTACATCTTGAATGGCTCTTGTAGTGGTCTTAGTGGTTGATAGATGCATCAAGAGTAAGTAAACTATCTATTCATTTGCCTTGCAACGAACTTGCTATCTTGCCTGGTCAAGCTCACTCTATGGCCCGCAGGCCACAAATTACTGATAGAGTCAAACAGATCTCTAGCTCGCTTCCATAGTCCTACAAACACACGGTAATACAGTGACCAGTTTAAGCTGAGCCATGAGCACTAAATGTCCTTTATGCTCCGGAGTTCAATTTATAGTTGAATCTTATTACGAGGATTCAGGCAAACCATAGCTCGATAGAGAATTTCCACCCATAGATAAAACTATAACGTTAAAACTAAACGTAAAAAAGTTTCATTAAAATCCGTCCGGTAGTTTTAGCGTGATGTGGTAAAAAAAAGGGACAGACAGACAGACCGACAAAAATAAAAATAAATACTGTTTTGGCATCTATATCCCAAATGTAATTCCCCACAGGCAAAATTTTCAAAGAATATTTAATGTATAGATTTAGCTCGGCTACAGTTTTATTATATGTATAGATTATACATTTTTTAAGTTTGGTTTTATGATAGAGAAATACTTACAGCATACAGTTCTTGGAACTAAACAAAACCTTGATAATGTGCGTGTGAAACATCTGTTTCATATTGATTAAATATAATATATATTAATTTATACTGATTAATTCATGTTTGATATATGTATATATATACTGTGATGACCTTTTTTTCTTAACCAGTAAGCCCAAGAGGTCCGCGTCAGGTGAAAGCTTTATTAGAGATGCTGTATCTATTACTAATAGTTCTGTGCTGCTTATATTTGGTTTGGATGTTTGGGACCAAGAAGTCGAAGACACATTTAGAGCCCCCAGAACTTTCCGGATGGTTCCCAATAGTAGGTCATGGGTACAAAATAATGGGGAATGATGAACGTAAGTTTTTTTTAAAGGTTTATTCCAAGGTTTATCTAAGCCAGCATTTTGGTCACACGAAGTGCTTCTTCCACGTTGTTTTTTTTTTCAACTCACAAGTCCGCGCATCGCTGACCGAGTTGAAAACACGTTTAAGTACTCACAATTTTGAACAACTTTTACTACACATTACTTTATATCAACCAAGATAATGCGAAAAAAAACGGCAGTTCCTTAAATATTACTATAGTGTGAATGATATTTTTTTATGAAACAGCAATTATTTTTCCCTAAATAATTCAGAAAGATGAGACGGCTCTTACGTCAACTGAGACACTGATTTTCTTGCACTTGTTCTCAACGTCCTAATGTTTCGCTCTCAAAAGGATAAAATTGTTGAAAATGTTATAGCAGCAGTATAGAAAACAACAATATAACCGATTTTCAAGTGATTTTCGAGAGATTTAGCCAGCCAGATATTTTTTACAAGCTTTTATTTAACTTGCAATGTTTGTATGTATGTATGTTCGGGTCGAATCTTGCAACTGAATTTTATTTTTATTTTTAACTAAAAGTTGGCTAGTATCTAACGTATTTTATGACATAAATGAGTATTTCGACAACACAAGCCCATTTAAACATTTATTTTATTAGTAGTATTCAAGCACATAGCGTATCATGTTTAAAAAAATAAGTAAAAAGTTTTTATGTGCGCCTAACTACCTGGTGCCATCACTAATCTCAATGTTTAACCTTAGTTCCTAGCTAGTTAAGCAGGTACATTTTTTAAATTTTATTGTACGTCCGAGAGGATAATTACTGTTGATACTTATTTTGTTACTTTAAGACCCTTGTTACAATTAACAGTTACACAGTTATTTACAATAAAAGTTTATCTTATCTTATCTTAGACCAGTTTCCCTTGTTCAATTGAGTTGAAGTTTTGCATGCCTGTCAAGTTCCGATGATGATGGATATGGAAGGTGGAAAACAGAACTACACAGGAACTAGCAGTACATTGATGGATGTTTAGACTCATTTTGATCAGCTTATAGTACCAGTAATGGTTTTTATAAAAGTTCGTCTGGAAAAATATATATTTTTTTCCACAAAAACATATTTGTGTTTTGAAAAGATGTGTCGGCGCAAGGGTGTCAACGCAAGTGGCAGCTCATACTAAGGGTTGTCTTATTTTGATTAATTTTGATTGATTTGTTGATTTTGATTTGTTTGTTACAAGCTACTAACCGACCGCCAAAAAGGGAGTAGGTTATCAAGTCACATTTAAAAAAAAAAACTACCCAGAACTCTGAAATGTTTTTCGATTCGGATATTTTTTTTTAATTTGAATTGATATACTTTCAGATTAATTTCATTTTTATCAAAATCCAGTTCTGATAATGGGATCGATGAGGAATTGAGGGAACTCCTCAAATATTATATATATATATATATCCTTACCCTTGTTCATTTCATCATCATATATATATATATATATAAGCAAGGATACGTAAACTGCTGTACCTATTCTTGTAATAATGGATATAATTTAATCTGAGGATATAATTTGCTACATGCTTTACATAGATATGTCGTCAAATACTCTTCCATAAAGTAAATTACTTACTTAATGGACAGACCATAAGAATTTGTTTTCATTATAAGCGCATTGTGAAAGTCGCGGGCAAACGGTGGATGCAAATGGCAAATTGTCGTTCAAACTTTGACACTCGCTATCTCTTTCGTATTTTTTTAACATAAAATTTACAGAGAAAAAAAAATTAAAATATGGATTAGTCTTTAGAATACCATTGCCAATATCACAAAATTCTCCTTATTAAATAAATATTTTTCAAGATGTTTTTCATTCTCCTTCGCCAACGAAAGTTGCTATAAAGCATTGGCAAACGTATTCTAAATATATGACTAATTTTTTTTTTTAATTTCTTGTTGGTAATTTGTACATAACAAAAAAAAAATGATAAAGTGCGAACGAGATAGCGATAATCAGGGAAACCCGCCCGGCACACTGCCGTATACTAATTTATGCAGTCGAGTCTTTTTTTTTAACAGAAATGCTCAAAGGTATTATGAAGATGAGCGAAGAAGGCAAAGAAAAAGGTGGTTCATTCACACTCTACTTGGGATTACGCAAAGTGTATGGTATTGTAGACCCCGAAGATGCTTTGACTGTAATGAACACTTGTCTACAAAAGAATTTCTTTTTAGATTTTTTTAAACCATTTTTAGGAGACGGACTGGTTACTGCAGACGGTAAGATATTGATTACGTAATATGAATATTGTGTTGTAACCAACTGTCTTACAGAGGCAGAAGTTTTTGTAGACAAAGTGCGAATTTTCAAAAACTGGTTTGTCGTACTTTCAAAGTGTCAATGCGCGAGAAAGACAACAGCTGTGAACGTGAACCAGGTGAATGGTTGTGGTTGTGGTGTGATTCATTGGATGTAGGGACTACATTTTGGAGATTTTTTCTCGATTTTTAGCCGACTACCCAAGACAGAGTGGGATGTATATAATACAGGCCTCCGGCCAACTCTCGGACAGGTACCGAGTTGCTCAATATGTAGCCTAAACGACTTTACCGATTTTGACAAGTGAGGTATCGTTGGGTTCGTCGTTATGTCAGTAGTATCATATGTTTTGCAGTCACACATTTTGCAGTCCGGATTTTTGTTGTCTTGTTCATTAAGTTGTTACCACAGAAGAGATAATTATCTTGTTCTTTTCTGTGGTTGTTACCAATAATTGTGAATACCATTACTTCTATTATTCTAGAATAAATGCCTTTATTCTGAACGAAATTTGTGAAGATACGTTGTCACGGAAGCTCCAATGAAGGCAACGAACTTGACTTAAAAAAATACATTGCGTTCCATTTTAAATTTAGTTTTTCACAAAACTGAGTTTACCTATTTATTTTGTTACCATATTTTAGTACCAACATGGAAGAAAAATCGCAAGTTGCTCAACCCAGCGTTCAACCAACAAGTGTTAGACGGATTCATTGGAGTTTTCAACGCTCAAGCTGAAAAGTTGGTGGATACATTTACTCAAGAAGTAGGCAAGCCGTTTGACCAAGAAAAACTGTTGAGAGTTAACAATTTGGAAACAATATGCTGTGAGTATATTAACGCAATCTTTTTTTTGCGCCCTAGTGACAAGTTGAGCAAGTCGCTTGCTTGATAGAAGCGTCACGATTTCCCGTAGAGTTCAGTACCAGAAAATTTAAATTCAATAATTCAAGACCCTGCGCTGCATAATGCTCTGTGCTCGTCACCCTGAAATAATTATATGTTAAATGGCTCCCGACACACAGTCTATGACTAGTTTGGGAGACTGGGATCAACAAATTAGTTGTAATTTTTGTAATACCTAAATACATTTGATTTGATTTGAATATGCCCTCGTAAAAGAAATGGAATGAACTGAGGACCCATTGCAAGTTTTATAATTTCGTTAGATACGTTACCCAGTCCAGGGCTTTGTGAGTCTCTTTCTGTTGCTTGAATACTGGTTTTGCTTGTCTTTTGGCCAGTTTTTGATAAAAGTCTGTTGCTGCACTTTCTAATTCGGTTGTAGTCTGTGTTTGTGATGAGGTTTACTAGTATTTAGATATTGTGATATCCAGTTTTAATTTTTGTTTAGTTATTTATATGCTCGCTTTGCACTGCCTGATGTAGCCAAGTGTTTCCTTATAATTTGTAGCCTATTGATTTGATTTGTTTTTCTTTGTAAAGTGATTTCTCGTTGGTCACCAGGATAAAGTTGATTTTATTTATTTTCTGGTTCAACCATCGGGGCTTATCCATATCCACTTCCTGATTGCCGCTTCTGAAATAAGGCGTTCAGAAAATAGAGTCCCACCTTTTCCATGAAGTCAACAAGCCGCTGAGTTTTCTGATGCCGCTGCCCATATCCATAATATCCCACTCTCAGCGTATCGACATTCCGTGTAGTAGCATTAAAATCCCCCATAAGTACAGTAAAGTGAGTTTCGGAGGTATGTATGGCCTTGGATATCTCGTCAAACATAGCTTCTACTTCATCGTCGGCGAGAGTCGTGGTCGGCGCATATGACGTACGACCTTCAGTGAATACCGATTGGTATTCACTGAATAGTATTTGAGTATAACTCAAAATCACCAATCTACCTTATAGGTACGCTACTTTGCACGACTGCCGATTTATCCACGGATACTTGTTTATTATATACATATATACTACTTGCAACTACTTACTACTACTGACTACATAAATGCTTGCGTTGTGGTTGTTAATAGTTGTTTGTTATATAAATGCGGCAACGTACAATCATCCGTAATGATCTTTTTTATTATTTCAGCTACTTCATTAGGAATCTATGAGAATGATTCAGATTTCAACAAATTATTTGCTGTGTATTTACCTGCCCTAACATATATATTAAAGGCTATAAATGAAAGGTTACAGAAATTCTGGCTCCACTCTGACTTTATTTATAACTTGACACCAGGCAAGAGACAAACATATAAAAACATAAAGAACATGACAGCACTATCAAAAGTGGTAAAGTATTTTCTAATAATTTCTTACCAATGTATTTTAATCATCAAAGTCATAATCATCGTCCATAGCCTGCCTTTTCCCATTGCTGGGCTTAGGCCTCTCTCTTAATAAGCCATCTGCCTCGGTCCTGTGCTAATCTAGTCCAGGTTCGACCTGCAGTGGTGAGGATATCGTCGACCCATCTTGCGGCCGGATGACAAACTCTCCGCTCCTTCTAGTGTAAAGGTCGCAGTCCACTTATCGATGATAATGGATAGGCCAGATAAGTTAATGTTACATGCCTTCAGTTCATGAGGATCGATATATTTATAGTTCTTCAAAAGGCCTTGAACCGTAAACACTTTTTACAATTAATATCTTCTTTTTATCATTATTCTATCTTTTTTAATCGCTATATTACATCAGTGTCGTATTATTAGCTATGTCTTTTGGTTTTATTACTATTTCAAATACAAATATTTGATGTAATGTAGTTTTAAAATATTATTTTATTATTACTTATAAATATTGAATTAAGTTTTTGTCTTACCCTCTATTTTTTACGGCATCTCATTACGATTTCGATGTTCTTGGCTTTAAACCCAACTGCTCTGTAATGAGGCTAATATTTTTTGGGTGTATGTGAGTATGTATCTAGTGTGTTCCATTATTAGTCGTTTGTGTCTGAAAATAAATAAATTTTGATTTTGATTATTATCTCATGTAGCTTAAACGGCTTGACCGATTTTGACCAATGAGGTTCCGCTGGATTCTTCTTTATATTCATGGAGTGACATAGCACAGAATACATTTCGCAGGCGGGTTTTTCGTGTTTCTTTTAATAATATGTTTCGATTGTTTATTCTACAACATTAAACGCTAAGGCAGCCTGTCCACAAGCGATGTGCCAGGTAGCTCAGCGGTAAGCGAATATGTAAAATGTTTGTAAAATACATATATTCGTTGAATATTTTCCTACAGAGCTAAGCTATGACATCAAGCGATCCTTTTGATGGGCGACGCTCACGAAGGCGGCTCACTCATTGTGTGGATACATTTTGGCGCTCGTTTGATTTGGTACAAGCCGGGCTAAGTATACGCTAGAGTCTTTTGCCTCTGCCTGTGGCGCTGAACATTCCTGTAATTGCTGCGCATTACCTGAAACTAGCAGTTTTATAACTTTGTACCCAGTCACCCGGCACGACTTTTTACTTGGAAATTTAGTTATTTTTCTGCTTAACGCACTTATTAGATCATCTTAATACCACCAAATAAGAACAAATGAAACGTACAAATGACTCATTAAACTCTTTATGTTGCGTAGTTATGAGTATTTCTCTGGTCAGTGACACACGTTGACGTAAGTGTAGTAACAGTCATAGTTTAGTGATCTATTTTATTTTTGGGACAACAAAAGCGATTCATCGCTAACTCTGGCAGGACCTGTGACGGGAGCTTTTTATTAAAAACGTTTACACGTGAAACGAACGGTAGTGTAGCGATACCCACACTGTTTTTATATTTCTTCAAATTGTTATAGATAATTCAAAAGAAAAAAGCAGAGAAGGGGAACAGAGCGGAGAACGTATCAACCACCGAAATAAAATCGGGTAAGACAATGCCACTATATACAAATGTTTCAGTATATTATGATGAAACATAATCATAATTATAGTTACCATTTTACCATTTTCATAATTATGTATACCCACATCGCTCGCCCCGCGAGCCGGATGCGGCCCGCCTTTTGAGCTACGAGCTCAATGGTACACTGCCGTTCCATACATTTTGTTGAGTGTCACTGACATTTTTCTATGGAACGGCAGATTTTTTTTCTCGATTTCAGGGTTTGTCCCATAGTAAAAGTTGTTCATGAAGATGAGTACTATAACCTCTTTTCAGCTTAGCATACCCTTGGCCATTGAGCTCGTAGCTCAATAGGCGGGCCGCATCCGGCTCGCGGGGCGAGCGATGTGAGTACTTTAAGCCCCTTTCGGGCGATCACTTGCTGATGGGCGACATTGTATAATTAATAGAATTACCAACGTTATGCTGCCTTTGGAGGACTATGCGTGTAGTGCGATACGTTCTTGGTCGATTTCTAATAACATTTTCGTTCATTAGGTCGTGAGTTCTCATTTCGATGTTATCTTGACAGTGGACAGCCCCTTCACCGATTTTTTTCATATTCGAAATTAATGTTTAGGATCGAGTACTAAAGAGAATGTTTTTGCTAAATATTATCAAAATCATGCGGTACGCAAACGAAGTTGCGGGTACAGCTAGTCATGAATAAATTCGTCACCGCAATTCAGAATCTCGTGTCGCCATCTATTGGCGAGTAGAGACTCCCATCTCATTCTATCCGGAATGTTCCATGGTTCAACTTGTAGTAGACATATTCATATTTTCCTAAATTGCGTCATAACTTCAATATTACTGCACCTATTTTGATGACACAAAGCCTATATGTTATGCTCCGGAATTCACAGAACACATTTAAAAAAATTAAATCCGTGCCTTAGTTTCTGAGTTTATCCCGGACAGACAGACAGACAGACAATAATTTTGAAAACTATATTTTTGCTTTCTGTTGCTCCCAAATACTCTTAAAAAATATATTTTCAAAAATATCTTCAACGTACAGTAATCCCCTCGTTACAGTTTTATTAAAAGTATAGGTTTTTGAAAGGTACCTAGTAAAAAATATAAATGTAGTAGTAGGTTTTTCCATTTTAACTCCCTGTTTTCGTTTACGAAACCAATTGTTATTTTATTCCAGACAAATTCAAGCCTTTCATTAATCTCTTACTGGATTTAGCCGACGAAACAGGCTGCTTCAGTGATGAACAAATACTGGCGGAGACGGAGACCTTAATAGCAGCCGGCCATGACACAACTTCGTCAGGCCTCACCTTTACTTTGGCAGTGTTGGGATCGCATCCTGACATCCAGGAAAAAGCATATCAAGAGTAATTTTTTGTATAATTTAGCAACAACATGGAGAGATGAGTTGAACTACACTATTTTTAAATGAACATGAGTTACGATATATGCTTATGTTATGTTATGCCCAGTAATTAATTACGCTGGAAACATTGCTCTTCAATCCGGAACACAGTAATGTTTGCACACAATTGCTTGGCGATTGAATAACTGCCAAAGAGGTATTTCGACCCAGGTGGACTCTGCAGAAGAGCCATATTACTACAACTCCGTACTACAACTTGAAGGACTGCATCAAATTGTACAAAACAGAGAGGAATAGAAGGAGGGAAGGGAGGCCTTTGCCCTACAGTGGGACGGTGTAAGCTAATATAATAGTAGTAACGAATCGAGCATATCGCTCGCCTGATGCTAAGCATCACGCTTGCCCATAACACTTTAGTGCCACCCAGAAATGTGAATTGCAACAGTTTAACTATGCTCACCTGTTCTTAATTGTCACTCTGAGATAATGATAAACTGTTAAATTAAAATTGTTGTTGTTAAATTGTATTGTTGAATTTTGAACTATGGCAGTTCAAAATACTGCATAACATTGACCTGCACTCGTCACTCTGAGATATTAGATGTTAAATCTCTTTATGCTCAGTCATTATAATATATACCCTGCAATAATTATGTTTTAATCCGGAACACGGTAATGTTTGCGCAGTACTGCTTGGCAGTTGAATAAATGGTGTGGGACGTCCACAGGTGGTCCTTGCAAAAGTGTCCAACTACTATTTATATCACCTTATGTATGTTTAATGCCCCTATATCAGTAGTTCGGTTGACCGAACTAATGAGACTTTGTCTGAGTAGTACGGTTGAACTTTTATCAGTAGTCTAGAGTGATTTATGACAGCACAAAATTAAAGTGGATGATGGCATGATGGTGGGTAGTTGTTTTACATCTTTCTCTGTTTTACACTAAAGATATACTGTAGATACCTGTTACACCAGATGTACCACAAATACGTTACAAACTATTAACTTTTGACTCTATTAAAAGCCCGTTTGAAGAGCCCCGTGTGTTAGAATTTTCCCACCTACTTATTTCAGAATACTGAATGTACTTGGAGATTCAGACAAGCTTATAGACAAGGAAGATCTAAATAAACTTGTATACGTTGAAGCAATAATAAAAGAAAGTCTCAGATTGTATCCTGTCGTTCCAATTACACCGAGGGTCATTGACAAGGACGTCAAACTGAGTGAGTTAATATGGCATTTATATATATTATTAACTCTTCCTCGATTTGTTAAAACTAACCTTAAACAGGTTCAAATTTAATTCATTCTTTAATTGTGTTTAACTATAGTTTCTTCGTTGCACTGTTTTTATGCCATTCGTGACTTTACTGAACGGTTTCAACGGAACATAAGCGCTGTTGGCTAGACAGTATTATCCTGATTCGAGTCCATTTCTGTGACTTGACCGTGACTTGCTTTGCTCGCCTTTGACCGTGACTATGACTTGTTTGATAATATCTAACAAAACTTGAGAATATATATGTATACTTGACACTGGCAAATGCATAAGACGTACGACGCCAAAATCCTCCTAAGAGGAAAGAAAAGGACATAAAAAAGGAATCCAACGACACTCCACTCGTCCAAATCGGGTACACCGAAATAGAGGGTTAGAAGGAAAGGTAATTCTAAGGCGAAAGGGGCTTATAGTACTCATGTTTGTGAACAGTTACTTTTAGCATGGGAACAAATCTTGAAAAGCGGAAAAAATATGAATTGTTCCGTACATTTTGTCATTGTCGTTGACATTTTTCTAAGACTCAGACCCCACCTAAAATGTCGAACAGGCAAAAAAGAAGATCGTCATTTTTCTATGGTTTGTATAGGAACAAACAAACATAACAACATACATACTTTCATAAAATCCAAAAATATTACCTTCTTTTTGGCTAGTCCAGTTAATTTTATTTTTTATGTTTGGCTTTTCTGCGACAAAAGTCAGATGGCAAATAAACCCTTGAATTGACTTATTAGTACCTTCTATTATTATTATATAAATATATTATTGTTATTTACAGAAAACTACACATTAAAAGCCAATAATGATTGCTTTATAATTCTCCATGGCGTTAATCGTCACAGCATGTGGGGTCCTGACGCGGACCAGTTCAGGCCGGACAGATGGCTAGACAAGGAAACTCTACCAGATCCTAAATATATTGGCTCATTTGGAATGGGAAGAAGGGCTTGCATTGGTAACTATATTCTGTTCAATATTGTTAATGTTATAATTAAGTACTTGTGAAATTACAGTTATTTAGGGTAATGGGACTACTATTATTTTTTTAACATTAATATTATTACATTATTATTGTTCCTTATTTCTATGGTACAGGACGCGACCTCGCAGCGGAAAGAAACTACAGATTGGTTATTTAAGACACAGTTTGAAAATAAATTTCCTCAAAGTTACGCCTGAATCAATCAATTACTTTTTAAACATAGCAAAACTATTTAAAACTATTTATCATTTGGAGTTTTCTTTCCTTTGCGATCGTAGAATGAGCACCCACCACAGGTAAAATCTGTGGGATCCACCATTCTACGTTTGCGATAGTTTTGCGCCGTGACGTCATTTTTTGCAAAAAATATCACATTGTGGCGTTGCCAAACATGTTTAAAAAAGGGTTTATATTCGCTTCAATTTTGGTTCCGCACATTTTCTGAGTCCTGAAAAGAGTATTTAGCCAGTCTCTTCATCTATAACTAGCATTGACATCTATTTTACTGTGATTTTACTTTTAGTTCGTTGGATTAGTTATTGACAGGTGACGACACTATTTGGTTTTGGACATTATTTGTAGCCTCTGATGGCATTAGTGAGTGTATGTTGTGACTTGACTGTGACTTACTTAGTTTGACTAAGACTATTGTATTGTATATTACGAAATTGGCAGTGGCTAAACACACATCGTGTGAAGCCAATATTTAAGAGGAAACAGTACAGTAGCAGCATAGATAAAATACAGGAGTAAATAAAAGTAAAAAGTTTATTTGGTAGTAGTATTTAGTTTAGTCACAGACGTATAATTTATGTGAGTTTAGTATAACTTCAGATACAAAGATGACTTTAATAAGATTTCAACGTTAAAAACAACACAATGGCCATTTGACAATATTTTGTATTAATTTGATTTCCAGCTACATACACTTTGTAAAAAATTATAAAAAAAAATATTTTTTTTATTTTTTTATTTATTTTGTTATTATGCTAAGGTGTACAAACGGTGTATTTAGTCAGTTTTTTTAAATATTTCAAGTGAAATATAGTCTCAGTCAAGCAAACCAAGTCATGATCAAGTCCAAGTTATGCTCCAGTAAAGTGGTGGAGACTTTACTAAATGATTCTATGGAGTTTTGAAAACAACACGAAATTTCATGTTTCACGACATAATACTATTCACCAACACTCGTGGAGGTTCACGAACACTTCAGAACGCGCTCTCCGGATTTTCTAGAGATTCTAAGGAACCTAAATATCACATAAATGCAATGACTGAAATGTGTGAATTTTGGAATCTTTTGAATTTTTCTTATCAAGATAGAAACACAATTGAAAGTTATTTCCTCGATATTTTTTTTTTTTTTAAATTACTCGTTTTTACTAAATTTCTACCTTTTTCTTGGAAATACGTTCACATATGCAAAATATAATAGAATAGACTTGCTAAAACTAGAATGTATTGGCGTCGAAGAAACTGCACTAAAAATGTTTAAATCCTACCTTTCAAACAGGTCCACATATAGTCAAAATTAATAATTTTCAAAGTGAATTGGCGCCAGTATCCTGCGGGGTCCCACAAGGATCAATTCTGGGGCCTTTATTATTTTTAGTCTACATTAATAATATGCATCAGTTAGGTCTACATGGACAAATCACGTTGTACGCGGACGATACATGTCTCTTTTACTTTGGAGCTTCCATCAACGACATAATACCACGTGCTCAAGACGACTTGAATGCACTTTTTGCTTGGTTCCAACCTAATCTTTTAACCATTAACGTCTCAAAAACATGTTTCACCATTTTCAAAGCCTAGAACAAGCACGTTCCGCTCTATGACCCACTTAAAATAAATAATGTAGCTCTACAAGAGAAAAACAGTGAAAAATAACTAGCTACCACTTTTTTTTTCATTATAACGCAGTGCGTCCTCATATGTCTATAAAATCACTTGATTGCTGTAAAAAAAAAAGCAGCGAAGCGAGCGCGTATTTTTTTGCTGTTTTTGTGGGGTATAATTGAGATTATCTATGATTACTGACATGATGTTTTAAGTGTTTTTTTTTTTATTGCTCGTGGGTGCTATTTGCCTGAATAAATAAATAAATTATATTATTACATAACGAACTATAAACATAAACTCAATCAAAATTGCGCGAGTGAACTGAGCGCGACACTTTCCAGCTATTTTTGTGCATTGTGGATCAGAATATTACGTGATCATCATCATCATCATCACCAGCCAGAAGACGTCCACTGTAGGTCTGTCACTTAGAGCGCCACACCGACCGACAACGTGCCACTTGCATCTACCAGTTGCCCGCGACCTTCATTCAATTATTTCAATTATTTTTCGCATAGTTTACAGTAAGCTACTTCAGGATTATTTTAGACACCATTTAGCGTGATTTCGAAAAATAAAGTTAACTTTTTCGTAGAATACTTTTCCTTGAAACTTGCCTTCTTGGGTCAAACAAACCACGAAATCTCGAAAAAATAACGTCAAAATTTTCATTGTAATAGTTCCCATTAAAACTCGTACAGAAAACAGCGTGATTCAGAAAACAAAGGCAGCTTTTTATGTAATCACAGTATCCCTTGCTAGTGTCTTTCGTGGCCAACCGCGCTATCTCGGAAATGAAAACGCCATGTTTTCCCGGCTAATAATTGATTTTTAAACTTGCTACCAGATACAAAAAAGTGCGCGATCTTCAAAAAAAGTAATACTTTTCCGTATAATACTTTCCCATAAAATTTGATCACAAGCCGTGTGACCTCGGGAAAAAACTACTTTCGTATGATACTTTTGCTCGTTGGATTTAAAGTAGCCATTGTATTAATCCAGTTACCTAATAACCTATGCACGTGTAGTATGTTCAGCCTTTACGATTACATTTTATTTTAACTGTAGAAAGTTTCGTATCACTCAAACATACCTAAAAATAAGCCTTCGGGTACTGTAACTTTTTTTTGAATATAAATTTAGTTTGTGTTAATCTGTGGTACAGTCTTGCTCATTACCAAAACTTCATTAACTCCCTCCACTGCCACCTTTACGTCTTGTAAATAATTGTGATAATATTTCAGGTAAGTCATACGCCATGATGTCAATAAAGATTACTTTGACGCACCTCGTGAGAAAATTCCACATTCATTCGGACGTTTCTAAGATGATCTCTAAAATTCACGCGTTTTTAAAGCCTCATTCAGGGCATTATATTAATTTAACATTAAGAAACACTTGAGCAGGACTATAAACAACATTGTTTGAATATTTCGAGCATTACTGTATAAGAATAGTTATAATACAACTTCATCAAATTTCAATAAAACCATTTTAAAAATACTTTACTGTTTGTTTTATTTTAACTCATAGAAAGTAAACAAGTATAAATCAAAATAAACAAAAAACGACGCAGATAAAAAGTGCCCGATGCTCTCCAAACGGCTCAGCAGGTTTTTTTGAATTATAGCCTAAGAATTCTCTCGACTAAATCAAACTTTAAAAATAAAAACTTTTCAGCGGTTGGGAGCTACGATGTCACAGATAGGTACAGAAATCAAAAAAAATTATTAATAATCACAAATAAAATTGAATATTACAGGCAAGTCACTTTTACAACTGAAAATTAGGCAAATAAATCAATAATATAAACAATTTTATAATATTATGACAGATAGGTATTTATAATGCTTACTCCATTTATTAATTAGACAAAAATGAGGATTCCGAGAATTTCATTGAAATTATTCACTTAACTAGTAGAACGGATTATTTTTAAAGAAATGCTGAATCTGTTTATATTTGCTGTTATTTAGTTCGGTTATAGAATTACGTAATTCATTGTGAATTAATATTTTGCCTTGACGGCCCTTATTCTCAACTTTAACTAACCTAGCCCATGGAATAAACAGCTTTTCCTTGTTTCGTAGATTGCATTGATGTTTAAGTATTCTTATGTTTTGGTAAATTAGCCTCATGTATTTCTAGCAAACTATTATATATTACGAAAGCATAATTCTATTCGCTCTCTTTTGACATCTTAATACTTTTGTAATATTTACAGCATTACCCCAGATTGTGACTGCATATCTTATAATATAATGTATGTATCTAAGCATAATATACTGATATATGAGTATGTTTATCTAGTAAAGGCTTAAGTTTTAGTAAAGCATAATTTCCGCTGGCCATTTTCTTAGATATTTCATCGATGTTAGCAGTGTGGTCAATTGTGTTGTCTATTCTATAGCCTAAAAATTTTAAAATTAAATTAAAATTTAAAATTAGAGTTACCAAGAACTCCTAGCCGCGATTGATACTGCATCATAATACTTTTATTAGAGTTAAGAATTGTACCATTACAATTAAACCATTCTTTATGCAAGTCAATGGCGTTATTTATTTTTACTTGTTTTCTTTTTTGTCTCTAATCCCAATATGGGTATCATCTTCAAAAATACTTATATGCATCAATTCTAGCATAGCACTTACATGATCATTGATACAAATTAATAACAATAGAGGGTCTAAAATTGAACTTTGTGGTACGCGCCTATTGACACTTTACCCGGTACTGAAGAAGATTCATTAACACATACTCTTTGGCTACAATTATTAAGATACATTTTCATAATATTTAGTTCAGGTTCCCGAAAGCCATAGAATTTTTATTTTAATTTTAGTACGTCATGTCTCAAACCAAAACCCATTGTCAGTAGAGCTCAGGACTCCAGAGCCGAACTGAGCCGACACTAAATCGAGGACATCCCAGAAATCAGCCTAAACGAGATTAGAATGGCTCTCGAGCATCTTAAAAACAACAAGGCGCCGTGTGATGATGAGCTTTTGAAAGCGGGTGGTTTTAGTTTTAAAAAACCGGTACTTTTAGTCCTCCAGAAGTTATTTAATTCCGTCATACTCGAGAGCACTACACCAGAGGCATAGCACAGGGGTGTGGTGGTGCTGTTTTTCAAAAAAGGTGATCAATAAGAATTATAGGCCCATCTCGCTCCTGAGCCATGTTTACAAGCTTGTTACGTCATCGAGCCTACAGTAGAGCATGACCTAGCAACTTCGCTGTCTCGTGCTGCCGCCACCGCAGCCTCAGCGTCAGCAGAAGACACTAGGCCAGTGTGACCCACTTCATTAGTTATATGTATAAAATATGTATTGCAATTAGTTTATACCTAGCATCGGTTGCACTCACTTGTACTTTTAGTTTTAATTTTAATTATATAAATTAAATTAAGTTTAATGGTTTAAGGTTAACACCATCTCAGTCATTCTAATAGCATTTACTTGGACCCAACTACACCAGACGAAATATATAAAACTATAATAATGTTATTGAGTAACACAAATTCTACTGGGTATGATAATATATCTAGCTGTCTCCTTAATTTAGTGTGTAAACATATTGTTGAACCTTTAAATTAAAATAAATAAATAAATGATATAGTAAATTTATATATATAATATATAACAAGGTTATTTTCCTGATAGGCTAAAAGTTTCTGTTATTAAACCTCTACTCAAAAAAGGCCCTAACTAGACAAAGACAATTACCGACCCATTGCACTTTAGTTCCTGTTTTATCAAAAATCTTTGAGGTCTTATACAAAAGATTATATTTATTCCAGAATGAATGTGATATACTTTCTTCAGAGCAATTTGATTTCAGAAAAAATAAATCCACTTCATTACCAACATATAACTTATTAAATTAATTTTAGATGGCCTAAACAGTAAACGGAGTGTCCTTTCTTGATATTTATTTTTAGACCTAAGAAAGGCATTCGAATACGTTGATCATGACATTCTTCTGATAAAATGGAACTGCAGATGATTAGATTAGGTCATACTTAAGTAATATAAAGCAAATAACACGTATTAAAAAGCTGGATCGGCGTACAAACTGTCTGCAGGACTACGATTCGGAGAAAAAAAAAAAAACTGCGGTGTCCCCCAAGGCAGCATACTTGGCCCAGTGTATTTTCCTTATTATGTGAATGACCTACCTGCATCTGTTAAACATAGCAGTATACTGCTTGCGGATAATACAACTGTCGTGATAAAATGTCAAGATATCAATAGTTATGAAAATGATGTAAATGAAGGCTTGGCTAATATTATAAAATGGTTCACATGTAATAAATTAAAAATTAATATGTCTAAAACTAAAATAGTGCATTTTCAGACGTATCAAAAGAAACTGTCAACTTTGAAGACCTCCTACGGCAATAACACTATTGAACAGGTCGACAAATTTTTTTTGGGAATCACGATTGATACAAATTTAACATGGATAGATCACATTCATTAAGGAGCCGTATAAATAGTTTTGTTTATGCCTTAAAAAAACTGAGAAAATGTATATCCAAAGAAAACAGTTTTGTTTTGTTTTCCATTTTACGTTACGGAATATTTATAAGGGGTAACTCTAGTGACATTAAAAAGGTTTTTGTTGGGTAAAAGAAATGCATTCGTGCCATGTAGGGCATGAAATAGGGTGAAATAGGGAAATGCAAAGCAGTTTTCAAATATAAATAACCTGTTAACAGTTCCAGTTTGTTTATACATATTTGAGATGGCCAAATTTGTAAGACTATTTCTTACAAATTTGAGTCTTATGAAAATGTTAGCAAAAGATCCGCCCCTCACGTGGGCTAGGCTAGGCTCGGCTAGGCCCCCCCCTAGGCTCGAGCTGAATAGAAAGAACTGTGTTCACATGGTGCGTTGATTTTTAATTCTCTTCTGGCAGCGCTGGTAGATCTCCTTAACAGGAGTTTTTGCACACGGTTCGAGAAGTGGTTGGTGAAAGATTGCTTCTAAGAAGTGGAAGATTTCTTAAAGAAAATGTCATGTCGCCTACATGTATACAAACGGGCTTGTTGATCTAAAGCGACTGACAATAATTGTAATTATTTACATTTAATTTTGACCTTATTATATCAATTTTATTATTTAATTTAATTTATTTTTTTCTAAATTCATGTTAATAATAAACTTATTTAAATAATTTTGCACGCCTGTAAAGGCTGTTAATGGATGGATATTTTTAGATTTAATTAAGGCTTTGTATACCCATTATCACGCAAATAAAATTTTGACTTTGAATGTTTTTTTGGTTTCTTTGGATCCTCCGGCTGCGGCCTCCGTAATTAGCGCAGTTGATAGGATATAGTAGGCAGTTAAGAGTGATCAAACACGAACTTTCTGTGCGCTCTGTGCGTGTCGCACAGTGATGCTAGTAGGTAATATATAATAAAGGCAACCTACATAAAATCTGATAATGCGGACGGTACTACTAGGAAGCCTTTTGACCTGAAAACCACAGCAGGTGTTAGGGGTTAGGTGCTGATGATGTGCAAAATTTGTTGTCTGGAAGCCGAACCAGTAATGGCATCAGCATCAGAATAGCTCAGTGTTGTCATAATCATTAACTGTCATAAGAAACGCGTTAGCTACCTATTAAATGTCAACTCAGCTCAGTGTTATCAGAATCACCGCGCTACCTACCAGTTAAATGTTATAAACTCGATAATGAAAAGGCTTGTCAATCTGAAAATCGTGAGGTCTCAGTTCGGGGCGAACTATTAGTATTAGAGTATTAGAATTAGAAGTAAGGGATTATTATGAAGTCATTATACCGGGATGTACTTTTCGGGCAAGCGTATAGTTGACCGCGCGCAGCGAGGTCTCAGAGTCTACGGGAACAAATCGGCATTTGTATATTTGTTTGTATGTTTGTGTGTATATTTGTCCGACGATAACTTGCGTACCGTTGATCTGATGTTTATGAAATTTTGCAGGCAAGTAGTTCATGACAATACAATTTTCAAGTTTGAGTATGAGCATAATCGAATCGATCATGGGGTCGAATGGAACAGAACAAAATTTGTTTCTTGTAGAACAAACTAGATGGCGTAAAAAAAAAAACACTTAAAAGAGCGAGATCCGCAGACAGAAAGCAGCTGTCATCCAGTCATTGCCAAAACAATTTTAACCTTAGCGTCGTTATAATACGACACAAACATTGAGATGTTACGCCTGACTTCATAAGATGTGGTACATGGGCGCGATATTTTATTTTTTTCTATGTTTTGGCGCCACACGTTGTGTATTTAGCCAGTGTCAAGTATTTCTAGTGAAGTCAAATATTTCAAAATTAAAATAATTCTCAGTCATAGTTTAAGTCAAGCAAAGTCAGTCACGGTTAAGCCTAAGTCATGCTCCAATAAAGTGGTGGATACTACTAAAGGTTTCTACGGAGTTTTGAAACAACACGAAGAGTCACGTTTCACAACATTACGATCAATTAAGTACCAAAAAGATCAGCATCATCATCATCATCATTTACTGTCACAGGAACCATGCATTACCTACCTGTTATATGCTTTGTTAAATGTCAACTCGATCGAAACAGTTGAAAGTGGTCGAAAAATAAATGACGAGATATGATTTGGAATAACAACATATCATTTAGGTATCTATCTATACATTATGAACAGTGTACATTATGTAGATAAGTAAAATAAAATTTTGTAAAACAGAACACAGCGAGGTCTCAGTTCGGGGCGAACTACTAGTTAAACTTTACTGTGAATTTTCCCATAGTATCTATCATAGAGTACAAATTATTCACGTTAGCAATTATCCCTAATAAGAATAACCAATCCCTCCTTTCCCCCTATCCTTTCATAGCAAGTAACAAGCAGGTGTTCATGTACATAGAGACAGAATGTCCGAAGTTATAATACAAGGTTCATTTATGGGCTTTGAGTAGTCATGTACGACCTCAAGCAGACCGGAATTCAGAATCTCATCGTGAATCAATGTCTCGCCGCCACCTGCGAGATGACCATAATCAAACTATCCAAGGAAGCGGTAGACCAACTGGACGAGAATAAGTTCGCTATCTCTTTCCCTCGCCTGACGAAGATACACACTTTTCTGTAGACACGAAAACTACAATACGTACAAGGGAGCTACCTCGCTACCATACCAGTCAGCCGCTCGTTGAACACAGAAGAGCTCCTCATCAGCAGTAACTGTGACAGGATCGAAGGACAGCCCCTGAACATCACGAATATCTCCATGAACCTCGAATTGCAGTGTTACTAGCAGTCTCTCTGATTTTACGTCACTACTACGTTCGTCCTAAGAACAATGAGGCAAGTAAAAACGTAGTAACATCATTAGGTACGAGACTGCAGAGAATCCGGCAACCCAGTCAGGAACACCGGCAAGATTTGCTGAGTGTTCACAAAAAATTGCCGCTCTGAGGGTGAAGGTGTTACGTCATCGAGCCTACAGTAGAGCGCGACCTTGCAACTTCACTGCCTCGTGCTGCCGCCGCCGCAGCCTCAGCGTCAGCAGAAGACACTAGGCCCGTGTGACCTATTTCATTAGATAGATTTATAAAATATGTATTACAATTAGTGTATACCTAGCATCGGTTGCACTCACTTGTACTTTTAGTTTTAATTTTATTTATAGAAATTAAATGTAGTTTAAAGTTTTTTTGTTTTCTTTTGATCCTCCGGCTGCGGCCTTCGTAATTAGTTATTTTCGAGTGTTAATACGAACCGTCTCGATCGCAGATTTTATGACTTCCAGCCTCCCGAACAAACCGGTTCCCGTAAAGGCTTTAGCACCATGGACCACGTTCATACGCTCCGCCAGATTATACAGAACACTGAAGAGTATATTTGGCCATTATGCCTGGCGTTTGAAACTTAAACCCGCATACGTAAAAGTATGAAACAAGAAAATATTAACCGAAATTTTCAAAATTCAAAATTTTTTTTCTTTACCGCTAATTTCGATTAATATTTTCTTCTTTCATAATTTTACGTATGCGGGTTTTAGTTTTTTGAAGTTATATTTTATTATGCTCTACGGTGTAATGACCAACAATAACCCGTTTGAAATGTCAACATTTGAATATTCGGCCTTGTTTGGCCGGGTTGCCAATTAATAATGAATATTTTTTTACATCCCAACTAGAACGACGCACTATTTTTTAAAGCAATACTAGCATGTGCCCGCGGCTTCGCTGACGTGAACGTTACTTTACAAATAACCTAACAATTACCTCTATATCTGTTTTGAACTAAGATTTTCATACGGTTTGGTCAAAATGAACTGCCGGTAACTTGTAATAAATCAAAAACTCTACAAAGCTCATAATATACCTCTTTTTTTTTTTCTAGAGCCTCACATTTTCAACTAAAAATATTTAACGTGACAAGCACAGGACACTAAATAGATGGGAATACTTAAAACAAAATTGAATGCAAATAGCGCGAAAAAAATTAACCTACAAACTTTGGGGATTCGATTCTCTTCTTTAGATGTGGAATTGCGCAAAATCTGTTTTTATTGTTCACCAAGACCATTTGTAGAATATTGAGTCGAAATTTCACTTCTATATTATACTAGCTGCGCCCCGCGTTTCACCCACTATTCTATAGAAACCAAATATTTTTCCGGGATAAAAAGTAGCTTATATATTAATCCAGGGTGTAAGCTACCTTCATAACAAATTTCATTCAATTCCGTTCAGCCGTTACAGAGTTGAACGGGAACAAACACACTTACATACTGGTAAGTACTTACACACATAATTTCGCATTTATAATATTAGTGTGAAGCAATTTTGTTTCAGTTGTATGTATATTTATGTGTTTCCCACGATAAATTGAGAAACGTTAATCCGATCTTCATTCATCATCATCTTCATCATTCATTTCAATAAATCTAGTTCGAAAATGACCTGAATCGGTCAAGGGGTTGTGAAGTATAGGGGAGCAAGGTCTCAGTTCGGCGCGAACTACTAGTATTGTAGCGCGGGGTTTTGCTGTATCTTCCCGCAGCCCCTTTTTACTATGGGTACAGATGCGCAGGCGACGCTGCAAGGACTCTAGTCCCCTCCGGCAGTCGTCCTCCAGTCCGGACTAAAGACAATCCACACTCTCGCGAAGCTCTCTCTATTTTGTTATAATTTTGTTCTCACAAAATGTTAACTTTCTTGTATTATCGTGCACCGATCATGGCAAAACTAAGGCTTACTGGGAACTGCACACGCTTAAAGCGGAACGGGAAGCTTTTGGGTATTGCGGTATCCGAGGGATAAATACACGTTCCCCGGCACCACTCTCCGTCAAGACCTTTGCTTCAATCACGTTTCGCTGTAGAGCCGTAACCTTAAGACGGGTACTATTGCACAACTTTGGTGGGCTCAAGTTGCGCAACAGTATGATGGGAAATTCCGATTTTTAATTTGATGTTGTGCACAGGACGCCCAGGACCGGATAATGAGTTTAAAAATTCAACCGTATATGAAGTCGCCCCGTCTTCATTCATAACCCTGTTGATGGCTGTAGTATTCAACGGTCTCAAGACACGCCTTAACCAAGCGTTGTTAATGGCAGGTGCCTGGTCGTTCCGTAGGGTCAGTATGGCTCTTTCACAGAGCCAAGGGTTCTCTTTATTTGATACTCTTTCTATGTCACCGAAGACACGCGAAAGTAGCTCCTTGGAAGAAGATACTGTTTTGCATAAATTAGAAGGCAGTTTAACTTTTTTTTTTCCTTGGAGAATGTGTCATCGCTGATTTTAAGTAACAAATCAGAGAACTCTTGCGCGTTTGGATTTCCACGTACAGCCGCGTTATGATAGGCCAGAGGCTGGAACTTTTGAGGCAGACATTAACTTCATCGACTCTAGTGCCTTAAGGTACTACAGACAGCGTCTGCCTGAAGTCTCCACTAAATAGCACAGTAATACCCCCCATAGGCTGTTCGTTTTGCCGTAAGTCTTGCATCGTCCTATTTACAGCCTCTACTGCCTGGCGGTGCGCCATCGTATACTCATCACATACAATTAGACAACAATCACGTAACACTTGCGCTTTGTCACTGTTTCACAAAATGTCGCAAACTGGGGTCTCGGATGTATCCGATTGTTTGGGTATTTTAAAATTAGCGTGTGCAGTTTTTCCACCAGGCAATAGAGTAGCCGCTATTCCGGATGATGCTACTGCTAAAGCAATCCGGTAATAATGTAAGACCACTGTTTTAGACTTTCGCTGTGGCTTACATTACTATTATTACTCACGGGGTTTTTGTTGAGTTCCCGATGTTTCGGCACAGTTGTATGCGCCGTGCGAAATATCGAGAATTAACCACTGCTCTTGTGTTAAGCTTGGTAGCCTATCTCGCAACGTTTCCATCATTTCGTTCATGTCATGAGTCTCAGCTGTATACTCCCTGTTGCCACGCTGGTGATCATGTGGATGATGCGAGGATTCAGGCAAAACTATATCTTGAATGGCTCTTATAGTGGTCTTAGTGGTTGATAGATGCATCAAGAGTAAGTAAACTATCTATTAATTTGCCTTGCAACGAACTTGCTATCTTGCCTGGTCAAGCTCACTCTATGGCCCGCAGGCCACAAATTACTGATACAGTCAAACAGATCTCTAGCTCGCTTCCATGGTCCTACAAACACACGGTAATACAGTGACCAGTTTAAGCTGAGCCTTGAGCACTAAATGTCGTTTATGCTCCGGAGTTCAATTTATAGTTGACTTTTAGTATGTTTATTTGCGTCGTATCTTCAATATTCCTAGACCAATTCCGATGAAACAAAGTAGTATGTATGTAACAGTAGCGCTGTGCTTCAAAGTGTGTATTATATATATTATCATTTTTACTTTTTTTTTCAAATATAAAATTTAATAAAAAAATCTCAATACAAACTTGAACTCCAAATTTCATAACAAAACCTTCACAAAAAAAAAATACCTCCATAGAAACTTTACCAACCCTTTTCACCCCTTTCGGGGATCCTTTATGCTAATCCGTGAAATAAGCAATATCTATACCAAGTTTCATTAAAATCTGTCCGGTAGTTTTAGCGTGATGTGGTAAAAAAAGGGACAAACAGACAGACCGACAAAAATAAAAATAAATACTGTTTTGGCATCTATATCCCTAATGTAATTCCCCACAGGCAAAATTTTCAAAGAATATTTAATGTATAGATTTAGCTCGGCTACAGTTTTATTATATGTTTAGATTATACATTTTTTAAGTTTGGTTTTATGATAGAGTAATACTTACAACATACAGTTCTTGGAACTAAACAAAACCTTGATAATGTGCGTGTGAAATATCTGTTTTATATTGATTAAATATAATATATATTAATTAATACTGATTAATTCATGTTTGATATATATATATATATACCGTGATGACCTTTTTTTCTTAACCAGTAAGCCCTAGAGGTCCACGTCAGGTGACAGCTTTATTAGAGATGCTGTATCTATTATTAATAGTTTTGTGCTGCTTATATTTGGTTTGGATGTTTGGGATCAAGAAGTCGAAGACACATTTAGAGCCCCCAGAACTTTCCGGATGGTTCCCAATAGTAGGTCATGGGTACAAAATAATGGGAAATGGTGAACGTAAGTTTTTTAACGGTTTGTTCCAAGGTTTATCTAAGCCAGCATTTTGGTCACACGAAGTGCTTCTTCCACGTTGTTTTTTTTTCAACTCACACGTCCGCGCATCGTTGTCTGAGTTGAAAACACGTTTAAGTACTCACAATTTTGAACAACTTTTACTACACATTATTTTATATCAACCAAGATAGTGCAAAAAAAAAACGGCAGTTCCTTAAATATTACGATAGTGTAAATGATATTTTTTTATGAAACAGCAATTATTTTTCCCTAAAAAATTCAGAATGATGAGACGGCTCTTACGTCAACTGAGACACTGATTTTCTTGCACTTGTTCTCAAGGTCCTAATGTTTCGCTCTAAAAGGATAAAATAGTTAAAAATGTTATAACAGCTGTATAGGAAACAACAATATTTATTTATTTATCTATCTATTTATTTAATAATAATAATAATAATTCTTTATTGACACTTAAACATAAGCCACTTATACATAATTATATAACTTTACTCAGAATAAAAAACTACAAGAATATTCGGCTTGAGGTAGCAAATAGTTGGTCACAGAACCTACGCTAAGCAAAGCTTGTGTTGTAGGTTACTGTATACCTTCAGGGTACATTATAGCGCAGTAAAGAATTGAAATTGAATGAAATACAATAGTAATAATATTATAGCTAGTGATTTTATGTGTATGTGCTTGTATGTGTATTTATTTGTGTATGAAGATGCTTTAGGAGAGTGGAGATTTTCGCGTAGCACCAGCCTCAAACGAGTTGGGCTCGCTGAAATGCCCACCCTTTTGTATTAGTGACAGTGTGTGTATGAATGTGTGTGTGTGTGTGTGTGTGTGTGTCTGTGAGTGTGTGAATGTGTGCGAGTGTGAGAAAGTGTGTGTGTGTGTGTGTGTTTGTGAGAAAGAATGTGTGTGTCTAGCAACCCCGAGAAGCATTAGCTTCATGAGCTCATTATGTGTATTGGGAATATGCCTGCTTGTGTAAATGTAATAGGGGAGAAATTATTAGTACAGTCTGCTATCCTATAACTTGAAGCAATTTTTCTGTGTCCGAGTATGTTAACTGTGATATCCATTCAAATAACACATTTTTTGCTTCGAAAAATGTCATAGTCACAAAGTTAGTAATATGTTTATTAATTTTATTATAAATATAAGGACCCAAGAATATTTTGTGTCTTTGGGCTGATCGTGCTCTGCAATTCATTTCGCACAACACTCTGTCCTTTCGTCTTTTATGATGGCTGGAATTATGAGCGCTTGCACTTTTACCATGTTGCGCCAATGTTAGATGGAATATATAAAGTTGCCGAACCGTGAGGACTTGGCAGTCTTTATATAATTGATTAGTGGGATATAGAAAATGTTTTCTCATAGCCACTTTAAGTACAGCTCGCTGTGCTACCTCAAGAGCCAACATATGAGACGTGGAAGCTCCACCCCAGATTGTGATACAGTACGATATAATAGACCTACATAGAGCATTGTAAATTTTAAAGAGAAGATCACGATCAGCTACCTCTCGCAAGTGTTTAAACACAAATATAAGCTTGCGTACACGTTTACTCAGACTGGCTATGTGTGGTTTCCAGCTTAATGTGTCATCTATGGTGAGGCCTAAATATTTTATAGTCTCAGTTTGCTGTAATTTGGTGCAGCCGCATTTACCGTTTTCAACACAGTTTGTGTGAGCTATTAGTTCTACGTTAGCCTTTTTACTATGTGGATATGTAAACGTCATGTACATTGTCTTATCGACATTTAAAGTAAGAAGGTTATTTTTCAGCCACTCCATAACCCTTTTTAGTCCTTGTTTATTTATGGTACACAAAACAGAACAGATATCAATCATTTTCTTAATTAGTAAAGTAAAAATCTGAACTGGATTGTAATCCAAAATATGTGTACACAGAAAAGTAAAATAATGAGACGAACGTGATGAAAGTGCCCATCCGTAAAGCAACTAGCTTACAGATGGGTACCCCCAAGACGGTACAATATATATATGCGATCTATATGTATAGTTATTATATTACTATCAGTGGGATGGACTATTCAGACACAGCACAGCTGTTGTGTCTGAACAAACCCGCTTGAGATTAGGATGGAGGATATCTTGTATGGTTTTTATGTAATTATTAAACCTAGGATCGAAGACATCTAATTCTGAATAGTTTTTTAGCAAATCGTTATATTGACGAGCCATTCTTACAATTGGATTAAAGTAAGAAGTACTGTTTTTATAGACTTGAAGTGCAAAAAGGTTAGTGACTTTGGCTCTACGCGCGCTGTATGCGGTATTAAAAGATATATGAGACAACAGGTGTGGGGAATCCACTATGGAATGAATAATTTTGTACAAGTATATAAGGTCGAAATATTTTCTACGCATTTTTATATTATTAATTAATATAACCGATTTTCGAGAGATTCAGCCAGCCAGATATTTTTTACAAGCTTTTATTTAACTTGCAATGTTTGTATGTATGTATGTATGTATGTATGTATGTATGTTTGTTTGTATGTATGTTCGGGTCCAATCTTGCAACTGAATTTTAGACCAATTCCCCTTGTTCAATTGAGTCGAAGTTTTGCATACCTGTCAAGTTCCGATGATGATAGATACGGAAGGTGGAAAACGGAACTCCACAGTAACTAGCAGTGCATTGATGGAGTTTGAACCCATTTTGATCAGCTTATAGTACCAATAACGGTTTTTATAAAAGCTTGTCTGGAAAAATATATGTATTTTTTCACAAAAACTTATTTGTGTTTTATAAAGATGTATCGGCGCAAGGGTGTCAACGCAAGTGGCAGCTCATACTAAGGGTTGTCTTATTTTCTAAATTAATTTGTTTCTTACAAGCGACAAAATATCACCAAATCGATAATATATCTTGCTGGATATTCTCTAGGTAAAAGGAGTTCTTATTGTCACTTTATTAGAGTTTTTAAAGCTTTAATATATTGACATAGGCAAACCTATGTAAATATATTACAAATTTTGTTTTTGAAATTTCTTCTTGGTAATTACAAATAATAATTGATAAAGTGCGAACGAGATAGCGATAATCAGGGCAGCCCGCACTTAAGGCACTCCGGCACATTACCTTATACAATTTTTTGTAATCGAATCTTTTTTGAACAGAAATGCTCAAAGGTATTATGAAGATGAGCGAAGAAGGCAAAGAAAAAGGTGGTTCATTCACAGTCTACTTGGGATTACGCAAAGTGTATGGTATTGTAGACCCCGAAGATGCTTTGACTGTAATGAACACTTGTCTACAAAAGAATTTCGTTTTAGATTTTTTTAAACCAATTTTAGGAGACGGACTGATCACTGCAGACGGTAAGATATTGATCAGGTAATATGAATATTATATTAATCGTACAGAGGCAGGTTTTTGTAGACAAAGTGCGAATTTTCAAAAGCTGGATGTCGTATTTTCAAAGTGTAAATGCGTGAGCAAGACAACAGCTCTGGACGTGACTAAGAAACCTAAGAAGGTTTTTTAAGAAACCCAAGATACAGGCACAAGGGCTCTCTGGCGCGCGACATAATTTCGACCGCGCCAGGATAGGGCCCCAGGGTAGGAAATGTTGGCTTAAGGGCTGGGATGCCTGATTTAATGGATGGGGTAGTTCCGTCTTCGTTCCAGCGGTCTCATACCATATCTTGACTCATCCCAAACACGTAATACCAGCTCAACCCACATAAAATCTAATATTTTTTTCAAGTGCTATTCCTGGCTCATCCCACGACAAAAGTTACTAAAAACGTATGGATAGCATAATGGTTGTAGTACGTAGGGACGAAATTTTGGAGAACTTTTCCCAATTTTTACCCGACTGCCCAAGACAGAGTGGGGTATATGTAATGCAAGCCTCCGGCCAAACTACGGGCCGGTGCCGAGTTGCTCAATGTGTAGCCTAAGCGACTTGACAGATTTTGACAAGTGAGGTATCGTTGGGTTCCTCGTTATGTCAGTAGTATCATAAGCTTGCAGTCACACATTTTGCAGTCAGGATTTTTGTTTTCTTGTTCATAAAGTTGTTATTCGTACAATAATTATTGCTAACAACCACAGAAAAGAGGAAGATAATTATCTCTTCTGTGGTTGTTACCAATAATTGTGAATATCTTTGGCTTCTATGATTCTAAAAATAAATGCCTTTATTCTGAATGAAATTTATGAAGATACGTTGTCACGGAAGCCCCAATGCAGGCGACGAACTTGACTTCATCATCATCATCATCGGCCATAAGACGTTCACTGCTGAACATAGGCCTCCCCCTTACTTGCATCCACCGGTTGCCCGCAAATTTCACAATGTCGTCGGTCCACCCAGTGGGAGGCCTACCTACGCTGCGTCTTCTGGTTCGTAGTCGCCACTCAAGAACCTTTCTTCCCCACCGGTTATCGGTTCCTCGAGTGATGTGGCCTGCCCATTGCCACTTCAGCTTGCACACTCTGAAAGCTATATCAGCGACTTTGGTTCTTCGACGAATATCCTCGTTCCGGATTTTATCGCGCAAAGAAACTCCGAGCATAGCTTTCTCCATTGCCCGCTGTGCGAACTTGAACTTGACTTGCTTTTAAAAAAAAATAGAAAAATACATTGCGTTTTTCTCAAAACTGTGTTTAACTACTTATTTTGTTACCATATTTTAGTACCAACATGGAAGAAAAATCGCAAGTTGCTCAATCCAGCGTTCAACCAACAAGTATTAGACGGATTCATTGGAGTTTTCAACACTCAAGCTGAAAAGTTGGTGGATTCACTTACTCAAGAAGTAGGCAAGCCGTTTGACCAAGAAAAACTGTTGAGAGTTAACAATTTGGAAACAATATGCTGTGAGTATATTAACGCTATCTTTTTTTTATGCGCTTAGTGACAAGTCGAGCAAGTCGCTTGCTTGATAGAAGCGTCACGCTCTCCCGTACAGTTCTGTACCAGAAATTTGAAATTAAAAAATGCAAGATCCTGCCCAGGATAATGCTCTGTGCTCGTCAGCCTGAAATAATTAGATGTTAAATATCTTTATGCTTAGTAACTTTTCTGTAAACTTTACTTGTAAACCGGAACACAACTGTTTGCACACTACTTCTTGGCGGTGAATAACTGGCAAAGGAGTGTCACTTCTGCCTGATGGACTCTGCAAATGAAGGACTCATTTTCCACTACATAATGATGCATAACCATTTCTGTACATATAGGTATGGCATAGGCGACGAGTAGGCCTAATTCCCTGCAAGCAGGAACTGCTTAGCGTTGAAACCTGGACCGGTTTTCCGTCTAATTCTGCGGCCACTTACTCAACGACTGGCTAGGAAACTAACGAGAGACGAGAAGAAGAAGTAGGCAGAGACGTAGTGTGGCCACGTTACTCGTCCTGCCGCTCGTTCACGCCGTTCCCGATTGGTTGGTTCGTTGAACGCGAGTCGAAAGGGCCGGTTAATAAAACTGGTTCCCTTCATAATTATGCCTTTATTAGAGCATTCAAGATCCTGAATAATGTGTTCTAGAAATCATATGTTTTTTTTGAGATACAGGGAATGCAGATTTGGGCAGTATTTTCCTATGTCTGATGTTTTCTTACTTTTTGGTAATTTCTGCTCCTGCAAAATTTTGTTAAATAGGTATGTTAGTGGATTGCCCTGATGCCGGGGCACTAGAAAACGGCATCTATATGTATGTATGTATGCCTTTAGTAAAGGCCTTGTTAAAGGGGAACTCTGGGCTCGGGGGTGGTTAGGGGGGGTTCTAACCATCTACCTAAGCGAGCCTGGGGAAGACGACAGCGTCGAGTACATATACATTTTGTACTTATACTTGACATTCATAAGTGTACTGTGTGTACCCATATTTGAGAATAAATGAATTGAATGGAGTGGCCGACGCCGCTGTAGCTTTAGGCGTCTCGGTAGCGGAAGGAGGTGAAGCGTGGTGCTGAAGGCACCGGTGCGTTCCCTTGGAGATTCCGGTGCCTTCAGTCAAGCACCAAGGCAGGCCACCGGGAGGGCTTTAGTGGGTATTATCCCTCCTAACCCGGCTGCACCCCATAACAGGCGGGCATCTTGTGAAAATAAAGATAATATGACCTCGTCAAAAATAAATAAAAGGTATGTTAGTGGAATGAACTAAGGACCCTTTGCAAGTTTTATAATTTCATTAGATATGTTACCCAATCCAGGGCTTTTTGGGTCTATTTCTGTTGCTTCATAACTAGTTTTGCTTGTTTTTTGGCCACTGTACAGTTTTTGATAAAAGTTCCACTTTGGTTCTAGTCTGTGTTTTTGAAGAAGTTTACTTGTAATTAAGATGTGGAATCCGGTATTCATTTTTGTTTATTTGTTTATATGCTCGCTTTGAACTGGCTGATATAGCTAAGTGTATCCTTAAAATTTGTAGCCTATTGATTTGATTTGTTTTTCTTTGTAAAGTGATTTCTGGTTGGTCGTCGTGATAAAGTTGATCTAACTTCTAGTTAAACCATCGGGGCTTATCCATCTCCATTTCTTCGTTGCCGCTTCTGAAATAAGAAGTTCAGGAAATAGTGTCCCACCTTTTCCATGAAGTCGACAAACCGTTAAACTTTCTGATTTCGCTGCCCATACCCATAAGACCCACCCACTCTCAGCTCATCGACATTCCGTGAGCGTTAAAATTCCATAACTACAGTAAAGTGAGTTTTGGAGCTATGTATGGCCTCGAATGTCTCGTCAAACAAAGCCTCTACTTCACCGTCTCCAAGGCTCATGGTCGGCGCATATGATGTATGACCTTCAGCGAATACCGATAGATGATTTTGACTATATGGCACTACTACCCTGCACTACTCCCGATTTGTCCACGTTTACTTGTTTATTATATACATATATTAGACGTCCACTGCTGAACATAGCCCTCCCCTTATAGCGCCACACCGACTTACAAAGTGCTACTTGCATCCACCATTTGCCCGCGACTTTCATAATGTCGTCGGTCCACCTAGTAGGAGGCCTGCCTACGCTTCATCTTCCTGGACGTGGTCTCAAGAATCTTTGTTCCCCATCGGTTATCGGTTCTTCGAGTGATGTGGCCGGCCCATTTCCGCTTCAGCTTGCAAACTCTGACAGCTATATCGGTGTCCGGTTCTTCGGCGAATGTCCTCGTTTCGGATTTTATCGCGCAAAGAAACTCCAAGCTTAGCTCTCTCCGTCGCCCGCTGTGCAACTCTGAGGTTTCTCTAAAAGGCCAGTAGTCAAGGGCCACGTTTCAGTTCAACATGTCATCACTGATAACATACATTGGTTGAAGACCCTTGTCTTCAGGCACTGCGGGATTTTGGACGAGAAGATATCACGCAATTTCCCGAACGGCGCCCACCCGAGGTGGATTTTTCGGGCGACCTCTTTGTCGAAGTTAGACTTACCTAACTGGACAGTCTGTCCATGGTAGTTATAATGGTCAACAACTTCGTGGATATCGTTCCCAACGACTACGGGTACGGATACAATATGGGCATTTGACATGGTTTCTGTTTTGGCCATGTTAATTTAAAGACCCACCTGTTGAAAAATGCTACTGAACTCGTTGAGCATATTATTGTGGTCCTCTAACGACTTTGCCATGATAACTATATCATCGGCAAAACGAAGCTAAGTGATGTATTCGCCATTAATGTTGTTACCGAATCCTTTCCAGTCCAAGATCTTGAAAACGTCCTCCAATGCGTTTCTTAAACAGCTTCGGAGAAATAACGTCTCCCTGTCTCACGCCTTTCTGCAATTTGATTGGTTCCATATTCTCGTCCTGCAATTGGATAGACATGGTGGCGTTTCTACACAAACATTTCTTCACCTCGATATACTTATAGTGGATAAGACATAGCTGAAGGGACTGCACAATACCGCCCAGGTCTCGATGGAATCGATGGCTTTTTCATAGTCCACAAACGCCGGGCATAAGGGCCGATTATACTCTTCAGTCTTCAGTATAATCTGGCGGGTGAATGTGGTCCATGGTGCTAAAGCCTTTACGGAAACCGGCTTTTTCAGGAGGCTAGAAGTCATCAAACCTGCGTTCGAGACGGTTCGTAATAACTTTCGAAAACAGCTTGTAAACATGGATAAGGAGCGAGATGGGCCTATAATTCTTCAGTGAGGTTTTATCAAATTTTTTTTAGGTGCAGTAGTTGTTTGTTATTTAAATGCGACAACGTCAACCATCCGTGATGTTTTTTTTTATTATTTCAGCTACTTCATTAGGAATTTATGGGAGTGATTCAGAATACAGCAAATTATTTGCACAGTATTTACCTGCCCTAACATATATAATAAAGGCAGTAAATAAGAGGGTACAGAAATTCTGGCTCCACTCTGATTTCATTTATAACTTAACACCAGGCAAGAGACATGTTTATAAACACATAAAGAACATGACAGCACTATCAAAATTGGTAAAGTATTTTCTAATAATTTCTTATCAATTCATTTTCGTTTACCTATTTTCACAGTCATAATCATAGTCCATAGCCTGCCTTATCCCATTGCTGGGCATAGGCTTCTCTCTTACTATGCAATCTGCCTCGGTCCTGTGCTAACCTAGTCCAGGTCCGACCCGCAGCGGTGACGAATGATATCGTCGACCCATCTTGCGGCCGGATGACCAACTCTCCATTCCTTCTAGTGTAAAGGTTGCAATCCACCTATCGATGATAATGGATAGGCCAGATAGGCTAGCCTTGTGGCTCAATGAGCGGATTTCCACCTTCTGAGCTGTAGGTTGTGGGTTCTATTCCCACCGAGGACAAACATTTGTGTGATGAACATGGATGTTTGTTCTTTGTCTGGGTGTTTCTATGTATTCTATGTATGTATTTTAAAAAAAAAGTATTGATGTATTCTATCAGTCATCTGGTTCCCATAGTACAAGCTTGCTTAGTTTGGGGCTAGATGGCGCTGTGTGTAAAAGCGTCCACCAATATTTATTTATTATTTGTTATAAGATAATGTTACATTCCTTCACTTTATGAGGATCGATATATTTATAGTTCTTCGAAAGGCCTTAAACCGTAAACGCTTCTTGCAATTAGTATCTTCTTTTTATTATTATTCTTTCTTTTGTAAGTGCTATATTACATCAATGTTGTATTATTAACTTTGACTTTTAGTTTTATTACTATTTCAAATATATATTTTATTTAAGTTAAATTAGTTTTCAAATATTATTTCATTCCTTACTACTTAGTTATTGAATTCAGTTTTTGTCTTACCCTCTATGTTTAGCGGCATCACATATCGATTTCGATGTACTTGGCATTATATTACTTTAAACCCGACTGCTCTATAAGGAGGCTAATATTTTTTGGGTGTATGTGAGTGTGTTCCATTATTACCTCATGTAATAATTATTACTTTATTAGATTAATCGCTAACTCTGGCAGGACCTGTATGGGAGCCTTTTGATTAAAAACGTTTACACGTGAAACGAACGGTAGTGTAGCGATTCCCACGCTGTTTTTTTAATTCTTCAAATTGTTTTAGATAATTCAAAAGAAAAAAGCAGAGAGGGAGAACAGAGCGGATAACGTATCAACCACCGAAATAAAATCGGGTAAGACAATGCCACTATATACAAATATGTTTCAGTATATTATTCCATTATCATAATTATGTATACCTACATCACGTTTAAGCGTCGCTCGCCCCGCGAGCTGGATGCGGCCCGCCACCTACGAGTATGCCCCCCGCAACGTCATTAATGCCCGCGACGTCATACGCGGGTTTAGGGCTCAGAACCCAACTCGGAATTTGCGTTCTCAAACACAAAGTAAAAATGACAAACTTCCACACAAAGTTTCATCCCTGTAGGTAGGTAGGTATAATACCTGAAATGTTTTTTAAATTTTTTTAGTGCTCATTCTCACTAAATTTTAATGGGAACTCCTGCGCTTTTCACACTTCTAGAGCGGTCGGTCGGGGTGATTGCGATATCCTAATCAGTCATCAGATTTTATGTTCTTACAAATAGCACTCTCGTTAGAGAGCATTATGTTCCTTGACTTTCTGTATAATAAGACCTCTTGATCAGAACAGATAATTCTCGGAAACGGTATCTAAATCATGAATGAATTCGTCACCGCGATTCAGAAACTCGTGTTGCCATCTATTTCTTTTTTAATTTATTTTATACAATATGGATCCCCAACATAGGCATCAAGTTGGGTGCACCCCCAAATACAGGAGGCCACGTCGTGTTCATGGAGGTTCGACTAGACTAAACTAAATTGAGAATATTTTTTGCTGCCTATAGAGTACAAAATAGTTTAAATAGGTTTAGGTACTTTAGTTTTACATTGGAAGTGGAAACATTTACTTGTGAGTCTTAATTATACAATGAGAAAATGTAACAATGTATGAAGCGAGTTAAAACTAGAAAACATAAAAATAATTATAATTAATTTTGGCAAATATGAGCTTAGCATAGACTTTGGGCAATCTGTTTTTAGGTGTGAAATAAACCGGTCCTACTTACCTAGTTTCGATAGTTTATTCAAGAGAAGAGAATGATCGACTTTGTCAAAGGCTTTGCTAAAATCAGTATAGATTGCATCTACAGGCACATCAACAAAACTAGAGACCGAGGAAGTGAACCTGACTAAGTTGGAAGAGGTTGACCTGTTTTTCATGAAACCATACTGATACTCTGAAATGTGATGTTTGAAGTGCCAAGGAAGTCTATGTTATTAACTTTTCAAATAATTTTACAAATATTGAGAGTATAGAAATGGGTCTGTAATTCGAAATATCGATTTTTTGATCCGGATTTATAGATCGGCACCACAATAGCTTTTTTCCAAGTATTTAGAAAGAAGCCTTGATTAATCGAGCTGTTAAAGATAATTTGAAACGGTATAGGTAATGAACTGGCATATATCTTGACAAAAACTAGGTGTATACCATCACTACCCGGGCCCTCATTCTCATTAATGTCTTTTTAAGCTTTCTGTATATCTTCTTGTCTAAATGACATATTACGCATGTCGTAGAGGTTGAGTCAGCTAAGTTAACATTTTTGGTTGAATTATTGTTGGAACAAGTTGGTTGAAAAACCTCTGCAAAAGTTTCAGCAAAAAGGTTACAAATATCATTTCCAGTATTGGCTGTTTTATAATTATTATGCATTTCTGATGGATACGAGTTGGGTTCTTTCCTTTTGCTTTTAATAAAAGACCAGAATAATTTCAGATTTATAGTTAGCTCTTTTTCTAGACTGGTTATGTATGTTTTATTGCAGGATTTTGTTAACGTAAGACATTGTTCTCTTAGGTTTTCAAATATTACAAGGTCTAATGCATTATTATATAACTTAAAATTTACATGATATTTAATTTCTCTTTTTCTTAACAGTCGAACAAGCTCACAAGAGTAGGTAGTTCTTAGATATTGCGTAATATCTCCAGTTTTCGTGAGCCAATTTTTATGAAACAAAGTTTTTTATAAAGCCTAGGACACCACAGACCATTTTTTAGAAAACCGCTTTTCATAATTCTACAAACTCTCAAGATAATCAAAAAAACAGCTTAAACTGAGCTTTGCGCCTTGTGCACTAAGGATCCGGTATGTTCCGTGGTTCAACTTGAAATATACAATCTCATATTTTCCTAAATTGCGTCATAAGTTTATTATTCCTGCACCGATTTGATGAAACAAAGCCTATGTTAAGCGCCGGAATCCACAGAACACATTTAAAAAAACTGCATGTAAATCCGCGCCTTAGTTTCTGAATTGATACCGGACAGACAGACAGATGTCTATCTGTCTGTCTGTCCGGTATCAATTCAGAAAAGATTCAAAAACATTTAGAAAAGTATATTTTTGGGTTCTCTTGCTTCCCAAATACTCTTAAAAAATATATTTTAAAAAATATACGTCAACGTACAATAATCCCCTAGTTACAGTTTTATTATAAGTATAGGTTTTTAAAAGATATTAAAAAATATAAGCGTAGAAGTAGCAGTTGTTTGGTTTTTCAATTTTAACTCCCTGTTTTCGTTTACGAAACCAATTGCTATTTTATTCCAGACAAATTCAAGCCTTTCATTAATCTGATACTGGATTTAGCCGCCGAAACAGGCTGCTTCAGTGATGAACAAATACGGGCGGAGACGGAGACCGTAATAGCAGCCGGCCATGACACAACTTCGTCAACCCTCACCTTTACTTTGGCAGTGTTGGGATCACATCCTGAAATCCAGGAAAAAGCATATCATGAGTAATATTTTTATAATTTAGCAACAAGATTGAGAGATGAGTTGGAATACACTTTTTTTTTTTAAATTAATATGAGTTACGATACGAATCGCTCGCCTGATGGTTAGCGGAAAACTTGCCCTTAGCAATTCAATGCCACCGAGATTTTGGAACAGCAGTCCAAAATACTGCGTGGCGTTCTCCTGCACTTGTCACTCTGAGATATTAGATGTGAAATCTCTTTATGTTCAGTAATTACGCTGGAAACATTGTCCTTCAATCCGGAACACAGTAATGCTTGCACACTACTGCTTGGCGATTGAATAACTGCCAAAGAGGTACTTCTACCCAGGTGGACTCTGCAAAAGAGCCATATCACTACAACCACGTACTACAAATTGAAGGAATGTACCCACATTGTACAAAACAGAGAGGCATGAAAGAAGGAAAATGGGACGGTATAAGCTAATATAGTAATAATAATAGTAACGAGACTACAATCACGTTTACCCATAACACTTCAGTGACACCCAGAAATTTGAACTGCAACAGTTTAAAACTATGCTCAGCAAATACACTATTCTTAATTGTCACTCTGAGATAAGGATAAACTGTTAAATTAAATTGTTGTTGTTAAATTGTATTGTTGAATTTTTAACTATGGCAGTTCAAAACACTGCGTATCATTGACCTGCACTCGTCACTCTGAGATACTAGATGTTAAATCTCTTTATGCTCAGTAATTATGTACCCTGCAATAATTATGTTTCATTAAATACGGTAATGTTTGCACAGTACTGCTTGGCAGTTGAATACTAGCAAAGGTGTGGGACGTCCACTGGAGGCCCCTGCAAAAGTGTGCAACTATCATTTATATTATTACCTTTCGTATGTTTAATGCCCCTATATCAGTAGTTCGGTTGACCGAACTAATGAGACTTTATGTCTCAGTAGTACGGTTGAACACGTTACCCGGACTTAAGAGCTGCCTCGTATATCAGTAGTCTAGAGTGATTTATGTCAGCACAAAATTAAAGTGGATGATGGCATTATGATGGATAGTTGTTATTACATCTTTCTCTGTTTAACACTAAAGATATACTGTAGACATTCACTAGATGCACCACAAATACGTTATGAACTATTAACTTTTGACTGTATTAAAAACCCTTTTAAAGAGCCCCGTGTGTTAGACTTTTTCCACCTACTTATTTCAGAATACTTAATGTATTTGGAGATTCAGAAAAGAGTATAGACAGAGAAGATCTAAATAAACTTGTATACATTGAAGCAATAATAAAAGAAACTCTCAGATTATATGCTGTTGTTCCAATTATTCCGAGGTTCCTTGACAAGGACGTCAAACTGAGTGAGTTAATTTGATATTTATGTATTAATAGTTGTTATCCGCGACTTCGTTCGAGTGGACCAACAAAATTAGTAGCCTATGTCCGTCTCCTACACTTAAGCTATATCTATGCAAATTCAGCTCGATCCGTTCAACCGTTTAGCCGTGATAAAGCGACAAACACCCAGACAGAGAGACAAAGTTACATTCGTATTTCTAATTTTAGTTATCATATAATAATCCTTCCTAGATTTGTTAAAACTAACACTAGACAGGTTCGATTTTTATTAAATTTTTTAATTGTTGTTTCTAAGTTGCACTGTTTTTATGCCATCCGTGACTTTACTAAGCGGTTTCAACGGAAGATCATGTTTGCTAAGCAGCATTATCCTAAGTTTCTGTGACATAAATAACATTAATTAGATATAGTTATTTTATATTGTTCACCTGACTACCCTACGATCCTTGTCGATGAAGCAAAAAAGAAGATCGTCATTTTCTATGGTTTGTATTGGAACAAACAAACATATCAACATACATAATTTCATAAAATCCAAAAACATTACCCTCTTTTTGGCCAGTCCAGTTAAACATTAACTCCTTTTTATTTTATTTTTTTGTTTGCCTTTCTTCTGCGACAAAGGCCGGAGACTTTTTCGGCTAATAAACTCCTGAATTGACTTATTAGTACCTACTGTTTTTAATATATGAAAATGAAAAAAAAAAAAAAAGTTTATTTACTGCAAATACATACATATAGGATAAGCGAATAATAATTAAACAAAATAAATACACAAGAAAATAAAGGCCGATAGTACATAAATTGCAGAGAAGTTTTTCTAAAATTTAGAAGTACATCACCATCAGTTTCCTCACTAGGTAAAGCCTGTATCGAGGAATCCTGTTCTCAAAAAGTTTTACAAATAATGATCCTCTGTCGACATAATGATGTTACAAAAAATTTCAAGAAAAACAAGCTAAATAACATAAATAAATATATATATAACAATAACTGTAAGTGCATATAAAATAAAGATACACAGAGGTTAAATTTATAATATATTATTGTTATTTACAGAAAACTACACATTAAAAGCCAATACTGATTGCTTTATATTGGTCCCTGGCGTTAATTGTCACAGCATGTGGGGTCCTGACGGGAGCCAGTTCAGGCCAGAGAGATGGCTGGACAAGGAAAATCTACCAGATCCTAAATATTTTGCCACTTTTGGAATGGGAAGAAGGGCTTGCATTGGTAACTATATTATGTTCAATATTGTTAATGTTATAATTAATTACTTGTGTAGGTACAGTTATTTAGGTTACTGGGATTGCTTTTTAATTTTTTTTTTAACGTAGCAAAACTATTTAAAAATTAGTATTATTATAATTTGGAGTTTTTTTTCCTTTGCGATCGTAGAATGAGGATCCACCACAGGTAAAATCTGTGGGATCCACCATTCTACGTTTGCGATAGTTTTGCGCCGTGACGTCATTTTTTTGCAAAAAATATGTTATTTTGCCGTTGCCAAACATATTTATAAAAGGGTTTATTCGCTTCAATTTTGGTTCCGCACATTTTCTAAATCCTGAAAAGAGTATTTAGCCAGTCTCTTCATCTATAACTAGCATTGACATCTATTTTACTGTGATTTTACTTTAAACGTAACGTAGAATGGTACGTTTGCGATAGTTTTGCGTCGTGACGTCATTTTGTGCAAAAAATATGTTATTTGCCGTTGGCAAACATATTTAAAAAAGGGTTTATTCGCTTCAATTATTAGAGTCCTTAAAAAGAACATCTAGCCAGGGTCAAGTCTCTATCTATCAGCAGCATTGATAACATTTTACTGTGATTTTACTTTTAGTTCGTTGGATTGGTTGTTGACAGGTGACGACACTATTTTGATTTTGGACATATTTATAGCCTCTGATGGCATTAGTGAGTGTATGTTGTGACTTGACTGTGACTTAAGTACTTTGTTTGACTTAGACTATTGTATTGTATATTACAAAATTGGCACTGGCACTAAACACACACAGTGTGAAGCCAAAATTTAAGAAGAAGAAAAAACAGTACAGTAGTACTTAGCAAAGATAAAATACAGGAGTAAAGTAAAAAGTATCTTTGGTAGTAGTATATAATTTAGTCACAGACGTAGTAGAGGCGGTTCAAATACCAAAATATATTTTTTCTCTTTTTGTTTGTTATGTTGTAAGTATGTATTTGGTCAGTTTTTAAAAATACTTCAACTGAAGTAAAATACTTTACAACAAGAACAATGTCGGTCATAGTTTAAGTCAAGCAAAGCAAGTCATGATCAAGTCCAAGTTATGCTACAGTAAAGTTGTGGAGACTTCACTAAAGGACTCTATGGAGTTTTGGAAATAACACGAAATGTCATGTTTCATGACATTATACTATTCGCCAACACTCGTGCACGTTCACGAACACTTAAGACTCGCGCTCTCCGGATTCTATGCGGATTTGCCTAGTGCTTCTAAGGAACCTAAATATCACATCAATGCAATTACTGAAATGTGTGAATTTTCGAACCTTTTGCATTTTTCTTATCAAGACAGAAACACAATTGAAAGTTTTCTATTCTAAAGTGAAAGAAAACTCATTTTTACAAAATTTTTACCTGTTCCTTGGAAACGCATACGTTCACATATCTAAAATAAATACTCAACGAAGGAAAATATAGCTTACGACTTAGTGATCAGAAAAAAAAAATGTATTCTCCTAATAAATTAAATTATAATTGAGTCTTACGTCATCTAGTTCTGTGCGAGAATACGGTCAAACGGCAAGTCCGATATTCTATCTTATTTTGTTGCAATTTGGTCTAAAAGGCGAATGCATGCGAGGTCCACGTCCACGTCAGTACCACGCGTTGCGGTTGATGGTGCGGGTTGGCCACAGAAGAGAGGTTAATAAAAAAAATTCCTCTTCTGTGGGGTTGGCAATCTCGTCTTATGTTCATTGTTCAAACCTGAGCAGAGCATATTTTATTTATTTATTTTAGAATACAATTATTCATATTCGCTGCAGGTTTTCAGACAAACTTCTTCAAAAAAATTAAGTTTATTAGAGAGTTATGATTTTGTTTTTTTTTTCTTGTTGGCTACCTAGATATTTGGTAGGTATTATGAGCTTTGAGCTTGATTATGAGCTTTGATTATGAGCTTATGAGTATTACGAGCGAGTTGTGTGTACCCATATTTTGTGACTGCGCGCGACTGCCGCGCTCCGTGGTTGCGTTCCACACTAATACGGGTGATGCGAGACGCGCGGGTGAAATCTAATTATTTTCTTTCTCCCTACACGCTCTTAATGAATAAAAATCCACCGTTTTTACACATTGACACTCGAAATAACACTATTTTTGGAAAATATTACAATCGCGTGACATTATTCTTCAAGTTTCCGCCAAAACTCGACTTACAGTTGTAATGTAGGGATTTCTGAATCGCACAAGCGTTTTCATTTTTTACCTAGAATGTTTATTGGTCCTGATATGACTGCGGATATATTCCTCTGAATTATAATATTAATTAGGGTTGCTTTTCGCGTCCTAGCGTGGACGGCGACGTTTTCTTGATATTTGGCGACACACAATTATTTGTTTTATTATTTTACGGTGAATAAGATGTACGGACACGAATAGCTACCGACACCACCACTTTCACGCCTTGTAAATAATTGTGATAATATTTCAGGTAAGTCATACGCCATGATGTCAATGAAGATTACTTTGACGCACCTCGTGAGAAAATTCCACATTCATTCGGACGTTTCTAAGATGATCTCTAAAATTCAGTCGTTTTTAAAGCCTCATTCAGGGCATTATATTAGTTTAACATTAAGGAACACTTGAGCAGGACTATAAGCATTGTTTGAATATATCGAGAATTACTGTATAAGAATAGTTACAATACAACTTCATCAAATTTCAATAAAACCTTGTTAAAAATACTTTCCTATTTGTTTTATTTTAACTCACCAAAGTAAACAAAAAAAACGACGCAGCTAAAAAAGTACCTTATGCTCTTCAAACGACTCAACAGGTTTTTTTGAATTATAGCCTAAGAACTCTCTCGACTAAATCAAACTTAAAAAAAAACAGTTCATCCGTTAGGAGGTACGATGCCACAGACAGGTACAGACAACCATGTTAAGGTGCAACGTTTCACTCAGCGCGCGAAATTCAAAATTTCTTGCGTTTTTTGTCAATTACCGCTTAATTACTCATCGTAGGTTAATGAAATATAATTTTGCGATAATTAATAGATTGTTTCAAGAAATTACACCAACCAAAAATTCAAGTTGAAAGCTAGTATAAGTACATTACTCACTAAACGAAAAACCAAGATGAAAATCAGCTTATTGAGATAAACCAATGTTATCTAGGTGATCATTTTACCCGTAATTTCTTGAAATAACTTATTTATTAGCGCAAAATTGGTTTCAATAAATCCACGATGAGTAATTAAGCTGTAATTTTCAAAAAACGCAATAAAATTTGAATTTCGCGCGTTGAGCGAAACGTTGCACCTTAAACTTAAAACACCCCTTTGTTTGCGTTGGGGTCCTTTTCTTTAGTTTTTATTCAACAAATCATAAGGATAATGGAACATTATATTTTATTTGTAGTATTTGAGCAGGAATAGTAGGAACTTCATTAAGGTGCAACGTTTCACTCATCGCGCGAAATTCAAATTTTGTTGAGTTTTTTGTCAATTACGGCTTAATTACTCATCGTGGATTTATTGAAACCAATTTTGCGCCAATAAATAAGTTGTTTTCAGAAATTACGGGTAAAATGATCACTTAGATAACATTGGTTTAGCTACAAATCTCAATAAGCTGATTTTCATCTTGGTTTTTGGTTTATTGAGAAATATACTTATACTAGCTTTCAACTTGAATTTTTGGTTAGTGTAATTTCTTGATACGACTTATTTATTGTCGCAAAATTAGTTTTCATGAACCTTCGATGAGTAATTACGCTGTAACTGACAAAAAACGCAAGAAAATTTGAATTTCGCGCGCGAAACGTTGCACCTTCAGATTATTAATTCGAGCAGAATTAGGTAATCCAGGGGGCTGTACTGTATTTAATTCTAGTAGAATTGTAGAAAATGGAGCTGGAACTGGGTGAAGAGTTTACCCACCACTATCTTCTAATATTGCCCATGGAGGAAGATCTGTAGATTTAGCAATTTTTTCTTTACATTTAGCGGGTATTTCATTTTTTTTGTAAAATAAGGGTTCCAATACATGTAAGGGGGGGGGGGGGGGGGGTAAAAAGAAATTATTTGCACCCCATCATTTTGGGTGTCGTTGAACAGGCCTTGAATAGGTCTTTTAAAATCATGTTAGGGTTTCCTATACCATATTTTTATCAAACGTACTGCTTGCAAAATATGGGCCGACAAAGTTGCGTGCAATGTGATTGTGTGTTTTGCACAGTATTTACTTAAATCAGCATATATAATAAAGGCAATAAATGAAAGGATACAGAAATTCTGGCTCCACTCTGATTTCCTTTATAACTTGACACCAGGCAAGAAACAGACAAATAAACACATAAAGAACATGACAGCACTATCGACATTGGTAAAGTATTTTCTTATAATTTGTTATCAATTCATTTTCTCGTTCGCCAATTTTCACAGTCGTAATCATAGTCCATAGCCTGCCTTATTCCATTGCTGGGCTTAGGCTTCTCTCTTACTAAGCAATCTGCCTCGTTCCTGTGCTCATCTAGTCCAGGTCCGACCTGCAGCGGTGACGAATGATATCGTCGACCCATCTTGCGGCCGGATGACCAACTCTCCGGTACTTCCAGTGTAAAGGTCGCAGTCTACTATCGATGATAATGGATAGGCCAGATAAGGTTTCGTTGTAACATTACCTTATCTTTCACTTTATAGCATAGATATATTTATAGTTCTTCGAAAGGCCTTTACCGTAAACACTTCTTGCAGTGAATGTCTTCTTTTTATTATAATTCTTTCTTTTTTAAATGTTATATTACATCAATGTTGTATTATTAACTTTGACTTTTGGTTTTATTACTATTTCATGATTATAATTTAATTCTGGCAGAACCTGTGAGGGGAGCCTTTTTACTAAAAACGTTTCACGTTAAAACGCACGGCAGTGTAGCAATAAATGATTTATTTATTTTTTAATTTATTTACTTTATTTACCACCCCGATTTTATTATTTATTTCTATTTTTTCACACTGTTCTAGATAATTTAAAAGAAAAAAGCAGAGAGGGAGAACAGAGCGGAGAATGTATCAACTACCGAAATAAAATCGGGTAAGACAATGCCAATATATACGAATATGTTTCAGTATATTATTCGATTTTCATAATTATGTATACCCACATCGCTCGCCCCGCGAGCCGGATGCGGCCCGCCTTTTGAGCTACGACCATTATTAATAGCTCAATGGCCCCGCCACGGCATTTGATTCGGCCCACGGAACACATAGCAGTCGTAAAGAAATTCCTGACAGATCTGTGTGTAGTGTGTGTAGTGGCATCCTGACATCCAGGAAAAAGCATATCAAGAGTAATATTTTTATAATTTAGCAACAATATTGAGATATGAGTTCGATTACACTTTTTTTTTTAAAATGATTTTTGTTACGATACGAATCGCTCGCCTGATGGTTAGCGAAGAGCTTGCCCTTAGCAATTCAATGTCACCGAGATTTCGGAACAGCAGTTCAACACACTGCGTGGCATTGTCCTGCACTCGTCACTCTAAGATTTTAGATGTGAAATCTTCATATGCTCAGTAAGTACGCTGGAAACATTGCCCTTCAATCCGGTTGTGTCTTTTCGCTGTAACGTCGCGTCCAGTACAATAGTACAAAATTGTTTAAACATTTGGAATAAATAATTTGTAATATACTTCTTTTCTAAAAATTATATAAAATTTAAATACATATTAGGTAAAAAACAAACAATTGTTCATTATTCCTATTGTACTGGACGCGAAGTTACAGCGGAAAGACACTACATATTGGTTATTTTTGACAGTTTGAATATTCCTAATGTTATATCAGGGAATTGCCAATAAAAAAAATAGATATAAATAAAATTGCCTTATTGAAAAATGTTTTTATAACTTTGCAAGAATTCTTTCGACATAATTAAAAATCCAATTTAAAATAATTCAATTTAATCAACTTCTTGACATCTTAATTATTATACACATTGTAATTTTTTTATTTTTTTTCCTTGTTTAAAAATCATAGTTTTATAAAATAACTAGGTATAATTATTAACCTACTAATATTGTATGACGCACTTGCAAACGTCCAAACGTGAGACGTAATTAAATTGTGGTAAAGAGATATATTATAATTCTTTACATATTTGCACAAAACGCGGATGTTTTACAGAAAAACTGAAGTTTTTTACGAAATAAATAGTTTTTTTTTAATACACGATAAAGTAAGCAGGGCGTAAATACGCCCTACTTACTTTACTGTTGAGCAAGGCAATGTACTGGATTTCATTACTACCCTCTGCTTAGGTCAATAATATTGTAGTGAATTTCATTATTGGCCGCTGCGTTTTTTTTTTAAATGTTTGTATTTGGTTTGGTCATTCTAACAATATTATTACGAATGCTAGCGCCACCTCCGTAAACTTATGTCTGTATACGAACACAGACATGTGTTGCCCCCATGCAGTTATGGATGCCTCCCGCCTCTAATAGGCATAGATAAAATTAATCTAGAAATTTAAGTTTTAAGATTTCAAATGAAAAAAAATTAAAATTTGAAATGTGAATTTAAATCTCAAAATTCAAATTTCAAATTTGGAAACTCAAATCTCAAATACTAAATTATTATAAAATAAAATTACTAACTACGCACAATTATTATTATTAACCTTGCTTTTATTTTCTCGCAGGATGTGTATAAAGTAGAGTAAAATCCTCGGGGATAACGCTGTCTTCCTCTTGGGCGACCTTGAATGTCTCGCTGCACTCGAGATTATAGTCTTAATTTTTTTAACGCTTTGAGCTTTGATTTCTTGGATTTGTCTCCGCCCCGAATAGCAAAAAAACTATTGAAACGTCAGAAAAAATCATAAGGTTAGTATGAAGAGTTAAGCGAGGCAAAAAGCCGAGCTCGCGTCGCGTAAGTCGCGGGCATCAGCTAGTTAAATTGTATATTAAAATTCCAACAAATACTTTTTCACTATTTGACCAACAATTAACCGACACACCGACCAAATTTTTAACAATGTAATTAAAACTCACACACAATCTCTATAGATCTACAAAAATGTAGATATAGATAAGTATTATGAGGATATTTAATTGTATGAGAGAAAAATAAAATTCACACAAACAAAAACTTGATAATGTGCATGTGAGATAGCTGTGACTTCATTCGGTTGGATATATATACCGTGATTATTCTTCAAACCCAATTGAACCAGGAGACCCGCAGCAGGTAGTATTTCAAAGAGATGCTGTATCTATTACTAATAGTTCCGTGCTGCCTATATGTGGTTTGGGAGTTTTGGCTCAAGAAGTCGAAGACATGTTTAGAGCCTCCAGAACTTCACGGATGGTTGCCTATCGTAGGTCATGGGTACAAAATAATGGGAAATGGCGAACGTAAGTTTTTTTCTCTTAAGTTTTTTGACGGTTAATTTATTTTTATTCAGTGTTTCCGGGCATCGGTGACCGAGTTGAAAACACGTATAAGTACTAAAAATATACTGTACCTATATTTTTTTGTTTCGACCTCAAAATGATCAATTATATACCTTTTGCATATGTATATATTTACTATACTATATTATACTATACTATATATATTTACTATTCTATACGCTTTATGAGGCTTTTATGAGAGATATTTTTGTGGTCCGAAAAGATGTGTTGGCGCAAGGGTGTCAACGCAAGTGGCATCTCATACTAAGTCCTGCTTCATTTCCTAAATTGATTTGATTTCCGAAATCATTTCTTTTAAAACTTTTAACCCTAACACCGTTTACACGCGACGAAAAATCTCCAAATCGAAAATATCTCTAGGATATCTCTAGGTAAAAGATTTTTTTATTGACATTTTATTGAGTTAAACCTTAGACGAAGCATCATACTGGACAGACCCATGAGACGTTGCCGCTCCGACGTTCACATTGTCATGTTTCTCTTTTTATTTCATGGGTCGTCGCATAGAGTAAGCGAGAGAGCTATTGTAAGATTGGCAACCTCGCACTCTGTGTCCATTTTGACCGACTAGTCGGTCACAACATTGCGACCCGTCTTACTAAAAAAGCAAATTGGATCAAAATATCGCTGTGAATACTTAATATTGTTATACATAGTGGCATTATGGCGTGTTGTGCTGTGTATTGTGCATCGAGAACAACGAAAGGGGGAGTAAAAGATCCAGAATTATCATTTCACACGTAAGTCTTTTGTAGCGTTTTTTACCTAAAATAACCAGAATCAAAGCTAAATATTCGTTTCACTTTAAGAATATACATGTTTGAAGTCATACAACTATCACGCAGTGTTATTTAGTAATGAATTTAAGCATTAATTTAAGATAAATAAATGCATTGTTTTACGTGTTCCTGCTAGTGAAGTACCACTGCACGTTTCAAACTTTGTCGATATTTATCTAATAATATTCTTGTAATATCCTACATATACTACATTAAGTGAAACATGAACCGTTAATTCCTTTCCGCGTTTAATCGGCTTGATACGTATTCTATCGATAATTAATTTTAATCTTTTTGAAACTTTCGCGGCTTGAAATGTATGATAATTTGTACCAATGTGTCATGGTTAAACAATTAATTAAAATAAAACATTTTGTTATAGGTTTCCAAAATGTCCGGAAATCAGAAATCAGTGGATAAAGGCTGTGAGGCGCGAAAACTGGGAGCCACCTAAATACTCTCGACTTTGTTGAAAACGTTTTGAAAAATCTAGTTTTATGACTGGGCTGTCAATTAAAAAACTAGGAAGAATAAAAGAAACTAGGAGACGGTGTAGATGCTTATTAACTTTCATAGTTACTATATATACTATATATATTCGTACTATTTACATGGCAATTACGAGTTTCGATGTTCAATAAAGTACATATTTTTGCAAACATTGTGTTCTTAATTTACAAATTCTTAGTTTTGTACACTGTGTACATTTTTATCGATAGATTCTGCACTAGTTTTCACTTCCCTACTCACTAAACGTCACAACAGAAAGTGGACACGCTGCCAAAGCAATCACTCCATCCAGTGTGATACAAGATCCTTGAGTTAAACCGTGATCCTTGGTTTGCTTTTTTTTTATGTCTGTTACCTCAGTCAAAACTTCATAATTTTAAAACAAATTTGGATAATTCCTTTTTTGATTTGAAAGGATATTTTTTCAAATTAGACCAATTTGTATAAAAATTTAGTTCTGATAAGGACCCATGAAGAAGCAATTGCATTCAGAAAATTCAATGATTTGGAGTCCGCACGAGATAAAGTATGTACAAATGGTTGAGAAGATCCAAAAAAGGTTTATCCGGTGGCTTTACCAGAAGTAATATGGGCACTACGTAGGGTATCCATATCTATATCCAAGTGAATATTTACTTGGTATGACGGGCTACAATACTCTAAAAGTGAGGCGTAGGTACTGTCTCACTGATGAAGTATGTAATACGAATTTTTGTCGGGCGTCTCAGTAACCCCCAGTGCTGGAGCAAATACCTATTGCCGATCCGAGCAGCACAAATGTTAGAGCTTGTCGGCACAAGCTGTTTATGGTGCCGAGTTGTAGGACCGAATTAGGGAGACAGGCCCCGCTGCAACGGGCAGTGCGCCTTCTCAATGCTGCGCTTGACCGGTACCGGGATCTGGATTTATTCGTAAACAACGACAATGACGAGTTTCACAGAGCGGTAATGGAATTAGTCATTGCCAATCCGAAACTGGCGTACTCCTAATGAAGTGTCTTTTTATTGTGTAATAATTTAATTATAATATAGGTTAATATCAATATAGGCTTATTATGAACCTTGAATGGGTGAATTGGGAAACTGTAATGCCCATTCAAGGTTCGTATTACATAAATAAATAAATAAATTACAGCGCTAAGCGCTATTATAGGTTTGCGTATCTACTCCGAGCAGTTTGCATATATAAACCGTTGAAAGAGGTCGAATCAATTACAAGTTTTGATTTGGAAGAACAACATATCATATATCTGTCGAATACGGAGCTAGCTAGGTCTTTTTAAAACCAACAAAACCGCTGGCCTTGACGACCACCGGTTCTGCTGTTGCAATATAAATCATTTCCTCACCATTATTGAATAATAATATGCAAAGCATATCACTTGGCTATGCTGAAACTATTTAACTATCTACCTAGCTAATAACCAACTAAAAGGCTAGCAGAAATGATTTAAAACACACATAGAATTTACTTGAAATAAAAAGATAAAACAGAAAAGACACTGGAGAAACAATTTAGTTTTATTAAACTTTTAGCAAAGATCTACTTACACTCACAGCTTACAGCTCGTTCTAATCGTTCGAAGCCACCTTTTTACGCGCCAACCAAGATGGCGGTTTTGGTTTCAAAGTAGGTGGCGCTTTAGGAGGCATGAAAATATTAGAACCAGCAATAACTATGCAGAAGGCAAAGACGTAAAGGGGTAGACACCTAATCAGCAAATCAAACTATACTGAAAGAAAGCACACCAGTATTGACGTACCTGTCAAATCAAATTAAGAGCTCCATACAGTTGTCATTCTCATCTCATACTGATAAAATCTCCGAATAATCAGACAAAAGATGGTATAATGTGCAATAAAATCTTGCCGGAATTACAAGGAATCAAAGAACACCACTGCCACATCCATCTACAAGTCCTAAAATATACTTTTAGGATAAAAAAAACAAAATAATAAAATTATTGAATAATGTAAACAGAATAGTTACTATGACAACGTTATGTATAACAGTGTTGCCAAATATTTTTTGTAATTTCCCAACTTTGTTTAGGTTTCCTAGAGACTCAGATATATTATATGTAGCTGATCTTTTGATAAAAATAGTTCGGCAAAGTAGGGATGAATAATGGCGGAAACCTATAATTAAGGCTTCCACCAATATTAATTTACCTATAATACATAATTTTTATAATTTTGCCTAAAATATGTGTCGGCGCATAATTATCAACAACAAGCCTACAATGAGCGTGTCACGATATGACACAATTGTATTGCATTTTTTTTAGAAATAAAATGTTGTACCTTCCTAAGAATGTAAGAATGTAAATTTGTTTAGTGTGGTTGTGGGTTTTTGGGCCTGCAAGGAAAATGCACATTATCTTAGGTTTTCACCTTCACATGTGTGTTACTTGAGGTTGCAGAATAGTCTGGCAGTTTAAAAAAAGATAAATCCGCTAATAGGCGAATGTTGCGTATTCGTTTATTTGCGAATTTAGAGGATTCCATTTCCATCGTAATAAATTGAAAATAAAAACTTAACATTATTTAACTTAACAATAATGTGGATGATAAAAAAAAAAGTATAAGAGCCTATTTAAGAACCACTGTGATACAACCTAAATCACTCCAATCAAAATTTATTTACCCGACCAAATAGGGTAATCACTTTTAATGGAAAGCTTCAAATGTCATGACAAAAAAGACTGTCAAAAATTATAAGCCATTTCAAAATCGTGTTTGTATGGAGACTATCCTTCTGGACCTTATTTATAAGGAGAATTCTGTGGCAGAAGGCTTTTAAATTTATTACAAGAATTATGAAGCTAATTTACAATCGATAAATCAGAATTAGAAAATCAGAGTCATCACATAATTAGAAATCAAAGCAAACATATTTTAAAATGACTTTCAGATATAGTCAAACTGAGCAATGTTTAAAGTTGATTGTCAATTTAAAGATTTGGACTGGATACAACACAATAATTAAAATTCAGACCGAAGATCTGAAAGACACGTACTTAGGCATTGAAAAATCCATGGATCATATGTCAGGACAATTGGCTAGCCTTGAGTCAAAAATCCTTATTTTTGAAGAACAGCGGAAGGAAATAGTCACCTCAATAGTCCGGATTGACGAAAAAATTGAGACAGTTCAACGTGAACTCACAAAAACGTGCATAGAAATTAGAGGCGTCCCGAAGAAACAACGAGAAACCAAACATGATTTATATGAACTGATTAAAAATGCTTTTAAGTTAGCACAACAGGAGTTTTCCCCCTTAACTGTAAGGGATGTTTTCCGTCTCCCCAGCAAACAAGAACAGGGGGTGTACCGTGAGCTCTTATTGCGGTTCAGAATAGGCTCTAAACAGAATCGTTAGTCAAATTCGTACCGTGAGGTCTGTTATTCGATTCAGCTTAGGTTGCCGCCATATTTAACCGGTGACAACCTTAACATCATCGCTAAGCGTGTTTTCTTTCATTCAATTGGTACCGTGACCTCTTAGTTGAATCGATAATTGTCTCGCTGAATTGTCAAATTAGCGATTCAGTATAAGTTACTATTTCAAAACCTTTTTTCGACCGATTTGTCATTTGGATCTTCTTAGTCGTTGGTGGATTGTAAATATTATTTATAAAGAAGTGTCCTCCGCCGTATTACTCAATTATCGAGTAAATAAAAACTATTGAGAAGTAAGTAAGCGTTCACTTTACAATGTAATGGTTACTTTATTGATAGTAACCACTACAAACAATCGCACTAAAACTAAAACGGTTACATATAATAATTATCCCGCGAATCTTACTTTGGGCGATACGCTACTTTGATTATATATATTTTTCTCTTATATTTTAGCTCCACACGTTGTGTATTTAGCCAGTGTCAAGTGATGTCAAATATATCACAATTAAAACAAGTCTCAGTCATAGTCTAAGTCAAGCAAAGTAAGTCACGATCAAGCCCACGTCATGCCCTATAAAGTGGTAGAGACTTCACTAGATGATTCTATGGAGTTTTGGAAAAAACACGAAGAGTCACGTTTCACAATATTATACTATTCACCAACACTCGAGTACATTCACGAATACTTAATAACTTTAGACGATGACTGAGACTTGTTTTCAATATGATATAATAATCACTTAAAATATTTAACTAAAACCTCACAGTTGCCAAATGGGCTAAATACACTATGTATGCCACGAGACAAAATTTAAGAGAAAGAAAAAACCTCAATGTCAAATATATTTCAATTTAGATGAATGCGTTCAGGAACTTGTAAATCGTTGTTTCTCACAATTTGGATTGATATTATTTCTTAGAAATTAAAATTATTCAAGGACAAGGCACAATAAATATTGCATGATTGCATTAGTTTTGTACTTTGTTATAAAATTTAACATGAGTTCTTTTATAACACGCTGATACTATAGCTAATCACAAAAAACGCTACTTTCCGGAAAGGGCTAACACCTTTGAATTTCAGAACGCATTTTTTTTACGAGAGCCAGTGATACTTTTGTAAAGCGCTGTCTTTGTCTAATTTTAGCGTTTCATTACTGGAGCCAGAGACAATTTTCGTTCATTCTTTCGAGAGGTAGCGATTCAAATGCGATCGTGTTTAATCGAGCTCACGGTACGAAAACTAGCGAGTCAATTTAGGCACCTAAACTGTACTGCATCGCAACTGGCTCGCAAGTTAAAAGTTGACGGTACGCCCCCGAACCTTGTCAACAGTGGTCGCAGAACTGTCAAATACACTCATCAAATCCGAGTTTTTGGACAAAATAAAACAATACAATAGATCGCATCCTAGCGAACCGCTACAGTCTACCCTTCTTGGCCTAAAGGATTCAAAGAACGCTATCTACATATCTGACCATTTAACCCCAAAAATGAGGCGCGTGCACTATCTGGCTAGAGAGTTTGTAAAAACAGAAGGTTACGCCTTCTGCTGGACTGCCAATGGTCGTGTCTTTTTACGGAAGCAGGAAGGATATCCCTACATAAATATAAAATCGGAAGAACAGTTGGCTTCTCTCAGGAGCGCGAAGTGACTAGTTTCAATGAAGCATATTTACTCTTTGTTCTTGTATATTGCGTTATTAATCTGTATAATAGTTACTAACGTTAATTTTGGTATCTCGTTAACGTCTAACCTTCGACTTATTTTTCGGACTAAAAAACATCATTTATTATTTTCATTCGCACAATACATACTTACTAAAAGGTTCAACTTATTTGTAAAAGTAACAAAAAAATTAATATATTTTATTTTCTATATAGAACCACTTATCAGCATCCCTGCAGCTTCAAAAATTGTTTTACATTTGCTGAATATCGGTCATAGCTATTTCTATGGTAATACTTGTGTTTTACATAACTACAACGACATCTTTTTTCAGACAGCGGACAGTACACGTAACAATATACCATTTAAGCACGAAATCACGTTGCAACTTGCAATAATACCAACTATATCTTACCTCCACATATGCGGTAAAAATATTTCAATAACAAACACCATATTAACCGTGACCCTTACCACAGTTACTTTAAAGTCGATGCAATATCATTCGTACACAAATAAGGTTAAGCTAGAATACCATTTAATTTTACTATCTGTAAATCAGCTATCACTACAACCTTATATTTCTAACCGTAACTACATTACATGTATGTTAGTGCATAAAAATAAATTATTTTGCATATTATATGGAATTATTAAGTGTTTGTGTACTTATAGTTATGACACTTTTACAAAATACAATATTATTTTTATAAATCTTATCAAACAAATGATGAAATGCATGGTTTCCAATACAGCAATAACTTCTTTATTTTTTAATAGATTTTTACTACATATTGCTGTATTGGAAACCGGTTTTATGCTACTCATGCAGGCTACGGCAGTCCTACGAGCTTGCAGCGATAAGCGCTGTGTTTATGCTGGCTGGTTTTTGCTTGAAAGTTGCACTTTGAACGTTGTAGACCAATTAAAAAAGATTTTACTGAAAACTTTTGGACATCATACTTTGAACATCATTTCAACTTACTGTTTGTGTACTATAATCCATCAAAAAAGCACACATAGACAAATCATATACCTACTTGCATTTTTATGTGCAATAATTCTTATGTGGCTATGGTACCTTAAGCATACTATTTTTGTGATCACAAAGGTAGCATCATATCATCTTCTTACAACTGACTATGGATAAAAAAAATCTCAATGATGAATTGGATGACATTTGTTTCGTATCGAGCTTCCAAACAGATCTGCCTGAGCAATGCTTACAGAGATTAGGTAACATAGACAATCAACTAACAGTGGTCTCGCAGAATATAAGAAGCATCAACGCTAATTTGGATAAACTACTTATATTTATTAACAGACTCAACTTTCTACCTGACCTAATAATTTTGACAGAATCATGGTTAAATAGTTCATTTACCGGAATTAACGTAAATAACTACAATTGCTTCTATTCTAAACGATATATTAACCAGAACGACGGCTTAGTGGTATATGCCAAAAAAGGGATCCAAATCCAGGTGACAGAACCACCATTTGAAGAAGGTAGTTGCTTGTTATTAGAAATAAATAAATCGGCATTCAAGTTGATTTGCATTTACAGATCCCCCTCTTTCACCAACATTAACATTTTTTTGAATTCTTTAGAAATTGTTTTATCGAACTGTACAGGGGAAAGTTGCGCTATTATAGGAGACATGAATATTGATATTAATGAACGAGGTAGCGACAAAGACTCTGACGCCTACCTCAATATGACTGCTCAATATGGGTTTATACCTGGCTACTCGTATCCTACTAGACCACTTTTTGGTCCTAGTTGTCTAGACCATTATTTACTAAAATCTCAGCACCACAGCAGAGCAATTGTTTGCTCAGCTGGAGTTACTGATCACGCCACAATACTATTTTCCATTGATAAATCCATTTCACGAACAGAACCGCGTAAGAAACAGACAGTAAAAATTGACTATGAGGGTATTAAACAGAAATTAGAGGGCTTTGATTGGTCCATCCTATACCATCATACTAATGTCGATAAAGCTACAGAAGAATTTAACAGAATCATGCAAGATATAATTAACTCGCATACAAAAACCATTAGCTCCCGTCAGAAACGCTTTGAAATGATCCAACCTTGGTTAACTCCATCGTTACTTAAATGCACAGTACGTCGTGATGCAATGCATGCGGCTGCTAGGAAAAACCCTAATGATCAAAAACTACAAAATGACTACAAAATGTATCGTAATACATGTAACAATATTATACAAAATGAAAAAAACCTGTATGAAAGGGAAGAATTGTATAGAAATAGAGGGGACAGTAAAAAAACTTGGGACACAGTCAAGAATATTTGCCATATCAATACTAAAAAAACATCGTGTAGCGATTTACTGAAACAGAATACTAATGCCAAAGAATCTCTGAATGCCGTAAACAACTTTTTTACGACGGTGGGTTCAAACCTTGCCAGTGGTATCATGACCAACATTAACAAAACCGAAGACGAACTTACATCTGCGCTAAAATCTCTTCCAATTAAAAAGAAATCTCCCAATTCGTTTTTCTTGCTGCCCACGGACGAAAAAGAAGTCATTAAAATTATTTGTAATCTGAAACCAAGGTCCGCTCCAGGGCATGATAAAATTAACAATCAGATACTGATCAAATCGAAATTTTTCCTAGCTGGTCCCATTGCATTCTTATGTAATTTAAGCCTAGCAAGTGGAGTGGTCCCAGGTAACTTTAAAATAGCTTGCGTAACACCAATTTATAAAGACGGAGATCCACATGCGCCGTCAAACTATCGACCTATTTCTCTGCTTAGCTGTGTTTCCAAGATATTAGAAAAAGTTGTTAACGCACGCCTACTCAAGTACCTGGAATCATAAAACCTGTTATCTGACCAGCAATTCGGTTTTAGGTCAAAGAGATCCACAGAAGATGCTGTGACCATGCTTACTGATTTCGTGGCTGGCAGGCTCGATGAAGGCTTCAAATGTGCTGGAGTCTTCCTCGACCTTGCTAAAGCCTTCGACACAGTTTCTCGGCCCATTGTTACCTACTTACCTTCTTACCTACTTACCTACTTACCTACTTACCTACATACCTACATACCTACATACCTACTTACCTATTTACCTATTTACCTACTTACCTACTTACCTACTTACCTACTTACCTACTTACCTACTTACCTACTTACCTACTTACCTACTTGCCTACTTGCCTACTTGCCTACTTGCCTACTTGCCTACTTGCCTACTTGCCTACTTACCTACTTGCCTACTTGCCTACTTGCCTACTTGCCTACTTGCCTACTTGCCTACTTGCCTACTTGCCTACTTGCCTACTTGCCTACTTGCCTACTTACCTACTTACCTAATTACCTACTTACCTACTTACCTACTTACATACTTACAAACTTACATACTTTATAATATACTACGCAATTATAATATTAGTGTGAAGCAATTTTGTTATTTCAGTTGTATGTATATTTGTGTGTTTCCGACGATAAATTGAGAACCGTTAATCATTTCTATAAGTTGAGTTCGAATATGAGCTGAATCGGTCAAGGGATTGTGAAGTACAGTGGAATCCGTTTATAATGACATCGAAGGGAAATGACAAACACGTCATACTAAGCGGACGTCATACAAAGCATATTGTATAAAATAAACAACCTTTTGTTTTATTAGGTATATGTATGTATTTATTTTTGTAGAGTTATAGTTTTTTTTTAATACACAAATTAAAATATGTAAAAATTTCTCCTCAATCTAAAACGTTCTACGACGACGTTAAGATGTATTTTTTTTCACAAATCACTAAAAAAATGCGTGACCTTCGAATATCAATTACTCACTGACACTCAAAATAAAATTAGCCTCGCGCCGAACGTCGTCGGCCGTCACGTGACCCTACCGAACACTGCCGAAGGTGTTAGGAATCAAGTCGGTCACTATAGCCGGACATAATTTATTAAAAATGGGTCATAATAAGCGACGTCAATATAAGCGAAGTCATTATATCCGACCTTGTTATTAAGAGTTTTATATGAAAACCAAACTTCGCTGTGTAATTACTTCATACTAAGCGGTCGAATCCGTTTATTATGACTCCGCCTACTGTACACTACACTGTTCTACTGTATAGAGGAGCGAGGTCTCAGTTCGGCGTAAACTACTACTATTGTAACGCGGGGTTTTGCTGTATCTGCCCGCAGCCCCTTTTTATTATGGATCCAGATGCGCAGGCGACGCTGAAAGGACGAAAGGACTCTAGTCCCCGCACCTGCGCCCTCCGGCAGTCGTGCTCCAGTCCGGACTAAGGACAATCCACACTCTCGCGAAGCTCTCTCTATTTTATAATAATTTTGTTCTCACGGTGCACGATAATTCAAGAAAGTTAACATTTAAACTTTCTTGAATTATCGTGCACCGAACCTACTTTAATTTTAGCCTGAGAATTGTCCCCGTAGTGAAGTGTGAAGCAACGCATACTTCCTATCTGTACATCATTGTTTTCGATATACGTTCCCGACAATGTTTAGAAAAAAACGCCAAGTGCGTGTCTGGATCACGCAAGGAACAAAAGTTAAAAAGAAGAAATGTGTTTGTTATTAAGATCGAAATTTTGAGCGCAAGTCCGACTCACACTTGACCGATTTTTTATATTTGCTGTCATACTATAGAGTTGGCACTATACCACACCAAGTTTGACGCTTGTAGACATGTATTAAGTATTAATTCATATTCAATATATTCAAATTATGAATGAGATCGGAAAACAAAACTCGCTCTAGATCTCTTGTGTCACATAAATAAATAGCAAAGCTAGAATTTATTAATTAACTAGCTGTACCCTCAACTTCGTTTGCGTGAATTTTAAAATAAGACACTTCTGTCTCTGCAGACGGAGTCGCTGGATATTGCATTAAAATTCAACTATAACAATATTGTTTACAGAGCTTCTTTGTAAACAATGTTGTTAGTTACATTTTCTGGAGCGTGCCCAAATAAATTTGCCGCATCGCTGACTCCAGACAGGGCCACGTACAGCAGGCCGTGAGTGAAGCAGCAGGTGGACAGGTCCATGCCCGCGGTGTGCAGCGTCTGTCCTTGTGCCTTGTTGATTATCATGCCAAAACTAAGGCTAACTGAGAACTGCACACGCTTGAAGCGGAACGGGAAGTTGTTGGGTATTTGCGGTATCCGAGAGATAAATACGCGTTCTCCGGCACCACTCCCCGTCAAGACCTCTGCTTCAATCATGTTACGCTGTAAAGCCGTAACCTTAAGTTGGGTACCATTGCACAAATTTGGTGGGCCACGGGGTATTTGTTGAGTTCCCGATGTTTCGGCACAGTTGCATGCGCCGTGCGAAATATCGGGAACCATAAGCCAAAAATAAAAATCGTGGTAAATATCCCGTGAGTACTAATAGTAATGTAACTTTAGTAAGAAAACTTTTTCCCGGGTGCATCTAAGAAAAACAGCTTTCTCACGTTGATAATTGCACCTTCGCAAACACGACGGAAAACTCTCTGCTGCTCTTGTGTTAAGCTTGGTAGACTATCTCGCAACGTATCCATCATTTCATCCATGTTATGAGTTGTGTCAGCTGTATTGCCACGCTGGTGATCATGTGGATGATGCGAGGGTTCAGGCAAACCATAGCTCGATAGAGAATTTCCATCGATAGATAAAATTATACCTTGAATGGCTCTTAAACAGTGGTTGTAGATGCATCAAGTGTAAGTAAACTATCTATTAACTTGCATTGGAACGAACTTGCTAACCTGCCTGGTCGAGCTCACATAATGGCCCGCAGGTCACAACTTACTGATACAGTCAAACAGATCTCTAGCTCGCTCCCTTGGTCCTACAAACTCACGGTAATACAAATCCAGTTTAAGCTGAGCCTTGTGCACTAAACGTCCGGTATGCTCCGGAGTTCAAATTATATTGGGAAATATGTTATTTGTATGTTTATTTGCGTCATAACTTCAACATTCCTAGACCAATTTCGATGAAACAAACTAGCGCTGTATGTATGTAACGGTAGCGCCGAGCTAAACTTGAACTCCAAATTTCACCCCTTTAGGGGTTGATTTATCAAAAACTATGAAACACGTGTTAAATATTTTCTGTTTATTAATAAATTTGCAAAGTTTCATAACAAAAGCTTCACAAAAAAAAAACTCCATAGGAACTTCCTTTTCACTCCTTTTGGGGATGAAATTCGGAATCAAAAGTATCTTATATGTTAATCCGTGAAATAAGCAATACTTATACCAAGTTTACCAAGTTAAATTGAGTCTTGCCTTGCGTCAGTGCAAGGCAAGACGAGGTCGCGCGCGTTTCTCGCTGAGCATTCCTTGATTAAGGTCACCGAATGTGATCGAAACTATAGTCGGATTAACCGACTCAATTTAACGTGAATATTCCCGTTTTATTAAAACAAAATGTATCAAAACAACGTAAGTTTTCATAGTAAAAAAATTATAATACTGTTTTGACATCTTTTATGTTCTTTATGTAATTTTACTTTCAATTCTTTACTGCGCTGTGATGTACCCTGAAGGTATACAGTAACCTACAACACAAGCTTTGCTTAGCGTAGGTTCTGTGACCAACTATTTGCTACCGCAAGCCGAATATTCTTGTAGTTTTTATTCTGAGTAAAGTTATATAATTATGTATAAGTGGCTTATGTTTAAGTGTCAATAAAGAATTATTATTATTATTATTATTATTATTATTATAATTCCCCGCAGAAAAAATTTAAAAAATATATTTAATGTTCAGATTTAGCTCGGCTACAGTTTTGTTATATGTATAGAAGATGTAATCCCCCACAAGCAAAATTTAAAAAAAATAATTAATATACAGATTTAGCTCGGCTACAGTTTTATAGATATATAGATTATAAATTTTTAAGTCTGGTTTTATGATAGAGAAATACTTACAACATACAGTTCCAGGAGCTGTATACTAAACAAAACCTTGATAACTGTGAGTGAGATTAATTATAATATAATTATATTGATTGATACTGATTAATTCATGTTTGATATACATATATACCGTGATAATCTATTTTGCTTAACTAGTAAACCCAAGAGATCTGCTCAAGTGACAGCTTTATTAGAGATGCTGTATCTATTACTAATAGTTCTGTGCTGCTTATATTTGGTTCGGAAGTTTTGGACCAAGAAATCGAAGACACATTTAGAGCCCCCAGAACTTTCCGGATGGTTCCCAATAATAGGTCATGGGTACAAAATAATGGGAAATGGTGCACGTAAGTTTTTTTAATGGCTTGTTCCAAGGTTTATCTAAGCCAGCATTTTGGTCACACGAAGTGCTTCTTCCACGTTGTTTTTCTTTTCAACTCACATGTCCGCGCATCGGCGTCCGAGTTGAAAACACGTTTAAGTACTCACAATTTTGAACAACTTTTACTATACATTATTTTACACCAAACCATGCTAATGCAAAAAAAAAAACAGCAGTTCCATAAATATTACGATAGTGTGAATGATATTTTTTTATGAAACAGCAATTATTTTTTCCCTAAATAATTCAGAATGATGAGACGGCTCTTACGTCAAATGAGACAATGATTTTCTTGCACTTGTTCTCAAGGTCCTAATGTTTCGCTCTCAAAAGGATAAAATAGTTGAAAATGTTATAGCAGCTGTATAGGAAACAACAATATAAACGATTATTAAAGGATTTTCGAGAAATTCAGCCAGCCAGCTATTTTTTACTAGCTTTTATTTAACTTGCAATGTTTGAATGTTCTTTTGAAATCTTGCAACTGAATTTTAGACCAGTTCCCCTTGTTCAATTGAGTTGAAGTTTTGCATGCCTATCAAGTTCCGATGATGATGGATACGGAAGGTGGAAAACGGAACTACACAGGAACTAACAGGACATTGATGGCGTTTGGACCCATTTTGATCAGCTTACAGTACCAGTAATGGTTTTTATAAAAGCTTGTTTGGAAAAATATATCTATTTTTCCACACAAACTTGTTTTGAAAAGATGTGTCGGCGCAAGGGTGTCAACGCAAGTGGCAGCTCAGACTAAGGGCTATCTTATTTTCTAAATAAATTTGTTTCTTACAAGCGATAAAATATCACCAAATAAAAAATATCTCTTGCTGGATATTCTATATATTCTATTTGAAAAACTTCTCCTCAAGCGATTGAAGCCCATCATAGATGAAAAAGAATACATTCCGGATTATCAATTTGGATTTAGAGAAAAGCATTCTACAATAGACCAAGTGTACAGAATAACCAGTATTATCGAAAAAGCGTTAGAGGAAAAGAATGCTTATTCCACGGTCTTCCTAGATGTAGCACAAGCATTCGATAAAGTTTGGCATAAAGGTCTCATGTACAAATTAAGCAAAATGCTCCCAAAACAGTTTGCAAATATCATAGAGTCTTACTTAACGCAAAAGATGTTCAGGGTAAGACAAGAAAACTCATATTCGGAATTTAAACAAATAAAAGCTGGAGTACCGCAAGGGAATGTCTTAGGTCCATTCTTGTACTTATTGTACACTTGCGATATACCGGTATTATACAATAATATCATTGCTACCGTCGCGGATGATACTGCTATAATGGCTACAGGGGCAGCTCAAGAAGAGGCAGTTGAGAAAGTTCAAACTGCAGTCAATATAATATTCAGTTGGACTAAACAATGGCGAATAAGAATTAATAAGTCAAAATCGACACATATAGATTTCACCAATAAAAGATCGAATTATCATCCGGTATTCATAGATAGTCAACCAATATCATATGAAAACACAGCCAAATATCTTGGAATGACATTAGATGCAAAGCTTCGCTGGAAGGCGCGTGTGAAAAAGAAACGTGAAGAATTGGAGCTTCGCTACAAAAAGATGCTTCTGGGAAAGTATTCTTCTTTGTCAGTACATAATAAATTACTTTTGTATAAGCAAGTCCTCATGCCAATTTGGACTTACGGTATCCAGCTTTGGGGCTACGCCAAACCGAGCAATATACAGATAATCCAATGTTTCCAAAACAAGGTACTCAGAGACATAGTAAACCTCCATGGTACATTAGAAGTAGTGATCTCCATGGGGATGGAAGATGTTACAAATGTTATTAGAAAATTCGCCGAAGCTCACGAACGAAGACTTCATCATCACGTGAACGTCGAGGCTATCCAGCTCCTCGATAACACGAATATAGTGAGAAGACTTAAATGGACGAAGCCTTTTGAGTTAGTTTAGTGATAGTGACAGTGTAAATAGTATATTGTACAGTGCTAACAGCACACGAGAACAAAGTGTCCTCCCCTTAAATAGAGATAATAAGAAAAGTGTTAGTGGACACGTTCTTAGATTTTACTCTACTTAGCAGATTAAGTTAAAGTTAAATTACTTATTAGTCTCAGGGCTAGATTGTAATATTGATGAGGCACTATTTTATAATATGGTACGTCATAAACAAAAAAAAAAAAACTTTATTAGAGTTTTTAAAGCTTTAACCCTGATCCTGGGTTAGGATTTCAAATGCTTACCCCAAAATTTCAATATTTAACCAACTGCCAAAAAAGGAGTAGGTTATCAAGTCGCATTTTAAAAAAAATGTTATGTACCCAGAACTCTGTAATTTTTTTCCGATTCGGATATTTTTTTAAATTTGAATTGATATACTTTCAGATTGATTTCATTTTTATCAAAATCCAGTTCTGATAATGGGATCGATGAGGAATTGAGGCAACTTCTCAAATATTATAGGTATATATTTATCGATTTTGGTGTTTTCATCTGTTGATGTACCTATTCTTGCAATAATGGATATAATTTAATCTGAGGATTTAATTTGCTACATGCTTTACATAGATATGTCGTCAAAATTGTATGACCTGTCAAAAAGCGATTTACGTATTGGACAGACCATTTGATTTGTTTTCATTATAAGCGCATCTTAGACGAAGCAAGATCCTTGAAGCGCATTGTGAAAGTCGCGGGCAATCGGTGGATGCAAATGGCAAATTGTCGTTCAAACTTTGACACTCGATATCTCGTTCGTATTTTTTTAACATAAAATTTACAGAAAAAAAAATTAATAAAAAATGGATTAGTCTTTAGAATACCATTGCTAATGTCACAGAATTCTCCTTATTAAATAAATATATTTTTCAAGATTTTTTTCATTCTCCTTCGCCAACGAAAGTTGCTATAAAACATTGGCAAACGTATTCTAAATATATGACTAGTATTTGTTTTTGAAATTCTTCTTGGTAATTTGTACTTTGCTTTACAAAAAAAAATATTGATAAAGTGCGAACGAGATAGCGATAATCAGGGAAACCCGCCCGGCACACTGCCGTATACTAATTTATGCAGTCGAGTCTGTTTTTTTTACAGAAATGCTCAAAGGTATTATGAAGATGAGCGCAGAAGGCAAAGAAAAAGGTGGTACATTCACACTCTACTTGGGATTACGCAAAGTGTATGGTATTACAGACCCCGAAGACGCTGTGACTGTAATGAACGCTTGTCTACAAAAGAATTTCTTTTTTGATTTTTTAAAACCAATTTTAGGAGACGGACTGATCACTGCAGACGGTAAGATATTGATTGGGTAATATGTATATTGTGTTAATCGTGCCCAACTGTCTTACAGAGGCAGAAGTTTTTGTAGACAAAGTGCGAATTTTCAAAATATGGATGTCGTATAAGTGTGAATGCGTGAGAAAGACAACAGCTGTGGACGTGAACCAGGTTCTTAAGAAACCCGAGATACAGGCACAGGGGCGGGCGCTCTGGCGCGCGATATTATTTCGACCGCGCCAGGATAGGGCCCCAGGGCTGGAAAGGTTTGCTTAAGAGCTGGGATGCCTGATTGAATGGTTGTGGTTGTGGTGTGATTGATTGGATATAGGGACTACATTTTGGAGTTTTTTTCTCGATTTTTAGCCGACTGCCCAAGACAGAGTGGGATGTATGTGATACAGGCCTCCGGCCGACCCTCGGGCCGGTACCGAGTTGCTCAATATGTAGCCTAAACGACTTTACCGATTTTGACAAGTGAGGTATCGTTGGGTTCGTCGTTATGTCAGTAGTATCATATGTTTTGCAGTCACACATTTTGCAGTCGGGATTTTTGTTGTCTTGTTCATTAAGTTGTTACCACAGAAGAGATAATTATCTTCTTTTTTTCTGTGGTTGTTACCAATAATTGTGAATACCTTTACTTCTATTATTCTAGAATAAATGCCTTTATTCTGAACGAAATTTGTGAAGATACGTTGTCACGGAAGCTCCAATGAAGGCGACGAACTTGACTTAAAAAATACATTTTTACACACACACATCTTAAAATTTAGTTTTTCACAAAACTGAGTTTACCTATTTATATTGTTACCATATTTTAGTACCAACATGGAAGAAAAATCGCAAGTTGCTCAACCCAGCGTTCAACCAACAAGTGTTAGACGGATTCATTGGAGTTTTCAACACTCAAGCTGAAAAGTTGGTGGATGCATTTACTCAAGAAGTAGGCAAGCCGTTTGACCAAGAAAAACTGTTCAGAGTTAACAATTTGGAAACAATATGCTGTGAGTATATTAACGCAATCTTTTTTTTTATACGCCCTAGTGACAAGTCGAGCAAGTCACTTGCTTGATAGAAGCGTGACGCTTTCCCGTAGAGTTCAGTACCAGAAATTTGAAATTCATTAATTCAAGACCGTGCGCTGCATAATGCTCTGTGCTCGTCACCCTGAAATGTTAAATATCTATAGGCTCAGTAAGTTTTCTGTAAACATTACTCATAAACCGGAACAGATGTGTTTGTACACTATTTCTTGGCGTTTGAATAAGTGGCAAAGGTGTGTCACTTCCCCAGATGGGCTCTGCAAATGAGTCCACTACATAATGATACATAACCGTGTCTGTGCAGATAGGTATGGCACGGGCGACGAGTAGGCCTATCTCCCTGCAATCAGGAAATGCTTAGCCTTGAAACCTGCACCGTTTTTACGTCTAATTCTGCGGTCACTTACTCAACGAGTGGCTAGGAAAGTAACGAGGGACAAGAAGAAGTAATAGGCCTAGTTATGCCTTTATTATACCATTCTAGATACTGAATAATCTGTTCTAGTATTCATGTTTTTTTTTAGATACAGGAAATGCAGATTTATGCGGTATTTTCCTACGTCTGAGGGTCACTTTTCTTGTATATGATATTCTTGACGTTTTCCTACTTTTTGGTACTTTCTGCTCCTACAAAATTTTGTTGAATAGGTATGTTAGTGGATTGCCCTGATGGCGACGTACTAGAATACGGCATCTGTATACCCTGCTTTGCTTTGTAGTGGTAGGGCTCCTCTAGTCTGCAGAGTCCACCTGGGGAAGAACCGCACCTTTGCCAGTTATTAAACCGTCAAGCAGTAGTGTGCAAGCATTACTATGTTCCGGATTGAATGGCAATGTTTCCAGCGTAATTACTGGGCATAAAGAGATTCAGCATCTAATTTCTCAGGCGACCCGGTCATGTCCTCAAACTGAGACGGGCAGCAGCGTCCTATAGCGAACGGTGAACGTTCTGCGATCCCCAAGCCGCCTGCCAAGCGTGGCGATTACGGCAATATCATTCACTACCTAGTAATTCATTGAGGCCACTGGCTCCCGACACACAGTCTATGACTAGTTTGGGAGACTGGGATCAACAATTTAGTTGTAATTTTTGTAATGTCCAAATACATTTGATTTGATTTGAATATGCCCTCGTAAAAGAAATGGAATGAACTGAGGACCCTTTGCAAGTTTTATAATTTTGTCAGATATGTTACCAAGTCCAGGGCTTTTTGGGTCTCTTTCTGTTGCTTGATTACTGGTTTTGCTTGTCTTTTGGCCAGTTTTTGATAAAAGTCTGTTGCTGCACTTTCTAATTCGGTTGTAGTCTGTGTTTGTGATGAGGTTTACTAGTATTTAGATATTGTGATTTCCAGTTTTAATTTTTGTTTAGTTATTTATATGCTCGCTTTGCATGCTGATGTAGCCAAGTGTTTCCTTATATATGCCTCGGATATCTCGTCAAACAAAGCTTCATCGTCGGCGAGGATCGTGGTCGGCACATATGACGTATGACCTTCAACACCGATTGGTGATTTTGAGTATAAGGTACTTTGCACGACTGCCGATTTATCCACGGATACTTGTTTATTATATACATATATACTACTTGCAACTACTTACTACTACTGACTACTTAAATGCTTGCGTTGTGGTTGTTAATAGTTGTTTGTTATATAAATGCGGCAACGTACAATCATCCGTAATGATCTTTTTTATTATTTCAGCTACTTCATTAGGAATCTATGAGAATGATTCAGATTTCAACAAATTATTTGCTGTGTATTTACCTGCCCTAACATATATAATAAAGGCTATAAATGAAAGGATACAGAAATTCTGGCTCCACCCTGATTTCATTTATAATTTGACACCAGGCAAGATACAAACATATAAAAACATAAAGAACATGACAGCACTATCAAACGTGGTAAAGTATTTTCTAATAGTTTCTAACCAATGTATTTTAATCATCACAGTCATAATCATCGTCCATAGCCTGCCTTTTCCCATTGCTGGGCTTAGGCCTCTCTCTTACTAATCCATCTGCCTCGGTCCTGTGCTAATCTAGTCCAGGTTTGACCTGCAGTGGTGAGGATATCGTCGACCCATCTCGCTGCCAGATGACCAACTCTCCGCTCCTTCTAGTGTAAAGGTCGCAGTCCACTTATCGATGATAATGGATAGGCCAGATAAGTTAATGTTACATGCCTTCAGTTCATGAGGATCGATATATTTATAGTTCTTCAAAAGGCCTTGAACCGTAAACACTTTTTACAATTAATATCTTCTTTTTATCATTATTCTTTCTTTTTTAATCGCTATATTACATCAGTGTCGTATTATTAGCTATGTCTTTTGGTTTTATTACAATTTCAAATATAAATATTTGATGTGATGTAGTTTTAAAATATCATTTTCATTCTTTATTACTTATAATTATTGAATTAGGTTTTTGTCTTACCCTCTATTTTTTGCGGCATCTCATAACGATTTCGATGTACTTGGCATTATATTACTTTAAACCCGACTGCTCTGTATGGAGGCTAATATTTTTTGGGTATATGTGAGTATGTATGTAGTGTGTTCCATTATTATCTCATGTAGCTTAAACGGCTTGACCGATGTTGACCAATGAGGTGCCGCTGGATTCTTCTTTATATTCATGGAGTGTCCTAGCACAGAATACATTTCGCAGGCGGGTTTTTTGTGTTTCTATTAATAATATGTGTATTCGTCCCGATTGTTTATTCTACAACAACAAACGCTAAGGCAGCCTGTCCACAAGCGATGTGCCAGGTAGCTCAGCGGTAAGCGAATATGTAAAATGTTTGTAAAATACATATATTCGTTGAATATTTTCCTACAAAGCTTAGCTATGACATCAAGCGATCGTTTTGATGGGCGACGCTCACGAAGGCGGCTCACTCATTGTGTGGATACATTTTGGCGCTCGTTTGATTTGGTACAAGCCGGGCTAAATATACGCTAGAGTCTTTTGCCTCTGCCTGTGGCGCTGAACATTCCTGTAATTGCTGCGCATTACCTGAAACTAGCAGTTTTATAACTTTGTACCCAGTCACCCGGCACGACTTTTTACTTGGAAATTTACCTAGTTATTTTTCTGCTTAGCGCACTTATTAGATCATCTTAATACCACCAAATAAGAACAAATGAAATGTACAAATGACTCATTAAACTCTTTCTGTTGCGGAGTCATGACTATATCTCTGGTCAGTGACACACGTTGTCGTAAGTGTAGTAACAGCCATAGTTTAGTGATCTATTTTATTTTTGGGACAACAAAAGCGATTCATCGCCAACTGTCGCAGAACCTGTGAGGGGAGCTTTTTATTAAAAACGTTTACACGTTACAACGCACGGCGATACCCACACTGTTTTTATTTATTTATATTTCTTCAAACTGTTTTAGATAATTCAAAAGAAAAAAGCAGAGAAGGGGAACAGAGCGGAGAACGTATCAACCACCGAAATAAAATCGGGTAAGACAATGCCACTATAATACAAATATGTTTCAGTATATTATGATGAAACATTATCATAATTATAATTACCATTTTCATAGTTATGTATACCCACATCGCTCGCCCCGCGAGCCGGATGCAATTTAATTCAAATCAATTCAATTCATTTATTCGGACCCTGGGTTAGCACAACACTTGGTAACGTCAAATACACAGTTTTCATATGAAATTAATTAAATATTAAATATATGCGGCCCGCCTTTTGAGCTACGACTATTATTAATAGCTCAATGGCCAATGGTATGCTAAGCCGCAAAGGGGTTATAGTACTTATCATAATGAACAACTTTTACTATGGGACAAACCCTAAAACCGAGAAAAAAGAAACTGCTGTTCATTTTGTCGAGTGTCATGGACATTTTTCTATGGAACGGCAGATTTTTTTTCTCGTTTTCGGGGTTGGTCCCATAGTAAAAGTTATTCATAAAGATGAGTACTTTAAGCCCCTTTCGGGCGGTCACTTGCCGGTTGGCGACATTGTGTAATTAATAGAATTACCAACGTTATGCTGCCTTTGGAAGACTATGCGTGTAGTGCGATACGTACTTGGTCGATTTCTAATCACATTTTCGTTCATTAGGTCGTGAGTTCTCAGTTAGATGTTATCTTGAAAGCGGACAGCCTCTTCACCGATTTTTTAAATATTCGAAATTAATGTTTTAGAATCGAGTACTGAATGTTTTTGCTAAATATTATTACAATCAGCCGGTACGCAATCGAAGTTCCGGGTACAGCTAGTCATTAATAAATTCGTCACCGCGATTCACTCGCGTCACTCGCGTCGCCATCTATTGGCGAGTAGAACCTCCCATCTCTTATTCTATCCGGAATGTTCCATGGTTCAACTTGTAGTAGACATATTCATATTTTCCTAAATTGCGTCATAACTTCAATATTACTGCACCTATTCTGATGACACAAAGCCTATATGTTATGCGCCGGAATCCACAGAACACATTTAAAAAAATTAAATCCGTGCCTTAGTTTCTGAGTTTATCCCGGACAGACAGACAGACAGACAATAATTTTGAAAACTATATTCTTGCTTTCTGTTGCTCCCAAATACTCTTAAAAATATATATTTTCAAAAATATCTTCAACGTACAGTAATCCGCTCGTTACAGTTTTATTATAAGTATAGGTTTTTGAAAGGTACCTATAGTAAAAAATATAAACCGTAGTAGGTTTTTCCTTTTTAACTCCCTGTTTTGGTTTACGAAACCAATTGTTATTTTATTCCAGACAAATTCAAGCCTTTCATTGATCTGTTACTGGATTTAGCCGACGAAACAGGCTGCTTCAGTGATGAACAAATACGGGCGGAGACGGAGACCGTAATGGCAGCCGGCCATGACACAACTTCGTCAAGCCTCACCTTTACCTTGGCAGAGTTGGGATCGCATCCTGACATCCAGGAAAAAGCATATCAAGAGTAATTTTTTGTATAATTTAGCAACAAGATGGAGTGATGAGTTAAACTACACTATTTTTTAAATGAATATGAGTTTCTATATGTGCTTATGTTATGTTATGCTCAGTAATTACGCTGGAAACATTGCCCTTCAATCCGGAACACAGTAATGCTTGCACACAACTGCTTGGCGATTGAATAACTGCCAAAGAGGTATTTCGACGCAGGTGGACTCTGCAGAAGAGCCATATCACTACAACTACGTACTACAACTTGAAGGACTGCATCAAATTGTACAAAACAGAGAGGAATAGAAGAAGGGAAGGGAGGCCTTTGCCCTACAGTGGGACGGTGTAAGCTAATATAATAGTAGTAACGAATCGAGCATGTCGCTCGCCTGATGCTAAGCATCACGCTTGCCCATAACACTTTAGTGCCACCCAGAAATGTGAACTGCAACAGTTTAACTATGCTCAGCTGTTCTTAATTGTCAGATAATGATAAAATGTTAAATTAAATTGTTGTTGTTGAATTGTATTGTTGAATGTTGAACTATGGCAGTTCAAAATACTGCATAACATTGACCTGCACTCGTCACTCTGAGATATTAGATGCTAAATCTCTTTATACTCAGTCATTACAATATATACCCTGCAATAATTATGTTTCAATCCGGAACACGGTAATGTTTGCGCAGTACTGCTTGGTAGTTGAATAAATGGTGTGGGACGTCCACAGGCGGTCCTTGCAAAAGTGTGATGGCATGATGGCATGATGGTGGGTAGTTGTTTTACATCTTTCTCTGTTTTACACTAAAGATATACTGTAGATACCTGTTACACCAGATGTACCACAAATACGTTACAAACTATTAACTTTTGACTCTATTAAAAGACCGTTTGAAGAGCCCCGTGTGTTAGAATTTTCCCACCTACTTATTTCAGAATACTGAATGTACTTGGAGATTCAGACAAGCTTATAGACAAGGAAGATCTAAATAAACTTGTATACGTTGAAGCAATAATAAAAGAAAGTCTCAGATTGCATCCTGTCGCTCCAATTACACCGAGGTTCATTGACAAGGACGTCAAACTGAGTGAGTTAATATGGCATTTATATATATTATTAACTCTTCCTCGATTTGTTAAAACTAACCTTAAACAGGTTCAATTTTAATTAATTATTTAATTGTGTTTAACTATAGTTTCTTCGTTGCACTGTTTTTATGCCATTCGTGACTTTACTGAACGGTTTCAACGGAACATAAGCGCTGTTGGCTAGACAGCATTATCCTGATCCGAGTTCATTTCTGTGACACGTAACATTGATTAGCTTAGTTATTTTATATTGCTCACCTGACTACCCTATGATCCTACATTAATTAATGTTACTGTCACTGCAGAATAAAATTACTTATTTTTCTTTCTTTTTTTCCTTTCTATTTTAGTTTTTAAAATATCGACACTAAAATTATAATGTAACTTACATTTTATGAGGAACTATGCTATTCACGCTTGGGGTGATTGCCGATTTGTATTCTCTTTGATAATTGTGACATCCTAATCAGTCATTTGATTTTATGTACTAACAAATATAACAGAACAGATAAATCTCCGAAACGGTATCTAAAACCATGGATAAATATTCGTCACCGCGATTCAGAAGACTTGTGTCGCTATCTATTGGCGAACCGATGTAAAGTTGCTCTGCAAAGGTACTCAACGTTCATATTGCGTAGGTAAACCGATCCGTGAACCGATTTTAATATAACAAAGTTTGTTGTAAACCCTAGGACACCACAGACCATTTTTTAGAAAACCGCATGTTTAAACCCATCTCTTAGTTCTACAAACTCTCAAGATAATCAAATAACTTGCAAAGAGCATGGCGGGCCTTGCTTAGTAGGGTTCCGTAGGCACGTAGGACGTTTGAAGTATTTATCAATTTTTTTAGCCTATGCCCAAAATATTTTTCAAAAAAAGATTTTACTACGGTCTATCAACATGGAAGACAACAAGTCTCTGAGATGCATAGTTTAGAAACGGCAGGGGGGACACATTATAAGCAACTTTGTCGGCCCATATTTCGCAAACGGTACGTCTGATAAAAAAAATGGTGTAGGAAACTTTAACTTCATTTTAAAAGACCTATTCAATGATAAACGAATTGTGGGGGATTAGCAAAAAAAAAAAAACGCACTTTACATGTACATAAAAAAATTATGATTTTTTCCTTTTGGTACTACGGAACCCTAAAAGCCAGCTTAAGCTTAGCCTTGTGCACTAATGTTCCGTGGTTCAACTTATAATAGACATCCTCAAATTGTCCTAAATTGTGTCATAACTTCAATATTCCTGCACGGATTTTGATGACACAAATCCTATGTTAAGCGCCGGAATCCACAGAACACATTTAAAAAAACTTCATGTTAATCCGTGCCTTAGCTTCTGAGTTTATCCCGGACAGACATAAAAGACAAACATTTTAAAAACTATATTTTTGGGTTCTTTACTCCCAAATACTCCTAGAAAAATATTTATATTTTCAAAAACAAAAAAAAAACAAAAACAAAAACAGTAAACCCCTCGTTACTGTTTTAGGTAGTATAAGGACAGATTAAAGCATATCAATAAGGACATACCTGGAGTTTTGGCGGGAACGTGAAGAATTCATGTCGCGTCATTTTATTATTTTCCAAAACTAGTATTATTTCGAGTGTTAATGTATAAAAGCGGTGAATTTTTACCCGTTAAGTGTTCATGAACATGCATGCGTGTTAGTGAATGGTATAATGTCGTGAAACGTGAATTTTCGTGTTGTTTCCAAAACTTCATAGAAGGCTCTAGTAAAGTTTTCACCACTTTACTGGGGCATGACTTGGACTTGACCATGACTTGCTTTGCTTGCCTTTGACCGTGACTATGACTTGTTTTATAATATCTAACAAAACTTGAGAATATATATGTATACTTGACACTGGCAAATGTATAAGACGTAAGACGCCAAAATCCTCTCAGGAGGAAAGAAAAGAACATAAAAAGGAATCCAACGACACTCCACTCGTCCAAATCGGGTACACCGAAATACAGGGTTAGAAGGAAAGGTAATGCTAAGGCGAAAGGGGCTTATAGTACTCATGTTTGTGAACAGTTACTTTTAGCATGGGAACAAATCTTGAAAAGCGGAAAAAATATATGAATTGTTCCGTACATTTTGTCATTGTCGATGACATTTTTCTAAGACTCAGACCCCACCTAAAATGTCGAAAAGGCAAAAAAGAAGATCGTCATTTTTCTATGGTTTGTATAGGAACAAACAAGCATAACAACATACATACTTGAGTTTTGGCGGGAACGTGAAGAAATCATGTCGCGTCATTATATTATTTTCCATTACTTGTGTTATTTCGAGTGTTAATGTGTAAAAACTGTGAATTTTTACCCGTTAAGTGTTCGTGAACATGCACGAGTGTTGGTGAATGGTATAATGTCGTGAAACGTGAATTTTCGTGTTGTTTCCAAAACTCCATAGAAGGCTCTAGTAAAGTTTTCACCACTTTACTGGGGCATGACTAGGACTTGACCGTGACTTGCTTTGCTCGACTTTGACAGTGACTATGACTTGTTTGATTATATCTAACTAAACTTGAGAATAAATATGTATACATGACACTGGCAAATGCATAAGACGTGCGACGCCAAAATCCTCTTAGGAGGAAAAAAAAAAAAAAAAAAAAAACATACATACTTTCATAAAATCCAAAAACATTACCCTCTTTTTGGCTAGTCCAGTTAATTTATTTTTTTATGTTTGGCTTTTCTGCGACAAAAGTCGGAAGGCAAATAAACTCTTGAATTGACTTATTAGTATCTACTACCTTCGATTTTTATTATATAAATATATTATTGTTGTTTACAGAAAACTACACATTAAAAGCCAATAATTATTGCTTTATAATTGTCCTTGGCATTAATCGTCACAGCATGTGGGGTCCTGACGCGGACCAGTTCAGGCCGGAGAGATGGCTGGACAAGGAAAATCTACCAGATCCTAAATATTATGGCGCATTTGGAATGGGAAGAAGGGCTTGCATTGGTAACTATATTATGTTCAATATTGTTAATGTTATAATTAAGTACTTGTGTAGTTACAGCTATTTAGGGTACTGGGACTGCTATTATTTTGTTAACATTAATATTATTACATTATTATTGTTTTTTTTTTTTTTTTTTTTTTTTTAGTTTATTTATAAATACAGAAATTTTACAATAAGTTTCAGTATTGCCTTAAAACCTATATTAGGTTTGTCTAGGCAATTAGTTCTCGATAATATTTCATCAAGAAAAAACAATAAGAGTAAGCCACTTAAGTATTAAAATTAATACAAATACAATAAAATTAGTAGGTACAAGAATAAACACTATTCCCAACCCGTTAAGCGCTGCGGGGCGAGCACACAAAAACAGCTGTTGTAGGCAATGTCACTGAGTAAACCGGTTTCAAGGTATCTACCTACTCGTGCAGCCGCTGCAGTGCTTGCGCGCCGCACTCTCAATAAAGGGTGCTCCCGATAATATGTGTTTATTCATTTAGGTAATATTTTTGTAACAAGAATTTAATATTTTTTTGTGTTAGTTTGTTTTTAAGATCTAATGGTAATTTATTTATTAAATACGGGATAGCATATTTAGATGTTCTTTTACCATATGCGTTTTTAAACCTGGTCGCGGTCAGCGGAAAGACACTACAGATTGGTTATTTAAGACTGTTTGAAAATGAATTTCCGAGTAATTAAGATGCCAAGTATGTTTGTGTGGTCTTATTATTACCACCTATAGCCTAAGCTATTGATAAGTAGATAAATCAATCAAGTAAATAAAGACATTTACTATTTATGACATATCAATAAAGACAACTATTTAGCGGATGTAAAAGAGTTGATTAACTAGCGCAACCTTTAGCGCAGTGGTTGGTGCGATGGGTTGGCAATCTCGCGGTCTTATGTTCAAATCTGAGCAAAGCATATTTTATTAATTTATTTTAGGATTCAATTATTTATTTTCGCTGTAGGTTTTTAGACAAACTTCTTCAAAAAGTTAAATTTATTAGAAAAGCGCGGATGATTTTGTTTTTTTTTCTTGTTGGCTACGTAGATATTTGGTAAGTATTATGTGCTACAGCTAGGATACGAGCGTGTTGTGTGTACCCATATTATATATTGTGTCTATTAGTCTACTGTGGCTGCGCGCGACTGCCGCGCTCCGTGGTTGCGTTCTACACTAATATACGGGTGGTGCGAGACGCGCGGGTGAAATCTGATTATTTTCTTTCTGCCTACACGCTCTTAATGAATAAAAATCCACCGTTTTTACACATTTACACTCGAAATAGCACTATTTTTGCAAAATAGTACAATGGCGCGACATTATTCTTCACGTTTCCGCCAAAACTCGACCGACAGTAAAGTTGTAATGTAGGGAGTTCTGAATCGCACAAGCGAAGTTTTTTCCTCGAGATAAACGTTTTTTAACTCGAAGCTTTTGATCCTGATACGACTGCGGCTATATTCCTATGAATTATAATATTAGTTAGGGTAACTTTTCGCGTCCTAGTGTGGACGGCGAAGTTTTCGTGTTGATTGGCGACACACAATTATTTGTTTTATTATTTTACGATGAATATCCTGTACAAACATAAATAGCTACCGACACCGCCAATGCTACCTTCGCGTCTTGTAAATAATTGGTATATAATTTTAGGTAAGACATACGCCATGATGTCAATGAAGATTACTTTGACGCACCTCGTGAGAAAATTCCACATTCATTCGGACGTTTCTAAGATGATCTCTAAAGTTCACTCGTTTTTAAAGCCTCATTCAGGGCATTATATTAATTTAACATTAAGGAACACTTGAGCAGGACTATAAACATTGTTTGAATATTTCGAGAATTACTGTATAAGAATAGTTATAATACAACTTCATCAAATTTCAATAAAACCATTTTAAAAATAGTTTCCTATTTGTTTTATTTTAACTCATAAAAAAAAAACAAGTATAAATAAAAAAAATAAAAAACACGCAGCTAAAAAACTGCCTTATGCTCTTCAAACGGCTCAACAGGCTAAACAGCTCTTTTTTGAATTATAGCCTAAGAACTCTCTCAACTAAATCAAACCTAAAAAAAAACAGTTCATCCGTTAGGAGGTACGATGCCAGAGACAGGTGAACAATAACAATTTTGAAAACACAAAAAGACATTTTGAACAATAACAATGTGTTTGAGTTATTGTTTATTATTACAAATTCATGCTTAGCCGATGGTATATTTCCCGACGTACTTAAGCCGGGTAGGGTAATACCACTTTTCAAAAAAGGAAGCTCATTAGATCCTAATAACTACAGACCAAATTGTATATTGCCTGCTTTATCTAAAATATTAGAAACTGCTATTAAATCCCGAATAGTAGATTTTTTTGAAGAAAACAATCTGTTTAATGTCGCTCAATTTGGATTCAGAAGAGGTCGTTCGACTGAAATGGCGATAAGAAATGTAATTTATTATATTCTTGAATCTTTGGATGGCTCTAATAGATGTGCAAGCATATTTTGTGACTTATCAAAGGCTTTTGATTGTTTGAGACATGACGTGTTAATATTAAAATTAGAATTCTATGGCTTTCGGGGACCTGAACTGAATATGATGAAAACTTATCTTAGGAATCGTAGCCAAACAGTATGCGTAAATGAATCTTCCTCAGTACCGGGTCAAGTTTCAATAGGGGTACCACAAGGCTCCATATTAGGCCCACTGCTGTTTTTAATTTATATCAATGATCTTGTAAGTGCCATGCCAGAATGGATGCATATAAGTCTATTTGCAGATGATACTCATGTTGGAATTAGAGATAAAAATTTACAAAACTTACAAGTAAAAATAAATAATGCTATGGACTTGCGTAAAGAATGGTTTGATTGTAATGGTATACTTCTCAATTCTAGTAAAAGTATTGTGATGCAATATCAATCGAGGCTAGGTATTTTTGGGAACTCAGTCAGTAAAGAAAATGTCTTCTTAGGGTACACAATAGACAACACAATTACTCATATTGCTCACATCGATAAAATATGTAAAAAAATGGCAAGCGGGAATTACGCTTTGCCGTTATTAGATAAAAAAACTCTTATATCCGTTTATTATGCTTACATACATTCTGTTATAAGATATGCAGTTACAGTCTGGGGTAATGCTGTAAATATTACAAAAGTGTTACGATGTCAAAAAAGAGCGATTAGAATTATCAACGGTTTAAAAAAACGTAGTTCCGCGAAAAACCACTTCAAAAGTAATAATATAATGACAGTGGTATCTCTATACATTTATAATAGTTTGCTAGAAATACATGAGGCTAATTTACCAAAAAATAAATCAATGCAACCTACGAAACAAAGAAAAGCTGTACAAGCCACGGATTAGGTTAGTTAAAGTTGAGAAACAGGGCCGTCACGCCAAAATATTAATGTACAATAAATTACCTGATTCTATAACCGAACTAAATCAAATCAGATTTAAAAAGGCTCTTAAGCATTTTTTTGAAAGCAATCCGTTCTACAATGTTAGTGAATACATGTCAATGGACTTCTCAGAATCCTCATTTTTGTACGGACAACAAACGGAGTAAAGCATAATAAGTACCCACCTGTCATGATATATTATTAAATTATTCAAATAATTAATAACTTAGTTTGCCTAGTTAAATTTAATTCTAAACTTAAGTATTTTTTTTATAATAGTGACTTGCCTGTAATATTTAATGTTATTTATGGCCAATAAATATTTCTGATTTCTGATTTCTGACAGACAGGCAATCATGTTAAACTTATAGCACCCCTTTGTTTGTGTCGGGAGCTAAAAACACGAAATATCGATCACTGGATTGTGGAAGTTGCTATCCATTATAATATAACAATGGTTCTTGAGTGACAACCACGAACCTAGAAAAACCGTAGGCGATTCATACCTCGGTGCGTAAGAGCCAACTCGGGCAATTCGCACCGTGGTCCGAGCTTCATGTGGAATGAGATGCCGCAGTACCCCGCAGGACGCAGCGTTCTATTTATCTGTGATCATAGAGAATTAATATAATTTTTAAATTTTAGAGATTTGAGCATTGTGAATGACACGGGCCTATGGATGAAAATGGCAGATTGTCGTTCAGCATAGTGTTACAATGTTGGTCCAGGCGATGATGGAGTAGAAAAACGAAGATACTTGCAAGACGTCCTTTAATCGAAAAATTAAACTAAATGCATTTGTATCAGCATAAAAACTCTTTGTTGGTATTTTAAAATAAAACTAAATCAGAAGGAAGGAGAAGAAAAAGTATTTATTTTTTCGAGTGTTTTTTGCTTTCGTTCGAGTATGGTCAGTCCATACAAATGTTGTAATGAAGGGATTTCTGAATCGCGCAAGCGAAGTTTGTTCCGCGAGACGCACGTATTAATTTTATACCTCTATCTTTAATGGTCCTGATACGACTGAGGCTACATTTCTCTGAATTATAATATTAGTTAGCATAGGATTATGTTTTTTGAAAATTTGCGAAAGAGATCGCTGAATTAGGGGAGCGAGCCCTTAGGCATAGTAGTTTCAAGTATTCATTGTAAGCCCTCCTAATTCCCGTCTACTGTTGTTACGCTCGACTATTTTTACCCGACTGCCCATGAGTGAGGGTAATGTTTTTGAGGTGTTTGTAAGTATGTATGTTTGTGTGTTCCTATATGTATAGTACTTCCTGTAGACTTAACGGCCCGACGGATTTTGATGAGTGAGGTGTCCTTAGATTCCTCTACGTCCGATTGTCATAGGCTACATTTTGCAGTCGGGTACTTTATTTTTCTTACATTATTGCTTGATTACCGAGAAGTGAAAAAGATACATGTTCAATCATTTTTTATCTTCGTTTTCCTTCCCTATACTTACCAAGCTTTCCAAGGAGGAGAAACCTTATTGGAACTGTACTCCCTGTAACTGTTGAGTCCCCGTATAATAAATCAAACACATTCGCCGGGGTTTTGGCGGGAACGTGAAGAAGTCATGTCGCGTCATTATACAATTTTCCAAAACTTATTATTTGTTATTTATTGTTGTTTCGAGTGTTAATGTGTAAAAATGGTGGGTTTTTATTCATTAAGTGTTCGTGACCGTGCACGAGTGTTGGTGAATATAGAATTTCGTGAAACGTGACTTTTCGTGTTGTTCCAAAACTCCATAGACGCCTCTAATAAAGTCTCCACAAGTTTACAGGGCATGACTTGGACTTGACCGTGACTTACTTTGCTTGACTTAGACTACGACTGTGACTTATTTTAATTGTGAAATATTTGACTTCACTTGTAATATTACAATACTTGACACTGGCTCAATACCTCACACAACGTGTGGAGTCAAAATATAAGAGAAAAAAAACCCACATTCGCCATTACTTAAAGAATTCCACTCTACCTTCAGCTGCGCGGTAATTGGTTTGAAAGTCCCTTACGTCGGTAATATAAAACGGTACACATGCAGGGCGACGATTTCACTAGTCCCGGGCCATTATGGAAGCCTCTAACAACTTGTAAAGCGCAGTGCTGATAGTATGGGCAATTGACCTTGTCAACCGTCGCAGTCACCCCACAATTTTATTTCCTCTTTTTGTGGCGCCAAAAACTATCGTAAAGTGTATTTAGCCAATAACAAATTAAATATTTAATGTTTCTGCATTGCCCCCTACTAGCGTCTATATACCCGAGCCTACCTAGCTCCTTGAAATAACGGAGTAAAGCTCTGGGCTGCTGGCATAGTTGCTCCAGTGGTGTAGATAGTAACGTTACTATTGATGATGAATTCCAGCCGTCACGGTAACATGGAAGACGCTGAAGTCGCCTCATACAATCCAACAGCAATTCTAGTTTCTTCTGTGGATTCACATTGCCACAGCACATGTTCTGCAGTTACGTTCTCCTGCATACAACCACGGCACAACGGACAATATATAGCTCACAGTTCGATTATTCAGTGCAATGACCAGTTATGAGGCCTACCAGTAGGCGTAGGTCCTGTCATAGCAAATTCAATGTTAGTCTTAGAGGCTCCACCACACTTGTCGATCCGTCGGTGATCGCTTACCATCAAGCGGCCCGTCTGCTTGTTTGCCACCTACGCCATAAAAACATATATCATGTTCAGTTTCTTCTGCCAGCTTTTTGACTTTTCTACATTACATTTACCTTATTTCTAAATATATAAATAAATTATATAAATATAAATATATCTTAATATTTCTGTATTTTATTTATTCCATCTAATTTTCTTCTTTTCTTTTCTACTACCTAACACATCGTCATCATCATCATCTAGAAGATGTCCACTGCTTAACAAAAGGGAGGGAGGGGGCGGGGTATAATCCCCACGCTTGGCAGGCGGCTCGGTGATCTCAAAACGCTCACCGTTTACTATGGGGACGCTGCTGCCCCTTCTCCGGTGGTACAACACATATTATGTGCGAATTCGTCTTTATGAGGAATGTGAGTTGTGTCCAAGACGCGATAATGATGATTACAATGTCGTCACCAGTCTAAAAATCCTGACGAAAGACGTGGAAAGATTTTAATTTACTTACAAAGAAAATGAAATCTGAGTAAATAAATGTAATGCAAAAAAGTTTTGGGTTTTTGTACAACCATTCGCCTGCTAGAAGTCCACTTTATTTTGCGCAATTAGAGGAACGGTGACAAGTGACAATCGTTCAAAACAGAAAACAATCTTAGTACGTTAACTTGTAAGAAAAAGACAGTTGAAGTATCCCTACTGATTTACGCATCACATAAAGGATTCGTTCCCCGTTTTCTCAGTCCCCAACTCCCCAGTAAGACCGTGCTTCCCTAACAGGGCGGTCGCGCGCGCTCCCTTCCCCACAAAACCTTATAAATTGTTATAAACCTGTGCCATACCGTTTTGTGTTGTGATAAAACATCAATCGATAACAATTCTAAATCGCGGTAAGTTATTTTCGTATAATGTGATAAGCAGAAAGCGTTGATTTAAAACGTTACCTGTTGCATAAACGTGTATAGCGGTTGGTGATTGAAAATCAAAATATTTTAGTCTGCTGTTTTGGGGATAAGTCGATAATGTCTTGTGTTATTTTGATCGTATTTAGCTGTGATTGTGAATTGATAAGATGCCGAGAGAATCTTCTGTTTACGGATGCTGTAGGCGTTGATATTGATCCGTAGTAATCTGTAGCGTTACCAATAACATATATGACGTTAATTGCTGTTTTGATTTAATGACTTTTGTTTAGTTTTTTTTTTATGAATAATTAATTTTACCACCAACTCGCCTGTCGGTAGCGAAGATGTCGAAGATGAATCGCGCACACTTAGACTATACAAAAATTGTAACAGGCTGAAATTGTAGCAACAACCGAAAAGATAAGATTTACTTGTTGTTTTAAAACAATATGTATCAAAACCACGTCAGTTCTCATAGTAAAATTATTGAATAATGTTTTCTGATTGATATTAGAGTTTCTTACTGCAAAGGTAGTTAAGCACTTACCAATTAGTAATTGGAAGCTAAATCTTTAATAAGCAGTCAAGAGAAAGATGTAAGAGATAGCACGGGCTCTATTGCTAACACACAGAACAATACATTAACAAAACATTATAAAAATAACCACAAAAACTCAAACTATAAAACAAATCTATAATAATTAAAATATAAAACAAATCTATAATAATTAAAAAAAAAAAACCTACTAGCTGTCAGGCATCATACCAAATGCTGTCCGCATTGCCGCGTTGAAAAAACAAGTAAACATAAACATAAGGCTTTTAAATTACAGCTATCAACCCGGATACCGCAAAAGAAAGCCAGAAAATCCATCTTTTTAGCAGTATTTTAACCCCTCAGCGTTACGATTCGCGTCCGCGCAGCATCGGCGGCTGAGTTTAAAATCATTGCAATTAGCACGTCACGGTACGGGCACCGACGGGCCCCTGAGCCTCGCTCCAGTATTTCAAGGAACTTGGTTGCCTCGTCAAGACGCTGGCGGGGAAAAGCTCAATACACCCCGAGCGGGACGTCAGTGCTGGTATTATCGCCTCCATCTCGGTTGAAGGGACAATGGAGTAGGCAAAGGAGATCCATTACACTCTATTTTATATCTTTTATCTCAACGTCCTTGCTTCCTTGTCTCTTCCACGTTATATTTATAATGCCCTCGTCAAGCTTTCACAATTCTATTCGGAGCTCACCCTTTTTATTAATTCGGTAGAGGGACGAATGCAAACAAAGAACGAAAACACGGTGAGTACATAAGGATCATAATTGTTTACAATTTAAATTTACAAAAGTGTTTTAGTTGGTTTCCCATCCTAAAGTGATAACTCACAGATGTATAGCTATTTATATTCAAGGGATGTATTTAGTAAAACTAGTTGCGTTGCCTTTTTAACTTTATTTCCTACACACATGTCATCATGTACATAATAATATATTATTTATAACTACCCACAATCCGCACAATGAAAGATAAAGAAGAACTTCAATCAGTCGCGGACTTAATCATCACATGATCACTAAACACATATTTCGTGGCTATTTTAAGCCGACTTCCAAAAACAGAGCTTTTCAATTCCATTGTGTTTAAAATGTTCGTTAGCTCAGTACTCCGTCTTTTATAAACATGTTGGAAAAAATCTTTTTGTATTTGAAAGGAGATACTTCCAGATTAGTCGATTCTAAGTTCAGATAATGAGATTCATCCTCAAATCTTATAGATATAGCCTACATAATAAAGCGATTTTGTTATTTTCATCGACAAGTCAAGCCGAGTCTAGACCAGAGTGCCCATTGCGGATTTTTTCGATTATGGTTACCTATTCGAACGCTTCAACGTTAACTATGATTTGTATGATATAGGAACAGCATCATATAGCGCCATCCCGATGTCACTGCTCTTACTTCATAGTTCATAGTATTTATTCATAACAATTAGTTACATATCAAAAAGTAATTAGTTTTTATTTAAAAAAAACAGCATTCAATTGTTCAGTCAAATTAATTACAAGTCGCATGAAACATACACAAAAATTGTATCAGACGTATACAAATTAAGGTCCTTCGACTTTCATACAAAACTATCGACGCCTTTTTAGGCGTCCTACTACGATTTTGAACTGGGCATGACTTAACATAGGTCTAATTTGGCCTCTAAGTATCGCAAAGTCGATAATTTAAAATGTTCATGGCTAGGAAATACCATTTTTCAACCCAATAATTACGACAAATTTTACGAATGTAGTGGTGTGTTCTTTACATGCGAATCATGCGATCATGGTGTGCGTGAAATATTGATGTGTGGGTGCATCTTGCAAAAATCGTGTACACTGGTTGTGCCGCGCGCGCGTCACGCGGTTTACGCGATGTTGCCAGCTTGTCGGAGCGTGTGTGAGCGAGACTAGGTATCCTTGCATCGCGGCTTAGTCCGCGCGCGGCCTTCGATAATTGCGACGTTGCGAGATTCGGTATCGGTGTGCAGTGCAGTGTTTGATTTGCTTACCTAATCTATCTATACCAATATTATAAAGAGGAAAGATTTGATTGTTTATTTATTTCATTGTTTGTTTGTTTGCATTGAATAGGCTCCGAAACTACTGAACCGATTTGAAAAATTCTTTCGCTGTTGGGAAGCTTCACTATCCCCGGGTGACATAGGTTATATTATATTTTCAAAAAAATTAGGGATCCTTACTAAAACTCCAATAATGTAAACCAAGATGATGTATTTCGCGTGCACTGCGGAAACTATTGATGATGAAAGAATAGTCTATACCAATATAATAAAGAGGAAAAATTTGATTGTTTGTTTGTTTGCATTGAATAGGCTCCGAAACTACTGAACCGATTTGAAAAATTCTTTCACTGTTGGGAAGCTACACTATCCCTATACTATATTATATTATATTTTTAAAAAATTTGGGATCCTTACTAAAACTCGAATAATGTAACCCAAGATGTAAAAAAAAATACCTAAAATATCCTTTACATCGCGTGCGTTGCGACAACTATTGATGATGATAGAATAATCTATCTATACCAATATTATAAAGAGGAAAGATTTGATTCTTTGTTTGTTTGTTTATTTGCATTGAATAGGCTCCGAAACTACTGAACGGATTTGAAAAATTATTTCGCTGTTGGGTAGCTTACCCGTTTTCATCATGCTCCTCCTTTTTTTTTAACTTTACAAGTCGACCTAAACGATCCAGCCATACCCAATTGCAGGACCGCCCCGCGGGCCCGCACGCGGCCCGTGCAGCCTCGCGAAATACTAGTTTATATGTATAAAAATGAACCCCTATTCTTGTATTTTGAGGACTTTGACATAGGTAACCATTTATAAATTTTTAGGGTTCCGTAGTACTACAAGGAACCCTTATAAGTTTGTCATGTCCGACTGTCTGTCTGTCTGTCCGTCTGTCTGTTTGAATCCTTTACAGCCCGCACCGGCTTCGCACGTGTATATAACAAAAAAATAAAAATTATAATACACACACAAAACCCTTCTATTTGCGTCAAGTTACAAAAAAAATATATATATAAAGAAAGCTAAAAAGCTTCCCAACAGCGAAAGAATTTTTCAAATCGGATCAGTAGTTTCGGAGGCTATTCAATGCAAACAAACAAACAATCAAATCTTTCCTCTTTATAATATTTATTTTTGGTGTGACTAACTAATAACCCCATATCTAAAATTTGTTGGAATTCGGCATTTCTGAGTATGGGGCTCGGTGCGCGCTCCATCAGTGCCAGGAAAAATAATTCAAAATTACGGGGAAAAAAATTCACCTCAATAATGATGATGAATGTGGTTTTTGCATTTTTATGTATGATCTCGTTGCGCGCACGCTCACTGATCCCGGGAAAAATATTGAAAAAATTCTGAAAAACTTCCTTCTTAGTGAAATAATAGATTTTTTGTAAAAGGTGCCTATATAGGTATAGGTACCTATATAGGTAGGTGGTAAGGTGGTAGATAGAGGTATATGAAAATATTGGATATTTCGTGCTGCGCGATTGAAATATGTGCATAATACTAATAATACCTACCTACCTACCAACAAACCAACCAACCAACCTACCTACCTACCTACCTACCTATTAGTTAGTTAGTTTTGTGTGTGGTGTTTGTTGTGTTGTTTGATAACTTATTTTGTAAAAAAATAGCACAAAAAGAACAAAAATCTACAAAAACAGTAATTTTCAAATGAGGATTGATCCTTCGTCTCATTGACACACTACAAAACGAAGCATAATGAAAATCCGTCCACTCGACCGCTCGGCCAGTCGAACTGATAGGTGGAACGCCGAAAATCGGGTACTCAATTTCGTATTTGCTTGTAACCGTTTTGAATTCGCATGTGATTCGGTCATAGATTTAAAATTCATCATCATCATCATCAGCCTGTTCCATATCGTACCGAGATTTCTTACCCATTTTTCATAGCAATGGGGAGATTTCTACCCGTACAGCTGCGATTTTCATTTGCGGTCATAGATTTAAAATTCATCATCATCATCATCAGGCTGTTGATAACGTACAGAGATTTCTTGCCCATTTTCATGGCGATGGGGGATTTCTACCCGTCCAACTGCGATTTTAATTTTCGGGCATAGATTTAAAATTCATCATCATCATCAGCCTGTTGATAGCGTACAGAGATTTCTTGCCCATTTTCATGGCGATGGGGGGGATTTCTACCCGTCCAACTGCGATTTTCATTTGTGGTCACAGATTTAAATATCATCATCATCATCATTAGCCTGTTCCCTATCGTACCGAGATTTCTTACCCATTTTCATGGCGATGGGGGATTGGTACCCGTCCAACTGTGACCTTCGTCACAGACCTTCGTCGTTTATCGGTCATAGATTTTAAGGATCATTATCATCATCATCCGCCTGTTCCCTATCGTACCGAGATTTCTTACCCATTTTCATAGCAATGGGGGGATTTCTACCCGTCCGACTGCGTTTTACATTTGCGGTCATAGATTTAAAATTTTCCATCATCATCATCAGCCTTCTCCCTAACGTAACGAGATTTCTTAAAAAATACATAAAATGATTAAATTAAAAAATATTTTATTTTACTAGAATACCTTTGCCAAAATTCGTAAAGGTCGGTCCAGCCGTTTTATCGTGAACAGATAACAAACAGAAAGACAGAGCTACTTTCAAAATTTATAGGATACTAGATGCGCCCCGCGGTTTCACCCGCGGTATAAACTCTGTAATGGCTGAACGGATTTGGATGAAATTTGGTATGGAGGCTACCATACCTAAATTTGGCTACCTCCATACCAAATTACATTAAAATCCATGCAGCTGTTACAGATTTGAACGGGAACAAACACACTTACATACTAACATACCTACTTACATACACACAAACTTTCGCATTTTGGTGTGACTAAGTAATAACCCCATATCTAAAATTTGTTGGAATTCGGCATTTCTGAGTATGGGGCTCGGTGCGCGCTCCATCAGTGCCAGGAAAAATAATGCAAAATTACGGGAAAAAAAATTCACCTCAATAATGATGATGAATGTGGTTTTTGCATTTTTATGTATGATCTCGTTGCGCGCACGCTCACTGATCCCGGGAAAAATATTGAAAAAATTCTGAAAAACTTCCTTCTTAGTGAAATAATAGTTTTTTTGTAAAAGGTGCCTATATAGGTATAGGTACCTATATAGGTAGGTGGTAAGGTGGTAGATAGAGGTATATGAAAATATTGGATATTTCGTGCTGCGCGATTGAAATATGTGCATAATACTAATAATACTTACCTACCTACCAACAAACCAACCAACCAACCTACCTACCTACCTACCTACCTACCTATTAGTTAGTTAGTTTTGTGTGTGGTGTTTGTTGTGTTGTTTGATAACTTATTTTGTAAAAAAATAGCACAAAAAGAACAAAAATCTACAAAAACAGTAATTTTCAAATGAGGATTGATCCTTCGTCTCATTGACACACTACAAAACGAAGCATAATGAAAATCCGTCCACTCGACCGCTCGGCCAGTCGAACTGATAGGTGGAACGCCGAAAATCGGGTACTCAATTTCGTATTTGCTTGTAACCGTTTTGAATTCGCATGTGATTCGGTCATAGATTTAAAATTCATCATCATCATCATCAGCCTGTTCCATATCGTACCGAGATTTCTTACCCATTTTTCATAGCAATGGGGAGATTTCTACCCGTCCAGCTGCGATTTTCATTTGCGGTCATAGATTTAAAATTCATCATCATCATCATCAGGCTGTTGATAACGTACAGAGATTTCTTGCCCATTTTCATGGCGATGGGGGATTTCTACCCGTCCAACTGCGATTTTAATTTTCGGGCATAGATTTAAAATTCATCATCATCATCAGCCTGTTGATAGCGTACAGAGATTTCTTGCCCATTTTCATGGCGATGGGGGGGATTTCTACCCGTCCAACTGCGATTTTCATTTGTGGTCACAGATTTAAATATCATCATCATCATCATTAGCCTGTTCCCTATCGTACCGAGATTTCTTACCCATTTTCATGGCGATGGGGGATTGGTACCCGTCCAACTGTGACCTTCGTCACAGACCTTCGTCGTTTATCGGTCATAGATTTTAAGGATCATTATCATCATCATCCGCCTGTTCCCTATCGTACCGAGATTTCTTACCCATTTTCATAGCAATGGGGGGATTTCTACCCGTCCGACTGCGTTTTACATTTGCGGTCATAGATTTAAAATTTTCCATCATCATCATCAGCCTTCTCCCTAACGTAACGAGATTTCTTAAAAAATACATAAAATGATTAAATTAAAAAATATTTTATTTTACTAGAATACCTTTGCCAAAATTCGTAAAGGTCGGTCCAGCCGTTTTATCGTGAACAGATAACAAACAGAAAGACAGAGCTACTTTCAAAATTTATAGGATACTAGATGCGCCCCGCGGTTTCACCCGCGGTATAAACTCTGTAATGGCTGAACGGATTTGGATGAAATTTGGTATGGAGGCTACCATACCTAAATTTGGCTACCTCCATACCAAATTACATTAAAATCCATGCAGCTGTTACAGATTTGAACGGGAACAAACACACTTACATACTAACATACCTACTTACATACACACAAACTTTCGCATTTTGGTGTGACTAAGTAATAACCCCATATCTAAAATTTGTTGGAATTCGGCATTTCTGAGTATGGGGCTCGGTGCGCGCTCCATCAGTGCCAGGAAAAATAATGCAAAATTACGGGAAAAAAAATTCACCTCAATAATGATGATGAATGTGGTTTTTGCATTTTTATGTATGATCTCGTTGCGCGCACGCTCACTGATCCCGGGAAAAATATTGAAAAAATTCTGAAAAACTTCCTTCTTAGTGAAATAATAGTTTTTTTGTAAAAGGTGCCTATATAGGTATAGGTACCTATATAGGTAGGTGGTAAGGTGGTAGATAGAGGTATATGAAAATATTGGATATTTCGTGCTGCGCGATTGAAATATGTGCATAATACTAATAATACTTACCTACCTACCAACAAACCAACCAACCAACCTACCTACATACCACAGATGAACTACATACCTACCTATAAGTTAGTTTTGTGTGTTGTAAATAACAAATAACAAACAACAGTACCTACTATGGACTAAATTAATCTAACCCGGGTCTAAAATCCATATTTTTAGTCGCAGAATAATGTCTATCGACGCGGAAAACACAACATTTTTGGGTATTGCATATTTCATTAGGTTCATTTCATTAGGTATTAGGTATGTAAAATTCGAAATTAATTTGAAAAAAAACGAAAAAAAGTGGAAAATTTGTTCGGAAGGTACCAGACTCGGTGCCTTTAGAACCCCCGATATGGGGTTATTCCAGGGACCCAGTTATTCAATCGTCAAGCAGTAGTGTGCAAAACATCACTGTGTTCCGGATTGAAGGGCAATGTTTCCAGCGTAATTATTGGGCACAGAGATTTAACATCTAATATCTCAGAGTAATGAGCGCAGTGCATTGCCGCGCATGGTTTTGAACTGTTGAGGTTCAAAATTCTGGGTGGCACTGAACTGTTATGAGCAAGCGTGAAGCTTAACATCAGCTGAGTAACTTGCTCGTCTCGTCACCAAATAACAAAAAAAAAAACTTACATGCTTACACACTTACACACGAACTTTCGCATTTTAAATATTTATGCGACAATATTAGGTTTATGTAGATATATACTTTTATAAGTTTCGTTACTAATTTTGAATAAGTTTGTCAAGAAACCCACAGCAAAAATTAAAATAAATAGTATTCTCGAAATTAAATTATAAAAAATAATACTACCTAATTTTAGGGGTTCGAACCCAGAACCTCACGAGCGCGACCTAATCAAACTGATGACTTCGGCCACCGAGACGATATACAGAGCAACGAAATTTCGTATTTGCTTGTAACCGTTTTGAATTCGCATGTGTGCGTAATGTTCATGCGTGCATACAGGCGTTGAACATTATTTGAATTTTCAGTCGAGTGCAGCTATTAATGGGCTCTATTATTTTTGAGATGTGTTTATAACAATAGTAAGAGGTCGCAAAGTGAATTAAAACTGGGGCAGATTACCTCAATTGAGTTTTCAACGACAGCGCCATCTCTTGGCGCCTACCTACCTAGCGGACTCAAACGAAGAACCTTAAATAATACAACAATAACATGGTCACGTTAGAAAAAAAAAAACATGAACGATTAGTATATAAATAAAAAATAAAAATAATGTCAATCTTACAAATGTCAATGTTCACAGAACAAATCATCGTAAACTACAAATCGTAGTTAACGTTAACACGATTAAATAGGTAAACGCGATTAAAAACTCGCACTCGGCACACGGGGCTCCTCAATGATACGTAAATAAATAAATATCTGGGACATTTTTGCACACACGGTCACCTGACCCCAAACTAAACAAAGCTTGTAATATGGCTGCCAGAGACTGATATACGTACATATATATTTTTTTAATACATACTTATATAGATATTAACAACCAGACATAGAACAAGCACAAATGTTCATCACATGAATGGGTCCTAGATGGGAATCGAACCCACGCCCCCAAACGCAGAAGGTAGGTTCACTACCAACTGAGCCACCGGAGCAGTCTGGTAAAATGGTTCTGGTGAAGTCGCATTTTTTGTTTAAATTTTGTTCAATTCAAACACGTATTTCGCTCAATAGATTCCAACTGTTGCTGATCTTTGTTGAAAAGCCGGTGTTCCACAGTCAGATTGTTCACCTACATCGCTCCTTATTGCTCGCTACAGCGAGACGGTAGGCAATTATTGCATTATACTGCAGTGCTAATAAGAAAAGGCACATCTAACATATTTTTCAAAATTGAGTTAAATACATATTCTGAATCACGAAGACTTCACGATAGAAAAAAAAAAAAAAAAAAAAATGTGCCTTTTCTTATTAGCACGGCAGTATAGGTTTCCCGACATTTAATAAACGCAATAATAAATAAATATGGTATTTTTTATTGGTATTATGTTCTATTAACGATAGATACTGATTGCGTGATAAAAAATTGCGTACTACTTAGAAAGTTACCTTGTTAATTTATTTGTGTCGTAATAACATATTAAAATTCAAAGTACTCAGTTAGGCCTTCGACCAAAGTAATATGAATGGACGGGACAAGTAAGACAATTTTGAAGACTTTAAAGTGAGCGCTGGCGCTCACCTTGCTCTCAGTCTGTGAAAAATGCGAGATGTACGTCCGTCAATACATGCGATCAATATATCTGCAAAATATACTTTGATATTATATTATAATATTATATTCGCTATCTCTTTTTTTTGACAAATGAATAACTATACATACTTTTAAGCCTATGTTCGATAGTTTTGACTTTTTATTCATAAGAATAAAGTATACCGCCGTCTCTTCCATGCAAAAAGCGTAGTCAAATACCCACCCCTAAACGTCATCCGATTTCGATGTTTTTTCATATGTTATATACACTGTGAAATACTTGTATGTTTGTTTTTTTTAATTTTGCAAAATGTTTGTGGTTATAATATCATTTTTTTACTGGCAAAAAAATTAGATTCTACGCAATTACAATTTATTTAAGTAAGTTATAGGCACTTATAGTGACAATTTTGGCATCGAAAATACGACGAAGAAAAGTATTTGTGGTTAGAATACCATAGACATTTTTTGAAAAAACAAAACAGAGGCATAGATTATAGCTTACCCAAGCCATTGACATCAAAAACAAAAGATTTTGTTAAGATTTAGGAGGTGATAACAGACTACGATAATTTCATCAAAAAGTTCGGAAAATTTACGCATCTATCGCACGCACGAGAAACAGAGCGACAGCTATACAATTTCAAATATCAAATGCGTCAAACCTCGTGGAAAGACTACTTAAGGAAGTTGTGTGGTAAGGTCCATTCATTTTACTTATTTGGTTGAAGAGTTATGCCAACCTACTGTGTAATTTCGTATAAGCTTAGCTCTTGTAGGTGCAGTAGAGATGATAGCTCATTGGTCATCGTGTTCAGATCGCACGCCGTAGGGTATGGATTCATATCCAAACACTGAGCTTACAATGGAAACATTCTGGGGAAGCCTTACTTAGCATGGTGGTAAGATACCTTCTAGTACTCGGGTTGTCTCTCGTTGTCTGAAATGGTCAAAATCAAAATGTCAAAATCTGTAGCTAAGCACCTAACAGCATATTCCAGCAGCCTCACTTGAGAGCCAGATCCTATTCCAGGCAAGGTATGTTTGCCATCCTCGACTACACCGTCGATGCGACATCAGCAGGCCTGCCATGCGCACCGCGACAAAACCTTCTATACTCTTTACAAAAAGAATAGAGAAAATTATGTCGCGATGCTCGCAGGTAAGCTTGTGGTCAAATGCCTAGTCAGTCAAATATAAAAAAAAAGCGAAAGAATTTGCAGTCCAATTCAGATTCCTATCCGTTTGATTATTTGCCAGTGGATTTTCTTGTATGATATGCCCGTTTACTTTTCCAAAACTGTAAAAGATACATTTCAAAACCCCTTATGTAATTTGGTGACTAGACGAGCAAGTCACTCACCCGATATTAAGCGTCACGCTTGCTCATAACAGTTCAGTGCCACCCAGAATTTTGAACTTCAACAGTTCAAAACGATGCGTGGCAATGCACTGCGCTCGTCACCCTGAGATATTAGATGTTAAATCTCTGTGCCCTGTAATTACGATGGCAGCATTTTCCTTCAATCCGGAACTCAGTAATATTTGCACACTGCTGCTTGGTGGTTGAATAACTGGCAAGGGTGTGGTCATTTCTCAGGCAGACTGCAGAAGAGCCCTACCACTACTAACGTACGTACTAACATAACTATACGTATGCGCATTCAAACGCAGTGCACCAAAAGCCACTCAAAACCAGATTGATTTACAGTTCTTTTTCTTACAACACACTCGCAGATTTATGGTCTGAATTCAATTAACACAATGCACTCAACCATTGTTGTCACAGCACGCGTCACGGTTGTAAAAACAGTACAAATTTAGAAGTTATTGTCATTCTATTATTATCCGTCAATTTAGCGTAGTTAGTCCAATTTAGACGCAGCGTGAATACTCTGTGAATTTTGCTACCAGACTGTCCCTGAAGGAAGGTAATTTTATTTAGTAGCAGTGCCCCGCGGTTTCACCCGCTATTCTACAGAATTTATATTATATTGTATATTTTTTGATTGTGAGATGGATGTTACTGGCTAGATCGTTTCTTATCTCAATAAACGAATTTAATTAAATTGACCGAGCGACGCATAGGTCTCAGAGTTTACTGGGACAAATCGGCTTTTGTATGTATAGTTGTATGTTTGTATGTTTGTGTGTATATTTGTCCGATGGTAACTTGCGAACCGTTAATCCGATCTTCATGAAATTTTGTAGGCAAGTAGTTCATTTCAATACAATTTTTAAGTTCGAATATGAGCTGAATCGGTCCAGGGGTTGTGAAGATATAGGGGTCGTGAGATCTCAGTTCGCCGCGAACTACTAGTTTGATTGTGAGATGGATGTTACTGGCTAGATCGTTTCTTATCTCAATAAACGAATTTAATTTAATTGTCCGAGCGAAGCGAAGGTCACAGAGTTTACTGGGACAAATTAGCTGTTGTATGTATAGTTGTATGTTTGTGTGTATATTTGTCCGATGATAACTTGCGAACCGTTGATGCGATCTTCATGAAATTTTGTACGAAAGTAGTTCATTTCAATACAATTTTTAAGTTCAAATATGAGCTGAATCGAAATCGGTCCACGGGTTCTGAAGATATAGCAATCGCAAGGTATCAGTTCGCCGCGAACTACTAGTTTTAATTTAACTTACAGAAACCGAATATTTTTTCGGAATAAAAAGTAACTGTTACTTTTTATTCCGAAAAAATATTCGGTATATTAATCCAGTGTATGCTACCTCCATACCAAATTTCATTCAAATCCGTTCAGCCATTACAGAGTTGAACGGGATCAAATACATACTTACATACTTACACACACACAAACTTTCGCGTTTATAATATGAGTGTGATTTACATTACATACATTATATCACCGGTTGCCCGCGGCTTTCATAATGTCGTCGGTCTACCTAGTGGGAAGCCTGCCTACGCTTCGTCTTACTGTTCGTGGAGGTAGCTTACACCCTTGATTAGCACATAGGCTACTGTTTATCCCAAAGCTTTTTGTCCTAAAACTGCAACCAGAACCACCGGAGGTCGGGCAGCAGCAGCCTCTTAGTAAACGGTGAGCGCTCTGCGATCACCAAGCGTTCTTTCAAGGGTTGAGATTATGGCAACCCACTCTTTTTCTATAGGGCGAGGCCTTCGTTTACCGCTGAAATTTTTCTTGCTGATGATGATGATGAATTAAAATTTATTGAGGAGAAAAAAAAAAAAATTTTGTTAAGAGGATAGTCCTTCCGTGAGGCTTTGGCGCATTCGATATTAGTGTGTTTGTTCCCATTGAACTCTGTAACGGCTGAACGGATTTGAATGGAATTTGGTATGGACGTAGCTTACATCCTGGATCGTCGAATACATAGGCAAAACATCCCGGTTATTATTATTAAATAAAAATATTCGGTTTCTGTAGAATAGCGGGTGAAATCACGGGGCGCAGCTAGTACTTTTATAAACTTGTTTTAATAATCTTACAAACATCGAAGTTCAAACAAAACCTAACCTAGTGATTAGTGCCACGATATTTTATTGCGTCGTACAAATTTTATTTGTAAGTTTTGAATTAGTAGAATGTATGCATAATTATGTAAAACTTTTATATGACAAGTATAGTTTTAGTAAATAACACGAATAACAAATGAAGCGTTTGTGATCGGGATTATAAATAATCGCGATAAGGCGTCGTCTATTAATCACGTGATGATTTTGAGCAACTGTTTAACCCCTACCCTCCCTGGTGATACTCGGTGAGGCTTTAGACTACCCAAAATCACGTGTATTCTTTTGGTACAAAGTATTTAAAGTATCTTAAAGACTTTCAGCATATTATTTTTAAATACAGGTTCAATCTAATTTAATTCTGTAAAATTAAGCCCCGTGATAAAAATGGCCGGACATACATTAGAAATCGCGCGTTCAACGAAAAAATAAATGTGATATCTCACTACACCCCTCCTCCCCCCCGTGATATTTCGTGTTTTTTCCGAACCCCCTCCCCCTTTCCAGACTTACGTAATTAATGGATGACCTCTAATCTGTAGCTGTAAATAACTCATAAAAAGTTTTAAAAGTTTTACATTGTGTTTGATTATAACAATTGTGGGATTATAATCTCACAATGTACCTCGAAGTTCCTTCACCTATTTTTATACGCAGCGTTCGCCATCATAGTTCGTATTGACATTGACTTTGTAGTCGTTTATTTAGGAAATTCAAACCGTTGTTTACTTCGGAGTTTCACAAACTTGGAAACTGTGGGGGTATTAAATTCCAAATGGGTCTAGTTCAGTGGCTCTCAAAGTATCCAGCCTGTTAACATGCAAGCAAAATTACGCTCCGTTCACAGTTATGTTACCTCTGGCTATAAAGGTTTTTCTGCCGGTACTTTGAATCATTATTGGCAAGTTAAGAGATACCGAAACAAGAGAAAAATCCAAGAATGTTTTCAACACAGCAAAAATACTTAACAGGAAGTAATGCCAATCTAGCAAGAAAATACACACAGGTGTCAGACTTAAAATAACTGTAGACGAATTGTATCTTTAAAGTGATTTAAAAAAACAAGTTGCGTTGAGAACTTAGACAAGTTGCGTTGAGAACTAAGACCGTCTGCCTTTACGCATTACGCGTAAAGGTTCTCCAGTACGCACCATTTTTGTAATGTACAAATTTCTATATAAGAAATAAATATTTTTGCAATAATTTCTTTACTTTTGTTTAGACTAGTTTTCTTTTAAAATGTAGTGCTAGTTTTAATTGTATTTATTGTAGTGTTAGTAAAAATTGTTCATAATGATGAGCACCATGAGCCCTTTTCGGGTTAGCATACCCTTTACGGCCACAAAGTAAAATGTTGAGCACCTGTGGCTTGATTAGCCTGCTAGTTGCTTATGATGAAGTTTTGTGTTCCGATGTCCGAGAAGGTAGGTAATCACAATTTGGCAGCGTTGGACCTTGATAAACTTAGGTAGTCTTCAGATTAATATTACTAGAAAAACCATCATGGTCGTGTTAAAAAAGCTTTTTACTTCATTCAGGATTCATTTCACATAAACTGGGACCCTTTTCAGGTGCGCTTAAATTTTTCATTATACAAGTAACATAAGACTATGTCATTTTGTTCACAACGCGATAAAACCGCAGGCAAAAAATCGCAGTCGATTTTGTAGTCTGTCTGTCGTTGTAGTCCGTGTCACGCATTCCGTGACACGTAATGTAACTAGATTTGGTGTGCTGCGTCTTTAATATTTGAAATAGAAAAATACTCACAAATATAAATTTAATACTGATGTGGTTTTGAAAATCTCCATCCATTGAGCAACTCAGTACCGGTCCGAACGCAGCCGGAGGCCAGTGTTGCTCTATGTCTCTATCTCATATCACTTCTGTCAGTACTGCAGTAGCAATCCGTAACAAGGAATCCATGACACGGATTGCAATTTGGTTTTTTCAAGGTAACTAACATTTCAAATAGAAAATTACTCACAAATATAAATTACTAGCTATTACCCGTGACTTCGTTCACGAGGACCTACAAAAAAGTAGCCTATGTCCGTCTCCAATCCTTAAGCTATATAAATATTCAGGTCGATCCGTTCAGCACTTTAGCCATGAAAATGCGACAAACACTCAGACAGAGAGACTGAGTTGCTTTCGTATGTATAATATGAGTTAACATTTAATCTTGTTTTTAAAATTATAATACTGGTACTGGACGACAAGCCAAAAAGGAAAAAAAAAATATATCTCCATAATATAATTCACTTCTTTCAGAAACCAAAGATCAGCGCAAACTTCAAGGGCCGAGACTTCACCTGGCCTTTGCCAGCCGAGTGCTCTCTCCTCCCACTTGATAGATAAAAATAAACATTCAGCGTAACTTGAAAGGCAAAAAATTGACGAATACGGAAAGTCGGAATACAGAGGAGAAAAATATTGGATCATAAAAACATAACTTTTTTACTCCCCTTGTACAAACTGTTATTACCCGACTTTCCCAGAAGGAGAGTAATGTTTTTGGGGGGTAAGTTAGTACCAATTGCTTATTTTGGTTTCAATACGATTGTAAAAACACACTTGCACACACTTGAAAAAACCTGAAAAGTGCGAGTCTCACTAGCGACTAGCGCAACGAGCCGTACAAATTTCTTAGTTTTTTCTTTTACTTTTGGTGTTTTGCTTCTTGCCAAATTTTATGATTATAGGTTTTTTTAGTTTAGGACTAGGGATTTGATTTAATTGCGAGTGTCAATTTTTTTTTTAAATTATTTATAGACTTGCGTTTGACTGCCATCACGTCTGATGGTAAACGATGATGCAGCCTACGATGGAGCACGCTTGCCTAGAAGAAACCGATTCACTCGCGATTTGAAGACACCTAGATTATAATTATCAGGAAAAACTTGGGTAGCGCATTCCACTGTTCAGCAGTTCGAATAAAGAAAGTGGAATCAAACCGTTTCGTACGAGTTTTTGGTATATCAACCATGAAACGGTGTCGCTTTTTCGAGGTCCTGATTGTCCGATAGAAGAATGGGCAGGGGGGAATTAGATCATGCAAATCCGAAGCACACTCCCCGAAATGTATTTTATAAAATACCGAGAGGCTAGCTACCTTTCGCCGATGGCCACGACTTTGTATTAAGTAAAAACGAATAATAATAATAAATAAAGTATGCGATACATTACAAAGTTAATATTTTATCCTAAAACACTCATTGTTTTTCATTTATTATTGCTTTTCAGAAAGATTTACTATGCATGCGAAGTCCCAAAACATCTACGTTAAAGTTTTTTAACATTATTTTAAGTACCATGGTACAAATCCTTATGCTTGATCACAGATTTTAAATAGATACCGCACTAAGAGACTCTTCGCGGCTAACGTCGTATAGGATTTTTGGAACCGATTTGAAAATTATTTTTTCAGTTTGATAGTAGATACTCACAGATTGGTCCCATTTTTATCAAAATCCAGTTCTTATGATAGGATCCATGAGGAATTGAGGGAGCTCTTCAAATTTTATAGGCACACATATAGCGATTTTATAGCATTAGCATTTACATTCAGAAAGTATCATTTGGTGAAGTGGAACTGATGATGAAGACCACAGATGGCCATCGGAACTCTACAATGATATTAAGTATTGCACGGGTGGCGCCAACAACATTCGATAGCATTTCATTTTGCATTGCAAAATCGGTATTAAATTAGCGACATCTAACGTCGAGAACCAAATAACTTGCTATCCACACAAAGCTCTAGAGGGCGCCAGCGGTGAGTCCCGAAATATACTATGCATATGACATAATATTTTAAAGAAATTATACCAGGAATACATATGCGATGAGGAGGTCGCTTTAAAAATATTTTTAGCGATATTGTATGCAGAACGGATCGACCTGAATTTTTGCACAGATAGCGTAAGGGCCGGAGAGTGACAGGCTACTTTTTGTATCTCGGAGAAAATGTATTTTCCACGCGGGTGATACCGCGGGGCGCAGCTAGTATTATATATAATCAAAATACACTTACTTCCCGCTAAAAATTTGAACATGAACAAATTTTTAGTAAAAAAAACCTAGTTCAAACTTAAACTAAAAAGTAGGAAATAAAAGTTTAATTACTTCGAAACAAAGAGCATTAAAGGACGATTTTATGGAACTTGGTGACGAGTCTATAGCAGGAATAGCAGGTCGCTCACCTGGTGTTAAACTTCACGCCTGCCCATAATAATTCAGTGTCATCCAGAATTTTGAACTTCAGCAGTTCAAAACCACGAGAAGTGATGCACTGCGCTCGTCACCATGAGATATTAAATCAGTTTATGCCCAGTAATTACGCTGGAAACATTGCCCTTCATTCCGGAACACAGTAATGTTTGCACGCTACTGCTTGGCGGTTTAATAACTGGCAAAGGTGTGGTACTTCCCCAGGCGGACTCTGCAGAAGCATCTGTCTAAATACACTCATAAAATTTGTATCACATTGGTTCATTGCTAGTTGCGAGGTGTTACCTTGAGATTACCTATGTAAGCTTGGTCGCAGTCCCCGCAACCCGGGTTTTTTCCAATTTAGGTGAGTTTTTGTCGTAATGCGGTATCTATATATAATCTGTGTGCCTGAGTCACTTACGAGCAGACGTCCTGCGAGAGTGCTCGTACGGCGCTCCTCATACTAATAACCACTTCAAGACGAGTGCTCGCGACTGTTGCTCTCATGCCTCTTGACTTACCTACACTTACTGTAAGATAGCTTTGCATTTCGAACCTTTGGCTGAGCTGTTTACTTGTCTGCTTTATAATTAGGAGATCCTGGTCACTCCTGGTTTCGATAATTACTTGAATGATGAATTTAAGGACTCTCCTGATTCAGCTACGACCGATCGCAGTATTTTTATTTAAAAAAAAGTTTTCGTTAGACTATTATATAGATGTAGATGTAGACTGTTTTTTGTCGGTCCATGCGAATTACCGCTGAAAAGTCAGAGCATTTCATTTCAGAAGGGTTTTTCAGGGGTCATTTCGCGATTTTTTATTTTCTTCGAACACAGCGCTGAAAAATGCTACTTTTTGTTGTTTTGCGATTGGATCTCGTCAGCTAGTATTATATAAAAGTCTTTTTCTATAAATCAACGCACAGACCAAACCGCTCATGATAGAGACGTAAAATTTGAACCCAATACTCCTCAAATGGTCTATGGTCTAGCTCTTGGTGAACAATAAGAACGGATTTTGCGAAATTCCACCTCTAAATGGGTAAACTGGACCCCAAAGTTTGAATGGAAAAAAAAAGACAAATGCTACCTAAGACCCAACTTTGTTTTTAATTATTTCTTCCACATTCATGTTCTGTTCATTGTTACGCTAATATTTTTATAGCTTGTAAATGCTAGACTCTAGAGAAAACAGGAATATATAAATATATATAATTTATAATATATTATACTTATAGGAATATATATAATTTTGTAGAGTTTTCAATGTATTCTTTCGTTCCTTTTGAACTCTTGTTTAGTATTCAAAGTTCAAAACAGATAATTAACTAGAAATCACAAAAAGTAAATAAAACAAAATAAACACAAAATTTGCATTATTTCCAATTTAAACTTAATTTCCACAAAATTTTAATATTTTTGAACGAGTAAGCTAAAAGATTACTTCTTCTTTTAGATTACTTCTCAATTAAAATGTGTTTAGAGTATAATTATTAAAAGTGTAGCATAGACTTAGTCCAAGACTGTAAAGATCATGTCCTAAATATCTAAATAAAAATATATTTTGTAACGTAACGTCCACGCGAGCGAAGCCACGGACACAAGCTAGTTTGAGATAACTAAACAGTTCACCTCATGTTCGTGGGGTCGCGGGTTCGAACCCGCACGGGTCCTTACCAGTTAGTTTTTTTGTACCCACGTACGGATGTAATACCACTGAGTCAGAGACGGTTTGTCGTAGAAGTCGGAGTAGTAGGACATGGATATACGGTTTATAGAATTACCCTTGAACAATACCACTGACCTTATGTTATTTCCGGAGAAGAAATTCAATGGCGTATGTGAGTCCGCAAACCCGTACTGGGCCAGCGTGCTGCAAATGGCCCAATCACTCTTCGAGGCCAGGCCCATGAAGTCCCAGCAGTGGGATGTTAAATGCTGATAAATACTGTTGCCATATCCTAATAGGGTTATTATGTATTACTAAATTAATTTATTTAAATAATTATGTCGCAATAAATGATTGAGTGTCGAGTTTTGACTATTCTTCACAATGCTCAAGGTAAAAAAAAACATGATTTAATAATATACTTAATATTTTAAAAAAAATATATATATTCTACGTGATTTTTGAAAAGTAATCAAGTAGAGTGCCTCATCTTTCAAATACGGCGAAGGCATCCAGACACTTTGCATTTCATTATAATTATCCTTTGACAATTTAGGACCTCAAAAGACTGTTATCAAGAGTCGTTGAAAATTGAGCCAGCTTTTTAATAAAAATTAAATGGTTCTCATAGTTAAGGCCTCGCTACATTACCCGACCTGACACCGTGCGAAAGGGACACTAGAAATTCACGGCAGTAAAAGAAACAAACTACTAATGTTATAGCTTGTCCCGTTCGCTCCCTCGAATCTCTATATTTGAGATTCGAGGGAGCGAACGGGAGAATCATCATCTCTCAATAACATCTCCATCTCTTTCACACGATGTCGGATCAGGTAATATATAGCCACTTTTACACCTACAATCTAGCAATGTACCAAGAAAAGTACATTTTTAAATGTGTTTTTTTTACTTATAGTTTGGCTCCACACATGGTGTATTTAGCCAGTGTCAAGTTTTGTTATTTTCAAGTAAAGCTTAGTATTTCACAACAAAAATAAGTCTCAGTCATATTCATATGTGTATTTAACCGATGTGTGGTGCTCTTCGATCGTCCTGAGTGCGGAATCGAAGAGTGATCAGTGGCCTAGCTGCTGCTGTCAAACATAAATAACACTTGATCACAGTCCCGGCAACCCACATTTTATACCGATTTTGTTATGTTTTGTCTGAAAAATTATTTCGCAATTCCGCTCTTTTCTTTGTTGAAACGTGAAAGGTTTTTTGTTTTATAATTTGGCTCCACAAATAGTACATATAATTAGCCTGTGCCTTCTGGACATGCCCACCAAAACTCTTAAATTTTGGACACGTGTGGAGCCAAAATTTAAGAGTTAAAGTGCAAGTGTCAAGTATTGTAATATTTCAAGTTTAGTTAATTATTAAAATCTCAGTCATAGTCCAAGTCAAGCAAAGTAAGTCACATTCAAGTCCTAGTTATGCCCCAGTAAAATGGTGGAGACAACTAGAGTTTAGAAACGACAAACACGAAAATTCACGTTTCACATCATTATACAATTAACTAAAACTCGTGCACGTTCACGAACACTTAGTGAATAAAAATCGACCTTTTTTACACATTAACACTCGAAATAACACAAGTTTTGGTAAATAATACTATTACGCGACATGACTTCGCCACGTTCGCGCCAAAACTCTTTTGAAAGGTATTAAATGAAAACATCAAAGTTGTAAACTCAATTTTCTTCTCGTTTGCCATCATCGCGTTGACGCATTTTCACTTTGACGTTGTGAACGCACAGACGTGCAAATGTTTTTATAAAAGCTGCTCGACTTTTCGACACCTCGTTAAGCTTCGTTTTCGAATGTCGCTGTGTTTTTTTAATATAAATGCAGGTTTTGGCTAGAACTATTTTTTGCTGGAAAACTTTAATGTACCAATGTAAGTTTTGAACTTAAACTACTTAACGTAGTAGCAAAATAGCACCATAAATCGTTGTAACAAGGTTTATAATTATGTAAGTGCTATATACTTTGTATGAAAAAACACAAACAAGTTTCTCGTACACAAAACCCAAAATTGGTTTTGTACATCTCTTGTTACCTATCTGCTAAATTTCAAGGTTAATTTCCAGGCCAATTAGCTAACAAACTCGCTGGTATACGCCGCGACGCATTACAGCAGTCCAAAACTAATTACTGACATGCCGAGAAGCGTGGAATTGAATTAACTTTGATATTAAACAGGTACGTAACTTTGATAGGCACGCGGGCCTCGTCGCGCTTACAAAGATGCCGGTACCGATTTCGTATCGGGTGGCGATTCCCGATTCGACAATTATCGGCGTATCTGATAATACTGTGCAGCGAAAACATATTTTTGGACAAACTGCGTGACCCGTGGGTGGCTTCAATGGATAGGTCCGATGAATAGAAATTATTGTTTCAAATCCTTATATAAAAAAAAAAAAAAATGTATTTAGTGAATATTGTCATATGTTTCTCAATTTCTTCGAGTATTTTCGGACGTTTCGAATTTGTTTTTATCACGCCGCAGTGCACCGCTGACAAAAATACGCTTTGCGAGCGATCCGCAAATGCGTTACGAGCCGCCCCGCCCCGATCCGTCGCTAGTGTACAAAACAAAACATGGCAGGCGGATTTTTGCGTTGCAATGCGGCCCGACCCGGGGCTGTCTGGTGGACGCTAGCCTTAAAATCTCTAACACAATATTAGCCGATAGCACAAGGCCGCTCAATTCATTTTGGAGGTGGACTATAGTTTCAATTCAATGACTGCCGACGTGCCGCTATTTTATGGTTAGTCTCCTAGTAGAAGTTGTTCAGAATGATGAGTATACATCTCGCCATGGCTTAATAGCGCTCGGCAAAAGTAGAGGGGTGCTTTGCGCAATTGTAAATTCGTACACAGACCTAAACATCGACTTCTGCGAATGCAAGGTTAGCGCTATTAAGCCGTGGCGATATACCGTAAACATGTATATGTTTGCGGCTCAGAAAGCGATTTCCGGACACACTAAATGTTCGCGGGAAAATGTAAATTAGCACATTTCTGTGTGGCCTGGGTTTGTGCATAGTCTTCAGGCAATTTCCATGAGATACCGACATTGTCGCCGGAACGCGCTGATAAGTCGACGCCGGTTAGCGCCACTGCGCGTACCGCTTTTCTTGCCGATTTGCCAGCGCTTTCCGGCGGAAATCCCAGTGTGGATCGGCGAAAGGTACAATCTATCTGCGTGAACGCGGCCTTTTGCTCGAGTAATGTGGAAAAGCGACATTTCGCGGAACTTGGTTTGATATTGTAACTCGGTAATTTGATTACAATTTTCGCTTTAAATTGCTTACATTTTCTAACGTAATTCGAATCACAAATGATTAGAAATTTTAATAACAATATTGATTCTTATTTTCGACTTACTTATCTAGTAGTTCGCGGCGAACTGAGACCTCGCGACCTCTATATCTTCACAACCGCTCAACCGATTCAGCTCATATTCGGACTTAAAATTTTTATTGAAATGAACTACTTGCCTACAAAATTTAATGAAGATCGTATCAACGGTTTGCAAGTTATCATCGGACAAATATACACACAAACATACAAACATACATACAAATGCCGATTTGTCCCAGTAAACTCTGAGACCTTCGCTTCGCTCGGTCAATTACTTAAAATATTCTCTTGTAGTACGGCAACACTCATCATCAGCCTATCATAGTCCACTGCCAGACGACTCTCGCAAAGCACGCCACTCAGCCCGATCTTCGGTTTTCTGCTTCCAACCACCGCCAGGCCAAAACTTGCTACCGTTTAAAATAATTGGAAATATTACAGATAAAATACAGAAGTCAGAGGACTATCTGCGGGCAAGGTGTACAAAAGACTAGCGACATTACCTTGTTGAATAAGTAAAGCAATAAGACATAAATGGGATGGAGTACAGAACGATGGCGACTCTTGACCAAACATAAAAAAAAAGTGCCGTTCATGAATGCAATAAGTATCTTTTTAGATATCTTTTTTTATACCCAATTTTCTAAATATCTTGTATATTTTTAGAAGCAGGGAATCAAAAGCTCTTCGCAACGATTTATTCGAAATCAACGTATATACCTACTTTGCGTGAAACAAAACGTAACAGGCAAAAAAAAACAAGAGGAAAAAAGAAAAAAAGCTATTATTTTAATAATTCTACTAATCTATATCTTATTGCACTAAAACTAGACTAAACCTCATACCTGTGGCCACAATAAATAACAGTACTACTTACTATGGCCATGTATCGAACTACAGGTCCAACCAGAACATTGATATGGATTACAACGTTATATCATGGATTTATTATGATGTTTCGTTCAAGGGTTATATATACTACATAACCTAAATTATTATAACTTTCCCAACCTTTGCAACTTCAATATGGTTTTTTGTTGTCAGAGATATTAAACGTAGCATAAATATCTGTACTGCACGTCATCGAAAGGCTGGGTCTCAATATACACTGAAAGTTGCCACCCTTCTTTAGCTAATAGTATCTATTTCAACGATAAAGTCCGATCATGTATTTTAAAACAAAATACATTCTGATATAACTAAACACGAGAAAATAAGTCAAGTTCTGAGGGGTTTTTGGCCTTTTATTTAAAAATACCCGCAAAATAATTTTGCACACAATTTAATTAAGTCGTTTCGTTCAGCTCGCCCGACTACGCTATTTTGTACACCATCGCAAAAAATACAGCAATAAGCAAACATAAGTCTGCCTTGATTAATAAGGACGCGTATACAATGGTTCTTGCAGTCTCGTTCGCACTATATCAACATTTTTTAATACAAAAATTAAGGCCTCGCTACATGGCCTGATCTGACATCGTGCGAAAGGGACAGTTAGACTTGAATTTCACGGGAGTAAAAGAAACAAACTATTAAGGTTATAGCTTCTCCCTTTCGCTCCCCAAGAAACTTATATGTAGCCATCTCTTTCACACGATGTCAGGTCAGGCCATGTAGCGAGGCCTTAACAGAGAAGAATTTAAAAAAAGTGTCTAGTCATTGACTTAAGAATACCAATGCCAATGTTTTTTTAAACAATTTTCATGTTATTATCTTTTTCTTTTGGCGAAGGAGAAGGAGATATCATTCGTTTTGTTTTTGTTTTGCTATAACAAAATTTTAAAAATTTATAATTAAATTTTAAAAAAATACTATTAAATTTTACAATTATTAAATTTACATGAAAATTGTTGTAAAACATTGGCAATGGTATGCTTAAGTCAATGACTAGTCATTTTTTTTAACATTTCTTCTCTGTTAGTTACATATAAAAAAAAAAAATGTTGATATAGTGCGAACGAGACTTATGCTACTTTTATTCTTTAAAACATTTATTTTGTAATCTTATCATAGACTCAACATTTAACATTTAAATATTTTCTATTTACTTACATGATGTGAAAATGCGCAAGGGGGAAAACTGTGGACACGACTAAGTGACCTTTTTTTTAAATACAATACCGAAAATAGTTGTTTTATACTGGTTACCGCTATTTTTACTTTCGTGAGCACATGAGCACACAAAAACCAGGATAATAAGGTTGCCTGGAAGAGATCGCCTTCAGCGATAAGGCCGCCAGTTGTTACACTAGTTTTAAGTTGTTTTTTTGGTCATTTTATGTTATTTTTGGTGTGAACTATAAAGAGTTATCTATCTATCTCTAAAAACAATTTAAAAAAAGCTGTATAAACGTATTGTTAGGCGGATCGTCTTGAAAGCTACGTTCCAATGGAAGATTAATGAGGATGTAATGTAAAGTTTGAATAGCTCCCTTTTGGTACATGGAAAGGCTCTTATCTTGGAAGGGCCTGAAAAGTGATGTTGAATATTTTAGTTTGGAATATGGAAGGGCAAATATTCCTTTAGGAACTAATTTACGCAGTTAAATAGGTTGAAGCGTTGGATAAGAAATCGCTTACTCCCTCCCTGTGACTGTCTTGATAACCGTATTCACTTAAATCGTCATCATCATTTTTGGTAGTGGTAGGGCTCTTCTGCAGAGTCCGCCTGGGGAAGTACCACACCTTTGCCAGTTTTTCAACCGTCAAGCAGTAGTGTGCAAGCATTACTGTGTTCCGGATTGAAGGGCAACGTTTCCAGCGAAATTACTGGGCACAGAGATTTAACATCTAATATCTCAGGGTGACGAGCGCAGTGCATTGCCGCGCATGGTTTTGAACTGTTGACGTTCAAAATTCTGGGTGGCACTGAACTGATATGGGCAAGCGTGATGGTAAAAAAAAAAAAAAAAATCTGCCAAAAATCGTCCAACGCTGAATAAATGTCTCCCCCTTAAAAAAAGGGCGGGGTGGATTGCCATTATCCCCACGCTTATACGATTACTAATAGGACGCTGTTGCCCGTCCTCCGGTGGTACAAGTCGCAGTTTCAGGGCAATTTAAAGTTTGTTCCACGCTAAAAACTATGCATTAAATTATGCTTTCAAACCGCGAAAGAAATATTATACTCTCATATTTTGTATATATCGTTGGATAATCGGAAGAATTGGATCATCGCAAAAAACCTAGGACGATAGCAAAGAACCGGATAATTGGAATCCAAGGCAGATTTTCCCAATCATCCAAGCTATTTTTAGGATATTTCCGAAAAATCCCAGACATCGCATTGGACAGAACATGGCTTTTCTCGGAGATCTATAAAGATAGAAAAGTAAAGAAGTGACAGGAGTTTTGGCGAGAACATGAAGAAGTCATGTCGCGTCATTCTATTATTTACCTAAACTTGTGTTATATCGAGTGTTAATGTATAAAAATGGTGTATTTTTATCCATTAAGTGGTGAATAGTATAATGTTGTGAAACGTGACTCTTCGTGTTATTTCCAAAGCTCCATTGAAACCTCTAGTAAAGTCTTCACCACTTTACAGGGGCATGACGTGGACTTGACAGTGACTTACTTTGCTTGACTTAGACTATGACTGAGACTTATTTTAATTTAGTAGTAGTAGTTTTAGTAATTTTGCGGAAAGCTTTATGTTTAACTTATCACCAGATATAATAAAATATAAAAACATATATAAGTAAGTGATAATACCCATTTTTAATGTGAAATGATAACCAAAAATATTACATCTTTCTATTAATTTATTTTAAAAAATGACTCCAAACTAATCACTGTTAACCCAAAAATAGTAAAATCACCACTAAAAAAACGCTCCACTCGCGCTTTGTTTATGTCGTTATCAAATTTTCCCCACACTTAGGTAGGCGGCTTGGTGATCGCAGTATGCTCAACGTATACTAAGAAGACCGAAGAGGCTTCTCCAGATAGGTATACGGGTCCAAACTTATAATACATCCTCATATTTATTTTGTTTAGATAATCGTACCTACTAACCATCTAGTAACCTTTGTATATCACAGTTAATCTATTGTTCATTAACCTTTCCAATAACCATCCGCCTCTAAAACGTCTCTGTTAATAACACAAAGCTCCAAAATGATGTTAGCTGCCATAATCAATATTTTTATCACTAGATAAAATACGGTATCAGGCCGCGGCCAGTTCGGTTAATGTAAGCGTTATCACCTGTGCAACCAGTGTAACTGCAGATTATTGACCGAGTGAGCGAAGCGTACTCGCGTAGAGGTCGTATTTTTCAACTAATCTTGATGAAACTTGGTACACAGGTTCTAAAGTCTCATAGGGTTATTTCCCCCCAAAAAAGGGGTAGTTCGCTGCGGCGCCATTTACCGTCCGATTTTGATAATTTTTGGTACAAACTTTCGGTACTCAATGCTAAACAAGAGTTTCGAATCAAGCATATCACGCATCATTATAAGCACCTATACTATTCTGTGGCCTATACGAAAAGGTGCATTGCGGGAGCCAATTCGCTTCGCATGGCATGACATAACACTGCATGTATAACATATCGGCGTGGCGAAGCTGTTCAATATATGCCTTTTTAAACATTGTGGATCTGAGACTAATGATGAAAATTTATCTTAACCTAATCAGCTTGAAAACTACATAATTTTAAATAAACATTGTACAGGATTTACTAAGCATAATTTAATGCTTAATTACAGGACTTAACCACGCTACCTATTTAAGCAGTCAAATTTAGAATCAAAACGTTAGAACAGGTCAACTGTCAAGAATGATCTATTTAGGAGTTTGATCACACAGTCGATCTAATCGCGCAGATGAGTCCTTATAGCGACCCGCCCAAATTATGACGCAGGTTATGAATCATATAATAGCGTGATGATGGTGATAAGGTAGCTTGATAACGGTCGAGATAAATAAAAGATTAATAAAGAATGAATTTTAGGATAGATTTGTTTTTTGGTTATTATCAATTGTGTATCGCTCGTAGCTGTGCTTAATTATTTTTTGCTCCAGCTCTTAAACGTCTACTACTGTACGAAGCCTCCCACTATTGGGGGTGGTTGCCATAATCACCAAGCTTGGCAGGTATCTTAGAGATCACATGATGTTCCCCATTTACAAAGGGGACGCTGCTGCCCGTCCTCCAGTGGCTTAGAACATAAATCCGGGTGCGCGTTGCTTAATGAACCAATCACAACAGAAAATATATTGAAAAACGGAATGTCTGATGAGTGTGTGACCGCGAGTAATATTTACAACTGACACTCAAAAGTCTCGGACATGACGTGACAAAACGATTTTTATAGGAAAAAAACAACGGAAAACAACAGTTTACAAACCCAAAACACAACAATATGTAGCTCTCTATTGTGTTCTGGATGACACGTCAAACATTAAGATACATGAAAATAGTCATTCAGAACAATATCTCTCTAATAAAATTATATTCTGGCTAACATGTGGAATAATTGGATACAGAAAAATGGTTGTCTATGGTTTTTTTTTCCAAAGCTATTGTGTTCTGGATGACAAATTATGCTATTTGTTACAGAAAAACACATATACAGAACACAATAGCTCTCTATTGTTGTCTGGGCGAATCATGAAGCGGGTACATAAAAACTGTCACCAAGAACACAAAAGCTCTTAATTTTCTGGATGACAAATTAAGCTATTTGGTACATAAAACCATCCAGAAAACAATAGCTCTCTATTGTATTCTTTATGACATATCATACTGTAAGGTACAGGAAAACTGTCATCTAGAAAACTTATCAGCTATTGTATTTTGTATAAAAATATGTACATAAAAACTGCCGTAAAGAACATAGTGAACTGTTGTGCATTACAAAATAAGTTATTTGGTACACAAATACTGTCATCTAGGACACAATATTGTAGATGACAAACCGTTAGGTACAGAAAAAACTGACGTCCTGAATACAATAGCTCTATGTTTTCTGAGTGACACATTAAGCTGCTAAGTACACAAAACCTGTCATCCATGTCTCTAATGTGTTTTGGAAGGCACATTCGAGTTGTTTTGTCGTACAGAAATAGATTCGTTACACCAAAGTAACCTTAAAGCTTACAACTAGAGTCGAGCTTTCAGACTACGAACTTTGTATGAGCAACATATCAACTAATAAGCTGCACAATTGCGGATATTAAACTGCAAAGCCACAAAGTTGTCACTTCAAATTGATCTAATCATTGCCTAGCCTTGCCACTAACGATATAGAGTTCAATTCTAGACTTTGTACAGAAAATACAATGTAAAGACAGTGCATGAGGGTCAGCTAATTTGTGGAGTAGTAAACGTCTCGTAAAAGTCAACAAAATAAAAGCCATAAGACTTAAAACAAATAACTTAATACAAGTGTCAAAACTTTCCATACAAAGTTGTTAAACTGACAGCGGTGTGTTTTTCACCTACCGATTTTAAGGCGCGATGAGTGCGAACGCCCGACGACGATCGACGACCTTTTTGAACGGCACGGTGTGGTCACTCTGACGACCCTGAATCACCCTTACTGTTCCCAGTCCAAAGTTGACCATCAAGCTCGCCGCATTGCTGCGCTGGATAGCAATGTCCAACCAAGGAACCAGCCACTTCTGTGGAACCAGCCGAGCGGGAGTTACCAGACTTTTCTGTCAGCAGCTTACACCTGCTAACAGAACAAGAGAACAAAGTGTCCTCCCCTTAAATAGAGACAATAAGAAAAGTGTTAGTGGACACGTTCTTAGATTTTACTCTACTTAGCAGATTAAGTTAAAGTTAAATTACTTATTAGTGTCAAGGCTAGATTGTAATATTGATGAGGCATTATAGTACGTCATTAACAAAAAAAAAAAAAGATTACACCTAATCTCGACTACCAAGCTCTTCGCTTTTGCTCACCAACTGCGCGTGGTCTCCACAAACAAACAAAATGACAAAATTACAAATAATTTCAAGAAATTTTTGTTTCTACTATAAAAAAAATGTACGGGTTACATTGAATATATTTTTGAAATTCGTTACAGGTTTATTATGTACTTATTATAAACTAAACTGTAACGATTTTCAAAAATTTAGATATTTCTGATATATATTATGGTACTTAGACAGATACAATTTTTCGAAATGTACACTATTTAAAAAAACTTGAAAATTTTAGATAGAGACTACAATAATACAATAAAAATTTTCTTTATTTCCAACATTGGCATCTCTAAAATAAGCTAAAGCTTGTATACCAGAGATTCGTGGTCCCCGTGTTATGATGGCTCTTACGTCAACTGATCCCGCCTCAAAGTGGTCCCGCGGCATCAGTTAACTAATTAATTAATTTTATTATTTTTCTTTATTCAAATGATGACCTAATAAATGTGACAACGAATATATATAAAATAAAATTTTGAAAACTTCTTGTGTGGGTGAGTAGCACAGATGAACCAGATACCTCGTCACGCGGGTTTTGGTTCGATCAAAAGTCACCACAGTTTGAGGAAAGCAAGGGGTGCGCGGAGCGTGACAAATAATTCCCATTGGCTATCATCAAGGTTACGCCCACCACTGTACCGAGTTAGTACGTTCCGTAGTGATGGGGTAAGCAGTAGGCTGTGGCAGTAGGGCAACATTATTAATCGGTACTTACCTACGTAGCGAAGACGGGTCGACTGCCGCTCTGCCATAGTAATCACACTCACACGAAACTCAACTCACTAACATAACATTACTACACAACACCATTAAAGTACTAATTCTTCCTCAGTGTCGTGCACTCGCGGATTTCCTGAATCAGTGTGTATTGTCACCGTACGTACATCTAATTCAAGATGGGATTGAAAACTGAGAATCATATTTCCTACACGCTGCATAATAAAATTATCTACTATTAGTTTCTATTGACGCAACATTGTTGTAAAATTCCTAGTATTTAACTGCAACGGTAACGACCGGAAGCATCAAGCAAGCGAGTGCGACAAAAAAAATCATAAACTCGCATCCCTTCGGGAGCCCCGCGGATCACAGACTAGATATGCCGAAAGGCGATGCATCTTTTGATGACCGCGCCGCGGCTTTCTGTCAAAGAACATTTTATACCCTTTCGGCAAAACGTTATCACCAGGGTTGGATTTAGGTACGTTGAAAACGATTGCACAAAAATTATAAAAGGATATTATTTACAAAAAAATATAATACTTACGCTTCATTATTTTTAACCTATTTCCAAAAAAACGGAAAGGTTCTCAAGTAGAATGTTTTTTTTATTTTATTTTTGTTACCTCAACTCAGAACTTCGTCATTTATGAACCGATTTGGAATTTTATTTTTTTAATTTGAAAGAGATACTTCCCGATTTGATTTTCATCAAAATCCAGTTCTATTAATGGGATTCATTTGGAATTGAGGAAATTTGTCAAATATGATAGGCACACATATAGTGATTTTGGTATTTTCATCAACAAGTCCAGCATTGTAACAGAAAGTAGTCCACAGAAAGTAGGTATAATTTGGTGAAGTGGAACTGATGAAAAATCAGAAAAATAATCAAAGGATGAAGAAGGCTACAGACGGCCACGGGAATTGATGAAATGCAATGATGCGTATTTACGCATTTTAGTGAAATACGCATCATTGAGGATAAACAAATATTTTTTTTAAATCGGTTCATAAACGATGGAGTCCCGAGTAACAAAAAAAAAAAAAAAACTACTACTTGAGAACCTCCTTCTTTTTTTGGAAATAGGTTAAAAATAATAAAGCATACTATATTTTTTTGTAAATACTATCCTTTTAAAATTTTTGTGCTATCATTTTCAACGTACCTAAATCCAGCCCTGCTTCTGATTTTTTTCTCTAGTCTCACGCACATGCTAGATGCTGCCGGTCGATTCAATCGTGATTTCGTTGCTTGTCGAGTTTAGTCCAAGCAGAAGGTCCCGAGTGCACAGTTTAGTTAATTAGAATTCATCAGTGTTCGAATCCCTTTACGGTATGGTGAAAATCGAAAATGCAAGTCTGCGTTTTGTTTAATGAGTCACAACACTACTTTATACGTGCGTTCGCCAGAATGGGACAACTGCATGGGATATCCGCAATGAGGAAAAGGGATAAGTGACGACGTGTCCATTATACGCCGAGCTCTGCTATGTCTTGTTAAACTGAATTATTTTACTTACCGATGAAAAGTTATTCCGTCTTTTTTGTAGTTTGAGTGCGCGGATGACTTTCCACACAATTTCACTGCACAGATAGTCATTTTTGCTTACTGTTGGTTATCAGGAAAATAAAACAACCGTCTTATTTTGTAAGCCGCACGCACGCACGCACAGCTCTGGCACTTGGTCGGAACTGAGGTTCAATGTTTGGGGCGGCGTCTTATATAAGTCTTATAAAACTTATGTGTTGCGCGCTAGGCTCGTCCTAGACTAGGTATCTAGTTCTATTCATCTGTGGTGAGTAGTGATTTATGAATGAGTAACTACTATCAAATAGCAAACACTACGCCAGGAAACTCGCTATGCACTCGTTGCGCGTATTAATGTATATGGGGCGATTTCCCTACGCGTAGTGTTACGTTCGAGCTACGTAAGTCCGCTACGAATTCGCTATGCTACGTTACCATTACATCCAAGCCACATGCATTATGCGCTGACTGTGCACGATCGCTATAATCTGTATTGCCACGCATATGCTGCGCACGTGCCACGTACATGCTAGTATCTTTTGGTATATTCTATGAAAGCGTTAGGCAGTTTCTGTGCAAGAGTATATTGTAAGATTGTAGTGCACTTTTCGCAGTAATCTATATTGCCACGCATATGCTACGCACGTGTCACGTACATGCTAGTATCTTTTGGTATATGAAAGCTTTAGGCAGTTGCTATGCAAGAGTATATTGTTAGATTGTAGTGCGCTTTTTGTACCTATTTTTGCATTAAACCGGGTATAGAACTTTCGTGAATAGCAACAGGTTCCTAATAATACTTAACGAGTTTATGAAAAAAATATCAATTTTATAATTAAGCTCCTTAACATCTTGCTTACAGATTTTATGAGAGGCTTTATGCTTTTTATGAGGCTATTTAGAAGCTATTAATACAGCTTAGGCAACCTGCGTTCATGTGTGAACAATCAATATATGGTACGTTAAGCTTTCGGCTCTAAAGAAGATTGCTTTGAAAAAAGACATTTATGTTATTATTTTAACGTTCTAAGGTTCAAAATACCACGGTGTGTTTTGTTAGAGCTCAGTACTGTTGCATAAACATAGGCAACTGCTACTATGTGACTAAGGTTATTAGGTTGAAATTAGCTTGTTCTGGTCAGCATTACTTAACTTATTGGTGAAAGCAAACAGGGGAATGACATACAATAACGAAGACATGTCATCAAACGAGAATAAAGAGAAACTCGTAACTGAGCTTATGGTTGTAATTGGACAAGCTAAGTTATACTGCAGCTTGTATTTGACTAGACTAGACTACTAGTAGTTCGCGGCGAACTGAGACCTCGCGATCTCTATACATATCTTCACAACCCCTGGACCGATTCAGCTCATATTCGAACTTAAAAATTGTATTGAAATGATCTACTTGCCTACAAAATTTCATTTAGATCGGATCAACGGTTCGCAAGTTATCATCGGACAATTATACACACAAACATACAAACATACAAACATACAACCATACAAACATACATACAAATGCCGATTTGTCCCAGTAAACTCTGAGACCTTCGCTTCGCTCGGTTCAATTAAGTTTGCAATTCCTGTATTAAGAATACTAAAACCATTGACATGTATATTTATTATACACTAGCTGCGCCCCGCGGTTTCACCCGCTATACTACAGGAACGGTTAAATTTTTCGACATAAACAGTGGCGTATGTTGTTAATCGAGGGAATAACCTACCCCCATACCAAATTTCATCCAAATCCGTTCAGCCGTTACAGAGTTGATCGGGGACAAACATACTTACACACTTACACAAAAACTTTCGCATTGATAACATTAGTGTGATGTCAATGAGCAGTGCGATGCTAGCACGGGTCGCTTTCAACTGATTTCACATTGGTGCGTAGTGTAATTGTACGCAATCTATCTAGTTGCCACGAGACGCAGTTAGTAGAGATATCTTAATTAATCCGGTTGCCAAAACCTACTACCAATCATAATACTGGGACGCATAATGCTCGGAAAACAATTTCTAGGGAACCTCCATATTCAAACATGGTTCAGCTGTTCAGAGTTACTTTTGCATTTTTGCCGTGAAAGTAGAAAACCTGAGCTGCGTTAATATTTTATCTCTTTTGTTCCAGTTAATTGAAGTGAGATGGGCACACAGTGATCACGATGGCAGTGAACAGCCCTGGTGGATATCCCCCTATTTCCCCCAAACCTCATACTCCCAAAAGTCCCCGCCATTTCGTATTTCCCCAAAAAAGCCCCTCCGTCGCGTCCAGCACATCATCCTCTGGTTACTATACACCGCAATCTGGATGCAGCTACCCTCCAAAGTCTCCCATTGCGCATGGACACAGAAGTCCAATGAGTCCAAGACACTTTAATTTCCCCCAAAAGTCACCTTCAGGACGTTCCAGTCCGTGCTACGACCGAGGCCCTCCTTCGCATGCTTTGCATTACAGCGCGTCTTTAAAACACCATCATCGAGAGAAGTCCCGATCGCCAAAGCCTCCTCCGGTCCACATCCACACTAATCCTGGATACGTTTCCCCTAATCGCACGAGAAAAATTTACGGGTCTCACTCCACAGTGGGCTCACCTCGCCTGGTTACCTCCCCGAGCATAGTCTCTAGTCACACTGATGATTCTACAGACGCCATCATGCCTGGAACACCTTCTGCTGTACTCAATGACGCTGACGACGAAGCTACGACGACCTCCTCTAAAATATGTCGAAAGTCAACGTCAGATCTGACAGATCTGACTGATGATACTCCGGTGACGCGGTCGACCAGCATAAGTAGACCCTGCTCTCCTATGCGTCGAGGGTCTATTAAAGGTGGTCTAGCTTATCTGGCAAGCAGAAGAGGCTCTCGAGAGTCTACGATGTCGAACTGTGATTCGGTGGAAGATATCGGACCCCTGAACTTTCAGAACACAATGCGCGGACGGCAAAGGAGAACGTCAAATTTTCTGGAGTTGCCAGGTACGTCACCTTGCAACAGTGAAACGAAATAGGGGGGCATTGGGTTTAACGTTGATGTATGTCTATATGGTACCTACGGCCTTAACGCTGCAAACGACTTTGACAAAATTAGGTGCCGATAGACTCGTGTAGTTTGAAATATTTAGTGACGTCATCATAAATACAATATGGCATTACAAATATAAATAATAATAATAATATAAATATAATATTATTTAAATTCAATACAGATAAACTGGTGATGAAAAAAGTTTTGCCTGTACTTGTCATCAGATCTTTTAAAATGAAAGTGCGATTTAAGACATCATTTTTAGAATTCCGTACCCAAAGGGAGTCAATGAGTCTTTATTAGTAAGTCTACGCCATTTGTCATTTCATCCGTCCTAACCTTAAAAGGCTCTCATTTGAACCGTAATAGGCAGGCGCTTGAAATTTTCACAGAATATGTGATAAATACCGGAATTCTCGACAAATAAAAAGTACAAAAATGGGGTTTTTGACATTTCTTGCTTTTGCTCTAAAGTATAAACGGAACAACCAACGGATAAAAGCGGAACCCTCGGTGCGTGAGTCCGGCTCGCAATTAACCAGTTTTTAAATTAGAAGTGCTGTTTACGAAATACCGTCGGGTTTTTTATTGGAATAGAAACTTGTTGAACGTTCCTTTTATCGATCGATTTATCCGATATCAATATCGTCTAGCCCAGATAAGTCACGAATTTCGAAGCTATTTCTAGGGATATAAGATTAATAATTGAATAATTATTTGTTCGAAAGGGAATTGTTGAAAATTGATGGCGGATTAATTATTCAGAACTTGGTTATCGTCTTAAAGGAGTTGTTATTTTATTCGCTATTTTGTGTCTCTATCTTATGTATAAGAAGAATTCTGTGGCCTCTAAACACAAAAAAAAATCACATGGCATGGTGCGAGTGACACATGGGTTTTTATTGAATTTCGAACAAGACACAATGAAGTATTGGTGGTGGTGGACGTTATTTACACACAGCGCCATCTAGCCCCAAACTAAGCAAGCTTGTACTATGGGAACCAGATAACTGATAGAATAGATAAATACTTCTTTTTTTTTTTTGTAAATAGATACATAGAATACATAGAAACACCCAGACAAAGAACAAACATCCATGTTCATCACACAAAAATGTTTGTCCTGGGTGGGAATCGAACCCACAACCCACAGCTCAGAAGGCGGAAATCCACCCACTAAGCCACATGTATGTATGTGAATATTTTGTATCTATTATTTAAAATACATTTATTTATATAGGTACAAAAATAATTCTTATAGACAAGGGTCTTCAACAAATGTGTGTTGCCAGTGATCACATATGAAACTGAAACGTGGTCCTTTATTGGTGGCCTTTTAGAGAAATTCAGAGTCACACAGCGGGTAAAGGAAAGAGCTATGCTCGGAGTTTCTTTGCGCGACAAAATCCGGAACGAGGATATTCGCCAAAGAACCAGTCTATAGTCTATAGCTTTCAAGGTTTTTAAGCTCTGCTAAAGTTGGCGGGCCACATAACTCGAAGTACCGATGGGGACGAAACGATTTTGAGTAGCAAACCTCCAACCGGAAAACGCACCGTAGGCAGGCCTACGGTGCGTGGACACTAGGTGGACCGAAGACATTGTAAAAGTCGCGAGCAACCGGTGGATGCAAGCGGCAGGTTGCCGTCCAATGTGGCGGTCTAAGGGGTAGGCCTATATTCAGTGGAGTCGAATGGTTTTGAACTGCTCAAAATACAGCTTTACTAAAATTAAAATAAAGTTATTTTTATGGATGTGAAATCTTTCAGTGGTGGAACACTCCAGGCCCCGCGTGTGTTCCCTGCCTGAGAAGCCTTACAACCCTCGCGCTTCCGACGACCTCTACCGTCTCCGGACGTTCAGCATCACGAATAAGGGCGGTGTGGTCAACTGCGGTGACTCCATCTGCAACCGTCGGAGCCGGTCGAACACGTCGGTCAACTCGACCAACAGCAGGTAAAGTTACAAGTTTTTTCCTATATTATGTTCCTACTAGCTTACCCGCACGGCTTCGCTCGCTTGGGCTACATTAAATGAATCACCCATTTTACCTCTTTAGGGATTGATTTTCGTAAAATCCTAAGATATGCATTTCTTTCTTTTTACAAGCTTTTATTTAACTCGCAATGTTTGTATGTATGTATGTTCGGGTCAAATCTTGCAATTGAATTTAAGACCAGTTCCCCTTATTCAATTCAGTTGAAATTTTGCATGTCTGTTGACAATACAATATTATGGGTGGAAAACGGAAAACACTCGAGATAACACAAGTTTTGGAAAATAATAAAATGACGCGACATGGTTTCGTCACGTTCCCGCCAAAACTGTACCAACGTGTTATTATCTGAAATATCCAATACAAATATGTAAATGCGTGGCAAAGTTACGTGTAAAGTTGGGCAAATGGTAGAACTAAAATTTTCCGCAAGCGACTGTAATTTCTGTTCAAACATACTATGGTGAAACACGAAACACAAAGAGCAGCTGTTACCACAACGACACGGGCTTAACTACCACGACCAACCTTATTGTTGTAATAATAATTGTAAATGATAGTCCCTTTTAAAACCAATTATCATCGGATGCGATTTAATTGCGCACCAAAATATCCCACTTCTCATACTAAATGTACCATAAACTGAATACTTCAACATAAATACCAAAACCCGAATTGACTCAGCCAGCCGAGTACAAGAAAGTAACCCACCACCATACTATGGTTTCCACGCGATTTTTGCCCTCACTTGGCCCTTACAGTGAGGTTCTGATTGCGATGATTGTTAGGTTCAACCGACAACGCTGCGCGACCATACACCTTATCGCGTGGCGATAAGATTCGTGGTCATACAGCGTCGTCGGCTGAACATAACAATCATCGCAATAAGCACCTCACAGTACGGGTCCTGGTAGCTCAAGCGCATTGTTAACATTTGAAACCACGACGTAAACCGTGCGATCCGAAAGGCCAACCTCAGAATGCAATAAAAAAGCAATAAAAACCAATAATATATAAACCTTATTGTTCCTGTTCTCATCGCTTCCATCGTACAAAAATTGACCGTACGAGGCGAAAGCTGGAAAGCGGAAAGAGTTTACCGGAAAAATCGGTGTTTGTGTGTTTGTTTGTCCCATAACTTGCATACCGTTGATTGAATCATCATGACATTTTGTAGGCAAGTTGATCTATATATCAATTCAATTTTTAGTTTCGAATATGTGCAGTATTTTTTTTTTTTGTTAATGACGTACCATATTATAATATATGCCTCATCAATATTACAATCTAGCTTTGAGACTAATAAGTAATTTAACTTTAACTTAATCTGCTAAGTAGAGTAAAATCTAAGAACGTGTCCACTAACACTTTTCTTATTGTCTCTACTTAAAGGGAGGATCTTTGAAATCTTTTTTCTTGTTTTCTGTTATAATGTATATAGTATGCTATAAAGTTATATTGTGAGATGTCAGTTCGGTGCAAAATACCTTGTTTTAATTAAAATATAAGTTTTGGTCCGCGCTAATTAGTTCTGATGTGCAAATAATTATTTCTTGTTGTCGTCGAAATTACAGAAGCCCATTCCACTTAAGCTTCCCTCAGACATTGAGCACCCAAAATTTGTATAGGTACTAATTGTATCTTTGTAAATCGTATAACCGGAAATTATAATTTATTATAAATAAATTAACTAAAAGTAATGACGTCTTTGATTGAATTGGAAGAAGCGTAATTCCATAAACTGTCAGATTTATCAGTTTAAATCGCAATGTCATTTATAAAGAACTCTCCACTATTTTTACCTGACAAGAAGGAGGGAAATAATTATGTTTTAGAGTGAGTGTAGGTATGTATGTTAGTAAATATAGTAGTATGTATGTATATAGTGTGTATGTATATAGTGTGTGTAGTATGTATATATATATTACCTCATGAATCCTAAATAGAGTCACGTTACGTTCTCTTGAGGAGAGAAAGAAACGTGACAAGTTATTAAAAAACCTAAGTACCTATTGTAATGTAAAATGGAGGATCCTAGGGCTTAAAAAAAAACCAAGAATTTAGACAATACCTAATAATAATAATTTTAATAAAATATTTACAGTCACAAATAATTGCTGAAATGAATATGAATATGAAACAAAATAAAATTACACACCAAATACAATTTCAGGAAAATTCGAGATTCTGCGGATACAAATTTAATTGTATTTTCGGTGTATATTAAAGTCATATTGTATTGTATTTATTTTTTCCTAAATTTTGACTCCACGCGTTGTGTATTTAGCCAGAGTCACGTTTTTCAATATTTCAAAAGTGAACCAAAATAATTAACAACAAAAAGATTTCTTAGTCATAGACTAAGTCAAGCACAGAAAGTAACAGTCATGCTCCAGTAAAGTGGTGAAGATATTACTGAAGGTTTCTATGGACTTTTGGTAACAACACGAAAAGTCACGTTTTACGACATAATTCACCAACACTCGTGCACGTTCACGAACACTTAATGAATAAAAATACACCGTTTTTACCCATTAACACTCGAAATAACATACGTTTCGGAAAATAATACAATGACACGACATGACTTCTTCACGTTCCCGCCAAAACTCCTATTGTTTAATTATGTGTATCTATGTCTAAAAATATGCACCATAGATAAGAAAATAGCTTCAATTTTACTCGGTATAGTACCTACAAAATTGCCACTCACTAACGACATTATTCTACAAACAACGTACAACTACAAAGTAATGTAGGCTCGATAATCAGATTGTGGGAGATTTGTGACTGATTGCACACTCGCGTGCGGCTTCTGACCCAATTCGTATTTACTTGCGCGAGTAACTCTATCTAGTCTCTATCTAATAGTCAGCTGTAAGCGTTGTAAAATAATGTGCTGTATTTTTTTTCCCTTTTCGGTTTTGGCTCCACACTTGTTGTATTTGGCCAGAGTCAAGTTTTGTAATGTTTCAAGTCAAGCAATTTTTTTTTTTCAATTATAATTTTGACCAAAAAAAGCTTCATCAGAACCATTTATTAAATGTTGCTTCGTCGCTTAACTATCATAAGTATGTAGTGTTGGCACCACCCGTGAAATACGTATCATTGAGGAGTTCCGGTGGCCATCAGCTGTGATTTTCTTCATCAAATCCACTTCCCAAATGATACTTTCTGAATGAAAATACTTGACTTGTTGATGAAAATAACAAAATTGCTATAATATTTGTGGATTTCCCTCAATTCCTCTTGGATCCCAAAATCAGACCTGGATTTTGATAAAAATGGACCAATCTGGAAGCATCAACTTCCAAATAAAAATAAATTTCAAAATCAGTTTTTAAATGACGGAGTTCAGTGGTAACAAAAAAACAATCGAACTGAGAACCTATTTTTTTGGAAGTCGGTTAAAAATAAGTCTCACCATTCAAACATGCCGCAGTAAAGTTGTGGAGACTTTACTAGAGACTTCTGTAGAGTTTTGGAAACAACACGAAAAGTCACGTTCATTATATTATTCACCAACACTCGTCCACACACTCGTTCGATAAACATACGCCGAGTAACGCAAGTATTTGAAAATAATACAATGAAGCGACTTGACTTCTTCATGTTCCGGCCAAAACTCCGATGTCTTGTTTTACATTTTTATCCTTGACCGTAGTCTAGTACGGGCGCGGGTTTCTCATCCCAACAATTATCCCGAGTTGCTTCGGCTGCCTTCTGAGTTCTCTCTTCTCTCTCTTTCTCTTCGTGAGATTCTCATCAATATACATACATATAATATACGTACATATTCCGCGGACGAATTGGCATTGACGCAATATTCCTTAGATATTTCTCTAGTAATAATATTTTCACGCTATCTTGTCTAATAGCTTAGTTGATAACGATCAGCTGATAAGATCAATGACCTTGTTTGTAAAGGTCGGGAGACCATAACAACATTAGTTTTTTTTTTAAGATGACAGCGTTGCTGGCTTCTACTGGCCACTACAACAAGGACTACTTTTTTTTTTTATCGTGGTCTTGTACTGTACTCCTTCGTAGATCTAGGTATATATATGAAAAATAATTATCGTGCGTTAGTCTCAATTGTGCTTAACATCAGGTGAGCGACTTGCTCGTCTCGTCACTAAGTTCCATAAAAAAAACTCACAAAAACTCGAAAATGGCCCGACCAATTTGAATAATATTAGTTGATACAAATCAGCTGATAAGGGCAATGACCTTATTTGTAACGGTCGGGAGAACGAAACAAAAGTAGTCCTAATCTGTACTTCTACGTAGTTCTCTATCTATACATATATAATATAAATTAATTGCCGTGCGCTAGTCTCGCAAAAATTTTTTGGTTTTGTTCGCCTCAATACTCGGTGGCTTAGGAAAAATAAACCACGCGAGTGAAACAGCGTGGCGCAGCTAGATCGTTATAAAAAAATGCCTAAGAGCTAATTGAATGTCTACTTTGTGGGTAAATCAACTTTCTTATAATCTCTACTTTTGATAAGGGCCAGACTGAATAAATTAATTTTAATTTCATCAAGTCATGCTAAGGTTTCGCTTTTTTAATTAACCTTTCAGAATCTGTACCGAGCCTATCTGTTTTATGGAAAACAAGCAGCGACCTTGAATTTACTGGCAATATTTCAGTTATAACACCTTTTTAGAAAGAGAAACATATAAATCTCTAGTAATATTATATACTAGCTTTCCCGCACGGCTTCGCTCGCTTAGGTTACAGTAAATGAAACACCCCATTTCACCTCTTTAGGGGTGGATTTTCAAAAAATCCTAACCCATGCCTCTCTTTATTTTTTATGTTTAGTACAAAACCGACGTTCAATGGCTTAGCATGAAAAAATATTTTATTTTCGTACAAACTTTGGGGGTCCATTTTACCCCTTTAGGGGTGAACTTTTTCACTGCTTCGCTGGCATAGGCTACAGTAAATTAAACACACCATTTCCCATTTTCCATCACACACGCATTTCTTTATATTTCATGATTAGTATAAGAACCGAGTTTCATTGTCTTAGAAAGTGTAGGGGTGGAATTTCGCAACTTTTTCACTGCTTCACTCGCATAGGCAATGAAACACACCATTTCCCATTTTTCCATCACACACGCATTTCTTTATATTTCATGATTAGTATAAGAACCGAGTTTAATTGTCTTAGAAAGTGTAGGGGTGGAATTTCGCAACTTTTTCACTGCTTCACTCGCATAGGCAATGAAACACACCATTTCCCATTTTTCCCTCACACACGCATTTCTTTATATTTCATGATTAGTATAAGAACCGAGTTTCATTGTCTTAGAAAGTGTAGGGGTGGAATTTCGCAACTTTTTTACTGCTTCACTCGCATAGGCAATGAAACACACCATTTCCCATTTTTTCCCTCACACACGCATTTCTTTATATTTTATGATTAGTATAAGAATCGAGTTTCATTGTCTTAGAAAGTGTAGGGGTGGAATTTCGCAACTTTTTTACTGCTTCACTCGCATAGGCAATGAAACACACCATTTCCCATTTTTCCATCGCACACGCCTTTCTTTATATTTCATGATTAGTATAAGAACCGAGTTTCATTGTCTTAGAAAGTGAAATTGTGGAAAAAGATTTTATTTCTATCCAAAGTATCCATTTAGAGGTGTAATTTATCAAAATCCGTTCTTATTGTTCACTTATACCATTTGAGGAGTTCAAATTTCATGTCTCTATCATGAGCGGTTTGGTCTATGCGTCCTAGAAAATGGTTCTTATCATCGGCCAGGGACCCTATTCCTGTGCGCTCGAGATTGTCTTGGTCACTCTCACTCCCATTAAATTCTACATTAGAGAGACAGTGATCGAGATAATCTCGAGCGCACAGGAATAGGGTTCCAGTGCCTTAACAAAAGAATCGCAAAGCGCAAACTGAGAAGTTAATCAACCTCGCTCAAACAGTCTTTCTTTGTTTTAAACAACGTTTAATTTATGTTTTTGAATTATGAACAATTGAGTTTCAATATCTTGTAACTTGGCAAACTGAAGTTGTTGAAGCTTGGGTGAGTTTATTGTGTGTTCAGCAAAATTAAACGTTTGTTGTGGTGGTATAATTTACTGTGATGTTTTAACGCGATTATGACATTTTATGTGATACTAGTTGTTAACCGCGACTTTGTTCGCGTGGGCATAAAAAAAGTATCCTATGTTCGTCTTTGTGATGTACATTAACTCCTTATCAAATTTTATCAAGATCCGTTTAGCCGTTTAGCCGAGATAACGCGACAAACATCCAGACAGAGAGACAAAGTTACTTCCTATCGTTCGCTAAGTGGCGTTGATTCATTTTTGAAAATTTTTTGACGTTTTGTTTGGACTATGGACTAACAGTTGTGATGTTGCGAGCTCTAAATCGCTCAAGCAAAGTTTTTTCTTTGAGATGAACGTATTCATTTGTATACCTCTAAACTAAGTATATTACTAAGTTTGCATAGTCATAGTATAATGTTTTAAGCGCTCGCTCCCCTAATTCTGCCCTCGTTGGCACTTTTAAAAATATTTCTACTATGTTAGAGTTGGAACTCGGACCTAAAAAACATATTTAATGGAACCAGGTAACATTAATATATTCATAAAATACCTACATTAATTCAGTTCTCCATCAAGAAAGAACGAAGAACCTAAAAACTATTAATATTCATAGGCACATCAGTACATTCATTTTGTTTAAGGAAAAGCGAAGGTGATTGCCCTTAGTTTAATCAGGGCTGCCAGAAATTATGTACCGAAAAATGTAAATAGTTTTCCGGAACAAACTAAAGTTAGTATGGAGTTTTTGTGGGAACGAGAAGAGTTCATGTCGCGTCATTGTTTTATTTTCCAAAACTTGTGTAATAAAACAGTGGATTTTTATCCATTATCCATATTCACACGGCTTTTCGCGTTGTTTCCAAAACTCCACAGACACTTGGAGACTTTACTAGAGGTTTCTAGTAAAGTCTCCACCGCTTTACTGGGCATGACGTGGACTTGACCGTGACTTACTTTGCTTGACTTAGATAAGTACTAAGACTTATTTTAATTGTAAAATATTTGACTTTACGTGAAATATTAACAATACTAAACTTGACACTGGCTAAATACACAACGTATGGAGTCAAATCATAAGAGAAAAATGACATTTCGGCCTAGTACAAATGGCGCATTGGTGAACGTTTCTTCACTAGGCCACATGCATAATAGAAATGTAGATCTTGTAAATTTGGTAAATGTTTACAGTTCCAGCAGTTCCAAAAGCCCATCTACTAGTACTTACTTACTAACTTTAATTTCTGCCGTAATAATAATACTGCTTGCAAATGGAAACGAAGTGATTTGCGTTGGATGCGCCACTAATTAGTGGGTTTACCAGTTTCTACGAATTTTATGTTTGGAATTTTGTTTTGTAAAGAAATCACCAGGAAGAAAGTAAAACAAAACATTCAGCTCATTAGTTTTGTAGATTAGTGATATCTATGTTGAAAAGAACTATTTTTTATGACGTAATAAATATTTCATTTTTACTAAAATAATCTAAACTTAAATGTACAAACTAAAACTATAAACTATACTAAACTAAATAAGTACTTAAATAAATTAAATCTAAAATATCTACAAATAAAAAACCGCATTTAGGTCGCTGTCTGCGGGTAAGGTGCCCAAAAAGTTGGCGACATTACCCCGTTGAGATATATATGTTTTTTGGTTCTATCCTCTAGTATAGCTAAAAAGTAATACATGATTACATGACATTTTATCAATTAAAAAAAACACTAACTTTTAAATCAATAATTATTTTACAAAGCATAGAACAGAATGTTATTACCTGGTTGTAATGAAGCTTCGAGGTATAAAAATGAATACATTAGTCTCGTGGAAAAAATGTTGTTGCGCGATTTAACTCCCTACATTACAACTGTCAGTCCATACAAAAAGTCGAAAAACAAAAATGGGTCAACGCCATCTACCGAACTATAAGAAGTAGCTTTGTCTCTCTGTCTGGATGTTTGTCGCGTTATCACCACCTCAGGATACCTTTTTCAAGTCCACGCGAACGAAGTTGCGGGCTAACAACTAGTTAAAAATAAAACACACAAACACGGAAAAAAACTAGAGATTGGTCAATTATTCATTAATAATATTATGTTTTATTAGCACGCGCTAAATGCTTGCTAATCACTTACACGCGGAAGCTTAAAGCGCTAAATTTTTGTCGAATTAGTCTCATAATTGTTACGTAGGAGGATTTAAAACGTTAAATGCCAAGTACTAGCCCTAAGGAAAGGCAAACAGAACAATCGATCACTAGCATCGCCCTCACTTAGTTATTAACATTTCGCGACAAAAGGCCGACATTGAACCCGGCATTTTGCTTTGTTCCGTTCGGAAGCTATGATAGTACCAGGGTGGCACCTAGCAACTAGGATTTCTGATAAAGAAAAAATATAATCAGAATGAACAATGACGATAATTTTATTTTAGATCAAAAGAATCAAAACAAAACAAAAAAATCAAGTTAGAAAAAAGAAGTGATCAGTTCGTTCAAGAACGAATTAGCGAACGCAAAAACGGTTGAACATTTGTTCAACTGTTCGTGCATTCGTTCTTGAGTGAAAAATGTTAACGAAGTTTGACAAAAAGTGCGTCTGAAAAGGTTGAACGGTACTGTAACGTTAGCTCTTTATCAGCATATTCGTTGGTATATTCCTTTTGTAAAGTCTTTAGTATTTATATTCCGTTTTAGTTGATAAAATATTTGTAAAACTTGATAAATGGCACGGACCCCGGAGTCCGTGGAGCAATATTGTAAATAATAAAAAAAAAAAAAAAAAAAAAACGGTACTGTTTTCCGTAATGTTGAAAACTGGATAGGTACCCCTAAAACCCCAACGGAATTTTTGGTGGAAATGTGAAGAAGTCATGTTACGTCATTGTATTATTTTCCAAAACTTAAGTTATTACGAGTTTTAATGTGTAGAAACGGTGGTATTTTATTCATTACTTAAGTGTTCGTGAACGCACAATGGTGTTGGTTAATAGTATAGTATACGTGACTTTTCGTGTTGTTTCTATAACTCCATAGAAATCTAGTAGTCTAATAGACTAATCTAGTTAGTCTCTGTCTCCACTTTACAGAGACATAACTTAGACTTAGCCGTGACTTACTATGCTTGACTTAGACTATAATAATAATAATAATAATAAATCATTTATTTTTGCATAATTTAATTTGTTTTAATTGTGAAATAGTTTACCTCACTTGAAATATTACAACACTTGAGAATAAAGAGAAGAATCCCCCAAGGTAAAACCACGAAGCTCGTCTAGCAAGAGTAATGTTTTGTCATAATATAATTGCGCTGCACGGCAAAAACTCACCCAACTTGGAGGAAGGCGTGGGTTTCGGGGACCGCGAATAAGCGTTCTCATTGGCTAACTCAAAGTTACGCTTGAACTAATGTGAATGAACTTTTATAATTGTATTTTGACCGATGCGCTTCGATCGCCCTGATTTCTGAATCTAGAGATGATATTTGACTAAACTAAACAGTTTCTTATAATATGTGTAAAGCAGTAATTTAATTGCAGGGCGTCAGACCGGTCTCCATTCGACGGGTCATGCTGCTCCGGCTATCGGCCAGTGGACTCCGCGAGTCTCGACACGCCTGACGAGGATGAAATGGACCCTGTAAGTTAAATTAACCTCTGTAATGTTTAAAATAGTTTTTTTTAATCCGATAAACACTATTATAGGAGTTTTGGCGAGAACATGAAGAACTTAAGTCGCGTCATTGAATTCTTTTCAAAACCTATAAATAAAAGAACTATGGTTTTTTTATCCTTACGTTTTCCAGAAAGTGCACGAGTGTTGGATAGTATCATGTCTATCGTGATTTTTCGTGTTGTTTACAAAACTCTCTCCATCACTTTACTAGCGCATGACTAGGACTTGACCGTGAATTACTTTGCTTGACTTAGACTATGAAAAACACTGGAATATTTTACTATACTTGAAACATTACAAGACCCTGACACTGGCTAAAACCACAACGTGAGCAGCCAAAATTTAAGAAAAAAATAAAATCATTATGAACGACTTGCTTCAATGTTTCTTCAATGCTACCATCATTTGGCATCTTTTTCAGCTCACTGCAGAGCCTAATAGCGTTGTCCCTCTTTCGCAATAGTTTTACGAATGTCATTCAGGGTCAGGTTATGCTGCGGGACCGCGAATCGTATCGATGCGGGATAAGGTTCATAGTCACGCAGCGTGGGTGGCTGAACCTAACAATCATCGCAATAAGGAACTCAAGGGCCCGGGTGTTGCCGAAAAATTAGTCAATTTAAAATATTTAGTTTTAAAATCCACGAAACCTAATGTAGTAAATCATTGTTAACAACTTACTTCCATGTCTGTATCAGCCTTTTTGTCATCCCAGTGCTGGGATATCGGCCTCCCCTCGAAGTGTGATTAGACCACATCAAACACGCTGACCCACGGCTTGGTGGATTCACATATGCCATCAAATTTCTTCTCCGGAAATGATTATACAGGTTTCCTCGCGATGTTTTCCTTCACCGAAAAGCCAGTGGTATATAAATCCGTACGTAAGTTCCACATAATTCATTGATATGTAACTAGTAGTTCGCGGCGAACTGAGACCTCGCGATCCCTATATCTTCACAACCCCTGGACTGATTCAGCTCATATTCGAACTTAAAAATTGTGTTGAAATGAACTACTTGCAATAAATTTCATGAACATCGGATCAACGGTTCGCAAGTTATCATCGGACAAATATACACTCAAACATACATACAAATGCCGATTTGTCCCAGTAAACTCTGAGACCTTGAGTTCGCTCGGTCAAAAATACAGGCTGTAGATACTTTGATATGTAATATCTTTGAATACAGTAACTTTTATTTCTAAAAATAAAGAAATGGTTCCTTTGAGTAAAACTTGCTAACTTCAATATTTAGGGTACTTTCTTTTCAGGGAAAATACCAATACTACATTGGTTTTGTCAATCCTGTGTAGTTAGGGTGGGTTCCTTGAAAACATTTTTTATAAAACGACTTGCTTCAATGTTTCTTCAATGCTACCATCATTTGGCATCTTTTTCAGCTCACTGCAGAGCCTAATAGCGTTGTCCCTCTTTCGCAATAGTTTTACGAATGTCATTCAGGGTCAGGTTATGCTGCGGGACCGCGAATCGTATCGATGCGGGATAAGGTTCATAGTCACGCAGCGTGGGTGGCTGAACCTAACAATCATCGCAATAAGGAACTCAAGGGCCCGGGTGTTGCCGAAAAATTAGTCAATTTAAAATATTTAGTTTTAAAATCCACGAAACCTAATGTAGTAAATCATTGTTAACAACTTACTTCCATGTCTGTATCAGCCTTTTTGTCATCCCAGTGCTGGGATATCGGCCTCCCCTCGAAGTGTGATTAGACCACATCAAACACGCTGACCCACGGCTTGGTGGATTCACATATGCCATCAAATTTCTTCTCCGGAAATGATTATACAGGTTTCCTCGCGATGTTTTCCTTCACCGAAAAGCCAGTGGTATATAAATCCGTACGTAAGTTCCACATAATTCATTGATATGTAACTAGTAGTTCGCGGCGAACTGAGAACTCGCGATCCCTATATCTTCACAACCCCTGGACTGATTCAGCTCATATTCGAACTTAAAAATTGTGTTGAAATGAACTACTTGCAATAAATTTCATGAACATCGGATCAACGGTTCGCAAGTTATCATCGGACAAATATACACTCAAACATACATACAAATGCCGATTTGTCCCAGTAAACTCTGAGACCTTGAGTTCGCTCGGTCAAAAATACAGGCTGTAGATACTTTGATATGTAATATCTTTGAATACAGTAACTTTTATTTCTAAAAATAAAGAAATGGTTCCTTTGAGTAAAACTTGCTAACTTCAATATTTAGGGTACTTTCTTTTCAGGGAAAATACCAATACTACATTGGTTTTGTCAATCCTGTGTAGTTAGGGTGGGTTCCTTGAAAACATTTTTTATAAAAAAAAAAACTCGTTCGAATATCCTCGGGTGCCCAAGATACAGGCCTAGCCTAGTTTGGGGCCCACCGCAAGAACCTTACCTCTTTATTTTGTTAACGAATGTAACCTATATCTATTTTCTGAGTGTGTTTTATGGGAAAATAAATTAATTATTATTAATTATTACTATTATTATTATAAGCTCCTGCCGGCTTAACATACCCTTTTCGATTTATCTTGTACGAGATTAAATAGTATAGATACTTTTTCAAAGATAGGACAGAAATGATCAAAAGGATACAGCTAACAAGCTTTACCAAAGATCTTTCACATTAATAGCGATGATAGCTATGTGGTTGGAGGGGGAGGGGGAGGGAACGCACGTCGCAGGGCGTGGGTTCAAATCCCTCAAAGAGCTTGAGCTACATAGCCCAGACCGTAACTTCTGATCCGGGATTAATTAATTTCAAGATTATTAGTTTTTTGTACATAATAACGGAACTAATCTTTAATAAATACACAATAATTAAATAAATGAATATCGGCAACAGCCGCAATTTTTTTTTTACGTATAAATTTAAAAAAAAAAACGTTTGGAGCAAATATCCTTGGCCCATATGAATGTCAGAAGTATATTTTGTGATTTAAATTTTCTAACTTATATATAAATATATTATCTGCACAAAGTATGCAAAATTAAAATGTTAACACCTAATAAGCATCACATGATTTTACCACAATTTTGTAGTTTAATGTTTAATGACTCGAACATAAAATTAAATGCTTACAGGAAAAAATATTCTAAACTTTATATCGGGTTTAAAAAAACCCGTTCCGTACCTCCAAACTCTTTAATTTAATTTAATATTACGTCAGCAAATTATACCTAAGACAATTTTATATTTTGTGGTAAGAATTATTTTTAAAGTCCTCCATACTTTACTGGGCTTACCGCCAGGTGGTAGCACTTACTATTGCTAAGCTGACCAGTGACCACCTCGGTATGTTCCGGCAGCCCTAAAAAAAGCCAGTTCCCATTCCAGGCTAGGTTTGCTTACCATATTCAAACACACTGTCACTTAACAGCAGGCGAGTTGTAATCAAACGCCTAGCCTGTCGACCAAAAAATAAACAGTAAACAAGCTTTACTAAATCCTGGATTCACAGATATAAGATAAATAAAAGAAACAACTTAAAAAAAAGGGGTTCTAGGCTTGATAAACTCACTGTACCCATTATACGACCAATTCTGAGCTATTCAAAACTAACTCTTCCTACTTTGAAATAAAGATTCAATACTGATAACTATCTCTTGAGTAGTCCATTGCGTGAGGAAAACGCGTAAAATGCTTGATAGAACACGTTTGCTCCGCTCGTAGAGCCCTCGTAGCTCTTTCGTAGCGTTTTCGTAGCACCTTCGTAGGTGATTATCGTTTCCAGAACTTATAGAAGGCTTATACAGCAGGCCTGGCACGCGCGCCGGGATAAAATTTTATCCACCATCTTTATCCCGCGAGAACGAGACGGACGTATCCACATTCTAGCTTCGTCACATTGACGCGAAAACAAATCGGCCGGACAAAACTAGCAAGTGCGACGTATCTTGGATTGGCAGTCCCGTCCCCGCCGCGAATTCAAGATACCTCGCAACCTTTTTTTTTCTTGTCCAAGTAGTAGTGTGCAACATTTATGTGTTCTGAAATGGAGGGCAATACTTTCAGCGAAATTACTGAGCATAAAGAGATTTAACATCTAATATCTCAGAGTGACGAACGCAGTGCATTGCCGCGCAAGGTTTTGAACCGATGTAGTCAAAATTTTGGGTGACACGTAATGGGCCGTAATGAACGTCTTGCTCTTTTCTTGTCAATCGGTTATGCTCGGTTATACATGGTGCTTTTAAATCAGCTAGGGAGCGTTTGTGAGGATGTTGTAGACAAGAAAACGACCAAGTTTTGTTCTGCGACTTTTGATAATTCCTTATAGCATTATTGTGGATTTTGCAATAAAATGTAAGGAACGGTTCATTTCTTTTCCAAAATTTTCAAATACCGTAGTACAAAAGTTGTTCGTTATCTTGTATATAAATAGACAACATCCTCACAACCGCTCCCTAGATGATTAAAAAGCACCATGTATAAAAAAATGCTTTTGTTTGTAAATTGCGAAGCACTCATACAATTTCTTCCGTGCAACTCTTTAATTTTGTGCAATGGATAGCGGATTAAACCGCGGGGCGAAGCTAGTGATAACATCGTTGGTATCGCAATGTAATCTGATTGAAAGTGCTCACAATGTTGTCGCTTTTTTACGAAAATTATAGTTCCGCGAAAAACCTTTCCGAGAATATGTAACGGGATTTTTTTACGTGAGACGTTTGCTTTCATAACAATTTATTTATAGACTAGTACTGTCCATTAACTTTGGGTGGTTTTTGCTAATAAAAAAAGGGGAAGAAATAAAGATGGTTTTGACACATTTTGTTTTAATAAAACTGGAATACTAACGTTAAATTCTTGCGCGCGTGTCACGCTTAGCATTCCTTGATAAAGGTCTCCGAATGTGATCGAAACTATAGTCGGAATAACCGACTCAATTTGACGTGAGTATTCCCATTTTATTACAACAAAAATTCTTGTAGAGCAAGTCAAAACGAGGTCGCGCGCATGTCACGCTTAACATTCCTTGATACAGGTCACCGAATGTGATCGAAACTATAGTCGGAATAACCGACTCAATTTAACGTGAGTATTCCCGTTATATTATAACAAAAATAAAGATATTCTCTCGTTTTCGAGTTATTTTTCATAGTAGGGAAATGAACTGTTCGTGTTTGTGAAGGCCGAATTTTGTCCACAGATACCAAAACACAGAGTGGTGCTGCTCGGCGATGCAGGCGTCGGCAAGACGGCCCTAGTGTCGCAATTCATGACGTCAGAGTACATGAACACATACGACGCGAGCTTGGGTGAGTGTCCGAAACGAGGTAAGAGGACCTGCTTACTCACACATTGAATGTGGGACTTGGACGAATGAGCTATAAGACATGAGTTTTTTTGTGACTTACTGTTTTTCTTTTCCAACGTTACCTAAAGCTTAAAACACCTAGAAAACAACATTTAGATTTAGAAACAGTTTTTTTTTTTTTTAATCTAAAAGTTGCTACTTCTGATGTTTAACTCTTAAATGTAGCTCGGTTCGAAATGTAGACGTCCATATGTCCTGTTGTTCATTCGTCCAAGCAAAAAGATAGACTCGCGGCTCGCAAAGTCGCAGGTAAAAGTCGTATATCGATGTAGGCAACTACTTGCTAACAATTGAATATCTACCCTAACCACCTAACAATAAGGTGTTGATTATACGGTTTAGTTACGTGTTCACGGGTATTCTATGTGTTATAGACGAAGATATCTTAGACTACAATATGACTGTTTTCTAAGATATCATTTTACTTATCGTTATGAACAAATTGTACTAAGGGTCCAACATTGTTATCCGAAAAAAAGCAGCTGCTCAATACATTTTGTAAGCGATATTATTCTATGGAACAACTGACTTTTTTCACGATTTCAGGGTTGGTCCTAACAGTAAAAGTTGTTTATAATGACGAGTACAATGGTATTCTAGTACATGTCCATTGACTAACCGAACAACCACTATGCATGCGAAGGCCAAGATGGTTTGGATCGGTATACATAAACACACAGAAAGTAACGTCTCTGACCCCCGAATACTGAAACGTTTGTTAACTTTGACGACAGATTAAGTCTATTGCTGTCTTTGTCATTTGCTTAGTGTCAGACAAAAGCAGATTAGAATTAATCTGTTGACAAAGTTAACAAACGTTTCAGTATTCGGGGGTTACAATCATAGAAACTCTGAACTTAGAATTCTAAAACGCTCGCTGTAAAGGCGTATATGATGTATACGCGCGCTTGATGTGAATTTTGGGTAAAGGAAAGCTACGTAATTTAATCGGAGTAAATGAAACAAGTAATGAAGTCTGGTAGCTTAGTGGCTTGCTTCATATCCGTGGGGTTGAAGGTTCGAACTCGGGCGGGCCCGTAAAAATTAGTTTTTTGTAACTTAAGTATGGTTATCCCATTGGCTTTTCGGTGAAGGAAAACATCGCGAGGAAACCTGTATATTATCGGAGAAGAAACTCAATGGCGTAGGTACGTGACTTCGCCAATCCGCACGGGGCTAGCTTAGTGAATATGGCCTAGTCATCATTCGAAGGTAGGCCGATATCCAGCATTGGGATGTTAGAAGGCTGATGTAGACATGAAGCAAATTACTAAGAGCATAGTTTCTTCCTCCCATGAAATTCATATATAGCTATTAACTCTATTAAATTAATTACTCGTGGCAAGTGCAGTGCATTGCCGTGTGGGGTATTGATTTATTTGCAGTTTCAAATTATGTGTGGTACTGCGCTGTAATAGGCAAGCGTGACGCTCACCATCAGGAGAGCGATGTATTCGCCCACATAAAAACGTATTTAAAACATCTCTGGGCCTAAGAGGAAATATGATTGCCACAGCAAATGTCCAAGAGTAAAAATATCTAATTACAAAAATGTCCAAAAGTAAAAATGTCCAACAATAAACATGTCCAAAAGTAAAAATGTCCAATAATAAAAATGTTCATTAGTAAATTATGTCCAATCAATATGAATACCAATTAAAAAAGTAATGCCACTATAAATATTTTACCTTTATTCAAAAACATTTGATAACCTAAATTCTACTCTGTGTTAAGAATGACAAAAAAAAATAAGGACCAAAAAACAGACCAAGCATATTTTACCTAACACAGACAATATTGGACGTTTCTTGACAAGGCCTAGTTTGAAAAGTACTGTCTTTATTTCCTCTAGTATTTCTTTCGAAGCCATTACAAATTACTTTGTAACATTGTTAGCCGCCGCGCCGCGCGTCACTCTTTATAAGTGTGGCTAGACCTTTGTACATTTTTTTTTTCTCCGCAAACTTATTACTGTTTCTTCTTTGTTTTATGTCACTTTCTTATGTTAATTTTTTATGAACATTTCTAACGAAGCTGTGTACAGTGCGTGGTACTGAAAATGGCTGTATCATGAAAGCGTTATATTTATTTTTATTAATTTATTGCCTCATCAATAAATATATTCATATTATATCAACAAAGTGTCAATATCATTCTGCAGCTTCAAATCCAAAATGATGATTCATAGAAAAATAAAAAGGAAATTTAAATAAATTTTAATGTCTATATTTTTTTTTTTTTTTAATTATTTAATATTTAAATAATATCTATATATTATAATATAATATATCAATAATAATGTCCTTTATTCTATCAAAAAAATCATTTATAGATCGAGAACAATCTTCACCTTTTTAATGTGGAAAAAACTCAAAAAATTGTGTTATTATTTTGGCTCATCTTAAGATTAGAATATACCGCCTACTCGTCCATTAAAGCGCCAACTGTTTCCCACCAAAAACAAAAGATTTTTATAAGATATAGTGATATCAGTTATATCAGTGATAACAGTTTTCCCCCGAAACGCTGATTTCATCTACAATTTAGGTAAATTCTCTAGGAACACAGCAGCAGAGCCACAGCAGTACAATTTTCAAATACCTACCTTCTACGTCGTCTAACGACCGGGAGAGAATGATATTTTCATCTTGTTTTCTCTCTTGTTGGTCTGCGGTCCTTGGTTTTAGAGTGTTTACTATTTATAGCTGTAAATTATTTTTGTAGGCTATACATTGAAAATTGAAATCATGCTCTAAATATAAATGTAGGCTACCAAAACACCCCGATAAGTCAATGTCGAAAAAATTCCAACTTGATAGTGCCAGCAGCTCTTGTTTGCGCGTTTAATAAACGAGAGAGAGAGAGGGAGAGAGAGAGAGGGAGAGAGAGAGAGATAGAGATAACATTATATTTTTTCTCTTATTTTCTCTCGTTGGTTTTCTTGTGTGCTAAGCGCTTGAGGATGGTAGCTAGCAATCCAAGCATCTACTAAAAAGCCCGACCATGATAGATCAAATTCATTGTTTATATACACCAAACTTATGGTAAACAATTGTTTTTTTGTTTCGTGCTATTGTTTCCTCATCTATAGTCTTTATAATGAAAACCCACATGAAAACCACGGACAGCAAACTAACAAAAGAAAAAAGGAGGAAAATATATTACTCTCTCTTTCTCTCTGTCTGTGTGTCTGTCTCTGTTTGCTATCTCTATTATATTATATCCACGAAAAAATACTTTGATAAAGCAAATGGTGAGAAAAGGGATCATTCCCGTTAGATCCAGTACTTAGATCCGTAATGGATCTACAGAGACTTTTTATTTATTTATTTAAGTATACATTGCCACATAATGCGTAATAGTAACATTTTTCAGAATGTACTAAATTGCACATTATACCCTGCTTTTAAAGTGTATCTGCCATTTTTTCAGCTCTGCACTGTATTTTGTCCTCAATAACAAGTCGACTTGTAACAGATCGGCTTTGTGTTTAATTCTATTGATGTTTTCTTCTGTTGTATTCTTAAATTACTTTTCTTGGAAGTAACGGAGTTTTCCAATGTTATGAATAATTATTTCACTTGTTATTCAATGTTTTGTAATTAATCTTTTGTGTCGTTTTATATTTTGAAACGAATTATGTAAATAATATACGATCGGATGGGACTTAATGGGACGATTGGATTGCACTGATCCTGTACTTCATCCATCGCTCCGCTAGTTCAAGCAGCTCAGTTGGCTCGTGTAGATAAGCTGGCGAAGAAACCTGTTTTTTTACGTGCCAACCCTTATTGAGCTATTTAGAGAAAAATATAACTGCTATATACTTTATAACTGCTATCTACTTTATAACTGCTATATACTTTATAACTGCTATATACTTTCGCACGCAGATGAAAAGATGCTTTAGCGCGCGTTAGTAAACGAAATAATCTGATAATTGCTAATTACATCTAAACCAAGAAATCACTCAAAATTCTGTTCGATGCTATCAAAGATACTGTTATTACCACACTCTTACTGTAATAATCATTTGAATATACACTAGGAGTTCCGAGCGCCAGCGAAAAATGTGTGTCATTTTAATTATTTTTTTATATCGAGAACATGTCAAATAAGCATGTGTGCTATAGGAAAAAAACCACATATATCTCAAAATAAGGTTTTCAATCTATAAAACAAATGAAGGGAAAAAAATAAAGCAAAAAAATGCAAAATCACATTATTTTTTTCAAAATAGACCGTTAATGTTTATCGCTGGTTTTCTGTTACCAACTAAAACTATGCACCGCTTGTATTTTGGCTTCCTGGCTCGTTCATTTTAATTGAAAATTGTAATTAAAAAATAGACTTTTTTTTTCTCGTATGTTTTGGCTTACACACGACACGATACGATATAATACAATTCAATACTTTGCCATTTATTACACAAATGGCCTTATAAGCAATTAAATAAAAAAATGAACAATAACAAAAAACGATAGTATAGCCTTATCGCGAATAAGCGATTTCTACAAGACAATTTTCGGATGGATAGAAAACTCGAACTGCATGCTATGTGTCTTTCAAATAAACAAATGCATAATTCTTCTTAATTTTTCTAGTTTGTCTGAGGTCCATAACTTAAACTCTAAATATTTCAATCGAAAAAAAATAAAAGAGAATATCTATGTATAGATGCATAGAATATGTATTTAAGAATAAGAATAAGAATATACTTATACTACTTATAGCCAAAAACAAAACAAAAAAAAAATTGTCACGGAAACATAATAAGCGAAAAACATGTTTGGCAATAGGGGTACCGCTCAGTGCTGTGCTGCGTGCTCCCGAAGGGTCACGCAGGGCTGATTTTCGGCGTACGTACACCTATGCTCAAAAGATGGAAGGTAAGCATTAGGCTACTGCGGGTATTACGATATCCACTTACAATTATAATTGTTAATATTAGAGTACTTAAGGTTTATATATGTGGTTATAGTGTTGAACGAGTCGTTTATAGGTGCTTAGAGAATTTGATTGTAATTGCACAGAGAAATATTATAGAGAAGTTCTAAAAACTATATTGTAGTTACTAGACATTTTCTATCTTCAAAATGTGCAAGTGACAATTCATATTTAAAATTATTTATTCTTAATTCCAATAAATATGGCTAGAAAACCAGATAACAACAAAATGCCGAAACCGGGCTATAGTTAGCCTATCTAGTATGATAAAAGCGAAACTATGTCACGTTTAGTAGTACAAAAATAATACACAATAACACGTCTGTCTTGTCTCCATTAACCAGCGGGTGACAGACAAACAGGAACAAAATAACGTTGTAGTTATATCCAAGTCATACCAACATGACGTGGGCAATTTATCTATTTGTAATTTCGTTTGTTGCCCGTGGTACTACCAGTAGCACGTGTTACAAAAAACATAGAACTACCAAGCGACCCATTAGTACCACGGGAAGTTTCTTTTTACCAGTGTGACACAGTCGACATCAATTTCTGTTGTGGTAGTTCTGTTACAGAGTTTTGACAGATGGTTATGGCAAATGAAATAGCTTCTTATTTCTTTAATTATTGTCAAAATTGTTAATAATAGTAATTAAGTAAACTTGTTTTGTTATCCACGCTAGAAGATACTAAACACCTTGGTGGTGTCTAATCATGTCTCAGGGGATGAATCGTTGTGACCTCAGGATACAGGTATTCCTAATCTAAAGAACAAAGTTCCTACCCAGGTACATAATTATTTAATAGCTACTCTAAAAATGACTTATCCAAACTCAATCTAAATCTATTATATTTTGATATCTACCCATTTTACGTTTCACTTATGTCTGATATTCAAATGCCAAGCAGTAGTGTGCAAACAGAATTGTGTTCCGGATTGAAGGCCAATGTTTCCAGCAACATCACTGGGCAAAAAGAGATTTTACATCAGCAACAGAATTAAATAATAATGAAAAAATTGAACTGACAAAATTCAAAATTCTGTGTGACACTGAACTGTTGCGGGCGTTTACCTGCATAAATTAATACAACTTCCCAAAATATCCGCATTTAATTTTTAAGTCTACTGGTCGATTAGAGTTAGACTTCATTATTAAATAAGTAATTTTTCTTAACAGAGCAGACCTTTTACAAGAACTTTTTTTTTACAAGAAAGACCTAATGAATTTTGTTTCTTTGTACATTTTTTTTTCTTAATTATTATTTGTTTGAGGACTGTAATTAAAAATAAACCAAATGATATTAAATCACAAGAATATATATCTTAAATTAGAATAATTAATGTTTAAACTTAAATTTATAAATGAAAAAATTAGGAGGAGAATTGCATTAGTAATATCAATTTTAATTTTAATTATTTTACGCTTTACTATTAATAAAAAATCCCTTACCAAAATGGCGTTAGAAATCGACCAAGTGCGTATCTCACCACACACATAGTTTTTCAAAGACAGTCTAACTTAGGTAGGTAAAACGTGAGTAGCAAGTGGAAGAATTATGGGAAACGGATAATTTGTGACACGGACATTTTGGGAAGCGGATTATTTGGTAAACGGACGTTTTCAGAAACTGATAATTACGGATGTGGGTATATTGTTAAAATACATTTTGGGGAGTGATCTTTATGTAAATAGAGGAAGCGTTACATCAGAATATCTTGCCTCGTAATTAAGTATCATTAAAACAATTACGTATTATGTATGTTTGTCCGACGGTAGCTTGAAAACTAATTTATTTATTTAGGTACACAAAACAGATATCAATCATTTTCTTAATTAGTGTACAAAATTTTAAGTAAATATCTGAACTGCATTGTAATCCAAAATATGTGTACACAGAAAAGTAAAATAATGAGACGAACTAATGATCCGATCCTGCTGAAACTATGTAGGCAGGTAGTTCATTCCAATACATTATATACAAAGACGAGAATTTTTAAGTTATGAGGCTCGCGGGGTCTCAGTTCAGCGCGACATCTTCTATACATTTAAATAAATTTATTAAAAAACATGCTATTTTCTAGTAATCAACAGACAGATCGAACCGGTTATGTTATAGACGTGAAATTTGAACGGATTTAGCGAAATTCCACCTCTAAAGGGGTAAAATGGATCACAAAAGTTTGTATGGAAATAAAATATATTTTCATGCTAAGCCAATGAAATTCTATTTGTGTAATAAGCATAAAAACTAACGAAAGGCATGTCGCTGAAGGTATGTCTCAGGATTTTTCGAAAATCAACCCCAAAAGAGATGAAATATGGTGTTTAATTTACTGTAGCTTTTGCGGGCAAGCTAGCATGATATAGATAGCGAAAAGAAAGATAATTTCAATCAACGTTAGAATAATCCTGAAGTTCAGAGAATAAACAGCAACTAAGCCACTTCCGAGTAAATCCCAGAAGCCCAATCAACGTACAAGTACGAGTTAACCGCACCTATTATCCGTAATTGAGTACCTCGCCTCGGCATTCACAAGGAATGTATGGAACTCTCTTCAAAAGACATTGTTTCTGGCATACCTACGAGCATTCTTGCTACGAGTAGTATATAAGATGCTCAAGTAATATGGGTTTTAGCGCCAACATGAAGATTACATGTTGCCGCTTTGTAGAAGGTTTGCGGTAACTAGGTATTTATTATGCTTACTCCGTTTCTTTGCAAAAAAAATAGATTCTGCTAATTAAATTTATCTCGTATTTACTTGAGAGGCTATTTATTATTTTAAAAGTTCTTTATTTAACATAATAATAAAATACGTACAAACTAGACACAGTCTTAAATATTGTATACACCAATATTGTGTGAATAACTTCTTCAGGCTAGCAACGCCTCTGTAAGTCTTTTAAAAACATAGTTTGATTTTAATTATATTTAAATCCATGAACATTTACTAAAGTATTAGTGAAAACAAACTATTAATAGACTTAAATTTACGGTAAAAGCCTATTGCACCAGGCTCATTTTTTAATACTTGAGAGGCTGATTCGAGAAAAAGACAGCGCTATATACTTTTACGCGCATATGAAAAGAGATGGCATTAGCGCGCGCTATTCAAAACATCAGATAATTACTAATTACAACTATACGAGGAAATCAATCAAACTTATGCTCTGCAACGACCCAGTAGGGCTAAATTTGCTCTATGAGGCCAAAGGAGCGGCTTTTTAAACGGCCATTAATTTCAAACAAGCCAGGGTATTTATTAAAATGACATGTTTCATTTTAGCAATTCCTTGAGAATGCTGGGACTAAATATTGACATAACTAAGTCATGTTCGCACTGAATTCCCTAGCGAAAGAACTACCATTTCTTACCTTTCAATAATTTCTTATCCATATTATCGTATTTCGTTTATTGCACGAAACGTAACCATCTTTTTCGGCACTTCAGGGGCTTTGGGGCTTTGTCCGTTGATAGCGAGTCTGATATAGTTTGACCACACAGATTATATAATTTATTGTGACTAGTTACTTTCCAAGACAGAATTCAAGGGGAATGATATAATGGTCATGCCAGAGCTAACTCTCTCAAACATTTTTGTAGATGGAGTTTGAATCCAATAACCTTATGTTGCATCTGTCTATCATTATATCGGAAATATTCACAAGAAATTCATGTTTTGATACGTTTTTATTTTGATTGTTTGAATTTGTATTTAGAAGACAAATAGAAGTGTATTAAGGCAATCTGAAAATATTAGAGAAGAAATTAAATTAAGATTTTTTGTAAGTAGGTATGCATAGTAAAGTGTAAATAAAGTAAGTAAGTGAATAAAAATTACTCTAGTTTATCAGTAGGACATGCTTTTTACCCCATTGTCAACAAATATCTGGGACATTTTTGCACACACGGTCATCTGACCCCAAACTAAGCAACGCTTGTAATATGGCTGCCAGAGACTGATATAGTTACATAGATATTTTTAAATACATACTTATATAGATATTAACACACAGACAAAGAACAAACACAAATATTCATCACATGAATGTTTGTCCTAGATAGGAATCAAACCCACGCCCCCAAACACAGAAGGTAGGTTCACTACCAACTGAGCCACCGGGGCACACACTAATTACAGTTACCTGTTACTGTCACAAGGTTGGGTGCAAACGTGTTATGTTTATTTATTCATTACACAGTTACATTTTAGTTTTAAAGAAATTGAGTACCGCGAAACTACAGAAGTTTATCGCGGTATCCACATTCGCAACGCGCTGCCACATAAAACACAATAACATAAAAAAATGTGAGAACTGCCATACCTAAATAAAATTAGTTTATACATAAATTTGTACAAATATCTTAGACAACAAAATAAGCAGGCATCTATTATCCCACAGAGTGATATACGATTCTGACTCGGGCGCTGTTCGTCTCACTAGACCAGTTCTAGAAGGCCGACGTAAGCATCGATTATACAGAATGTTGTGAATTGACTCATCAATATATTTATATTCATTTTAATGTTAAGAAATTCTACTTATAGAAATGTGGATGCTTGATAGAAAGCCCCGGGATCTCCAAGGGAACGCACCGGAGCCCACAGCCCGCGCCTCACCTCCCATGTCCTGAGACGCCTCCGCCTAAGACAACGTCAGCTACTCGACGATGTCGTCCTTCCCGGGCTAGTTTACGTAGATGGTTAGAGCCCCACCTCTAACCGTCCCATTTGAGTAGGTTAAGGCAGGAAAGTACCCCAATCAAAAATCGCCGATGACAAAATAAAATTATAGAACATGTATACCAAGTTTGGTCAAGATTGGTTGAAAAATACGACCTGTACGCGAGTACCAACATACGGACAGATGAAAGCAAATTTTGCCAGTTGACTTCTCAGAGTCAAAAATAATGAACGAAGTACTCAACTTAACGGTCCTGTATACAGGGCCGCGGAATACCGGTATTAATCACATTAGGTAACCCGATAGACCCTCGTAGTTTCCGAAATATCTTTTAATGCTCCCAAAACCTTTCAATGCCAGAAGAAAGTAATTATAATTATGACAACCGATTATGATAGTTAAGCGACTATATCGAAGCGAATTTAAATATATGATTTGATGAAGTCGGTTTTTATTTATTTAAAATTATTTTATAATGATATTTGTTTAACATGATATTGGGTAAACAAATCGTGCTGACCAACGTACGTGCTTAGCAAATAGCGCCATCTATTGAGTCGGTCGGACCTAAAAAAAACTGTTCATAAAAAAACGTTGCAGATCATCAATCGAGTTTTTTGATCACGCAACGTTTTTTTTTTTACGGGAATTCCCTTTAGTAGGTATGTATGTGATCGGCCTTATCTTAGTATCTAGTAGTACTGCCCACCCACTCAAACGGATTCACGAAAAGGGTACATCCACTTAATAATAAACGAACGTAAAAGCCTTCAATTATTGGATTTACCTCCACGTTGGTCGTAATTTTCGCTGAAATACAAGGTGTGTTATTTATTTGGAAAATGGCCATTAGTGACCTCTCTGCACGACAACTAACGAAGACGGGAAAATTGACGACACACGATGTGTACTTATGTGCTAAAATCTTTTAGCAATTTAGGACATTTTTACCTGAAAATTGCGTGAAGATTTTTTGTAACAGATTTCGAGCGTGTGTAAGTGTTTTAAAATTTTAAATACCTGACGCTTTATTTTTAGGGTCCAAAGTTATGATTTTTTAATAAAACGACGGTTTAGGTGTACTGTTGATTTTTAAGTTTAATTGTCTTTTGGTGTATAATAAAGTTGTATTGTATTGTAAAATGTAATACGAACGTTGGGTACGTAGGAACAATTTTTTAGGTTTTATTAAAAGACAATTAAAAATATGGCCATTTATGAAGCATATTTTGACACTCGTAAATAAATCAAAACCTTTTTTTACCCCTTGACCTAAAATCATGAAATTTGACAACAATTAAGGTTATACAACAAAAGTTAAGAAAAAAATCGGATAATGGTCACATCGAAAATCGTTATCGTTACTAGTTAAATCACATTAAAACATTTTTTTTCTATGATTACGTACTTTCATTTGCAGTTGGAGAATTGACCATGGCGTATAACGACGTTTTAAGTTATTTTTTTATTAGTTATAAGAGTTTGACAAAATCCTTGGCAAATTATTCCGCGATTCCAGGGCCGCTGGATTCACTCGGTTCTCCAACACATAAAATATTTACGAAATTGTTTGTGGTGACTCAGTGAGTTTTAGCTAATTGCCTGAGTGTATAAGTTAGTATATTGTAGTGGTAGGGCTCTCTTGCAGAGTCCGCCTGGGGAAGTACCACACCTTTGCCAGTTATTCAACCGCCAAGCAGTAGTGTGCAAGCATTACTGTGTTCCGGGTTGAAGGGCAATGTTTCCAGCGTAATTACTGGGCATACAGAGATTTTACATCTAACATCTCAGCGTGTCGAGCGCAGTGCATTGCCGCGCATACTTTTGAACAATTGAAGTTCAAAATTCTGGGTGGCACTGAACTGTTATGGGCGAGCGTGGCGCTTAACATTAGGTGAGCGACTTGCTCGTCTCGTCACCGAGTAACATAAAAAAAAGAAAGTATAACTGTATTTACCTACACTAGAAGTCTCAGGCAAACTGAGAGCTCGCAAACTGTAAAACTTTGTTAGGATGCTATAGTCCTAATTTCGTTCTCAAACTTTTAATTGAAATGAACTTCAACATACCGTACGAAATTTCATTAAAATCGAATTAGCGGTTAGCAAGTTATCGTCAGACATGTGTACAAACAGGCACACAATATATATGCAAATGCCGACTTGTTTCCATAGACCCTGAGATTTACTTGGCTCGGTCATTAATGAGACACGTAGCTACGAAAATATTACCCTCTGATTCAAAAAATGATTCATTACAATAATTTACTTCATCATCAGTCAGAAGAAGTCCACTGCTGAACATAGGCCTCCCCAAAAATTCACTTGCTAAGATTAATTCACACCATTGATTTTTTTACAGTGACGCGGAGTTTATTATAATTATGTAAGAAAAATGTTGAATAACTAAAAAACCCGACTACGTCATTTTTGCTTCAAAATCATTAAAAACAAAAAAAAACAAAAAGTTGTACTAATAATATAAATCAGCAGTTTTGAGAAAAACTTTGTTATTTTTTTTTAAAGAATGTATGTTTTTACTAAGTTTTATTTCAGAGAAGTATTTTATCAAAAATGCTGGATCAAGTTTTGATATCCCTTTAAAAAGGGTAGCAGTATCACTTCACACATGCAATAACCGTTTCACTGTTCTTTCATTGGCAAAAATAGCCTATGAGTCATAGTCCAGTTTTGGCCAGTCTCCTTTAAGTTTGCGAACCACATCTGTGGTCATAACTGAAGATACCAGGTTTTGGATAGAAGATACCACTATTGACGGATGAAAGAGGATAAATGTTTTTCCGGCTATATTCTAGTCTATTTTCAACACTTTTCCCAACCCTCTAATGCTTTTCCGAACACTTTTTCAACGCTTGCGTATATAAAATTGATTGCCACTGGCGTGTGTTCACAAGATTATCAGGGCACATAATTTAGCACCCCGTTATAGGTCAGCTGTTGTCAACTCGGATTGGCTTCCGAGCGATTAAGCTTAGAGTAGGCGTTTATAAAATACCGGGGTTGTATGAACTGACATTTCTCACATTAGGTTTGGTCAAGGGCTGCGTTTTATAGAAATGATTGATCATGACTGACTGACACAACTCATAGCTTATTTTGATGCATTTTTAGGAGTGTTGCACAGCAGCTCCTTATGCAACGTGCTTTCGACATAACGCAAAACCTCTTTTGGTCTATGACTTTTAATAATTCGTCAAATTAAAAAAAAATAGTTTTGGTTTTAAATGACAATAACTAGCTATTTCCAAAGAGATGGAAAGCGGTCCGGGTAAAGCTTTCGAAACTAATAGTTGCAAGGATAAAAAATATAGTTGCAAGGATAAATGGTGTATTCCTTTTGTATTCCTTTGTAAAGTCTTTAGTTTATATATTCAGTTTTAGTTTATAATTATTTTTTTTGTAAAATTTGATAAATGGCGCGGACGCCGGAGTCCGTGGAGCAATATTGGATTAAATTTTTTAAAAAATTGTCTATAGTAAATGTCAAGTTTATAATCGGTAAAATAAGGTTTAAAAAAAATTATTAAAAAAAATGATAAAAACTCAGCCACTCGACGTTGTCGTTCTCTTGGTTGTCATCGTCGTCGTCGTCCGCCTGTTTTGAATATAGATATTTTTCTAGCTGTCTATTCAAGGATACAATTATATTAGAGCAAGTAAAACTGCGTAGCAAATCTCTTATTCTAAACAGTTTGGAAAGTTGGGTATAATTGTTGTAACTTGAGAGCAGACCGCACTCAATTTGTCGAGTTATCGGTTGTCCAATTAGTTGTCCCAATAGGGCACCTGAGCACGTAAACTATCATTATAATTAGATATTAATAATTATTGGTGGTGACATTTGATAACGACAATTTCTTTCTTCTTTTATTTTTAATCCCCTCGTCTGAAAATGAGGGATTAGTTCGATGCCTATATCTTTCTGTGGCTTAGCTCCTTAGCGGATGTACCGAAACCGATGCATTTTTTGATCGGAATAGTTCTTATTAACATCTGTCCACCTTTATAAAAGCTACGCGCTCTTTTCTTTACTTTTAATTTACATACTAGCTTGCCCGCCAGCTTCGCATACGCGATAGTAAAGTTGATTTTCCAAAAATCCTGTGTTTCCCGAATATCATTGGCATAGCATGAAAAAAAAAAATATCCATACCAGCTTTGGTGGTACATTTTACCCCTTTAGAAGTGGAATTTCACAATATCTGTTCTTTTTGGCCACCTACACCATATGAGGAGTTATTGGGTTTAAATTTCACGTCGTCATCATAAGCGGCTTGGTATGTGCGTTGATTCGTAGAAATGGGGCTTGTTTTCTTTTGTATATAGATGAATAGATGATTGACGGAATGAACAAATAACTCGACCGATGTTTTTAGCCCAGTCAATTTAGCGTTTGACCCGGAAGTAATTAATAACAGGGTTTTTTTCCAGTATATAACTGTTGAACCAACTTCTAATATTAATATACAATACTTAAACAAAATGAATATCTGGAACAGACCTAAATTCTACATTATGCAACATCGTCTCTATTTGAGCTAAGTTAGAGTCTATTTCAGGTGAAGACCGTAAGCACGGCAGTGAGTCGTCGACGATAGTGTATTATGGCTCAAGCTTAAATGCTTTTTTTATATTCCGTACTTCGATACTGTTTAATAAAATTTAATATTGATTCTACGTCAGCAAATTCTACCAAACACAATTTAATATTAATGTTATGAATTATATCCGGGTCCTCCATATCTTAAATGGACTGGGGCGCTAGTCTCAACTTTTCGCTACAGCGTTTTGCGACCGAATTCGGTCGCTATGACGAAAAAACGAAAAAACGAAAAAACGAAAAAACGAAAAAACGCAAACATAGCGTTTTATTATGAACGCAAAAACACGCTATTCTTGCGTTTTTTCGTTAACAATTCGTGTTCGTTGTCGAATTTTTGCGTCATAGCGACCGAATTCGGTCGCAAAGTGCTGTAGCGAAAAGTCGAGACCCAGCCACAGATCACACCCTAGATTCTACATCAGGGACGCTCGAAGCGCTCCACGCATCAGTCTAAATACACTTATAAAAAAATTAATCAGATTGGTTGATTGTTACGCGAGAGGAGGCGTAACCTTGAGATAGCCAATGAGAACGCTTGATCGCACTCCGGCGACCCGCGCCTTCCTCAAACTTTGGTGTCTTTTTGTAAGAACATCGAATCTCGTAATGCGGTATCTATTGTGATCTGCGGGCCCAGCCGAAGTCCGGTGCTGCTCTATGCTTAATTTAGAATAATAATTTTAAGTTAACAATACTGTTTTTTTCTATGATATTCAATTTATATTACATTCATCTTTATTAAATACTCTTTGTGAAGTTAAAGACGAACAATGATCCATTGTCCCTATTGTACTAGCCGTGACAGCAGCGGAAAGACACTACAGATTGCCTATTATAGTTTGAAAATAAACTTCAGCAAAGTAACGCCTGAATCAATCAACTACAAGCAATACTTTAGTAACTAGTACTTCGCGGCGAACTGAGACCTCACAATCCCTATATCTTCACAAACCCTGGACCGATTCAGCTCAACGAACTTAAAAATTGTATTGAAATGAACTACTTGCCTACAAAATTTCATGAAAATCGGATTAACGGTTAGCAAGTAATCATCGGACAAATATACACACAAACATAAAAACATACAAACATACAGACATACATACAAATAATGATTTGTCCCAGTAAACTCTGAGACCTTCGCTTCGCTCGGTCAACTAAATAACTTGTTACTCGACTAAATTACTTCACAGTCTGAACTTGGATTCCAACACGAATTGGAGATGAAATGATTTTGAAAGTGACCATCGTGTGCAATTGTTAATTATTTCTAAATTTTTTTTTTCTTTTATGGCTTAGTATGGCTATACTTAAAGCTTTGTCGCGCTATACTTGCTTGTCTTTTATTTAAACTATGTAAATAATCTAACTCCTATCATAGCAAATACTTATTATTACAGGGTTATAACGATATGCCAATCCGAAAGGGGCTCATAGTTCTCATTATTGTGAACAACTTTTATTATGGGGACCAACCCTGAAATTGAGAAAAAAAACATCTGTCCCGTACATATTGACGAGTTTCATTGAAATTTTTCTATGAAACAGCTATTTTTTATTTCTCGATTTCAGGGTTGGTCCCATAATAAAAGTTGTTCATAATGATGAGTACTATGAGCTCTTTTCGGCTTAGCATATCCTTTCCTTATAGCCCTGTAGAAGGTTTTAGATCCAAAAAAAATAATAAACAACATTCAATGTACATCACAAAACAAGTAATCAATTATCTCGTTCGCGCATTTAACTGCAACATTTTTGAAGTAAAAAAAATACAGGAGAAGGATTTTTATCTTTTTCTTGCCTTCTTCTTCGCCAAATAGAATATAAGTATATGATAATTGCTGTAATATATTGACAATGCTATTGTTCTGTCTGATTTCTCTAATTTTTTATGTTCGAAAATGTTAAAAGTGTGTGAAAGAGATGGATCGGCTGGGTGTGCTCCCTTTCGTAAAACCTTCTGCGTAGCTGTATTCTGTTCTCTTCTTTAATACAATCTGTTTCTTTTTGCTTGCTCACTTGGCGAAGCAAAACGCGGTAAGTTACACATTCTGTCTTGTCTGTGTTGTTTTCTGTTTGCTAGCTAATGGCAAATCTCTTGTTTTTCATTATTATAATTATTATTATTTTATTTGCAGCCACTAGTTGCTTTTCTGTTGATTTTCCACAAAGCCCTTACTGCCTATACTTGGAGTTTCTTTCATCATCATCATCATCATCAGCCATAAGACGTTCACTGCTGAACATAGGCCTCCCCCTTAAAGCGCCACGCCGATCGACCAAGGGCCACTTGCATCCACCGGTTGCCCGCGACTTTCACTATGTCGTCGGTCCACCTAATGGGAGCCCTACCTACGCTGCGTGAGTTTCTTTGCTCAGATTTAATCCTAATCCTAAGTAATATTATAAAATCAGAGGAATATAGCCGCAGTCGTATCAGGACCAATAAAACTTCGAGGTATAAAAATGAATACATTCGTTTCGAGGTAAAAACTTCGCTTGCGTGATTCAGAAGTCCCTAAATTCATCTGTAAGCTGAACGGATCTTCATAAAAAATTATAAGAAGTTACTGTAAATCACAAAGACGGACAAAAGATACTTTTTATGTCCACGCGAACGAAGTCGCGGGTAACAACTAGTGTACTTATAATTGTTTCCGGGGTTGTATTTAAGTTATAATTATTTATTAGCTTTGGATTTACATGCTCTGTTTTGAGTTAATTTTTAGGTTTTTTTGATAGCGTATACTTGTACGATTACTTGTAGGTACCTCGTAATCGTTCTACCTAAATGTTTTATTACACGTTGATCACTCGCATCACATCACATCAAATCACATCACATCACATCACATCATATCATTGTAGTGGTAGGGCTCTCTTGCAGAGTCCGCCTGGGGAAGTACCAATCCTTTGCCAGTTATTCAACCGCCAAGCAGTAGTGTGCAAGCATTACTGTGTTCCGGATTGAAGGCCGATGATTCCAGCGTAATTACTGGGCATACAGAGATTTAACATCTAACATATCAGGGTGACGAGCGCAGTGCATAGTTTTGAACTATTGAAGTTTAAAATTCTGGGTGGCACTGAACTGTTATGGGCAAGCGTGACGCTTAACATCAGGTGAGTGACTTGATCGTCTAGTCACCGAGTAACATAAAAAAAAACGTAAGGATGTTTAAATTGAAGCATTAGAGAATCGTCTAAATTTTGTCGAATCTTTTTTTCCATGGAGCAGCGATTTGTTTTAGAGATTTTAGTGTCGGTCCCTTAGAGGTCTTCCGAATGAGAACTCAACCTATAGAAAATATTGTAAGTATAAACCGGATTTATTAGTTATTTTTCTTTCTTTTATTTTGAGTCCACACAAAACAAATATAAAACTTGGGACCCGTGTCAAGCTTTGTAATATTACAATTGAAGTTAAATGTTAAACAGTTAAAACGAGTCTCAGTCATCCAAGTCAATCAAAGTAAGTCGCAGTCAAGTCAAAGTACTACCCTAGTAAAGTGGTAGATTATTATAGAAGTTTCTATGGAGTTTTGATGACAAAACGTAAAGTCACGTTTTACGACATGATACTATTCACCAACACTCGTTCACAAAACCACCGTCGAAATAACACAAGTTTTGTAAACGTATCGACTTCATTACGTTCGCCCGAATGTACATTTATTATGGCTAGTACATATCCTCACACGAATATTAATAACGTGAAAGGAATAACAGATTTTTACATGAAAAATTGCATGTTACTAAAACACTCTGTTCATCAAAGAAACACGAAGTAGAATTACCAACGCACCATTGTTTCGTAAAGACATGGCAGAGAGAAAAGACATTGTGTCCTCGTGCCATAAGTAAGATCTTTTGTCTGAAAACGAGATCCTTGTTCTTTTCAGATGGCTCTTTGTTGGAAACGTTAATTACTCAGACTTACTTCATAAATAGCGGTACAATGTTTAAAGGAAAATTCGTAATAATTATATGTCACTAGATAAACACGATGACAACTCGTGTGCGCAAAAAATACCAAAAATACAAATAAATACTACATAAATAAGCTACACCCAATTGATCGTCACCGGCAACATAGCAGTACGGCTAGCAGTATGTGTGTATTTTTGGAAAATTTATAATAATTATATGTTACTATTAGAATACGATGACAGCTCGTGTGCGCAAAAAATACCAAAAAGGCAAAAAAATACTACGTAAATAAGCTACACCCAATTAATCGTCACCCGCAACATAGCAGTACGGCTAACAGTATGTGTGTATTTTTGTTTATTTTGTCTGAAATAACCACCTTGATTTTTTTGAAACTAAGCTCTCTTACAAAAAAAAATACTAAACTAAATATACTAACTTCAAATCAAAATCTTCAAAATCCTAGCGAACAAATACTACATTAAAAAAAATGTGGGCATTTATAATCAAAAAGCGCTAAAAAGTAACGCTAAATAATATAGTGGCCCCGAACACTAAGTCATAATATTATGTTCGAACTGCGACAAAAAAAGCGCGAGCAGAGTGCTTTTTGGTGGTAAAATTTTGGTGCTTTACTCTTTACTATTTACTATTTTTGGGTTAGACTAGTTTGGAGTAATTTGCTATAACAGGATAGCAAGATGTTACATTTTTGGTTATAATTTCACATTTTTTAATTTTGGTGATCATTTACTAATTTTGGCTGTATATTTTTTTTGACGTCATGTTTTACTATATCTGCACTAACATATGCATTATTTATAATCTTTCATCCAAACTGAAGGTTTGTAATTAATTTTTTTTCAATCTTATTTCATTGAATGACACAAATCAGACAAATCCTTTAGTAGAGTTCATTACTCTTAGAAAATCTAATAAATTTGTAAGTACAGCATTCGCTGACGAAACCTTAAAAGGCTTATGGGCACCTTTATGCCGCTCGCTTACTCACTGCTTTTTGAGTTGTGAGCATCAAAAGAATCCTTAATAATACTCTGAGAACTAAATTAAAGCACAGGCTTTGCTCTTTTATGCTTTACTTATAAAAGTAACTTGTTCGAGTATAGAAAATATATCAAATTACTTAATTTATTTCTATACGAAATGTCTTGGTATATGTAATCCAAAGGACTATATCTATCCTTATCATTCTATGGTCACCGAATAAACTATACATGGTAACTTTTGTGTATTTAAAGATTTTTTTGAAAATTAAAGGATACGTATTTTTTGTTTTTATTTTTACCCAGCTTAATACAAAATTATCGAAATAACTTCAAATGAAAGAAGCTACAGAAAGATGTAGTCACTCTATTCGTGATTGTATTACGAACACCTACTATACTTGTAGGTACTTACATCGCTTCTTCTCGCTCACTACTTAATTATTGTTTAATTTTAATTGTATTTTCGGTGTTTAATAAAGTTATATTGTATTGTACAGCGAGAATTAATAAAACTTAATAGGTTTATTATAGGTTTTCCGACATTTCGTGGTCAATTAAATAAATAAATGCAAAAAATTCGACATTTTTTATTGGTCAAATAATATGTTCTATTAACGATAATGATTGCGTGGTAAAAATTTACGCCCTACCTAAAAAGTTACCCTGTATATATAAAAGAACAAGCCCTTTTCTAGACGTGCAACACTTTTTGTAAAAAAATGTGGTGTGTTGTCTTTTAGCGCACTCTCTACAGCACACCACATTTCTTCACGAAAAAGAAAACCACTTTTTGTTAGCAACCTCATGCGATACAACATTAAATACCTACCAACTTACCTACGAAGTTGGGGTAATGGTAGAGCTAATTTTATTTTCTACGGATTGCAGCCACTTTTATGAAAAAAAAAAGCGATGGGGTCACCATCGAATTTGACCTTTATTGCGACTTAACGAGAATTTCTATTTATGTAATCGTCATCTCGGTGTCTTCTGTAATTTTACTATTGTTTATTCTGTGTCTATGTTTAAATGCCTTTACGAAATCACTACGACATTTCCTCAACCGTCAATTTATTCGTAACTTCGTATTTATCTACCTTCCCGTTAGCAACAACATGCATCATAACCCATACATACTTACCAACTTATCTGTGAAGTTGGCGAAATTATAGAACTAAATATTTCCTACGGACTGTCATTTATGCCCAGAAAATACGATGGTGACTCCGTCATTCAAACGTACAAGCAAGTTGGTCGTATACCTACTCGAACTAACCGAAAAGCTAACTTTTACCCTCGTCGACTATTTTTATTATTTATTTATCGGAGCGCTTTCCTTCCCTCGTGTCGCTGAATTTCCCGAAAATCTGTCGTGTCATCATAACAAGATGGTGAGCAGTATATCAATCTCACGGAATCTCAATCCCCTTATAATAAAATAAAGAAACATTATAATGGTGTCGATTCTACTTAAGCTCGCTAAAATAAACTTACTGATATTGCTGTCTTTTACTAATAGAAACACAAGAAATAGATGCTGTCTAAATGTCGAAAAAAAATCAGCTGTTGCATACATTTTGTCGAGTGTCATTGACATTTTTCTATGGAACAGCTGATTTTTTTTTTCTCGATTTCAGGATTGACTTGTAAAAGTTGTTAATAATGATGAGTACTGTGCTAGTAAAAGTTGTTAATAATGACTATGAGCCCTTTTTTGGCTTTGCGTTCCCTTTCCTTATAATCCTTATAATCTGTGCCAAGGGCCAAATGTTTCAACCACGAAAGATCCAAATAAATGTAACCTATGATTTTTACCGCGGCTTACTAAGACGCCCCCCAGCCATAACACTGATATAAATATGTAAGACTGGAATAATCGTATACCACCTTACTGTTAATACGACGCATGTGACGACTTTCCGCGAAGCCGAGTCGCGGTTCGCTGATCAAAGCTCGCTTCGTGACTCTTATCAAGTTATTGTGCTCTGCTCAACTCTGCGTTACATTGTTATGCAGATTTGTGAGAACAAAATATTGTGAGAGAAGCAATCTCTCGCAGGAATGGTGAAAATCGTGCAAACACATGGAACCAAAGCAATCTTTAATGTGAAAAAACACTGTTGGTACTGCAATCTTGATTAGTAAACTTTTAGTATTATTGATAGAGGAATCTCGAATTTTGAAAATTAGTATCATTCTCTCTAGATCCAATTCAAAAAAAAGAAAAAAAAAGTTGATCTTCGATGGATCTACACAGAATTCATGGAACGCCATCTAGTATGGAATGAATGGGGAAATATTAATAGGTGATAATAAATGTTTATAAATTAACTTATAATGTCACATTAAATTAATAATACATATTTTATTAAAAGACCAAGGAGTATAAAATGGTAGAGTAATTACGAATGCTACAAAATTGGCAATGAAATCTTGAGTGGTTAAGTATATGATGCCTCTTTACAGCAATTTATTATATTTAAAATAAATTAATTTTATTATATTAAATTAAATTTATTAGGATATTTGAAATTGATTATTGAAATTGTATTAATGACGAAATACGGTGTGATGCACAGCTCCTATATTTAATTATATGATGTTTGTAATTCAGCCATTGAATAAAATCTATCTTCACAAGCTATCCGCTAGCTATGGGGTGCAGCCGGGTTATGTGGGATTATTATACCCACTAAAACCCTCTAGTGGCCTGCCTTGGTGCTTGACCGAGGGCTCCGGGGTCTCCAAGGGAACGCACCAGCACCACGCTTCAGCTCCTCTCGGGACAGCTAGCAGCTGTCGTGAGACGCCTAAGTATACAACAGCGTCATACACTCGACGCTGTCGTCCTCCCCTTTCTCGCTAGAGCCCCATCACTAACCACCCCCGAGCCCAGAGGTCCCTTTTTAGTAGGCTCTTACTACAGGCATGGGATACCAATGCCGTATTCTAGTGCTCCAGCATCAGGGCAACCAATTTAATGGCCTAGCTCGGGAATTGACGGGTCTGTCTTTGTAAGACTCTGGGATCTCCAGAGGAACTCACTGGAGTGTCCTAGCACTAAGGTTCAGCTCCTTCTAATATAGCTATCACTAGTCTTTTGTTTGAACGTATAGGGCGAGCAACGCCTCATGTATTCTGTCATGGCAATGTATAATTTTATTAAATAAATAAGTCAAGCGCTACAATCTCTGTCCCAAAACCCCGTTTTGTGTTCCTATTATCCTTTTTTTTGCCTATTCTCTTCTCTTTTACCTATTTGTTACATCTACATCATAATGGACCCTAACAGTATATTATTACAGAGTATATTGTTACAGACGATGAGTTCGGAGAGAAGTCAGTCTCGGTACTGCTTGATGGAGAAGAGTCGGAGCTCATATTTATTGACCACCCCAGCACAGAAATGTCGGTAAGTGCAACGATGATTGGTGATTATTGGTGACGATTATACATAGCTTCGTTGTAGTGCGGTTGGATTCCAGATTACGGTGTATGTTTAAACCGTTACTAAAACTAGTAGTTCGTCTCGAACTGGAACCTCGCGATCCCTGTAACTTCACAATCCGTTGACCAATTTTGTACCTAAAAATTGTATTTGCGTGTGCCTACAAAAATACATGAAGATTGGATCAACAGTACTCAAATTATGCTTATGCTTATGCAAATTGTGCTTGTGATTTATTCTATTCGTAAGCTCGATCAATAAGTCTGCGTTTTTGGGGAAGATGAACGTCTTGAAGAAACCCTTGTATGCTTATATTACTTTCTAGTACTCGGCTGGCCTACAAGTCAAAAATCTGTCGCCATGCACCTCACTGACTGCTCTAACGGCGATACCTGAGAGCCAATCCCGGCTAGACGTGTTCTCTATATTTTACTAAACTCTCTGATCGTCAGATCTGTTGCAATCGAAACGCATGTCAACCTTAAAAAAATGAGACACTGACGCTTACTTATCTATCCTACAGGTAGAGAACTGCCTCTCAACGTACGAGCCTCACGCGTGCGTGATAGTATACTCCGTGGTGGCGAGGAGTTCCTTCACCAGAGCGGCAGAACTACTGGCATACCTCGCGCGTGAGCAGTTCACTGTAGAACGGACTACTGTGCTTGTGGGGAACAAGGCAGACTTGGCGAGAGCAAGACAAGTTACCACTAATGGTAAGTGAATACAGTAGTATATAGTGAAAATATATGAGCTAAAACTGTATTTACTAGAGGCAGCGAATTGTTGGCTTACCTTCGTGGTAACAAGGTTAAACCAACCATAATACTTGAGAGAAATAAGGTAAGCTTGGCGAGTGCGAGACGTAAAGCTACAAATGGTAGGTTATTCGATTTGGCCAGAGCAAGATTAGTTGTGAGTCAGCCTGGGCATGACCAAAAATGACCTGATTCACTAGTGGCCGGGCAACAGCGTACTCTTCGTAAACGGTGTGCGTACTGCGATCGCCAAGCTGCCTGTTAAGCATGGGATTAAGCCCCGACTTTGTTCAGGACTGGGCGTCCTCTGGCTGATGATCATAATAGGGAAAAGGTTGCGTCGTTAGCTCGTTTACTAAGAGGACGCTGCTGCCCGTTCTCCAGTGGTACTGGTCGCAGTTTTAGAACATGATTTAACTTTATTATAAATTCCCTATTGTAGAATTATAACATGTAATTTGAATAAGCAATAAAAAGAAACGATCCACCCCGACAACCATAAATCCTCATTCCAATAAAAACACATCAGAAAATGTCCCAGCCCATCCCTATAGGCACCTGTCTCACAACGCCAGGGTGTCAGCGAGTCGATATAGACCTAGATTTTATCGCATGAGATATTTGATGTAGCAAACGCAACGCGGACGAAGCGCTGTGTCACAAAAAAAGTATGGCGCTTGTTGTAACGAAATACAACAAACGTTCACCGCTGTTCCATAGATTTTTGTGTCAGCGTTCAGTCCGCGCACCTGGGACGCTTGCGATACGTAAGCACGTAAAACGAAGTGCGAAACGCACACAACGCGTGCAAGAAGGCTGATCGCTCTGCCGCATTTATAGTTCACGTAGGACGATAGTCAGGCTCACAAACCTCAATATAGGCTCAATCGCTCACTACACCTAAGACATGTGTCAAGGGCCGTCCCAAAAACGTAACCCGGACGTAAAGCCTAACATTAATCTAGATAGCACAGGACAAGAGCCTTGGAAATAGGAAATTATATGGGCGAGGTAGGGTGACGAATGGCTTTAGTTCCACGGTCTGGCACTTTGATGTTAGAAGGTAGGGATATGAAATTGGCTACAACCACAGGATATGAAAAGGGCGGTTTTTGTGGCGAGTACAGAACGGGTCGTATTTTAATTCGTCTAATTTTATTCTTAAAGTTCGCTCTTTAAAAATAAGGAATCTGATAACAGTGCGGGCATTTCATACAAGTTCAAAATGCCCAATAGCTTAGAAACCTAGGAGATGCACAGATACTTATATACACGCATTTTTTTTCGAACAAAGTAAATTGAATGGACGGGCCCAAGTCAGAGAATTTTGAAGACTTTAAAGTGAGCTCACCTTGCTTCAGTCGCTCTCAGTGAAATGTGCGAGACGTACGTTTGTCAATACATGCGATCCCAACATTTGCAAAAATATGCCTAGATATTATAATGGTATTATTAGAAAATAGAAGTATTGAAGTGAAAGTAGAAGTGGGTATTGTTATTATTTAAAATATTTTCACAATCACCAAGATTATAATTAATTCATTAGTAAAAACAAAACGATGGTTAATTTTACAATGGGTAAGTGTTTCTAGAAATGCGTCCGCTCCACTCCAAGTCTCGAAAAAGAATTAATGCGCGTGTTTTTTTAATTACTACGCTGTTGGCATCTACCGGCCTCTGTAGCTTTACCGATCTCGAGCTTTTCCATTTATAGGTTTGCCGCTGAATCATCCATTTTTGCAGTTAATCTAATAAAGATCTTCTAATAATATCATCCGATAAATGTATAATTTGCGACAAATGTACTATACATACTTTTAATTACGTATTGAAACCTAAACTCGATTGTTTTGACTTGTTATTTTTAAGGAAGTTGTGTCGTTAGGGTCCGGCCATTCATTTTATTTTGGTCGAAGGCATTTGTGGCAACCACATCATTCTTAATATTTTCGAAAACTTTTGTTTGTTAATGTGTTATAAAAAAGAATGGTAGATTATATCATACCTATGCTTATGACTAATCATATAAATGGTGAATCGCAGCTTTTCACGTTCTTTGATGTTTCTAAAACGTCCTCAGAAGTCCTCAGAAGCTTCCAGTGAAGCTAACACCACATTAATGAAGCACGAATCTGATTTCATGAATAATTGTGATAGTGAAATAATCCTGTAGCCGGTGCGCCGATTGTGAGTGCCTCTTATTATGTAAATTGGCGCGATGCAACGCGTTAGATGGCGCCGAATGACGTCGCGGCAGAGTCTTAAATTTCTAAAATAAGTGTGTTTTATTAACAGCAGTGGCCCGATATCTCTGCCCTTACTAACCCCCATCTTTTATTACAGAAGGTAAAGCATTAGCCACGACCCGGGACAGCAAGTTCATTGAAACTTCATCGGGGATCCAGCACAACGTTGATGAACTGCTGGTCGGGATCTTGAAGCAGATCAGGCTGAAGGAGACCAGGGATAAGAAACATGCTAAGAAGCAACAAAAGAGCGTGAGTACCTTCGGTTTCAGACATTAAATACCTTCGAAAATTACAAGCTGACCAGTTTAGGTTTTGAGTAAAATCAAGAGAGACAGGTAAAAAAAGATGGGTGAGGATGGAGGATGGTGGGTTTTGGGGGGAGTGTGGGATAATATAATAAGCCCTTTTCACTCCTTCGCTAAATGTCGAATAAATGAAATTGAAAATTAATATTGAAATATGTTGTAATAATATGTATAAAGGTGGTCACAAAATTGTATTAAAAAACTTTAGAAAAAACTACTTTCTATATTTTTCCGATTAGGTTAACATCAACGTTGAATACAATCAATTAACATTTAAAAAGTAGGTCGACAATTCTAAGCTTTAATTTGGCTGCTCGACAGTCTTAGGTTTGAAAACCTGTCGGATTATCCATTAATTACTGGACCTGTATGTAATCTGTATGTAATATATTTATTTATAAAATTTGTGGTGTAGTGGTTGAGAAGGTCGGCTCAACTGCTCCGGCATGGGTCGACGCGGGTTCCCGCTGAGAAAATATTTGGCGAAATGCAAAATTGTAAGTACAAATAGTTCAATCCACGAATATCTGCTCGTTCGCTTACATCAAGGGCACTTTTTCTATTCGTGACTAACCAATTTACTTTCTGTACTACATGTGCCCACATATATAATTACTGTTTAACCATCTACAAATAATGATATGTAAAACACATAATATAATTTTGCCTTTGAAATAACGCAAAATCTTTTGCCGCCGGCTTACCTACATCGACTACACCATACTCAATAACTTTTGTTCTATGACGTAACACAAAAAAAAGTATAAGGAAAAAGCTCCTATTACCAAGGCATTTAGCAATATTTGAAAGTGAAAAAAAAAAAATATAAGCAAGTATCGTGACTGGCTAATATTAGCTGCTTTTAAAATTTAAAAACCGCGGTAATATTAGCTGATACTGACCACCGTGGTAATAAGCTTTCAAAATTTAAAAACCGCGGTAATTATTAGTCGATATTTACTACCGCAGTAATAAGCTTTCAAAATTTAAAAATCGCGGTAATTATTAGTCGATATTTACTACCGCAGTAATAAGCTTTCAAAATTTAAAAACCGCGGTAATATTAGCCGATATTGACTACCGCGGTAATAAGAGCTTTTACCTTATATGGAACATTATCCTTGTATTTTTGGTGCAAATGCTAGTTTCTAAGCTCCCCCGGATTCTTTCTCATTTGAGACTGCTTGTGTTATTATATTATATAAACTTAAATTTTCATATAAAGTCCTAACTTAAATGGTTTTTTAAGAGAAAGAAAAAACTAACTAATTCAAGTCTTTGAAAAAAATGTGTCTAAATACAATGCAGGGACGGTCTTGGAGAGGTATTGTATTATTTCAGCTCACGATGTTGTCTTTTTTTGTCTCTCGTTGTTATGCGCACCGGATTCATTGCGACTGCTTTCGAGGCATGGTGCTGGCGCCACATTCATGCCATCGAGGCATGGTGCTGGCGCCACATTCATGCCATCGAGGCATGGTGCTGGAGCCACATTCATACCAAGCGCAAATCAGCGCGTGTTGAGAATCAACACAAATATCATTGTTGGTAGATTAAGGTGGAACTACTATAACAGAATATTGCTCATGCTGAAGCTAAAGTTTAAGGGAAAGGATAGAATGTGTCTTTGTGGATTGGACTATCTATACTTGTCTTAGGTCTAGGTGTTGTGAAGCCGTGATTCTAATTTGTGAGAAGGTCAAGACTTTATGCATGACAATTATTATCAATGTTGGCGCTTATTTTATTTAAAAATCTTTTTAGAGTAAGTTAGAGTTCATTTTGAGGGGCATCTTCACAATATTCACTTGATCTACAGATTTTTATTATGAATTCGGTTATTGTTTCTCATTCGATGTTTTCTGTATTTTAGCTTCATGTTTACTTATTTACCTAAACCATGTGCATTTTTGCCAGGGAACAAAAAAAAAATATTTTTAATATTATATAATTAGGCTAATAATGGGTTTTTATATGAATAGGGCAAGGGCCTTTATTAACTAAATAAAGTACATAATTATCTACAAATTTAAAACAAACTTAGCCAATTACACACAACAAAGAGTTGGATTACCTAAACATCACTGACGGACTAAATGTAATTGAAATGCCCATAATCTAGTTGGCAGCGTACTCAGCGTGCATACATAAAGCTCAATCGGAACTAGAATGTGGTCGAAAAGCAACCACTAGATCCGAATTACTGGAAGCACATAACAAATAGGAACAAGTCATATAAAGGTCTAGCTACGAGTAAATGTTGTTTGATGTGAATTTGAAAAGAAAACCGATAGAAAAGAAAAAAAAATCTTCTTTTTCATCTTATCTTTATTTTATCAACAGCAACTCTAAGCTTTATTTCTTTTGTCGTAGGAGAAACCGGCAAAACTTCCGAGTTCAAGAACACACATTTCGCTCAGTATCGCTCGAGAGCTTCTGCAGAAAATTTGCATCAACGACATCACCAAGTCGAAGTCTTGCGAGAATCTACACGTCCTTTAAACTTATGCTGTCCTGGTACTTTTAACTGTAACATTTACTTGGTTAGGAGTAACTATTAGTCTTATTGTACACAAACTTATTAAAAATGAAACACTTCAATTTAGAAATGTATCTTATTTTAATGAGAAAGTTATAGCTTTATAAAACTTTTAATTATTTACTGTGACTATGACTTAAGAGCTAAACTTTGTTTTTATTAAAAGTAATTTTATAATTAAAGTAAGTTTTTTTTTTGTCAAAGTAAATTTTATGCCTTTATTTTCAATCTTACAATTCTGAATATTTATTAGTACATTGATTTTAAGTCAATAATAATTGTATTGAATTGGGTTTTGAACAATTGAATGACACAAACAAAGCCATCAACAGTCAACGTCATGAACGAGACAAAGTTATTGGAACGAGAGAGTAACTAGATTATATATTTATTTGGTCTCATATATTGGCATAAAAGGATTACGCTAATAAGTGGTACACACTGGGGGATTTGTCTCTAGACACGTCTATGTTTCATAATGAAAAGTCTCGATGTCAGACTAAAATTAGCACTCGAAAATAACCCTTATAGTAACCGGCTATCTGCCTCAAAGGCACAGTGTCTCGAATCGAGACTTTTCTAAGTGTGTGAACGTAGATGGTGCAAACGCCTTAGAAATAGAATAAACTATACAGGGCTATAAGGAAAGGGTATACTAAGCCGAAAGGGGCTCATGGTACTCATCATTATGAACAACGTTTTATATGGGACCAACCCTAAATCGATAAAAATATATCAGCTGTTCCATAGAAAAATGTCAATGTCACTCGACAAAATGTATGGAACAGCTGATATTTTTTTCTTGATTTCAGGGTTGGTCCCATAGTAAAAGTTGTTCATAATGATGAGTACTATAAGCCCTTTTCGGCTTAGCATACCCTTTCACTATAACCCTGTATATGTGGATAAATAAACGATTAGAATTCTTCCACTTCCAAAGATATCACGGCAGTTAATGAGGACAGTTGTGTCAGAGCTTGGTAAAATAACACAATTCCATCAGATATGTAGGGGTGACACGTGTAATACGTAATTGTAACGCCGAGTAGAAACCAACGTTAGCTAAGATGAACATTTTGAGAATAGTGACATAAGTTGGTCCGGAACGCCTTATTGTTGACCTTGTTTTTTTAAAATCATATTTCAGAAAATGCTTGTTACGAGACATGCCTCATATAAAGGAACGAGATATGTCTATAGACATCTCCCAGTTCATACGAATCTTTATTGAATACGATACACGTTTTTCCAATTTACAACTCCGGTTATAGAAGTGATTTTATTGTTCTCGAAGAGATGGTGGTATTTATGAGGTCTTATGGACCTTGAATGAGAACTTTATTTATTCAGAATAATAAAATAATATTAAACTTCAGAAGTGTTTTCTAGGATACGATTATGTATATCTCGTTAATTTTATTCTTCGTAGAGGCACTTGCGATATTTTTATACGTCCGTAATGGTGAGAAAATTGTGAAGCTTGAGACTACAAAGAAAAGGTTTTTACGGGCTCGAAATTATTGCACTTGATTAGTAAAATAATTAGAAGTCATTTTTTGACAAGGAAGCTACTTCTCAGATTTGATGGCATATCTAATATTTCTGCCTTAGAATACGTTCAGAAAATTATATCAACCACCTGTTGATTTTGACCGAACTTGGCTCTTCAATTCTTGGCGCAAAATTTCCACCTGGATTTTCTTTAAAGGAGAAAATGTTTAATTTTTCATATTTCAACGTAATATTCCTGAGTTTACCGACCTTACTTAATTAAAGTTTTTAACTTCTATATCTTGATTTTTATGATTTTAATTTTATGTAAAAAATATTTTTCGTGCATTGGCAAAGGGAGTATTTTGGGAGGCTTTGTGCAAAAAAATATTATTAACTAGCTCCTGCCCGCGGCTTTGCCCGCGTTTTTCTGGGAAATAATAATCCATTGAGTTACTATGGAGGTTAATAATTATACTTATTACACAGAAACTATATATTTTACCGGGATAAAAATAGCTTATGTGTCAATCCATGCCATAAGCTACCCCGAAACCAAATTTCATCAAAATTTGTACAGCCGTTACAAAGCTAAGGAGAAACAAACATACTATTAGCAAAATTTAAAATATATTTTTTATGCTAACGGGAGCTGATTTTGAAAAAACCCGTATCTTTTTATTTTTCTTGTAAAGTATCCATACCAAGTTTGGTATCAATCGAACCAGAGAATAAAAAGTTTCATACAATCTTTAACACCCCATTTCACCCCTTTAGGGGTTGATTTTCAAAAAACCTTTCTTAGTGTGCGTTTACACCTCTCAATAAACATATCCTCCAATTTCCAAGTCTCTACGTCCAGCGGCTTAGGCTGTACGTTGTCTATAGGTCAGTCAGTCAGGACAAAGCCTTTTATAGGTATAGATAATTTGCAATTAATAATTATATTTTCTACAATGCTTTTTTTTTTAAATCTGTGTAGTCACTATTAGAAAAAAATAACTATTTTATTGTTTAAATATAAGTGTTTAGTACTTTATAAGTAGTGTATAAATTTTTGAATGTTTACCTAAGTGTCGTTAAATATTGTAATGGAATAATCATATCTATAGAAAATTATTTTATTAGAATTTCCTAAAAAAAAAGGGAGTCTTCGCAAAATATGCCTCTAGTCACACACATAGGTTAAATTCTAACTAATAATGTACCACCATACGGTATGTACTATATACGTACCGTTAAAGTTGACAACAGAGGTGTTGATTCTGTAATGGCACTTACTAAACTATCAAGACGAAGATAAAGTGATCTGCAGCGTCTCTCTTAGTATATTATCTTATCTCAGTATTTAAGAATAGGAGGGCAGTAAATTTAAAGCTATATTTAGTTTAATTTAGAAAATGGTAGAACAGAATTGAGACTAGCATGCTTCATGCTAGGTAGAGGTGGGCGTTATAACATAGCACAGCCAATACAGTTCAATATAAATTTATAATCTTACAACACATTAAACATATCAATTAGTAGCTTCGCCCCGCGGTTTCACCCGTTTTTCGACAGAAACCTAATATTATTCCGGTATAAAAGTAGCCTATGTGTTATTCTAGGGTGTAAGCTACCTCCATACCAAATTTCATTCAAATCCGTTCAGCCGTCACAGAGTTGAACGGGAATACTAACGGAACTACTTAAACTTTCGCATTTATAATAGTGTGATAACTGCTTATAATAATTGTTATAAAAGCGCGACCTAACTGGCACTTGCAGTCATTTTGCGTCGTACTGATACTCGGCATTCGACAACGATCAGATACTTCTTTATTCCATAGACTTTATCCAATATCAACCCAGAGGTAATATCAAAATTACTCTAATATGGACCCTCGATTAATGAATGATAAGAACTAAATTTAAATGCACTAAAATGAAATAAACAGAATTTGTAATTAATGAACATCGTTCCTATCTATCAATATCGACATCGACAACTAACTGACAATATTATTATAATGTATAGAAAATAACAGTTAGAAAACAATAATATAATGTATTAGAAAAATATAACGGTTATGCCCACCTCTAATGCTAGGTTGGCAGATGCGTTAAAATTGTGTTGCCATGTCATTTTGTATAAATGATAACTTGCCAATACAATTATTTAAAAGATACATTTTCGAACTTAACTTTATTTTTATCTTGTCATACTTACATATAAGATTATATTACTGCGTATACTGTAGTATTTTCTAAAACTTTCCATTAGTGTAAGCACTTGTTATAACCATTCATTATGGTAAAGCTATTTATAAGACAGTCATGTTTCAATTGACCAAAAAAAAGCCTTTGTGTAGATAAATAAAGATCTTGGCTGTATCTTTAAGATCCAGTGACATATAAGGTTCCGTCTCATACGAGGGTAACAGGCGGCAAAAAGTCTACTCGTGTTCACAGTTCTCTTACTCGCACATTTTCACATTATTTCATTGAAAACATAAAATTACTGATTTTGATTGTGAATTTTCAAAAAGTATAGAACCCGTTTTTTGGATGTTCAAATAAACAGTTTTCACATTTATAATTTGAGGAAATCGAAACGAACGATGCAAAGGTTCGATTAAAATTGCTAGCAAGAAACCTGTGGACGGAAGTATGAAATTTGTCATCTACCAGCCAAGGTTTCGTACCTTGAGGTTGACGATGATTGTGAGGTTCAGCCACAGATGCTGCGTGATCTCGAATCGTACCGCCGCCGCCGCGCGATAACGTTTATGGTCGCGCAACGCTTGGCAGCTGAACCTAATAACCACAATAAGATTGTCACAGTACGGAGCCCTAATATTGCCCTGCTTCTATTATTGGCCTATTGTTTCTACGAAACCCTGACTAGTGAATGACATTAGTATGCTAATAATATTTATCTTAATTGATATACAAGAGCAAGTCTTTCGGTTTCAGTTTTTTTTTTAAACTTGAAACATGACTTGTTATTTGATAAGATATGTCACTGTTGTTCACTTCGCTTGCCTATACCATGACGTCAATTTGCTAAGAATGGATTATAGGAATTGAGCGGAAAAGGATAAATCTGCTTATTTAATAGGTAAGGATTGTGACGTCATGTTAAATGCAAACGAAGATCTTTCGTAATCCCTTTGATGGATCAAAATATATTGGTTGTTATCTTGTGAGATAAATCGACCCAGTGGTTCAAATTACACGAATGACGGGGGCTGGCAATGTAATTTGAATGGGGTGTTTATCAACCATTTTATCAGACACATCATTGTTCACTTGCCTTCAAATAAAATTGAGTTCAGCCCATAAATCATTTCAAAGTCACTGATAAACACGATCCATCAAATAGGGCAACACTTAATTTTAATATCAGTATTAGGCTGGCAACCCACCGGATCTCTTAGGTTTTAGCTTAGCTTGGATAAGCTTGTTGTTTGCTGCTTTGATTCTTTTAGAATCTCTCTTCAATGAAACTAAACTTTAAATGAATTTAATTATCTTCTTCCGAAACTCTATAGAAGCTTCTAGTAAAGCTTTCATCACTTTACTGAGAACATGACTTTGACTGGACCGGGACTGAAATTGTTGTCATTAAATATGACAGAGACTTGTTTAAAAAAGATATATTTATATATTTTTTTACTATGGCTATTCATCTGTGGACTATGGAGTCAAAATTTACCAGAAGGTTCTTTCTTTATTTTCTCTTCAATTTTACAACTCTTTAGTAATATTATAGAAATCATCTATTATTACTAAAGATTCTTGGTGCATTTTCCTTTGTAGCCAAGCTTATTGTATAGCAGCCACATTTGAGTGCCAGTTTCAAATCCAGGCGAGTTGCTTTAGCACTTAGCAACATCTGAGCTGTGTTAATGGCGAGAGTTTGAATACTTGCCTTATAATTTCCTACTTACTAGTTTTTGCAAAGAGAAGCTATATAGATATCAATTTAGAGTCTGGTGGGTTTAGCCCTTATTCTAAGGATGCGCTTGTCTATTGTTATACTAAAGTTATAGATATACGTGTTACTAACAATATAATTATATTTTTCTATGTAAAACTTTCTACGACTTTTTATATTTTTTTAGTTTGGACGTAGAAGTGGAAGAATGGATCAAGCAACAATTTTAAAAGTTTCCGCTAGTTACGCAAAGCCAGGTACTCATTATCGAGTTATAAAGTTACTCTCCAGAAGTCATAGTAGGTATAATGTGAAGTTCAGAGACAGGTTTATTTAAAAGTAAATTAAAAAACTGGCTCTTTGAAAGAATTTTTTACTCATTTGATGACTTTTTTTTAATTGTAAAGAAATGTTATTTAAATAACTGCTGGCGAATTGTAGAGTGATTTATTAATTATATATGAATTCCTTTTAATTGGATTATTATTGTTTTTTATAATTATTTTTACATTTTTCATGTACATATAATTTATTCACACTATTATTAATAAAATTGTTTATCTGTTTATCAGTCGCGAGCTCTGGTATAGGTTTGCATTTGAGCGTGGTTTTTTCATACCTGCCTTACGTTAATGATGTGGTCAAGGATGCTGCACGCTTACCAAGAAGGTACCTGTTTTCTAAATTTGAAGACACCAATGTTGTATTTGGCGGTTTTTGAGGGAACCAAAAGATTCACAGTACTGCGACAGTACCTACGCTCCCTTAGGACGTCGTATAGACACTATAGAGGCTTTCACTATAATCATCATCCAGAAAATTCTTTATCACACTGCTGGGTAAAGGCATCCTTCTTGCTGTGCCATCTGCCTCGGTCATGTGCTATTCAGTTCCAGGTTCAACCCGCGATTTTTAAAATATCCCCGACCAACGCTCCGATGCATAATCAATATTGCGTAATTTTTTTTGTACGCACAAATCTTCTTAAATAACGAGTGTAGGCAAATCATATTATAAGTTATGAATCATGACTGCCTTTTCGTATTGTTTACTAGACACCGTAGAATCTTTCCTCCAAATTGAAATAGACGAGTATGACTGAGACTTGTTTTAATTTTGAAATATACTTCGCTTGAAATATACCAAAACTTGACAATGACTGGCTGAAAAATTACGTTAGTAAATTTTAAAACCGTAAGCGAAGCGTAGAAAGTTATCTTACCTTACCAGGAATGGTTACAGATGCAGCTCACTAGTCTTAAACTGAATGTGTTATACAGTTGATAAGTGTACTCAAATTTCTTTAAAAGTTATCCGGTATTCATTTGAGTAAAAAATGTATACGTATATTACGTATTAAAAAATCTCAAAGAAAATACGCGTACCTAAAGACTCATTCTGACATACTTGTGCCCTTGTTTGTGTCAATGGATCAACAAACTGCGCAAAGATTTAATGACTTTAGTTTGGGACTGTACTCTAAGCGATAGGCTTCCAACTTTTTATTCATTACTTTTAAAGTTTCTTCCAAGTTTCTATTGAAATTTTGTGTATCGTTTTTGTACTTAAGGTTCCGAATTAATGTTTTTCGTTCTATAGACACATTTTATCTCCTTTTTTGAAATTTTCCTCTGTTGTGTTTGAAAAATTAATAGGTTTCTTTCCTTAACAATTGCAGACATAACCTTTACGACATGTTTTCAATTTGGTTTTTTTTTCTGGGCCACAACAGGCAGTCTGAACTGGTGGATCCAGAATACAGACGACTAAATTAGATAGACATAAAAATGTTATGTTTTAAGATAAACAAAAAATCCGACTGCAGCCTATACAATAATATGTCTCTTCGGATACAAAACGATAACCCAAATTACTTACTAATATTTATATTTATTTAATTAATTAATGTGTAAAAACGGTGGATTTTTATTCAGTGTTCGTGACCGTGCACGAGTCTTGGTGAATGTGATTATAATGTCGTGAAGCGTGACTTTTCGTGTTGTTTCCAAAACAACATAGAAACCTTTATTAAAGTCTCCACCATTTTACTGGGGCAGGACTTGGACTTGACCGTGACTTACTTTGCTTGAATTAGACTAGACTAGGTTTTCTTTTTGTTGTAAAATATTGTGGTGTACTTGTGAAATATGCAGAGGACCCAAAATCTACGACAAAAAAAAGTAAGGCCCAACAACATCTCACTTGTCAAAATTGGTCAATCCGTTTAGGCTACAGGAACATACAAACACCTCACATACTCCCCAAAAACCCTCCTTCTCGGGCAGTCGAGTAATAACGGTTTATGTCTATCAAAACAAATTTTAAATCCAAATTCAAAAATACGAGTTTTAGTAAGCAGGTACCAAAAAGCTGTTGCTCTCGTGATTAAGTCTCCAAATCTCGAATGTAAACAGAGTTCGGCTTTCACAGGCTCCATAAGCCCCGGAGTCAACAGGTTGGACTGAATAAATTATATAATAACAAAATAGGGCATGGAAATGAGGACGAACTTTATCTTTACGTGGAGGGGTGAGGCTGTAATTTTCGGCTTTGCGTACGTTTGACGGCCGAATCTAAGATTTCTTAGGACCGCGAGGTTTTGGCGCAGATATTAGCAAAATTACATTGCTGTTACTCCACTCCCCACGTGTGTGAGTTAATGAATTTATCAAATATCTTTTATGTCTCTAAATGAAAATGTATGATTCTGATGTTTTTTTTTTTTTTAAATAAAAAAACATTATTTTATTGGTTTTTTTATCCATAAAAAACTATCCTTATAGATTTGTTTTGTTTTTTAAATATTGCAATTATGTTCGTATAAAATTTAAAATATCTTCCCTACCTAAAAGTGACGTTTTTTTTTGCGCTGAAAATGTTACGAAGAAAAGTCTGTTTTTAATACAATACCAAAGATATTTTTTTTATAACAAAAAGTAACAGCGTAGGTTATTATTTATCCAAACCATTGACACCGAAAAATAAAGTTTTTTTTTATTTAGGTAGTGATAACAGTTTTCCAGTGAAACGCTAATTTCATCAAAAAATTTAAGTAATTTCAATAACTCTCCATCGCACGCACAGAGAAGATTTTTTCTCTTTTTTGTGGTAGCACAGGGAACAGAGCGATAGCAAACCAATTTTCAAATACCGACTGCGCCAAAACCTCGCGGCAGGGCGTACTTACCTCATAGAAACATTCATCGCCTATTGCAGCCCCAACTTTTTAAAATAAATTAATTTAACTTAATAAATTAATTGAATTTAATTTAAAATTAATTTATTTTATTAATTTTTTTTTTTTTTTTTAACTACTCCATAATGTATTATGCCAGTAATATTGTCCTTAATCTAATTTATACTTAAGTACTTCTTCAAGTCTGATCTATCTCTTATAATAAAGTCTTAAGTAGTACTTTCAAAACTGATGTGATTTTGGCAAATTTTATTTTAATAAAACGATTTCCATTTTTAATAGCCGACTCACGTTAAATTGAGTCAATATTATAATTCCGACTAGTTTCAATCACATCCGGTAATCTTTATCAATGAACGCTACGAGTATAAGCGTGACGCGCGCGCAACCTACGGCTCTATTTTTGAATCGCTCGTATGATATTCCGCACGAAAATATCATGCGCAATGATCGACTAGCCATGCTCAGTGGGAGGATTTCTGCCTTGTGAGCTATAAGTTGTGTGTTCGATTCCTAACCAGGACAAACATTTGTGTGATGTACATGGATGTTTATTCTGTGTCTGTGTTTCTATGTACTCTATGTATGTATTTACAAAAAAAAAGTATTTATGTATTCTATCAGTTATCTGGTTCCCATAGAACAAGCTTGCTAAGTTTGGGGCTAGATGGCGCTGTTTGTAAAAAGCGTCCACCAATATTTATTTATGAAATATTTCTATTGATAGAAGCATATTCGAATGGTTCAAAACACTCGTTGCGTTAGCGAGTGATATGATTATTTAAAAAATGCGACTTCTGTTTGATATTTCTTTCAACAGTCAGTCATTCAGCATTTTTTGCGAAATACGATACGAGCGATTCAAAAATGGACCCCCTAGCATTAAGTACATTGATTTCACTGGATTTTTTGTATTCACCGGATTTTATCGAAACTAGTCGGAATAACCGACTCGTTGTATTAATACAAAATTACTGTTTACATTATGTTTAAATTCTATTGTGTATCGTTGTGTAAGTTAAGTTTCGATGTTTTAACAAAACTATTTATGTGATTATCATAGTTGCGAATAAAATTTGAATAATTAAGAAATTTTGTTTTATTATCTTGAACACTTTGCCAGTCCCTAATATATAAAGGCTATAAGGCTTCTGTTCCATGTAGTCCCAATGTTTTTATTTGGTTCCCACATATGAATATCGTTGGTACAAAACTGTTTCATTATCTATATAAATATACTTAACCAATGTATTAAAAAATACACAAATGTGTCCAGTGTAATACATTATTTTTCCAACAATTTGAGTGAGGTGAGGTGAGGCCCATAAGGTGTTACCCAGACATGTGCGGCTTATCTACCGGGACCCTTCAACCAAAGTAAAATGAATGGACGGGCCCAAGTAAGACAATTTTGAAGACTTTAAAGTGAGCGCCGGCGCTCAAGTTGCTTCACTCGTTCTCAGTCTGTCAAAAATATTCTTGATATTATATTCGGTATCTCGTTTTTGTGACAAATGTACTATACGTACGTTGTATTTAATTACGTATTGAAGCCTAAGATCGATTGTTTGACATGTTATTTTTTAGGAAGTGGTGTGAGTATTGATGGGACGACGGTCCCATCAATACTCACTTCATTCATTTTACTTTCGTCGTAGCCAGGACCCACATGTGGCACCCTGGTCCGTCAAAGTGTTAAATTACTTCCAAATAAATTATTTAAAATCCGTCTTGTTTCGCATGAGTTAGAATGACGCAAATTTGTAGATCTGGTTTTGCACAGACGCGAACTAACTATGCTAGCGCTGTGACCGGCCGATTGCAGCGACTGGCCGCCTGCGCCAGAGGACACACAAGGGCGGCATTTTTTTAATTTTTTATTTGGTTACGTTGTTGGCAAGTGTTGACCACTACAACCTTAACGGATTTTAGCGAACGCTTATGCCGTTGAGCCCTAAGTATTAGCCTTGCTACGAGCTTTTGTACTCGCTTATCATGCGCTCGTCTTCTATTCACCTAACCAGTTTGTTAATTCTTTGTTTACTTTCTATTTCGCATTGTTTTGGCTAACCTGTTGTTAAATTCCAAATCGTACTTTTACCGTTCGTTAATTCAGTCTTATTATATTTATCGTGCGAGTTCTACTAAGCTCTCACTTTCACTTTTTATCCCGAAAAATTTAACGGCTCCTGTAGGATAGCGGGTAAAACCGTGGGGCGCGGATTATAAATCTTCCTAATGACTTCATTAGGAAGGTCAACCGCTGAGGCTGCGGCGGCGGCGGCTGAGGCAACGAAGTTGCTAGGTCGCGCTCTACTGCAGGCTCGATGACGTCACATGCAAAGCCAATGGAACTCGTTTTTTGCACTAAGCATAAAAAATAAAGAAAGGAATGTCTCAGGTTTTTTTTTATCTACCCCTAAAGAGGTGAAAAGGAGGAGCTGCCAATCATACGCACACATAATCACACACACACATGACACACACTCACGGACACACACACACTCACCCACACACATATATATATATATATATATACACACCCCCACACACACACACGCGCACACATCCACACAAATACACGCGCGCGGCCAAAGTATTTAAGTATATATATATTTTTTCTATATTTTTCTATTTTTCTTTTTTTTTGGCTATGTCATCTGGTTTATTATTATTATTATATAAATTCAAAATTGTGCTATTTTCTATATCGGGCATAATTTTAAATAACATTGTGTTCTTTTACTAGGAGAGGCCATCGGCTCATAAAATACAGCTTCTAACGAGTTTAGGAGCCTTTGGAGTCATTATACTTTCTGTACTTGTTTAATTTATGCAAAAATAAATGATTTATTATTATTATTATAAGGGATGTTTAATTTACTGTCGTAGCCTTTGCGAGCGAAGCCGTGCGAGCGAGCTAGTGATTACATAAATACATATATTTATTTAAATACACATTACAATCCTTCTTGGGCATTCAGGTAACAAAAAAGAGTATCAATATATTAAGGAACTATAACTCTAAACTATGACTCTTTGACCGCCCAAACATTTTCGTGTGCAAAAAAAACTGGAAACTCCGGAATTATTTTGTACGTTTTTCCCGTCACTATACCTAGATTAAAATAACTTAAGGCACGTTGCTATCCGAATTTAGTGCTTATTGAGCAGCGGAAAGACTAACATCAGTAACTAATTTAAGATGTTTTACATATTGTTAATTGTTTTGTTTATATTGTGTGTATGGGTGGTTTGGTTTAAAAAAACTGTTTTAGAGCCTCCTGCACTTGCTGGATGGTTACCCATCGTAGGACATGCCTATATGGTGTTGGGTGATAGCATACGTGAGTAATTTTACCCTGGTACGTCCTAAATCTGTGACCAGAACTACAGGACGGGCAGCAACGTCCTCTTAGTCAACAGTGAGCTTATGCGATCTCCTAGACGCTGCGAGGCGTGAAGAGTATGGCAACCCACCCTTTTCCCAAGGGGGAAAAGACGTTCAGTAGTTGACGTCTTCTGGCTGATGGTGATGATTCTTAAGTATACCTACTTAATGTATAGGTACCACACTAGGTATAACTATTGCAAACGATAATATTTTGTTTACATTTGGAGCATTCATTGGTGTACGAACCGAAAACACAATATATTAAGTAATCGTCATTCTGAACAGCTTTTGATAAGACAAACCATAAAATTGCGAAAAACAACGTTCTATAGAAAAATATCTATATAAATAAGATTTTGGAAAAAAAAAAACCAAAATCTTTTTTTGCGATATCATGGTAGATCCTAGTAGGTAAAGGTTGTTCTTAGTGATGGATATTAATAATTTATACGTGTTTTCAGCTCAGACACCGATGTCCGGACACCCTCTATTTTTAAAATTGTTTGATAAATTGCGAAGAAAAAAGAGATAGCGAATATAATATCAAGGTATATTATTGCGGATATTTGGAGTCGGATCCTGGTTGATAATTATTATCTGTTTATTTGCGTTGTTAATTGATTTTCTTGGGTTTTGGTTGTTGTTTTATGGTAGTTAATTAATTTGTAGAATTAATTAATAGGTAGGTGTTTTCAAACAACTAGTTATTTGAATTCATAAAAAAAAACTTAAAGATTTGTTTTTGTTTCTGTAATTTACAGCATTACAATATCTATAAATATACTATAGTTATCAAATATATGGCCAACCCAGATTACAGTTAGTTATTTGACGATATAATTATGTAATTTTACAAATAAAAATAAACTTAACTTTTGAAACATTACAGTACAGGCGCATAAACTTGTCAAAGTGTGGAGTGGGATGTATATGTGTGTGTGTCCTCGTAAGAGTCAGGGTTCGCAGAGACGACGTGAGTACGTGTAGTGTTTGTGAGAGTATGTATGTGAGCGAGGGTGTGTGTGTGTGTGTATGGAGGAGGAATATTAAATGACCTTGTAGATGTATAAAAATAGATATTACTTACCAAACCTCTGAGACTTTTTAATTTAAATTTTTCGTTCAATAAAAAAAACGTTGAAAAAGATTTAGTTTAGAGTAATGTAAGTAATTCTTAAAAGTTTGAGTAGCACGACAAAGGACGGAGTTTTGAGCATAGTTTGTATGATAGATAGATAGATAGATAGATTTTATTCAATGGCTGAATTACAAACATCATATAATTAAATATAGGAGCTGTGCATCACACCGTATTTCGTCATTAATACAATTTCAATAATCAATTTATGTCCGAGTGGGACGTGATACAGTAGCATAGTGTACCGAGTGATAGACACTAACCAAGCTAAAATATGTTTCAGATATGTACAAATGCATAGATAAGATGTCCAAAGAGTGTTTGGAAAAGGGAGGTATTGTGACAGTCTACGCTGGGCCACGGAAAATTTATGGTAAATAAGTTTTTGTGGAATACAAAATTTTGCCAGACAAGCTCTTATAAAATCCGTTATTGGTACTGTAAGCTGATTAAAATGAGTCCAAACTCCGCCAATCTACTGTTAGTTACTGAGGAGTTCTGTTTTCCACCTTCCTTAACAATAACAGATCAGCTTGATGTCATAATATTGTATTGTCGTCGGAAGTTGACAGTCATAAAAAGATTCAACTCAATTGAAAAAAGGGAACTGGTCTAAAATTCAGTTGCAAGATTTGATCTTAGCATAGGTACAAACATAAAACATTCCAAGTAAATCAAAAGATTGTTAAATAGATTTTAAAACTTCTACGGGCTTCTACCGCCCCCTCCCCATCACCTGTCATAGGACATTCTGGCGCCGATATTTATTTATCAATTCTTTTCCATTGGGTGGGCATTACAGTTTAGTTAAAAAAACTAACTTAAAACAATAATACAACAAACAAAGAATAATTAATAAAAAGTAACATACTAACTAACACAACTAACTACTAACTACCCGATACGGCGATATAAGCACTATTTCCGTAACTCACATAACCTCTGTGCTACAACATTTCCAAAGTAGATCAATTTTGTCTTAATTACATTTCTGATATGAGACCCCTTGCCAGACGTTCATCAAATTCACGTCAAAAATGTAAAATTATTGTAATTAAATTTGAAATTTATCATATTCACCCGACTGCCCAGAATGCCGGCTCCCCGCTCCCCAAGGAGAGAAATGTTTTTAGGATGTATGTATGTGAGTTTGTAAATATAACACGTTTGAACGGCTTGACCAATTTTGACGAATGAGATATCGCTGGATCTCGTTTAATGCCTGGAGTGACATATGCTACTTATATTTTGCAGTCGGGTACCTATTTTGAATTATTTTAATTTAAAAAAAACCTACTACCTAATAAAAACAAGTAGGTATAGGTACTTGAATTTACTTCACAATGAGTGTTTTTTTTATAAAACACGTATTCTTTTTAAATCAAAGTAAAGGAAGCCTGCTAGAAATCGCTTTAGGCGATAAGGCCTAAGGCCCGTTATACTGCCGGATAAAAATTTAAAATTGATTAGCTTAAGTTTCATTGTATTAGGTGTGTAAAGTTATATTGTATTGTAAATTATTATTATTCTTGGTGTTGTAAAATATAAGTTAGCTAGATTTTATCTTTTTATAGCTGTAGCTGATCCTGAAGACAGTATGACAATAGTCAACACAAGCCTAGAGAAACATTATTTTTACAATTTTGCTAAACCACTTCTAGGAAATGGACTACTTACTGCAGATGGTAAGGTTGAATTAATTTACCTTCTTTTGAAATAGCACAGATTAAAAAAAACACAATGTTTTAATAAAACGGGAATACTCGCGTTAGGTGGGCTGTAGCTTCGATAACATTCGGTGATCTTTTCCAAGGGTTTTACAAGCGTAACACAGTATTTTTGTCGTTTCTAAACATTAAAAACAAATAAAAATAAAAAACTCCCGATTATACTACAAAAGAGCTGATGATCTTCAAACGGCTAAACAGGTTTTCTTGAATCATTGCTAAGAATTTTATTATTTCTTTCGATAAAGTCACTTTTCAAACAAGTTTGGAAGCTATATACGATGCCACATTAACAGCTCGCTACGCTCGAACTTTAAAAAAAAGTAACTGAACAAAACATAGTTAAAAAACTGAGTGTTTTTTTTTAAATTACACTCAATAATTTTTATATTAAAAAAAGTTCAAAGAGTTCGAACGAAATAGCGAAATTCAAAGAAGCCGGGCCTTAATAAATTTTTAAAAACATATTACTTTCATTAGCTGAAATGGATAGATCAAAATAAAATCAATTTTTTTTTCGTATCGTTTAATAAATATTTTTATTTTACAAATTAAATTCTTAGTTTAACAACAAAAAGTCAATTGAGAAAACACTTACAAATATAGTCAATTAAAATTACAAAAATTACCCACCCCTAACTGTACCCGGCGCAAAGGTGCCCATTACGCTGGCCGCATTGCCGCGTTGAATAGCAATGGCTAACCTTTGCACCAGGTACGAGCCGGAGCGAGAGTCACCGGACTTCTCTTTTATTTTACGTCCTATCTCCCAAATCAGACTCTTGGCCTCCGAGCCCCAACAGCCCAACGTTTCCACGGCAATGGGCACAAATAAGTAATGCGGCTCCATCGCCGCGTACTTCTGTCGCTTTTTAAAAGCGGCATCCTCCGCTGCGGCTGACGGTGCGTGGACGGTGCGACCCAGATGGCTGGCGGCAACAGTGCTGACACACGTGGCATCCCATACCAGGCACTTGCCGTTCTTCCAGGGCACCAGGGTCAGCCCATCCGGCCTCTTGCCATCTAACCTGCATAGACCCGGAGGCTCCAATACACAGGGGACGTTCGCTGACACAAAGGCTCTCCGGACTATATCATTGAGAGCATGGTGCCGCGGAAACCTCCCTGTGCAACGACGACAACTCAAAGCGTGATGACCATCGGCCTCCACCATGGAACCGCAGGTGCATCTATGGGGTTCACACACCTTACAGCCCAAGCGAAGAGCCACCGCCACACGTAGAGAGTCATCATCCAGCAAAGTGCCCAGGTGAGGTGAAGGTACCGCGTGTAACCATGCCCCCGACTCCGGTTGCGACACAGCCCTGAGTCTGGCCAGATCAGTCCCCGCGGCACCCTCCAGCAACTGTTCTTGGATCCTCTTAGCCGAGAGATCATCCCAAGCACGTTGGACACGCGGTGAAGCAGGGCTTGTTGCGCCCGCGCTGAGGGCAGACCAAGCTGTCGCAGCGTCTGACACAAAAGGTATGCTTGTCCCGTCACCATTGGAACGTAAAATTATAGTGACAAGGTCCGCCACCCCATGTGCCGACGCCAAGAAAGCCGGCAAGCCCACATCACGCACACACCGCACCCCGAGACCCCCGTATCGGATGGGAAGAGCTGCCTGTCTCCACTGAGGCTCACAAAGAGAGACATTTAGGATCAGCTCAACCGCTGATTTTAAAGCCTCGTCAAATGAAGAGACTTCTTCAGGACAAAGCCAGGTAGGGGCAGTCCGCAAGAGATACGTTATTTTGGGAAGGGCGAAGCACATGCGCAATAACACGATCGCCACATGCGCGGAAAGATGACTGAGACGTTCTTGAGCATTCAGGAGAAGCTGTATGCGAAATGAAATGGCTTCTGGCACACCATCAAGAAAAATAGGAGACCCCAAAAGAGTGAAAGAGTGAGAAGAAAGTTCCTTGAGGCCAGGCAAAAAAGAACTGAAGCGTGAAAAGTGTGTACGATTTCCAATGCTGCAGGGGAAGAATTCGCATTTAGAGGGATTCACCTCCAGACCCAGTTCTTTGAGGCGTGGAACAAGAGCCTGTAGATCCTGGTGGACGTCCTCCGGTGATCCCCCAAGGGTGCCATCATCCAGGTACCACAAGTTCAGAGACGATTTAAGTTCTGATATAACCTTGTGGATAGCTAAACTGAAGACGAGAGGCCCCAGCGGATCCCCCTGCTGCGCTCCCACTTGTGAGGAAATGAGACTATCATTAAAGAAAAGATTAGAGGGAGAATAATACACTTGATAAAGAAAGGGGTACAGAGAGGGAATTTTATCCTTGACCTCGCTCAAAAGAACGTCTCTTTCCAGGGTATTAAAAGCGTTGCATATATCGAGCTTAAGCACTACGCAATCCGAGTGCTCAGGGTTCATGACGAACGCACGAGTGGCGTGGATAGCAGCCTCGCACCCTCGTCGCGTCCCGAAACCTAGTTGGTGTGGCTGCAAATACTCCGACATAGCCTCTCTTACGGACCGGCACGCCAGCTTGGCCGTCAACCTCCGGAACACGCTGCCGATCGCTATTGGTCTTAGCCCCCCGTCTTTTTTCCTAAGTGCACAAAGAGAAGCTCCATACAAATAAGGGCACACCAGCGGATTCAGCTGACCACTCAATAGAAAGTTTGCAAGTCTTGTCAAACCCACTAGCAAACGTTGACCGTTTTCACCCGCGGGACCAGATGTAAGCTCTTTTAAATGCCCGGGACGAATCCCGTCCAAGCCCGCCGCAGAGCCGCTGTAGAAAGAGCTCAACGCTAAGGCAACGTCCTCCACTGACGCAGTTACCGCCGAAAACGACGAATCTGGCGCCGACGGAAAGTTGAGCAAACGCGATGGGGTCGGGTGCTTGAGTTCAAGGGCGCTCAACGTACCGGGGTCATGTTGCGCGAACGAGTCATCGGAAACCAGAAGCCGGACAGCCCCCCGAAGGTCACCCTCGAACACTTTAGACTCGATGGCTTTCCGAGTCCCGCGCGACGCAGGATATCCCGGCGCACTCAAACCGCTGTCAGACTCTTCCACAAGCTGATCAGAACCGGTAGACTCGACGTTTGCCTTCACCTTTGCAGTCATGTTACCAGGTGCGTCCTTCGAAGGAACTTTTAGCGCAACATACGCAAAAGAGAGAAGAGCGGACCAGTCCTTTACGTCATTACTGCTTATGCACCTATCCATAATCTCGCACAGCTTGCCCGCCGCCTGGTTCCGTGCACCCTTAGGAATATGCCGAAGTACCGGCGAACTCATCTTCAAGGTTGAAAGACCCTCCAGGAGACAGGGGCGCGGTGCCAGTGGCACCTGGCTCAACGGCTGAGAATCGGAATTGGAAACTAAAGGCGAGATCTGCGGAGAAGCGACTGGCTGCCGCAGACCTTTATGCATGCGGCCTATGTGGACCTTGAGTCCATGCGAGCTAAATGTACGTGAAGACCCAGGGCAGTGAGGACAAGTCAAAGTCGGGGTTAGGGCACTCATTTGGACGTTTAAGTACATACAATATTGAATGAATAATATAACTACGTAAGTAGCTTACTATACCTATCGTAAAATTCAAGATTTAAAAAAAAAAAAAAAAAAAAAGGGTCAAAACAAAATGTTTAACACAATACAAACTCAACGTAAGAAAAATTTAGAACTATCAAAATTGCGCTCAGTCCAAACTTAAAATTTATATTAAAAACATTAAATAAAAATTAATTCAAATATAAATTAAATTAAGTCGAGCTAAATGCCAAGTCATACAAAGTTCAAATTGAAATTATTAATGTACTACAAAAATGAATTATTCTAAAGCAATATATTATGTCAACAAAATTAAATAAATAATGAATTTTACTTTAACACGATAATAAATACAATCCAATAATTTGCAAATAAAAATAATCTTTGACTACTTCAAAACTAATAAATCTTTTGAGACTGGGTACAAAAATTGTGGAGTCAAAATAATAATAATAATAATATAGTATAAAAATACCACAGCAGTAATTACACAAATTAATAATCAAAGTAAATAGTTACTGCCCACTGTAGCGATTCAAAAAGAAACTTCAATGATAAACACCAGAATAACTTGAATCTTCAAACCCTGCCATCTGTGATAATATTATGTTGGCAAATCGCGCTCAGGTGAGATAAACGCAAACACGGTCACGGAGTCGCAGCGCTGCCGCTGCTCGTTGCTGCTTGAAGCGTTTATGTCAATAATTGATTAATAAGATGTGGTGCCCAAGGGAGAGCATAGATGGCGCTGATCTTGGGAGTCGAAAATGAATTACTCCTTTCTAATTATGATAATTCGCATAAAAAACCCCCCACTATGTCGCACGAACACTTCACTTTCTTGCTCCTGTAACCAACTTGATGGCACTATGTTGCCCAGATGCACCAAACAGATGCAAGCTCGACGGTGCCTCGAAATTTTCAGTTGCAGAGCGACGAGGTATATTGCAGAAAATTCAGCTGTTCCCGCCACACAGCTACGGGATAACGCACGTACGCGGGAGTTGTGACTTGAGGCTCACAGGTGTATAAAGAATGTTGCGAAAAACTTTACAAAATAATTATTAAATAAGAAAATCACGGAGGTGCAAACTTCGGCGGGGACCTCCTACCCCCTTCGTTTAATTATTATAAACATATATTAATTAATTCCTCTTATTTTAGTACCAACGTGGAAAAAAAATCGCAAGCTGCTGAACCCAGCGTTCAATCAACAAGTCTTAGACGGATTTATTGAAGTGTTTAATACCCAAGCTGAAAATTTGGTTGATCTCTTCAGTTTTGAGTTGGGGAAGCCGTTTGATCATGAAATTTTGCTGAGGAAAAACAATTTGGAAACAATATGCTGTAAGTTCTGTTTTATTATTATACTAGCTTCTGCCCGCGGCTTCGCCCGCGTTTTTCTGATAAACAATAATGGTGTTTTTGGAAGTAGAGCATACTATACGACGTAATTATTAGTTATTAACTGTATGATTCAGTTGTTAATTTCGATTCCCGGCTAAGTAGATTTTTAGATGATGAATTTAAATAACTGCTTTGACTTTGGGTAAACTAACATTATTTTTCGGACCTGACAAAAAGCGTAATCTCGAGAAGAAAGTGTCACATTAATTTTAAAATTACACATTTCATCGAAACGCGCAAAGGAAACAGGGACCTCAGAAAAAAATTACTTTCGTATGATGCTTTTGCTCGATGGGTCTACGGTCTCTCTAGTTTGGTGTATAAGCTATAGCATACAATATATATAATAATACTAATATATATATATTCCATACCAAATTTGGTATCAATCGAACCAAAGAATAAAACGTTTCATACAAAGTTTAATACCCTATTTCACCCCCTTTAGGGGTTGATTTTCGAAAAATCCTTTCTTAGTGTGCGTTTACACCCTTCAATAAACATGCCCTCCAAATTTCAAGTCTCTAAGCCCAGCGGTTTGGGCTGGACGTTGTCTATAGGTCAGTCAGTCAGAACAAAGCCTTTTATAGCCTTTTATTTGGGTTCGATTCCCATCTAGGACAAACATTCATGTGATGAATATTTGTGTTTGTTCTATGTCTGGGTGTTAATATCTATATAAGTATGTATTTAAAAATATCTATCTACGTATATCAGTCCCTGGCAGCCATATTACAAGCTTTGCTTAGTTTGGGGTCAGATGACCGTTTGTGCAAAAATGTCCCAGATATTTATATTATATTATTATTATTATAGGTATAGATTTTACATTTACAAGACCATAAAAAAATACAATAACTCTGTACATCATACATTTTACGTAGGTCCAAAATCTTTCGGAAGGAATAGTGCTACTTACCAAGTGTTAGGGGCTAACCGTAAAATCGTGAAAAAAATATGTATGAGTGTTCTAAGTATAAATTAAACCCGACTCAGCTAGAAAACCCGGTGATCTTCAAACGGCTGAACAGATTTTCTTGAATCATGGCTAAGAACAGTCTCGATCAAGTTACCATTCAAACTAAAAAAAGCATCCGAAAAAAGCGAGCTCACAAATAGTCAGTACACTCAATGAAATTCGCATATTTCGTCGAAAGTGAATGACCTTATTAAACACAGGAAGCGCTTTTGGCTGAGCTTATCTTTTCCAAACAACCTAATACACTATGAAATCACCGGATCCATGAAATTTTACGATACGCACAATCAAACAGATCAAGAATTCTCGAATATTGTGGTTTGTAAATGATATTTTTCAAATCGAAAACATTATCGATATTTGTAACAGTTTTTGTGGTGGATTCGTGGAATCGGAAATGAATAAAAAAAAACGCTAATACTATAAAAATCATTTGTTTTACCCGACCGCCCAACACAGAGGGCAATGTTTTTTGGGTGTAAGTATTTAAGGATATGTATTACCTCCTGATAGCCTAAACGGCTTGACTGATTTTTTCGAGTGAGGTGTTGTTGGAATTCTCTTCGTGTAATAGGCCACATATTGCAGTCGGTTTATTAAAACTGTATCTTCAACTAATCTCTAGTGTTTTCCCGCTGCAAGATCGCGTCTAGTACAATATGAATGAACTTGTTCTGTAGTACTGTGTCGACAAGTGCTACGTGTCGGTTTCATTTTAATCTTTAATAATTATAATTTACGTCTTGATTTTCAGTGACTGCGCTAGGCGTTGACGCAACTGAATACAGCGACCTCTACAAGCTGTACTTGCCTCGATTAACCAAACAAATACAAGGAATTAATGACAGAATGCAGAAGTTCTGGCTCCATAGTGATATTATCTATAAAATGACGCGGGCGAAAAAATCACAAGATGGGGAGCTAAAGCATTTATGTGCACTGTCCAAATCTGTATGAAATTTTATGGCTCCCATTTTGCTGCCTATTCGCGTCATTCTCGTCGAGTTCGAAGAGCGCTTTTTCCAATTTTAATCTGACTAAGTTCTGACTGTATCAGCCTTTTAACATCCCATTGTAGGGAGATCTGCATAAACACCATCGAAGGATGACCATATCCACCACGCTGGCGGATTCACGTGCACCATTGAATTTCTTCTCCGGATATTTGTAGGTTTTTTCACGATGTTCCCTTTCGAAAATTCAGTGGTATGTCCGTAAGTAAGTTCCAAAGAACTCACTGGTACGGGCCCGCTCAAGTGAAAGTCGTAGTAGCTTAGTGCGACCACGCTCGCCTCTTATTCTTGAGGTCTTTCGGTTCGAAATTCTAACAAAGCCCGCATCGAACTCTGCGTATAGAATGACACGACCTTTTTTAATCGGCAGAGCAGCCCGCAAAACGGGCCAGCTTTAACTTCGAATTGCATTTAAGTTTAAAGGTAATCGGTGTTATACTAAGATTTAGTTTGCTTATAGATAATTAAAAAAAAGAAAATGCAGAAAGAAATAAATAGTAACGAGGCAATCAATCAAGAAAAAGTAACAGGTAGGTTTATTGCCAATGTTGTCACGTTAATGCAGTTTTTTGAACGTTATAAATCGCTAAAAGCCTCTTTCACCATCTCTGGTTACTTACTTTCCGATTATTTATTTATTAGTAACTTAATTTGTTTATATTACATTTATATTCTGATTATGTGATGATGTACCGATTCTCCGACATTTTGAAACTAGGTATACCTATAGCTACTTGTCCTTTTATCCGGCAAATACTCAGCGAAAGACTGCACGATATTTTTTGGTACTTAGAGCGGAAAGAAATCCGCTTAAATCTAAATAAGCCTATTTGAAAAGCAAACTCATGTCCCGTATTCAGGAAAACGAAAAAAGACATTCATGGACCTAATACTGGACCTCGCCAGTGAGACCGGCTGCTTTACCGAAGACCAGGTCAGAGAGGAGACGGATACCATCATAGCTGGCGGACATGAGACTGTTGCAGGCGTCCTGACATTGGTCTTTACTATACTGGGGTCGCATAACGATGTACAGGACAAAGCTTTTGATGAGTAAGCAAACCTTTGTAAACACTACATTTCAAAAACCAAAAAAAAAAGTTTATGACAATCCCTTCATGAAAAAAAGGTGTTAATTATTCGTAGTGGTGTTAATTTCAGCTTGGGCCAACGTGATACGTTTCTTTGTTAAGTTACATTAGTACTCACGGGACATTTACCACGGTTGTTTATTCTCCCCGTGATAATGGCGTAATAAATCAAGAACTCAACAATAAACAAAATCGTGGTTAATAAACAACCGCGACAGTCGATGAGTTTTGGCGGGAACGTGAAGAAGTCATGTCGCGTCGCGTCATTGTATTATATTCCAAAACTTGTGTTATTTCGAGTGTTAATGTGTAAAAATGTTGGATTTTTATCCACTAAGTGTTCTTGAACGTGCACAAGTGTTGGTTACCAGCATAATGTATATATGTAGTATAAACGTGAGTTTGCGTGTTGTTTCCAAAACTCCAAAGTCTCCGCCGCTTTACTGGACTTGACCGTAACTTACTTTGCTTGACTATGACTGATACTTATTTTAATTGTGAAATATTTGACTTCACTTGAAATATTACAATACTTGACACTGGCTAAAAACAACATGTGGAGTCTATAATATGGACTTAAGAGTATAGTATAAGTCTGGCTTTAGTAAAATGTCCCATTAACTAAATAATAAGTAGCGAATATATTTTATGTTATGTTTTAAATACATATTTGACTTTTATTCTATATCTTTTTTTTGCAGAATTATGCAAGCTTTCGAAAATTCAGATAAATACGTAAATAAAAATGATTTATCTAAACTAGTTTATATTGAGGCAATATTAAACGAAACAATGAGATTGTATCCGATTCTGCCTGTCATGCCTCGAGTCATCGACAAGGATATCAAACTTAGTAAGTTTTCATAAGTTACTGGTAAAATGATCAAAATAAGTCTCTGACCCCCGAATACTGAAACGCTTGTTAACTTTGACAACAGATTAATTCTAATGCTGCCTTTGTCTGGCACTAAGCAAATGACAAAGGCAGCATCAGACTTAATCTGTCGTCAAACTTAACAAACGTTTCAGTATTCGGGGGTGAGAAAATTAATTTAAAAATTCACCAAACCGCCAGAAAAACTTGCTCGTCGAGGGTTCTGTATTTGTTTGAATTTAAACTTCAAAAAAATAAGTTATTTATTGATTACAAGATAATTAAAATCCTCTCGCAAGCTGTGACCAAAGTAAAATTAATGGACGGACCCAAGTAATAGACTTTTGAAGACTTTAAAGTGAGCGCCAGCGCTCACCTTGTTTCAGTCGCTAATTTACGTTTGTCAATACATGCGATACTAGATAATATGCCTTGATATTATATTCGCATCGCTTTTTTTGCGACAAATGTACTATGCATACTTTTAATTACGTATTGAAGGCTAAGGTCGATTGTTTTGACTTGTTATTTTTATGGAAGTGTGGTTAGGGTCGCCAAGGCAAGATAAATTGAATGGATGGGTCCATTAATTTTACTTTAGTCGAAGGTTGCAGGCAGCTTTCCTACATCGTTGATTCCCAGTTAAAATTACCATGTATATTTAAAATCTTGTATTTTTTTTTGCAGTATGCACAATAAAATTTGTTGACAAATGTAAGGTTTCCTTATGGTGAGAACATAAGGTTTCCTTTGTACGGAACCCTAAAAATTCTAGAAAATTGTGATGTAACAAAGCTTACTTATTTGGCAACTACTGTCGAGATTAATATAATAGATAACGTGGGAAAAAACCTCTGGAGAGTATTTTTCAATACATCTTTGTTTTTTTTAGAAAATTATACAATTAAAAAAAATTCGGACTGCTTCATATCAATCCATGGTCTCCATCGTCACAGCATATGGGGTCCTGACGCGGACCTGTTCAGGCCGGAGAGGTGGTTGGACAAGGACACTCTGCCGGACCCTAAATATTATGGAGCCTTCGGACTGGGAAGACGGTCTTGTATTGGTAAGAAATGTAATTGGGACATGATTTTACGTACCTAAAAAAAACAAAAAAAAAACTTGTGAGTCTGTCAAAATGATAACATCAATTCTTTTTAACCCATGAAGCATAAAAAGAAGTTTTGTTTTCATAAAACGGGAATAGGTACTCACGTTAAATTGAGTCGGTTATTCCGACTATAGGCAAGGCAAAGCAAGACATTCCTTGATAAAGGTAACCGAATGTGATCGAAACTATAGTCGGAATAACTGAATCAAATTAACGTGAGTATTACCGTTTTATTAAAGCGAAATATATTAAAACCACGTCAGTTTTCATAGTAAAAAAAAACTATATGATATTTTACTTGAGATAATATTTTAGCGCCCTTGAAATGGCCCCACAATATCTCTTTTACTCTCTAATTTTTCGCATCTTCTTTTGCGTCAGTTTTCATAGTAAAACATAAATAGAAGTATTATGGGAAAAAAGCCCATGTCTGTCTATGAATGTTCTGCGCTTATTAGCTAATTGTTCATGACAGTTAAGAAGGTAAATGAAAAAAAAACTATTCCGTTAACGTCATCTTTAGTTAAGTAGAGGAAACCATCAAAAGGAACAACTAAAGACTATTTGGTAAGATAAGAATGTCAGGGAATGCTTTCATATAATTTTTCATTGAGCACTTGCTCTAAGGACATTTTCATTTGCGGAAGATTTGCTCCCAGACTCATCCCTGTGGTCAATTTGGACATTATAGTTAGGGACATTTTGAGATGAGAATCACCTGATCCGAATCGGATTAGAGATCTATTCACATATTTATATACTATGGTATTTTTTTAATTTATAACGAAGAGATGTAGTTTTTATTAGAAATCTTTTTTTTTTTTAAACAAATCCATATTTTATTATTTATCCAAGCCGCTAACACCGGAAACAAAGATTATGATAATATTCAGGGGTCGATAACAGTTTTCCCAGAAAAGCTAATTTCATCAATAAAGTTAGTTAAACTCACTAACTCACCTCTATCTCACGCTCGCGCAACAGAGCGAAAGCAATTCAATTATCATATAACTACTGCAAATAACCTCGCAGCAGGACGACCGTCTTAAGTTAAAAAACAAGATTACCTACATTTTCGCGACATTATTTATCTATTTTCAAGCCCTTGATAAATGTACACTCGGGATTCGCCAGATCTCTGAACCCTGAGTGGTTATCAGTCGAATAGTGAGGAACCATAATTTCTAGGGTAGCGTAGCACAGAATTTCGATTATTTTATGGGTTTAGTTCTAATTAGCAATTACCTGATTTTTGACCAGTGCATGCTAAAGATATCTCTTTCCATCTGCACGCGAAAGTGTATAGCGCTATCTTTTTCTCGAATTAGCCCCATAATTTGTTATTCTATTTGAGCCTCTATTCATAAGGACTTATTACATTGCGGTACGCACCTGGGACGCGTTGATGACAAATATATTATAGGTACTTATGACGTTCTATGTAAGGAGCGCCTCAACTAACAAAAATGGTGGGGACATTGAGAATTTAAATTCCCGGCGTTCCCACCGATGAAGTTGGGAACGATGGGACTAGGCGCCCGTTGTCGTACATTGTGATACATTCTTGATTCCAGCGAACACATTGCTGTCGATTCGGTTTTATTTTTTTAACTGTATTATTGTATTATTTTCGTCCCACAGCTGGGCAAAGGTCTCTCCTATTTCTTTTCTCACGCTCCATCGCTAGCTTACAAGTATAACATGGTCTAAACAAAACTAAGGCAATCTAAAATTGTGCTGTCAGATTAATTTGGTTTAGTTACTGTTGCAACGAGGTTAAAACGCGTCACCGGAAATATTAAACATACGTATTTACGTATGTTTCATATTTCCGGTGACGTACGTAAGTACGTACGTGTATGTAAGAGACAAATTGACAAAACTTAGTTAAATATACAGTTCGACTCAGAATTTTCCACTTTATCGAATGGTATAATTAAAATTTTGATAGCTTTTAAATTACGTCCCTTACAGCATCATTACATTACATTATCAGCCAGAAGAAGTCCACTGCTGAACATAGGCCTCCCCCTTAGACCGCCACACCGACCGACAATGTGCCACTTGCATCCACCGGTTGCCCGCGACTTTCACAATGTCGTCGGTCCACCTAGTGGGAGGCCTGCCTACGCTTCGTCTTCCGGTTCGTGGCCGCCACTCAAGAACCTTTCTTCCCCATCGGTTATCGTACATCTTACAGCATCAATTGTTGTAAAATAACGCAAATTTACTACTATATAAAAAATAACGTAGGTGCAGCCAATTACTATAAAAACTAAAATGGTTAATGTATGTGTATTATTCAATTATGAGATAAGTATGATGCAAGAAAGCAGCAATCCTACGATGTCCTTTACCTTAATGTATTTTTTTTTAATTACGCTGAGTATAAAAATTAATAAAAAATAAATTATAAATATACTAACCATAATAACATTAAAGATGTTGACCACGTAAAAAAAAAATAGAGCAAATAGGGTTCGCTACATTAAATTATGGATGCGAAATTTCAACCTTAGTGTTTTGTAAACAGAACTTTTTTATTCGGCCTATTTCTTTTTTATTTACATTGCTCCGAGCAAAAAAACATAGATCGATTGTTTCATTGAAGATTGTTGTTATGGCGTCGTTTGTTTCCGGTATCGGAACAAATGACTTTTTACTTCAGTAAAGTGGTGGAGGTTTGTATGGAGTTTTGGAAACAAGACAATATGTCACGTTTCACGACATTATACTATTCACATAATCGTGCACGTTTACGAATGGTTTCAAATCCAACGTGCTAATACATTAACATTCAAAATGAGTTTTGGCGGGAACGTGAAGAAATCATGTCGCGTCATTTTATTATTTTCCAAAACTTGTGTTATTTCGAGTGTTAATGTGTAAAAACGGTGAATTTTTACCCGTTAAGTGTTCGTGAACACGCACGAGTGTTGGTGAATGGTATAATGTCGTGAAAAGTGAATTTTCATGTTGTTTACTCCTCCATAGAAGGCTCTAGTAAAGTTTTCACCACTTTACTGGGGCATGACTTGGACTTGACCGTGACTTGCTTTGCTCGCCTTTGACTGTGACTATGACTTATAATATCTAACAAAACTTGAAAATATATATGTATACTTGACACTGGCAAATGCATAAGACGTGCGACGCCAATATCCTCATAAGAGGAAAGAGAAAAAAAAAACATTTAAAATAGGCAACACAAGTTTTTGAAAATAATACAATGGCGCAACATGACTTTTTCACGTGCCCGCCAAAACTCAGTGAATGCTTTTTTTATACAATTTGTTTGTTTTAGGTAAAGCCTACGCTATGATGTCAATGAAGATCATCTTGGCTCACGTCCTATGGAAGTATAAAATATCTTCTGATATCGAAAAAATGATCCTCAAACTGAACGTCATGCCAAGGCCTGAAACCGGCCATTTTATTACATTAACATTGAGAAATATAACGACATAAATTGATATTGTAGTTTTTACATTTTGGATCCTTCGACCAAAGTAAAATTAATGGACGGGCCCTTACCACACTTCCTTCAAAATACAAGTCAAAACAATCGAACTGAGCCTTCAATACGTAATTAAAACTATGTTTAACACATTTGTCACGAAAAAGAGACAGCGAATATCAAGGCATATTTTTGCGGATATTTGATCGCATGTATTTACGAACGTATGTCTCGCACTTTTCACAGACTGAGAGTGACTGAAGCAAGGTTAGCGCCGGCGCTCACTTTAAAGTCTTCAAAATTCTCTTAAATGGGCCTGTCCTTTCATATTACTTTCGTCGAAGTTTGGATCCACATATTGTGTATTTGGCTTTAGCTTTAGTATCAAGTTTTTTTATTTATCAAGTAAAGCATAGTTCATAATAAAAACAAGTTTCTGACATAGTTTAAGTATACAATTTCAGTCACTGTCCAGTCCAAGTCTTGCTTCAGTTAGTGGTTCTACGCCGTTTTGAACACACGAAGTCTTGATTACCGACACTCATGCACGTGAAGGAACAATTAACCCACATAAGCCTACCGTCCTATATATAGGTATTACATATACATGTAATGACAAAATCCCCCTCCTTCTCAGGTACGCGTTGAGGTTTCAAGTTACAATTATATTAAAACCTTAAGACTACGGTCCCTTGTAGCTTTAAACAATCAAGCTTTTAAGTCAACGCAATCAAAAAATTCTACCATTTATGCCACATTTTTTAGCAATATCATAAATAAAGCACAAGTAAAAAATCGGAAATTAATTTGTAGTTACACTAATATTATAAATGCGAAAGTTTGTGTGAAAGTGTGCAAGTATCTAAGTAGGTAAGTTTTAACTTTCAACTCTGTAACGTTTGAACGGGTTTGAATGAAATTTGGTATGGAGGTAGTTTATACCCTGGATTAACACATAGGCTACTTTTTATCCGGGAAAAATATTCAGTTTCTGTAGAGTAGCGAGTGACACCGCGGGGCGCAGCTAGTGTATATAATTACCATGTTTGCGATTACAAAGTTATATGTAGTTGGAGAATTGACCACGACGTATATCGATGTATGGGAGAACCACAGATCACAGCCAAGATTCTGCATTCAGGACGCTCGAAGCGCACCACGCATCAGTCTAAATACACTTATAAGAAATTACTCTGATTGGAGTGACGATTTCGGGTTGGTCCTATAGTAAAAGTTGTTCACAATCATGAGTACTATGAGCCATTTTCGGCTAAGCATACCCTTTCCTTATAACCCTACTTTTTTTGTAGTGCCACGCGAACGAAGTCGCGGTTAACGGTTTTATTAATTCTAGTACGTAAAACAAAGTTGAAACCCTGGTGCGCGCGTGAGTGAATCGTCCGGTTTTTTAAATTAGATCTGTATATGATATATATATAATTATGATGATCATCGACGCACTTCTCAAAAAAAAAAAAAGAAAAAAAAAAAAAATGGCTTAAGAAAAAGGAGAATGTCATGTGGAAAATATAGAAATAGCGTGCTCGAGCAAGCGGTATAACGCCTACTTAGTTCAGACATAAATATCAATTAATTCTCGTTTCAGTAAATGAAAAAGTCCGTCGGGATGCTTAAAGAAAATGTTTACTTGCCGCCAGCCGCGGAGCGGATTTTCCTACTATATTAGCGATAAGGGTAAGCGCAGGGTGGTCAGAGAAACGTGAACCTGTGGCGATTCAACCATAAACTAAAGAAAAACTAGAGAAACTGAAGTTATGGCTTATCTCATAAAATGTTCTATAGTACGAAAGAATATTTTAAGGACCGAAAAATGTTTGTTATAATTTACATGGGTAGTTTTTGTGTAGTATACTTATAAGTAGTTTATGATAACATATTATGTTTAAAAACATTTTTGTACGCTCGAAATAGGCAGGCTGTTGGAAACTAAGCTAATAATAATAATAATAATAATAAAAAAAAAAAAAAAAATGAACCGCTGACATTTACACGTCTTTTTTGTGCATTGTTGTTATTTTATTTTATTACGTGTTGTTTTTCATTTTATTTAAGCGACGTTATATCGTATTCGAAAGAGGGAAAAAAACTGCATTGTTTGAACATATTTTAAAGGAAAAACACACCAAATATTGCTTCTTCCCTTTACCCTTTTCTCTTTGACCATTTGACAACAAAATGTCACGTCAAAATAATATTGAATAAAATCGCAACATGAAGACAACGCAAAATGATAACACGCTCAAGGAAGAAAAACACAGCGGACACAGCTAACAACGCACGACCACCATCTCCGCCCGCTCCGTCGTCTCCGAGTTCTTCGTCGGAGGATGACGAGTTTGTCACCCCTCGCGAAACGAGTGCCTCGTCGAGTGACGTGAGCGGGCCGCGGACGCCGCCGCCACTTCCACCTGCGCGACGAGGACGTCCCCCGCTGCCGGCACGCCTGGGGCCAGCAAGGCAATCTGCCTCGCGCACGGCTTCTGCTACCGGTGGTGTAGTGCGACGCATGCGATGGTCTCAGACTAATAACGAGAACTGCATGCGCGCCTATTATGGGGCTACAGAGGGGGGAACTAACCTGACCGCGTACCGTGATAGGATGTTGTCTTTGTTTCAGGCCCTCGAACCAACCGTCACCGTGTCCGCCCAACGACTGTCGGATCAAGTGCGGGCTATCCACCGGTGCAAGCTGCTGGATCAGTCTGTGCTTGATCGACTCCGCCTGGAGACGCTACCTACTCGCCCGACTCTTGCTTCGACGCGGGAACTGCCCGTCGCGTCGTTAGCCCCGTCTCTGGCTTCAATGCCGATGTCGGTGGCGACACTAGCGACACCGGTTGATCCCGCTGTCGATGTGGGAGATTTTGCGAGTACTAGTGTTACAAACCAGGTGAGAGAGCAATTGAGGGGGGCTTTGGAAGACGCGATTTCCCAGTATCGGTTCACACTTGATGCTAGGCCGCGACTACCACGTTTGCCCACTCATAGACGCAACCTAGCGTTAATGGGAGCCCTGAACGCTTTGCTAGCCCCATATTTAGGGGCTAGCGAAGATTTGACTGACACACACTCGATCCTGTACTGCGGGGCCATCGCGGCGTGTCGCGTTGCACGTGTTAAGTTTCCGGACACTAACCGTGCACCGCGAGCCGCCGGGGGTGTGCCCGCATGGCAGGTGCGGATCGAGCGGCGCATCAGCACGTTCAGGACTCTCATTGCAAAGCTGATCTGCTTCGGCCGGGGGAATAATCGCCCCCGAGTCATGCGTTTCGTGACAAAGGCTTTCGCTGGGACCGATATCAGGCCCCAGCACTATTTAGCAAATGTCACGGAACGCATCGACTACCTGAAGCAGAAAGTCTATGCGTGGGCAAACCGTATTCGTCGCTACAGAGAGCGTGCAGACAGATACTGGCAAAATCGCCTTTTCCAAAGCGACCAGAGGAAGGTGTACCGAGGTTGGGAGGAAACCGACCGACGTGTGAGTGAGGGGCAGTTACCGGATGCTAGCGCTACGACTGATTTCTGGCGCAGTATCTGGTCGATGCCCGTCGAGCACGCGGAGGGTGAGTGGATGCGTGTTGTCGAGCGGGAATGCGAGTCCATCGAACCCATGGGGTCTATTGTAATAGACCCCGTAGATGTTAGTTGTGCGATCCGTACGGCACAGAACTGGAAATGTCCTGGCCCGGACGGATTGCACAACTTCTGGATAAAATGGTTTCGATGCTCTCATGACCGCTTGGCAACACAATTCCAACAAGCCCTCGAACTCGGTTCCCTTCCTAGCTTCTTGACCACCGGTGTCACCTTCCTGCTCCACAAGTCCGGTAGTACCACGGAAGCTAAGAACTACAGACCCATCACGTGCTTGGCTACCATCTACAAGCTCCTTACATCCATTCTGACCACAAAAATTAACGCGCACATCGTTGCGAATAACATTTTGGCCCCCGCTCAGAATGGATGTAGGGTTGGGTCCCGTGGTACTAAGGAGCTCCTCCTCATCGATATGACCATTAGCCAACAAGTTCGGCGGAACAAGGGAGCCCTCTCCACTGCCTGGATTGACTATAAGAAGGCCTATGACTCAGTGCCTCATTCATGGCTAGAGAGGATTTTAGAGTTGTATAAAATTAATACAACTCTGAAATCATTCTTAGGTGCATGCATGGGGCAATGGGCCACAGTCCTTCGTCAACCAGGTGGTGTAAACGGCTCCTCTGACCCGCAGGACTTGATAAGGATTGAGCGAGGCATCTTCCAGGGCGACAGTCTGAGTCCCTTGTGGTTTTGCCTAGCTCTGAATCCTCTCAGCACTTTGCTGAAGGATTCAGAGCTGGGCTATCGGCTTCATAGGGGGGGTGAAGTCATCTCTCACCTGTTGTATATGGACGATCTCAAGCTATTTGCACCGAAACGCCAAGACTTGATGGAGCTGCTAAAAACTACAGAGGTTTTTAGCAGTGACATCAGGATGGAGTTCGGTGTAGACAAGAGTGCGGTCATGCATGTACAGCGGGGGAAAGTTGTAAGTTCTCCGAATTTACAGCTTTCTGAGTCGATGACTCTCAGATCCCTCTCCGAGGCCGAAACCTACAAGTACCTCGGTATGTCAGAGTCGTTGGGTATATCGGTAGAGGACGTCAAAAAGTCGGTGAAGGAACGCTTCTTTTGTCGACTGACAAAAGTACTGAACAGTCTTTTGTCTGGCGGCAACAAGGTGCGTGCCTTCAACGGCTGGGTGATGCCTCTACTGATATACTCCTTTGGCATACTGAGGTGGACTCAGACTGAGCTGGACGCCCTGGATAGGAGGGTCCGTCAACTGCTCACAACACATCGCATGTTACACCCACGCTCGTCTGTTATGAGACTGTACATTCCGCGGAAGTGGGGAGGTCGAGGCATTTTAAATGCCAAGAACCTCCACAACCGTGAGGTGTGCAGTCTCAGGGATTTTTTCCGCAACAACGTGTGTGGGATGCATTGCGATGTTGCGGCAGTTGACAGGGGTCTCACGCCGCTCTCCTTGGCGAACGAGAACTGGCGTAAACCATCGGTGCTGAGCACTGAGGATCGCAGGGACGTATGGAAGGGCAAGGAGCTGCACGGGCGGTTCTATCGGGCCTTAACAGGGCCTGATGTGGACTTGCTCGCGTCGGTGAACTGGTTACGCTTCGGTGACCTCTTTGGGGAAACCGAAGGTTTTGCCTGTGCAATTGCGGACGAAGTTATCAAGACGAACAACTATCGGAAATATATCCTGAAGGACGGTACGGTCGACATTTGTCGGGCATGCCACCGTCCCGGAGAGTCACTCAGGCATATAATTTCCGGTTGTTCGCATCTTGCTAACGGCGAGTACTTACACAGGCACAACCAGGTGGCCAGGATCATCCATCAGCAACTTGCCCTTCAATACGGCCTTGTCGAATCTGAGGTGCCGTACTATAAGTACGCACCAGCGCCAGTGCTCGAGAATGGTCATGCATTGCTCTATTGGGACCGCTCTATTATCACGGACAGGACTATTGTCGCCAATAAGCCTGATATCGTGATAGTCGACCGGTCCCAACGCCGGGCAGTGCTCGTCGACATCACCATCCCTCATGACGAGAACCTCGTGAAAGCCGAGAAGGACAAACTCAGCAAGTACCTTGACTTAGCTCACGAGGTTACCGCCATGTGGGATGTTGACTCGACGATCATTGTCCCGATAGTTGTTTCGGCGAACGGCCTTATAGCGAAGAGCCTCGACCAACATCTCAAGAGGCTCTCGCTAGACGGTTGGGTGAAGGGCCAGATACAGAGGGCAGCCATCCTTGACACGGCGCGCATTGTCAGGAGGTTCCTCACTCTGCAGCCCTAACCGCCGGTAGCTTGGGCCCTGCCTCGCTGTCGGCGGGACTCTAGATTTAGGTTTTTTATAGCATTATTTATTTTTTATATTTATTTTATAAAAAACCTAAATTTAAGAATTAAAATAAATAAATGGAATAATAATATATATATATAAATATAATTTATATTAATTTTATAAAAAACCTAAATTTAAGAATTAAAATAAATAAATGGAATAATAATAATAAATATCTGGGACATTATTGCACACACGGGCATCTGACCCCAAACTAAGCAAAGCTTGTAATATGGCTGCCAGAGACTGATATACGTACATAGATATTTTTTAAATACATACTTATGTAGATATTAACACCCAGACATAGAACAAACACAAATATTCATCACATAAATGTTTGTCCTAGATGGGAATCGAACACACGCCCCCAAGCACAGAACGTAGTCTCACTACCAACTGAGCCACCGGGGCAGTCAAAAGCTGTGTGCAATGAGATGCTAAGTAATTGTTAACATCTCATACACAGCTTAGCAACAAATATTTTCCTATTCGTATTTTTATAGATATGATACGTTACGGGATCGTGGTCCAACTATTCTGTCCAACCAATTGGACTACGGGCCTTCGGTAGGAGCAAAGGTTCAATTTTTATTTTCAATTACTTTCAGATCAGGACCAGAACTGTAATTATTGTAGCTATCGCTCAGCTCCGATGTTTTCTTTCGGCTACCACGGAGCCCCCCGAGAAGCACCAAGGTAGGCCACCGGAAGGGTTGAAAACAGGAAGATATTCCGTAAGATACCGGAAAGGTATCTTCTTATCAGCTCTTAGACGTCCATTAATGGACGAAGCCCTAGTGGCGGAGAGGGGATCATAATCCCCACGCTTGGCACGCGGCATTGACATCGCCGAATTGTCACCGTTAAGCTTTTTTTATTTTTATTTTCTTCTCTACAATTTTCTTCTTCCTAGGATTTTCCTCGCTGTAGTGAGGTGAAAAATGTGTGTTTCGCCCGGCAGCAAAGTTATTCTGCGTCTCGCACCTTTGAAACTCTCGCTAAGAGCTCGCGCCAAAAAAACAACTTTGCATAACAAATATTTATTGGTTTGGTTTATTCCTTTTGTAAAGTCTTTTGTTTTTTTATTCAAGTTTAATTGATACAAATATTTGTAAAATTTGATAAGAGGCATGGACCCCGGAGTCCGTGGAGCAATAATGGATTAAATAAAAAAAAACTATTGTCAATAGTAAATATCAAATTTATAATCGATAAAATATAGTTTCTGCGCTGCTGGTAAATAAAAGGAAAAATGCTTCCTCCTCCTAATGAGGACAGAACCACTCTCAAGGGAAATAACAGTAAATTGTTATAAAGTACTCATAATTTGAACATGTCTCAGGAATATTAAGAGCAGTGTACAGTGCACAGTTATTTCTGCTAGAATTGCTTTTTTTCTTCTAATTTCTAAACAATAAAGAACGCCAAAGCATAGCTACAAAAATTGTACATTTTTGTTTTGTTTTTCTAAAAAATGGATTACTTAAACCGTTTTTTTTAATGCAACTGAGTGTTGAGTCACTCGTCTGGCGGTAAGCGTCAAGGTCCATTTATTATTTATTTTCAATTAAAACCTTATAACACGAATTACAACAAATGATGAAGAATATTAAAATTAAAACAAATATAAAAATACATTAAAGTTAACAAAAAATAAAAATTAAACTGTCAATTATAAAATACAACGTTAAAATGAAAACAGAACGGAATGTCAGTTAAAAGAAAACCCCTAACGGCCCAGTGCCACCAAGAGCGGCAAGGTTTTAAATCTTTTTAGGTTCAGTAATTTCGCTAGAAACATTAATCTTAAATCCGGAATACGGTAATGTTATCACGGTAGTGTGTCTGTGCTAAGTTGTGGAATAGCTTTGGCAAGTCAGTTTTGATTTTGGAACGTGAAGAATTCATGTCGCGTCAATTTGTGCTATTTCGAGTGTTAATGTGTAAAAACGGTGAATTTTTACCCGTTAAGTGTTCGTGAACATGAACGAACGATGGTGAATGGTATAATGTCGTGAAACGTGAATTTTCGTGTTGTTTCCAAACCCCATAGAAGGCTCTAGTAAAGTTTTCACCACTTTACTGGGGCACGACTTGGACTTGACCGTGACTTGCTTTGCTCCCTTTGACTGTGACTATGACTTGTTTGATCATATTTAACACAACTTGAAAATATATAAGTATACTTGACACTGGCAAATGCATAAGACGTGCGACGCCAACATCCTCTTAGGAGCAAAGAGGAAAAAAAAAGCTATTTTCCAATTAAAATAAGTCTCAGTCATAGTCTTAGTCGAGCAAAGTAAAGTCACAGTTAGGTCCACGTCATGCCTCGGTAAAGTGGTGGAGACTTTACTAGAGGTTTCTATGGGGTTTTGTAAAAAAATAACAAACGAGGAGTGAAACGAGTCACGTTTCACAACATTCTACCGTTCATCAACATTCGTGCACGTCCACGAACGCTCAAGGGTTAAAAATCAACCTTTTTACACATTAACACTCGAATTAGCACAAGTTTATGAAAATAATACAATGACACGTTCCCGCCAAAACTCCATTCGTGAGTTGTAATAGAATCGATGCTATCGGTTCTGTCTCTACCTATTTTAATTTTTATAATATTTAAAAGGATTTACGGTCATGACAAAAAATTTACTGTGCCTCCGCTGCCGTAGCTGCCAATGATGAAATTGCCGGAGGTACGGGCTACTGTCATCAAAAGCGAATCTTTCGCTGAAAGTTTCCGGGTAGTAATTAAAAAAAAACTAACTGTCATCCGACTTTGTTCTCTCATCGAAAGGGTTTTTAAGAATAAGAATTAGTATAGAGATAGTTTATTAGTTTAAAGTATTAATGCTCTAACAGAATAATACCTACATAATGACATAGGTATGTAGTTCTTAATCTATCTATACATATAAAAATTAACCCTTATTTTTCCTGGTCACACCATAACTTGAGAAAGGCTGGACCGATTTTGATGATTTCTTTTTTGTTGTGTTCGTAATTGTGAGGACAAGGTTTGTATGAAAAGCTTAGCGAGACCGAAGGCCAAGCTTCGCGGGCATCAGCTAGTTTAATAATATTTCTTATGTTAGTAGCATCTATTGAAAACAAAATGGTTCTTATGAATTTAAAACTACATAACTTAAGAGTATTTAACTTAAGTAATTTATTTAACTTAAAATGTACAAAAACATTATTAACACAATAGATAGTCGACATTGCCATTATTAAATATTCCTTCATTATCAAGTTTTTAATAACGAAGAAAGTAACCTAAGCCTACCGTTTTCCTGGTTATATCACTCCTGAACGTTTTCTGATTGTCATAAAACAAATAACAGCATAATCTACAGTTACCCAACTCGGGAACTAATTTTTAGCTTTTTTCTCGCCCATCACCGGCAGCCGTTCCAGTTGCCGGGTCCGGAAGCAGAGGCACATCACATAAAATAACCTAAAAGTAACCTTTTTTTTTTTGACGAGGGGGAAATCTGGCCTGTTTTGGTGCTTCCTGATATTCCGGGATCTCCGAGGGAACGCACCAGAGCTTTCATTAGGTGTTTTAACTTTATGAAATACACCTGAATGTTGCTTTTTTTTTACTTCATGAATACAGAATTCTACTTATAATGTCTTTGTTCATGAAGCTAACTTGTGTGGTTTAGGAGATACCTATTTGGATGTTTTTGACACTTTGCAAGTGGCTTTTTTATATTGCTCGTCATTGATGTATTATTTCGAATATTTATCTACACTGCAGATAAATGTTGCAAAGTTAAAATAAATTCGAGCTAAGTCGAACTACTTACAGGCTGTGAGAAGCCTGCCTACAAAGTAATACGAATAGGTATCCTGCGAGACTGAAACTTCGAACATAGATTAATTAAGTAATCCTGCCTCGGGCTTCGTAATTAATAATAGGATAAATAGTCATTCCCGTCACTGATTAGCTATTACACCAGAGAGACAACTCGAAAAAATACACCAAAAATTTTACCAAAAATGTAATATAGATTATAGAAATATTACCTAAAAATACCTTTCAAAACACGCAACCACTTAGAAAAATAATTTTCAATACAGCTAAGAAATATCCTGATTAAATTAGCTTTCAATGAAAATTGAAAACGGCGGCCTTTGACCCGGGGTTATGATAATCACAATGCGTAAATATTTTATGTATATTCCAATACAAAAACATACTACTAGAAAACAATTAAGAATGTATTCGTAGGTATTTGAGTTGTATTTTATTTATATATGTATTGTATGTTATTCGTTTCGGTTTTATGAGCTTTTGTCTTTTGTAGTTGTACATCTGTTTCTTTTTAAATCTGCGTTCCTGTCTACGGTTGATAAAGTTTCCCTAGCGTCTGGTCCGCTGATAATAGAACATTGTTTATTCGCAATAGATTGCTACTTTAACTAGATAGGTCAGGAACTACCTGACTTATATTTTACCCCGAATGCAAACATAATAAAAACAGAATTGCTTTTAAGAATTATCGTTCTGATATCTTTTATTTTGTGTAGGAAGCACCTCCAGGGGTAAGTAATTATGTCTGTTTTTTTTTCTCTTCTGTGGAAAAACAAGATTGCAAAATTTAGCCATGTCAGTCCAAACTTATAGAGGAATCCGTCGACACCTCACTTGTCAAAATCGGTCAAGCCGTTTTAGGCTGCAGCACATAAATACTTATTCATAACCTTACATATGCGAAAACATTAGCCTCTTTCTTGGAAAGTAGGGTAAAAAACCACAATACTCTAAAATGTGTTACCTAAGGCGGTAAGGACATACAGGAATTGACAACCAGAAAAACTTTTCCATCCTAAAGTCGGGTAAAAATAGCTACATGTTACGGCTCATTCGCCATACGTACGTCATTGACTATCGATACTAATAACGATTCGTTCACATTTCTGAACAAAATCGTGATTATTAAATCACGAATAGTTAATACTATTCATCAAAACGATTAAATAACGTGATAAATTAAGATTCTTTACAGTGAATCGTTTGATCGTGATTTAATAATCACGATTTTGTTCAGAAATGTAAACGTTGTATGTGAACGCAACCGTTATTAATTTAATCGTTTTGATGAACAGTAGGTATTAATAGAATACATAAATGAATAGTAATCGTGATAAATTATGATTCTATACAGTTGTATATATGTTCACATTTATGAACCAAATCGTGATTTGGCACAAAAAGCACAAGCCGAAATCGAATCACAAAAAGAAAACCATTCGTCTAATGGTCATAAAATGAATTACCTTACACAGCTACAACACAATTCAGCACGACGATTCTTCATTGACGATTTGCATTTTTTGCACGTATTCGTGATTTTTCAGGATTCGACGATTCGTGAGCGTGTGAATACGACTACAGGACAGGAAGTGCCACTAAAAAAATAAAATACATATTAAAGCACGATTCTGAAATAATCACGAGTCATCGATGAGTGAACGAGCCGCACAAAATGAGCCTCCGATGCCTAAAAAAGTCATGGACTGATTGGCGTACAAGAACGTTTATAATGTACACTCAAACGGTTGTGTCTCTTTCTTTCTCACTGTGTCACGACTTTATGTTATCGGAATAAAGGTCAAAATAGCGTCCAATATTAGCCATTTATTGGTACACGTCTCCTAATAAACTAGTCTTTATGTACAGCCTTACGATATCGAAATAAAGGTCAGAATAACGTAATTTTTGTGGGTGCGTAACTTAAAGCCACAGACTTGTGTGCTATAAAACTTTTATGGTAAAATTGTGCGTAATGAGATGTGTCACATTATGATAGACAGATAGATAGATACATAAACTATTTATTATCACATTATAATCCACATCATCATCATCATCATTAGTTCGAAGATGTCCACTGCGGAACACAGGCCTTCCCTTAGACAATTTGCCATTTTCAACATTCGACTAGCATTGTGGCTCAGTGGGAGGATTTCCGCCTTCTGAGCTATTAGGTTGTGGGTTCGATTCTCACCCAGGACAAACATTTTTATGTAATGAACGAGGATTTTTGTTCTTTGTCTGGGTGTTGCTATGTACTAATGTATTTTTACAAATATCAGTTATAGGGTTCCCATAGTACCTACAAGCTTGCTTAGATAGGGTTAGTTGATGCTGTGTGTGAAAAACGTCCACCAACTTCCACCAATATTTATTTATTTGTATCCACCGATTGCCCGTGACTTTTACAATGTTGTTAGTCCGCCTAGTGGTCCAAGTCCAAAGTTATAAATGCCAAAGAACTGTCAACGTCAAGTTTGACGCTTATTATAATCATACGAGCGACTTTCTATTCCCGTCACTCACCCCCGGTTTCTCTGTTTGTCAAATTCATGTCAACGCTAAACTTACATAAGATCCTTGAGTTTTGGCGGGAACGTGAAGAAATCATGTCGCGTCTTTTTATTATTTTACAAAACTTGTGTTATTACGAGTGTTAATGTGTAAAAACGGTGAATTTTTACCCGTTAAGTATTCGTCAACATGCACGAGTGTTGGTGAATTGTATAATGTCGTGAAACGTGAATTTTCGTGTTGTTTCCAAAACTCCATAGAAGGCTCTAGTAAAGTTTTCACCACTTTACTGGGGCATGACTTGGACTTGACCGTTACTTTCTTTGCTTGACTTTGACAGTGACTATGACTTGTTTGATAATATCTAACAAAACTTGAGAATATATTATGTATACTTGACACTGGCAAATGCATAAGACGTGCGACGCTAAAATCCTCTTAGGAGGAAAGAGAAAAAAAAGATCATTGGTTGGAGTTTTGGCGGGAACGTGAAGAAGTCATATTGCGTCATTATATTATTTTCGAAAACTTGTGTTATCTCGAGTGGTAATGTGTAAAAATGGTGGATTTTTCTTCATTAGGTGTTCGTGACCATGCACGAGGTTTGGTGAATAGTATAATGTCGTGAAACGTGACTTTTCGTGTTGTTTCCAAAACTCCATAGAAACCCTTAGTAAAGTCTCCACCACTTTACTGGGGTATGACTTGGACTTGACCGTGACTTACTACACTTGACTTAGACTATGGCTGAGTTTTAATTGTGAAATCATTTTACTTCACTTGAAATATTACTAAACAAGTTTAGTAATATTGACAAGCCAGTGTCAAGACACTGGCTAAATACACAATGTGTGAAGCCAACATTTAAGAGAAAAAAAAGAAGAAAAAAAAGCTCATTGGTTGAACACAGCCGATGATTAACAAACCACCAATGAGTGTCCAGTATTTCGAGTTTAACAAACGAGAAACCGAGAGATACGCATAAGAAAAATAAACAACCATTAAGCGAGTCAAAATATTAATACGCTCAACAAAATGATTTGCGTCATCTGTCCCACATCTGTGGTCTCAGCTAATGGTTTTCGCCTTACTGGACGTGATTTGTGTAAAGAAAGGTGTCGTGAATGTGGAGAAAAGGAGGCTTTTTGTCGCGAATTTCTTTTATTTAGGGCTACGGGGCGATCTGCTACGGACACATAAAAAGCACTATTAATCTCGGGTATCGTAAGGGTGTCTACACATGGCCCGACCCGACATCGCTTGAAAGAGATGGCTATATATAAGTTTCTGGGGAAGCGAAAGGGAGAAGCTATAACCTTAATAGTTTGTTTCTTTTGCTCCCGTGAAATTCAAATCTAGCTGTCCCTTTCACACGATGTCGGGTCGGGCCATGTGTAGACACCTTAAAGAAATGTAGGTTTTACTTTGCATTCTGTATGTTTTCGTCGCACTAATATTATAAATGAGAAAGTTTTTGTATAAGTGTGTAAGTAGGTAAGTATGTATGTAAGTATGTAAGTATGTTAGCATGTAAGCATGTAAGTATGTAAGCATGTAAGTATGTGAGTATGTAAGTATGTGTGTTTATTCCCGTTCAACTCTGTAACAGCTGGACGGATTTGGATGAAATTTGGTATGGAGGTAGCTTATTTGTTAATCCAGGGTGTAAGCTACGTTCATACCGAATTTCATTCAAATCCGTTCAGCCGTTACAGAGTTGAACGGGAATAAACACACTTACACACTTAACAATTACACACAATCTTTTGCACTTATAACATTAGTGTGAAGTGTGATCTACACCGTGAAATACTAAGCTTATATGTTTGTTTTCTATTTTTAATTTTCGCAATATCTTTGTTTGTCGGTCATTTCGCATGATATTTTCGTGCGAAATATCATACGAACCATTCAAAAATGGAGCCCCAGTGTGTAAAAAACAGCGGTTCCATAATATATTTCGTTGGAATTGAATGAAATTTAACTATGCTATGCTATTTGAGCTGTTGTTGTCTTTTTCGCGATTTCTGTGTTGTTCCCATAGTAATGAGGCGTTTTCCAAAAAAAAACCTGGTAATAAAAGTACCCAATAGATGGCGTCAGATGTAACTTGAACTTTTTCTGTCACTGCCAAGACATGAAAGACAAAAAAATGTACGTGTGCCTTTTTTTCTCGTATTTTTTGGCTCCACATGTGTATTTAGACAATTTCAAGTAATGTAACTATGTATTTGATTTCATTTGAAATATTACAATAGTTGACACTGGCTAAATACACAACGTGTGAAGCCAAAATTTAAGATTTAAAAAATAAACATATTTCGACAGAATTGACAATGACAGGTAAGCCCATTGGACTATTCTCCATGTAGTAAGGATTTTAGAACTGTTTTTTTATTTTTTTGAAAACGCTTCTTTGGTGTTCATGATGACAAACATGTAAAATGACATTATAGTACACAGTTCTAATCGAACACAGTATAAAAGGTACACAAGTCTAAGTAACCAGCAAAGACTATTTATAAGGAGAATTCTGTGGTAACCAGAGTAAAGAAAATATTGTTGTAGATGTTTTCTGTGTCTAGTAACTTTGTTCTATCAACAAGGTTTTAGTCGAAATGGATTCAATGACCGCGCGAAGCGAAGGTCTCAGAGTTTACTGGGACAAATCGGCATTTGTATGTATGTTTGTGTGTATATTTGTCCGATGATAACTTGCGAACCGTTGATCCGATCTTCATTAAATTTTGTATGCAAGTAGTTCATTTCAATACAATTTTTAAGTTCGAATATGAGCTGAATCGGCCCAGGGGTTGTGAAGATATAGGTGCCGAGAGGTCTCAGTTCGGCGCCAACTACTAGTTATCTCAATTTTGGAAAAAAATTAGATGTGCCTTTTCTTCTTAGCACGGCAGTATTGCTCACGGGATTTTTGCAACGAAAGCATATTCTTTGAAGAGATTACATCGGGTGTTGTACTTACGACCATGAGATGCGAGAGGTTGTAGAACTGCTCGGCCGTGAACTGGTCGCCGACTCCCTTCTGTTCGCAGATCTTGAGCATGGCCGCGCCCGCCGCCAGCCGCAAGTGCGCCATCTCCGCTTTCGATAGACGGTTTTGCTGAAGCAATTGATTAAAACCACACCATTATTCGCGCTGGTTCATTTTTGTCTCTTAAGAAGCTTACCGGTCTCTACTTTGTAAAAAAGTGATTTTTCTATTTAGTGCCCTTTATATACCTACAGGTATAGTATGGTATAGGTATGTATATAGTATTGTTTGTATTACTTACGTGAGCTTTGGTTTTACTCGAGAAATTCTCCTAGACAATCCCCTGCGAAGGGGATTTCTGTTTTTTTTTTTTTTGTCTATTAATCCCCTTATCATCTCATTTAAGATGGCGAAGAGGATTATTGGTTCGGTCAAACTATACTAAAACTTTAAATTACTAGTTATACTATTAAACAACTTATACTATTAAATATTTATAGGGAATTCTGAATCGCACAAGCGAAGTTTTTTCCTCAAGACGAACTTATTCATTTTAATTTCTCGAAACTTTATTGATACGACTGCTTCTATATTCCTCTAAATTATAATATTAGTTAGGATATTTATGTGACCTCCAATTTTTTTACCCAACACGGCATCATTAAAACATTTTTTAGTCCATGACCATGTCCTCTTTCGGTGAAGCCGCCTCTAGATAGAGGCGTCTCATCATCATCATCATCAGCCATAAGACGTCCACTGCTGAACATAGGCCTCCCCCTTAGAGGCGTCTATCTAAATCTATCTATCTAAGTCTATCTGGCGTCTTCACCGAAAAGCCAGTGGTATATCCGTACGTAAGTTTCAAATACTTCATTGGTACGGGCCCGCCCGAGTTCGAACCCACGACCCACGAACGTGAGGCGAGCGTGGTCCCACTGAGCTACCACGGCTTAACACACTCTTACAGATTATCAGGTATACAGGTTGTCAGCTCATAATGTTACTCCTACAGGCAGGTTATTAAAATGTTACAGATCCCCGTCTCAAGCCGCGTTTCTGAGTATCAAATAAAAAGGTAATAGAAATAAAAATTTATATTTACTGCCGAGTTCGCCGAGCCTCATAGAAATGAACGAGCATTCGGCTTCAGTTTCGGCATTATTGAAATATTCGGTTACAATATCTTTTTTTCTACACATCGATTACCTTGTGGTGTACTAGGCCGAAAGGAAGTCATTGTAATCATATTTTTTTTTTTTACTTAGAACTTTACCAACACAGAAATCGCGAAAAAAAAACATCTGCCGTTCCATTAAATATCGTTTACATCAATTAATTTTAAGGAACACTTGTTTTATTGTTCCGATTTCAGAGTTGGTCGGACTAAGAAAGTATATCAACTGCCGTTCCATTAAATGTCGTTTACATTCAATGAATTTTAAGGAAAAGCTGTGTTATTGTTCCGATCTCGAAGTTGGTCCCATTATGAAAGTATATCATCTGCCGTTCCATTAAATGTCATTTACAATCAATTAATTGTAAGTATCAGCAGCTGTTTTATTGTTCCGATTTCAGATTTGGTCCAACTAAGGAAGTATATCAATTGCTGTTCCATTAAATGTCTTTTAAAATCAATGAATTGTAAGCAACAGCTATGTTATGGTTCCGATGTCAGAGTTGGTCCCATTATGAAAGTATATCATCTGCCGGTCCATTAAATGTCGTCTACAGTTATTATTAATGAATTGTAAGGAATAGCCGTTTTTTTGTTTCAGAGTTGGCCCCATTATGAAAGTGTTCTCCTTTCGGTAGCTAATAAAATTGATATAGTTTCCTACATTCATGTACTTTTTTAGTTGTTAGTGTAGGCTTAGCACATTCATGTTTAGTACATTCATGTAGAATCTTGTTTTGAATCATAAATGAATTATATTTATTTTGGATTTCGTAGCCACTGGTTAGCGCGCGATTTCAACCGCTACCAGCGGCGCTTTTGTATTTTTTTTTAAATACTGAGTGACCAGACGAGCATGTTGCTCACCTGGTGGTAAGTGATACGCCTATAACAGTTCAGAGCCAACAAGAATTTCGAACTTCAACAGTTTAAAACCATGCTCGGAGCGGCACAGTGCTCGTTAATCTGAGATATTAGATGTTAAGTCATTGGGACTTTGTCAAGAGGATCTCTTTCCAAAGACACCTCGCTTGTCAAAACCGGTCCAGCCGCTTAGGGTACAGGACGTCATAATACGAACACACAAACATACTTACATACACCCCAACACAACCCTCTTTCTTGGGCAGTGAGTTAAAAAATTGGCAAAAGGAACCTAAACCGAAAAACCATTAGATACCGAAATTCCGTCCAACCTTCGACATCTCTATCTGAATTCTATTCGCCACTGAACCAAAACAAATTTATAACGAAGTTTGTCGGAATTTTCCATTTCCGCTAACGAAACATAATCAAATCTAGTGCAGCTTGCGGTTTCTCCTTGCAAGTCGAGGTCAGGCTTCGCGATATGAAATTCTGAGCGGCTTATAGACGTGAAATTGTACTTTAAAGGCCTATTCACATTCATCTTTTTAGGGCCATTGAGGGCCTGGGACACTATTTTTGCCTTTTTATATACATGATTATGTTCTGAAGAAGAAGATTCTTTGTCATTTTGTTTGTTTATATAAGGTAAACTTTGTGGACGCGGGTATGCCCGAAAACTACTTCCAGAACCACCGGAGGACTGGCAGCAGCGTTCTCATGGTAAAAGGTGAGAGTTCTGCTATTCCCAGGCCGCCTGCCAAGAGAGAAAGCCACCTGCCAATAGAGATTAAAAAGAAAAAGTATAGTAGTAGTTGGTAGTATTGTAGTATATAGTATGAAAAAGTATGTAACAAGGACTGCGTTCTATTTTACTAGTAACGATGGACGTCGGTGGTAATAAACAATTAATATTCGAAATTCAAAATGGCGTGGTCTATAATTATGATCCTAATATTTAAGAGAATAGTCCGGCCGCGAGGTTTTGGCGCATTCGATATTTGAAATTCTATAACTGTCGCTCTGTTTCTCTCGTGTTAACTTTTTGACGAAATTTGTGTTTCGGGGGTAGGCTGTTACCCCTTAAATCTCAACAAAATCTTTTGTTCTTTGAAAGCTATAATCTATGCCGCTGTTTTGTTTTTTCAAAAAAATTATGTTATTCTAATAACAACAACTTTTCTTCGTCGTATTTTCGACGAACAAAGGTATAGCGAAATTTAAAAAAAATCAAATATACAAGCAGTTGTAAAAATATAAAATAAAATTATAATACAAAATATTTGTATTTGTATTTGTAGTTTTCCACGGTATAGATAACATATAAAAAAAAACATCGAAATCGGATCACATTTAGGGGTGGGTATCAGACTGTATGGACAAGACGGCGGTATACTCTATTTAAAAAAAAATATGCATTTTTTGATGCAAATATTTGCTAAGTACTTGGAATCTGACTACAAAGCCACTTTGAAACTCTTTGTTTTAAATATTTTTCATCTCTTTGAAACATTATATGTTTTGACGTTAATTCTCAATTTATCAATACCATTTTATAACTAAACTAAATTTGACAACTCTGAAATTGTCCCATCCTTTTTACACATGTTGAAAATAAAAGAGACGCTGATAATTTTAGTTCTATCAGATTGGTTTACTTTAGTTACATTATTAATTACATTGAAACTCAATATATTTTTTAATTAAACTTTCTGCTGGGCTAATTGGAATATTCATTTTGACACCCAAAACAAGAAAGTTGATTCTGGGGTAAACGAATAAGTTACTGCAGATATAAGCAGAGTCGACGTGAAATAACCTTTTTAATGCAAAATAAGTCCAGAATTACTGAGGTAAAGGCAGCGGGGGAATAAACGTTTACAAACAGTGGTCTCTTACCAAACTCCATAACCGTACACCTAAGAGTTATTAACGCCTATAATTCCCCGTTTGACCGCCAACTCTTAAAATTCGTTGCCTGTAAGCGATGATTTGGTCGAAGATGAAGCACGTAGACTTAGAAGATACCTGTGGCGGCCTCCGCCATGCTACGCCACGCGTATGGCAGCACTGCCAAATAGAGTAAGATACGACTCTCAAGTATCTGTACTCGATTATTAGTGCAAATAAAACATTGGTGGGCATCCTCGACACATTGAAGCCGACAACAACCTACCAAGATTGAATAAGTAACTCCGAGACCCACGAAGATACCAAATACCTATTCACTGTGACCTTGAAAAGCCCTAGATTAATATCTCTCAGGAAACAAGCCGGCAGTTTGTCCCACTCGCTGTACGGATTAAAAACGTTTGTGTAAAACGTTTTGTAGGTATCCAATCCATTTCGAGGCAATCAACAGTATAAGGTTGGTAATGGGAGTCTACCTTATGGGGGTGATTTATAAAGCAATCGTTCGTATTCGATAGGAAAATTATTCATGGTCAAATATAATACACCACGAGGGTACGACGCATTAGGATAACTTAAACCACCAGCCTACGTTATGAACATGCATCATCATCATCATCCACTGCGTCTTTATCCCAGTGCTGGGCATAGGCCTCTCTTATGCTGTGTCATTTGAGGTTATCTGCAATCATGTCCAGTTTCGACCCACGATTGAGACAATATCGTCGATCCGTCTTGCTGCCGGAGGACCACCACCATCGACATCGTCATCAGCCTGAAGACGTCTGCTGGAGGAAGCCTTCCCTTTAGATCAATCTGCTATTTTTTACACAATTCCTTCGGTCCACCTAGTATGATGCCTACCTGCGTGGTCGCCACTGAAGAACCTTTCTTCTCTTTCGACTATGGGCTCTTCGAGCGATGTGACCTACTCATTGCCACTTCGACTTGCAAACACTTAAAGCTATATCGGATGACTAACGCTCCACTTACCTTACCACTGCGCATAAGTAAGAACAATAATATGTACATATACATATCAAACACGTGTAATAAAGATTACGATACCCGACAATGAACGAATGAATGAATGATGACAGACAAAAATGACTAAAAACTTTCTAAAAATGCGACAATTCAGATGTAGCTGCACTTATAGTTCAATATCAAATATACCCCTGAGTTTCGTTTAGTTTCATTTATTCAAATAAATTAATGCCCTTAAAATAAAATACATCTAAAATAATTAACGGTTCAAAGAAATAATATACCAAGCAATTAACACAATTAATAAAGTAAAACAATTAATTACAAAGAATAATTAATAGATGGTAATAAACCTATGAAACATTAAAGTTAATAATAATAATGTAAACACACTAAAATAAAGTTAAGGTAACAATAACACTAAGAAATGTGGACGCTTCCACGACGTTGCGTTCAGAAGTCTCATTTGAATTAGTATCAAAGTCATTTTGCAGATGCGTTGAAAAACGTTGAGCACTTTACACCAACTTCTAAAGTGCTCAACGACACCAACACCAACATGGACACCAACGTCTTACTAGTGTTTTTGTAGTGTTTGTATTTGCTACGTAATAGCCAGCATTTCCTTCTTGACCAACTGCATATAGTCTGTGGTGGCCTCTAATAAGTCTTTATCGCCTATGGCCGCGTCCATGTCCGTGGCAGAACCAGTAGGACTGCCGTGACCTCCTTCCGCTTCTTGCTTAAATTTGAGACGTATCTCGCGCAGGCGCGCTTCTAATATGCGCTCGCGCTTGCTTTCTCTTTCTAACATCTGTGGGGATGGGGTAACTTTTTATGCATGTAAATTGGTAGCATGCATAATGACGATGATATCATCATCATAATCTTTCACCTTCTTTATCCCCCTGCTGGGTATAGGCCTCTCTCTATCTCTGTCTCTTACTATTGCGTACAGGTTATTCCGCGATGGTCATAATATCATACTTATCTTTAAACTGGACGGTATAATGAAAACTTGTGACCATGCATAAGTCACTAAGCCAGTGATTTCATATGATGCTAGCAGCGACCCGCGGTTTCACCCGCTATTCTAAAGAATTCCAATAATTTTCCGGAGTAAAAAGTAGCCTGTGTATTATAGGGGTTTAAGCTACCATCGTACCAAATTTCATCAAAATCCATTCAGATCTTATAGAATTAAACGGAAACAAACACACATACTCACACACTTACCTACGCACAATTGTTTGCAATTATAATGTCAGTTTGCTCATTATGATACGAATTTTACTATAATTACCAAAGTCATATAGTTTTTGTCTTGCTTGTCTGATTGTACCAAAGCATTAGACAGCTCCACCAGGTAAATGTTACCATTTTGAGCGCCACATGCCACCATCGAGCCCTGAGAAAAAATATATCGTCAAGATTCACACCATACTTTATATTTATGGTGTGGATCTTGACGAACCCAGTCAATTAAGCTTCTGACCCGCAAATATTTAATAACAAGATTACTCTTTTTCTGTACATAATAATGGAATTAACTTTTCATAAATACACAATAGTTAAAAAAAAATCGGCAATAGCCGCAATTTTTTATACATAGAAATATAAAAAAAAAAAAACTTCTGGAGCAAAATACCGTAAATCGCAAAATTCTATTGTTAGTACTTAATAAGCGTCACATGGTTTTACCTCAATTTCGCAGTTTAATGTTTTATGGCTCGAGCATATATGCTAACAGAAAAAATATTGTAATAACTTCACATTGTAGGGTTCATAGAATATATATTTTCCGTACTTTTAATTTAATTTTTTATTGATTTTACGTCAGGAAATTATACCAATCACAATTTTATATTCCTGTTATAAGATAAGTCCGGGTCCTCCATACTAAGTTCCGTAACTTGACTGGGCTCTTTATCTAACGATAACCAGCGAAGTTCCCAGGTTCGATTCCTGGCCGGGAAGATGTTCAAACGATGAATTTAAATATCTACTCTGGAATTGGAGGTTGTGTCCAATGACATCCCTATACAGGAATATCTAAAGGTGAAGCCTTTGCTCGCGACGATATGTTCGAGGGTTAAATTTTACCGTATCGTGCACAGCGACTTGCAGCAGCGGCTCGGCGCAGAGCTGCACGGTGAGCACGGGCTCGTGCTGCCGCCGCAGCACGTCCCAGATTGCTAACATGCCGTTGTACTGCGTGAGGAGTATCAGCGATAGCCTGCAACATAGAACAGGTTATAATACAGGGTGGCCCATCGGCAAGTGACCGCCCGAAAAGAGCTTATAGTACTCATCATTATGAACAACTACCCGACCCAACCAAACCACTAAGTACTAAGTCTTCTCGCCATAGAAATAGAAGTAATCCATACTACTACTGACCGTGTAGGGCTCCAAGCGCCGGCAGTGACTCGGTGGCGGTGCGATGGCGACCATAAAATAGCTGATTCCTTGCACTCTTCACTCCATACTCGTGCTGTCCAATCGCCAACTGTCAGGAAATTCTTCAGGAAGTTTGGGTTGCGCTGTAGAGACCACACTGGGCCTAAGTGCGCTTCAAACTGCAACCGAAATAAGATGATTGCCGACAGATCGAGACCGATGGGGAAGAAAGGTTCTTGAGTGGCGACCACGAACTGGAAGACGGAGCACAGACAGGCCACGACAAGGTGGACCGACGACCAACTGCCAGTTAGACGAAATGCGTCATAATGCATTCCGGTTTCATTTTGCCTATTGCGTTCCTCTCTAATATACTCACCTTGCCCGGAAGCTTTTCGAGAGCCGTTTTACCCTTGCGGTTGCCACAAAGGATGAGTCCATTCTCCGTGCCCACCATGAAGCGAGTCGGTATTGTCTGTTCAAACTCCAGCTTGCTCACACCACTGGCTTTAGCCATCGACGGAACATCGAAGGAGTAATTCACATGGTCCATAATAATCTCGTCAGTAATATCGCCCAAGTTGCGAATGTCCCACCACTTGACGGCCCCGTCTGCTGAGCCAGAGAAGAACTCTTGGCCGGATTTGGCGTTAATAAAGAGCACGTTGCGGACCAGGTCACGGTGAGCTACGTGCGGTGCGCACAGCCCTGTCAATAGTTGTAAATATATTAGCAATCTCATACCAAGATATACAGGGTAACTTTGATTTGAACTTTGAAATGACCCCGAAATATCGGAAAACCTATAATACAATAATAACCTCCCTACTTCTCGCTGTACCGAGCGAGAAGTACCTGTAGACATATTCTCGTACCGTGGGTGTTCGTAGTACAATCACGAATAGAGTGACCATGACTACAGCTTTTGCTGTAGCTACTTTCATTTACGAAGTTATTTCGATAATTTTGTACCAAGGTGGGTAAAACCATTAAATACGTAACCCTTATTTTCAACAATCTTTAAATACACATCGTTTGCGCACTACTCAAACAGTAACCCTGTATATACATATACACAAAATTATTTTAATTAACCAGATCCCTCTCGCAGGCAGCTTCTACATCGTTCATAACCACTTTATTTACACCTTACTACTTGCCTGTCGGTAGGCCACCTATACGTCTGTCCCAGACGCCAACTTGGCCATTAATGAGAGCGCCGGCAAGCACATTCGTATCTTTTTGGTTGAAGGTCAAGTCCAAGACTGACCACTTTGATGTGAACGTCACTTCAGGATTGTTGGCGTTCTCCATGTCCCAAACGTAGCAGTCGAGTTGTGCGCGTGGCTGCCTGTAAGACAATAATTTGTTATGATTATGGTTAACGTCAAAACGTCTAGTTAGACAAATCGTTGAATACTTAACCTAGGGATTCTGAAACGTTTGTTAACTTTGACAATAGATTAATGCTATTGCTGCCTTTGTCATTTGCTCAGTGACAGACAAAGGCAGTATTAGAACTAATCTGTTGTCAAAGTTATCAAACGTTTCAGAATCCCGAGGTATAGTATTATTATACGGCTTACATTAAATTGACTCGGTCATTCCGACTATAGTTTCTTGCCAGGCAAGGCGAGGTTGCGCGTGCGTCAACGTTAAGCATTCTTTGTAAAAGATCACCGGATGTGATCGGCCGCTTGGTCACAGCCGCATCTCGGTTAACGTCAAAACAACCTTTATGAACTTCTTACCTGTTAAAATTTACGTCGACGTACGATACAGCGAACCTGTGTCCATCAGGCTGCCAGGAGATAGAACTGATCGGCCGCTTGGACACAGCCGCGTCTCGGTAAACGTTGACGGTTCTCGCGCTGCTCTTGTCGTGAGGCACCATCTGCGGCATCTCATTGAAGTAAATGCTGTACATGTCGATAGCGTTGTTCTGGAACACGTAGTGTTCCATCATCTGCCAGAAAAATAGGGAACAGTGTTAAAAAAGTAGTGTGTAGTAACTACATAATATATTATGGGCATCGGCATCAGATATTTATATTTAGAGAAGAATAAATAAATATGGTAAATTATGTATTTACAAATTTAAGCATTGTTTTTTTTTCTAATACTAGGAATAATACGGACTCAGGATATAGTTTTACTAGCTTTCCCGCACGGCTTCGCTCGTATAGGCTATATAAATAAAACACCCCATTACACCTCTTTAAGGGTTGATTTTCGAAAAATCCTGTGTCATTATTTTTCATGCTTAGTACACAAAACTGAGTTTCATTGAATGAATTCATTGAGTTTCATGAAAATAAAAATAAAAAATATTTCCATACAAACTTTGGACGGTTCATTTTAGTAGCCTTTAGTGGCGGAATTTCGCAAAAGTTAGGTATTGTTCAGAGTTCAAATTTTACGTCTCCGCCATTAACGGTTTAGTTTGATTCCCAGAAAAGGGCTCGTTCTTTTATATACATAGATATAGATAATTACTATTATTTGCACAATAATGGTTGGCGGTTGAAATGTCCACTTCCCTTGGCGGCTTCTGCAAAACAATCTAATTACAAGAAGACATTTCAGTTTCTTTCCCAGACTCACATCTGATGTGTTCTGAATGCAATGCACGTAGCTCTCCTCTCTCTCGACCTTGCGCCGGTAACGTTGCGTCAACTCTGGGTCGTGCACGTTCACGTCTTTGGGCCAGCCGCCCTCCGCGTGATCCGCGCCTGAATTGGCGTACTCAGCCCTGCGAACATTCTTCTTTTTTGGCTTCCATCGTTACTATCATCTGCCAGAAGACGTCCACAGACAAAAGCCTCCCCCTTGATATCTTTGCCATAATCTTCATAGGAAGACCGGTTTTGGATCTATCTTGGCTTTACTTTTAGGATTATTTGCGTTTACTTAAAGGACGCTGCTGCCCGTACTCCAGTGGTTCTGGTCGCAAGTTTTGGACATATTTTAACATGACCGGAATTGGATTACCTGAACGTATTGATATCGTGTTGCGAAAAAACTGGTGTGTTCTGCGTGGGCTGGTGAACAGGGTTACGCAGGATGAAATTCTTATGCATGGCGAGATCAGGCAAGATGCTGTCACACATTTCAGGACCCTGTTCGCAGAACAAGGGCTGTCGGCCGAAGTCACATCGCTTCTTCATATACTGGAAGTTGACATCCATCTTGAAAAAAATTAAAATAAATCGATAATAAACTAATGTAGGGGATATCAAAAAGATACAAAAATCACAAATTAGAGTAGACGATCGAAGGAAAATATTTGACACAGAATACTTTGTCAATCAATTGACAAAGTCATTTTTTCTTTTTCGATTTCTCTCTCTGCCGTTATCGTTTTTAATGAGGAGAATGTAAGTAATTTAGTCGCATAAGATTCTTTATGGCAATGACACGCCACATCGCTCCCAGAACAAATAACCGACGGCAAAGAAAGATGGCCAAGAACCGGAAGATGCAGCGTACGTAGGCACAAGGTGGACTAACGACGTTGTGAAAGTTGCGGGCGCCAAAGGACCACAATAAATGATGTTGAATAGCTAACGCAGTCACCGAGTTAGTGTGTAGTACCTTCACACTATTCCGCCAACCCGCACTGAGCCAGCGTGGTGGATATGGCCTAATTACCCTACGAGGGTAGGCCGACATGGGATGTTAAAACTAACTAACTTGCCTACAAAATTTCATGAAGATCGGATCAACGGTTCGCAAGTTATCATCGGACAAATATACACACAAGCATACAAACATACATACAAATGCCGATTTGTCCCAGTAAACTCTGAGACCTTCGCTTCGCTTGTTCAATAAACATACGGGATCAACACTGAAATCGCGGGAAAGAAAACAGCTGTTGACCGCCATTGACACCAAAACAAAAGATTTTGTTCAGATTTACGGGGTCATAACAGCCTACCCCCGAAACGCTAATTTCATCAAAAAGTTAGGAAAATTCAATAACTCTATCGCACGCACGAGAAACAGAGCGACAGCTATACAATTTCAAATGTCGAATGCGCCAAAACCTCGCGGCAGGACTAAGCTTGATTTCAATCCAAAAGTCTCACCGCATTTCTGAATAACGCTTACGTTTTCAGATATGTTTGATATCGGTATCAAAAATGAGTCAAGATTTAAAAGGCATACATTGGTCGTCCTTAACTATACATTTTGATGTGGTCGTATTTATGTATGTAGCCATGTAAACTTCTACATAAATTTTTCAAGTCAAGTACAAAAAGTACAATGAGTACAATAACTTCCTACCGTAGTACCACCGATCCGTGTAATCCAGTAGAACTACTTTAGTACCTACCTGTAACAGGATGCGGTCTTAGAGCAACACAGGCCTCCGGCCGACTCTGGGCCGTTCGGGCCGGTACCGAGTTGCTCAATGGCTGCGGTTTTCAGTAAGAGGCATTTACATCAATTAATTGTTTGACTTCGAAAGGAACTGTTCGAACATTGTTCGAATTTACCAAGCTTTATTCGATCCACTTCGTTTGAGATCCGCCATTCCATTTTGTGGTGAATTCAAAAAGTTTGTTTTCTGTTTTAATATAAATCGGAATACTTTTGCCAGTCTTGATGCTTATGTTTGGAAATCAAGGAAAACATTTGTAACGGTTGAGTGGATCCCATTTCACCCCAATCCTTCTTTCCGGATAGTGAATAAAACATAGCCACTTTTTATAATGCTGGGACCACATTATCTCACGAAAATTCGTGTCGCGTTGTCGAGAAAAGTACATTGAGTTCGGATGCGATGTTCTTGTCTACTACAGCTTCCAATCAAATATCATTCTAGTGTAATAATACGCGCCATAGCTTACCGACAGAGCCGCGATAAGAATTCGTGTTCGCCCGAATACATCGCGATTCGAAGAACTACTCGGCCTCACTTATCGCGATAACGCGAATAATAGCCGAATTCCGATAATGATACGGCCCTAGCATAATAAGAGCGTCAAAACAGCTGACGTCCGCTGATGATAAGTATCGTCGCTTATGCCGACTGCAATACTTACGTATTGTTTTCGACTCCACAGAACAGTATTTTTTTTTTCGTGGACGTTCGTTGCCAACCCGCGGCGAAGTGTTTGAACACGCCCGTTTTGAGGGTTCTGTAGGAACCCTTAAAAATCATTTCTGTCTGAATTATCTTCCAGTTGAAACGTAAATGCATGAAATTTTGCACAACTATAGCCTAAGCATAAATCTCAAGTTTCCATGCATATTTTTTTTTTTCGTGCATGTAAAGAGGGGATGGAAAAAAAACGCTACACCCCTATATGTGGGGTGTGATTGAACGCTTCTTTTAAAGTTAACAATTTTGAATGAATAAAATATAAAGAGAAAATTTATTTACGAAAAAACAAACTACCTATTTAACTTTCAATAAAAACACGCGGACGAGGCTCGGGTGAAAGCTAGTTGTACATATTTTAGTACAGAGCACCATCGGCGTTTTCTGTTAATTTTGGCCGAACAGAAACTTGCCCCCAAAAACGCCACCTATTTCAGAAAAGAATAAACATTTCAAAACTAACAAAAAAACAAAATAAAGAACTGATTTGTACATTTGCACAAACATTTTTTAAAAAGAAAAAACAACTTCTCATATATCTATATATTTCGCTCGCTTCGCTCAGGATTCAATACAGTTTTGCAGCCTAGCATAGCATAACAAATGACATATTTTTTTAAATCCATAACATTTCACAAAACGTAGTTTTGGTGTATATTTTCCATTTCGTCCCTAATATCGAGCTACTTTGTTCCACAAATAAGATGAAAAGCCTTGGGAGAATTGTGTGAGCATCTTCGTGTCGCGAATCTAAAACCCATGTAATTTTGTTTTCTATACAATGTATAAAATCTACTTGTAAATGGTAGACATTCGAGAACCTTCTGAATCTTCAAGGTTATCTAACCCACGGCATAGGGTATCTAAGCTTATGAATAATTAGACAAGAAACAACTTGCCTGTCAACCATAGAAAGGCACGAGCAACAAATATCGGTTTCCTGTTCATAACTCTAAATGTTAGTTCATATAATCTTCTGTCAAGAAATTGCTTAATAGTTTCGCTTTTCAAAAATCAGTCCAGACCAATGGATATCCAACCTCGGTGTTAAGGCCTCTACACACGCACCTGATCCGGTTTTTTGCGAAAGGGGTAGATAGCTAGTCTTTAGATTAATGGGAGTGAAACAAACATCTGTAGTGGTAGGTCTCTTTTACAGAGTCCGCATGAGGAAGTAACACAATTTTGCCAGTTATTCAACCGCCAAGCAGTAGTGTGCAAATATTAAGTACCTACTGTGTTCCGGATTGAAAGGCAATGAGTCCAGCGCAATTACTGAGCATAATATAAATTAGAGTGACGAGCGCAGGACAACGCCACGCAGTGTTTTGAACCGCTATAGTTAAAATTTCTAGGTGGCATTGATTGTTATCATATGGGCAAGAGTAATGCTTACCGTCAGGCGAGCGATACGCTCGTTTCGCAACACATTCTCATTTAAAAAAGTATCTAGTTTGTCGCCTTTTTGCTCCCATGAAATTCATAGACAACCCATCAACAAGATCTGCCCCCTTATCATGGATATTCGTGATCGTGATAGTGATAGTGGGCGACGGGATCGCGTATAGCGCGAGTATATTGGTAGGAGCGGGATGGCATGCTATCACAATCAGAATCACGATCGTTCATAATAAGGGCACAGGTTATGTAAAGAGACCCTCAACTTTAACTTCGTAGGTATAGGTAGTTACTGAATACCGAACTCAAGTAAAATCATTAATCGACCCCAGCTCAGCGTGTTTGCGAGTCGTGACAACCGTGACTTGGAAGTCAAATGGAACTCCTGTGTACCACTAATGCGTGTGTATTGTAGCCCGCAGCGTTCGGCGCATGTTCTGATATTTTCTACTGTACAGGATTATTGGTAACCAGCCAACAATCTCTCAGCAGCTTCACTACATAACACCCTAAATTCCTCGACTTTTATCTTAACAAATTTAGGTATATTCATTCTAATTCCATAAGTAATTTTTACACCGTTTATAATTATATAAAATATAATGAAATAAAATTCTTATTTAGTTATAGAGTAACCATAGTACTTATATGAACCAATGGGAGAAGCCACTGGTTCCCGAACACACAGTTTTTACTAGTTCGAAGTCAGCGGATTCAATCAATTTTTTTGTGTTAAATCCATTTGTACACAAATAAAGTATTTGTATTTGTTTAAGTAATATTGCATAATTTTTTCACTCAAAAATAAACCCCAACCAAAACTAAAACGTTTGAATTGGATTGGATCATTGGATTATATCCAATGGAATATTCCCTCCAAATGACTCGCAACGTGTATTTACGTAAATTAAAACGTTTGAATTAGATATAGATAATTAAATATTTCCTACAAATGACGAACAGCGTGTACTCACAAAAATCGTATTAGATACGTATAACAGAGTAAATAATAATAATTAATAAAATACAGAATACTAATTACTTTATTAAGTAAATACATCAAATACCTATCTATCAAAATCAAAAAATTGAATTCGGAAAATGTAAACTTTTCTTATCCTTACTTCTTACTTATCTAATATTATACCTAATTAAAACTTTTTCGCTTCCAATATTTCAGCCGAGCGCCGCGGGAGGGCGCAATTGAGCAACTCGGTGCCGGCCCTAACAGGTCGGCCGGAGGCCTGTGTTGCTCTAAGTTATGCCCTAATATCTAGATTTCAAAAAGTGACTGAGATGTTACGAAAAATTAGAAATTCCCTGTCTTTTACATAATTATAGGCTTAGGTTTCGTGTACCATTCGCAAGGTCTTGAAACGCACTAAGTTTCAGATTAGGTACCTACCTAATATGTTTTATATGACTTACCAAATTTATTTTAGTAACTCCTTTACTGTCTTTTTAGAAGTTTTATCAAGATTTTCCTTCAAAATGTAGTGGATGCCATTGGTCCACATAGCAGAGAATAATTAAACCAATGGAACAAACAACCAACAAACCAAAGGAACCAAACTTAAAACGCCGCTGCGGTTTCAAGCGCGTTGCAAGTAACCTCATAGGTACCAGGAAAACATGAGTATCGCAGAAGTCGGCCGCCACAATCAAATTAGCAACAGCAGTGCCACTTACCAACCACTTTAGCCTGACCTTCCACGGAATAACCCTCAAATGAAATTGCTCATTCAGTGAAAACCATAGAAGGACGGATACAGTGCTAGACCACAGAAGAGGATTTTTTTTTACCTCTAGTGCTAGACCGACGACTTTAGTCGGGCTAAGTCAATCTATGAAAAGTACTATCTAGTATCTATCTATTAAAATTCTGTGGAGTGGAGTTTTGAAAGGGTATGGTCTAGGTAAACAATAAGAACGGATTTTGCGAAATTCCACCTTTAAAGAGGTAAAATGGTAAAAGGGTTTTTATAGTATTTATATATTGTGTGTAATTATTGTATGTATTATGTAAGTATTAGGATTATGCATGTATTTTCATATATTATATTATATATATTTTATGTAGATATCTACACCACCGACCGTATTGTTTTTCATACATAATTCTGTCCATCCCAAGGTTGTCTGGAAGAAATCGCTTTAGGCGATAAGGCCGCCCATTATACTACCGGTTTTCTATTATTGTTTATATTTAAGTTTAATTGTCTTTTGGTGTATAATAAAGTTATATTGTATTGTAAGGGTATGTCCCAAGTTTGTATGGAAATAAAATATTTTTTATTCTACTGAGACTCAAGTATGCTTTATAAAAACTTTGTACAGAGCGTTGTAGGAGCGCTGTAACCAGCCTGCAGGACGTTGAGTTCAGATTATAGTGGCCGCGGTCCTTGGAAATTCGCCATTGGAAATGTCAAGGGCGCTTTCTTTCCATTCCTCGGGTGTCGATTTCGGATTTATTTTTACAGAGCTTTTGCCGTAACTGAGAAGAATAGTGTGATTTTGTGAAAAGGAATTTGAATGACGACTGAAAAGGTAAAATTATTATCAATTGCTTTTTGAGGCTTTTTGTAATCGAGACGTTTTACAAGTCTCTTGCTTCCGTTCCTTCTGCCATAGCCTACTGCTTGCCCCATCACTACGGAAAGTACTAACTCGGTACAGTGGTGGGCGTAACCTTGATGATAGCCAATTGCAACGATTTGTCACACTCCGCGCACCCCGTGCTTTCCTCAAAACTTTGGTGATTTTTTATCGGACCAAACCCGCGTGACGAGGTATCTGGTTCATCTGTGCGTTTGAAGTACCAGAACAATCTGGTACTTATTCTACGATAGTGAACCCTGAAGTTTGTCTCGCTCTCTCTACTATAGAAAGCGTAAAAGTGGGATAATTTAAAGATTTAAATATTTATGAGGGATTTTAGGAATGTTAAAACCGTTTTGTCCGTTTACTAAGACGTTCACTTTCCTGTTTCTTCCTTTTCCTATGTACTTTGCCGTGGCTTTTGCAGTCCCATGAGATCGACTCTGAAACCACAGTATTCTCCATATTAAATAAGGCCGTAAAAAGATAAATCTAGTCTAGACGATACTGTACGAACCTCTTTCATCATCTCCAAGTAACTTTTTTTTTTGCGAGGGGAAATCTTCTCAAGAAACCAGACTGCTTTGGGGTGCAGCTGGGTTATGTGGGATTATACCCACTAAAACCCCCCCGGTGGCCTGCCTTGGTGCTTGACCGAGGGCTCCGGGATCTCCAAGGGAACGCACCGGAGCCTTCAGCACCACGCTTCAGCTCCTCCCGGGACAGCTAGCAGCTGTCGTGAGACGTGCGGCCGCCACTGGACGCTGTTGTCCTCCCCGGGCTCGCTTTGGTAGATGGTGGTTAGAGCCCCACCTCTAACCACCCCCGAGCCCACATCTCCAAGTACCTAGTAAGCTATATTCATCGGTTAATTTTACAAGTTATCGGTAGTACCTACCTACTTACTAGTTTCAAAAAGTCTGAGTAGCGCCTATCGTCAGACAAACAGAACTAAAACTAAAGTTACACTTGGACTTTTTAAGTTGACAGTTCCAACTAATCGGAAAGTAGATAATAAACTATTTAAGATGTTGAAAGAGACTCTCAGACTTTTATATTTCCCTGAACTGAGTTGAAATTTTATGGAATCAATATTAAGGTTCTGAGGTAGGTACTTACCTAGTTATAATTTATTGAAATCATAAAATTCAAAAAACAGAATTGTAAAAGCGAGAAAGTCATAAGTAAGGTAAACTTTTACGTAAGTCCCACACTTGAAAGTTTAGGAATAAAAAGTTTTTAAATGCCTGTTCAGAAGTGCTGTTCGTAAATCATGAACTTTCCCCATATTATATTGAGTTTTTTTGCTAACAATGTTAGCGGGTGAAGCCGCGAGCAAAAGCTATATTGTACCTAGTAAATAAATTGTTAGTAGTAATATTTTTTTAATGTCACCCTCAGTCATCACCATCAGCCGGAAGATGTCCACTGCTGAACATAGGCCTTCCCCTTAGAACTTAACACTGAGCGACAATTTGCCATAGCACACAAAAGGGGCCGCTACGCGCCCCAAACCCGCTCACCAATTACCAAGTAGTGGGCAGTACACGCAAAGAAAAGAAGACAATTTGCCATTTGCATCCACGGGTTGCCAGCGACTTTTACAATGTCGTCAGTCCACTTAGTGGGAGGTCTGCCTACGCTGCGTCTTCCGGTTCATAGTCTTCGTTCAAAGTCGGTTCTTCGAGCGATGTAGCCTGCCCATTGCCACTCCAGCTTGCGAACCCTGAAAGCTATGACGGTGACTTTGCTTCTTCGGCGAATATCCTCGTTCCAGACCCTCAGTAATTTTACATTATTAAAAAATATTAAATATACGAGGGAGAGCGAACAAAAAAATCTGTTACACAAATTTAATATGATAGTACCCCCGAATACTGAAACGTTTGTTAACTTTGACAACAGATTAATTCTAAAACTGCCTTTGTCTGGCACTAAGCAAATGACAAAGACAGCAATAGACTTAACCTGTCGTCAAAGTTACCAAACGTTTCAGTATTCGGGGGTGAGACACGTTAATAGGGTGCAACGGTTTGCTCATCGCGCCAAATTTTTTTTAATGCATTTTTTGTCAATAACTTCCTGAATTTATTGAAAAATTTTGATACCTAGTAATAGTAGTTTAGCTACTAATCCAAATAAGCTGATTTTCATCATGTTTTTTGGTTTAGTGAGAAGTGTACTTACGTAGGTATATTATGATTTTTGGTTATTGTAATTTCTTGATACAGCCTATTTATCGGCTCAAAATTAGTTTACTCATCGTGGGTTCATAAAAACTAATGAGCGAATACTAATTAATGAGCTCTTGATTGACAAAAATCGTAAGAAAATTTGTATTTGGCGTTCTGAGCGAAACGTTGCATGTGTGTAGGGGTACTTCCCGCTAAAACAACATTAATTGACCGCGCGAAGCGAAGGTCTCAGAGTTTACTGGGACAAATCGGCATTTGTATGTATGTTTGTGTGTATATTTGTCCGATGATAAATCTTCATCTTCATGAAATTTTGTGGGCTAGTAGTTCATTTCAATACAATTTTTAAGTTCGAATATGAGTTGAATCGGTCCAGGGGTTGTGAAGATATAGGGGTCGCGAGGTCTCAGTTCGGCGCGAACTACTAGTTTTATTTTAGTGTGAAAAAGGAAAACGTCATTGGGCTTCGCTATAGATAGGCTTAGTTATCATTTCACGTCACGCCCCCATACCGAGCTTTGCAATACATCTACCCACTCAGAACCGTCAGCAGATGGCGTCACATAAATCCCCGTCGCGTCGCACCGAACACCTGTTCCCTGGGATTTGCTTTGTGAGCGCCTGATTGTTACCCTAGGAAATAGCTTGCTTTTTTTATTTGCGACTTGCTAACAGTATTGCCAAAACGTTACTAGTGGAACAAACATAGGTATCTATATAGATAAATTATATAAAGAAAGTAAGAAAGAAGATTGTAGTAACTGTTTTGGAGAGTTTTGGCGGAAACGTGAAGAAGTCATGTCGTGACATTGTATTATTTTCCTAAAACTTGTATTATTTCGAGTGTTAATGTGTAAAAACGGTGAATTTCTACCCGTTAAGTGTTCGTGTACATGCACGAGTGTTGGTGAATGGTATAATGTCGTGAAACGAGAATTTTCGTGTTGTTTCCATTACTCCATAGAAGGCTCTAGTAAAGTTTTCACCGCTTTACTGGGGCATGACTTGGACTTGACCGTGACTTACTTTGCTTGACTTTGACCGTGACTATGACTTGTTTGATAATATCTAACAAAACTTGAGAATATATTATGTATACTTGACACTGGCAAATGCATAAGACGTGCGACGCCAAAATCCTCTTAGGAGGAAAGAGAGAGAACTGTTATGGAAGTAAGATGTCACTGTAGTGACATCTTAGGTAGTGCTAGATCGTCACAATTTGTGCTTGACTTGAATAGATAATGGTACGGAGAAGAGTTTTGGCGGGATCACGAAGAAGTCATGTCGCGCTATTGTATTATTTTCCAATACTTGTGTTATATCGAGTGTTAATGCATAAAAATGGTGGATTTTTATCCATTAAGTGTTCGTGAAAGTGTACGAGTTGTTGGTGAATAGTATAATATCGTGAAACGTGACTTTTCGTGTTGTTTCCAAAACTCCATAGAAGCTTCTAGTAAAGTCTCTACCACTTTACTGAGGCAAAAATAAAATAGGGAAAAAAAAATACGGAAGACAAGGCAGTATGGCCTTAATGGCTTTAGCCTGTCCAGAAATGGGCGAAAAAAAAAAAAAAAAAAAAAAAATGGTACGGAGAAGAAACGCTACTTGTTATGAATATTTTTGCATTAGTAATATTAGTAAAATTATTTATTAAAGCGCACCGCCATTACAATGCACTTGTATCCTTACATCAAGTCGACATTTTTGCAGACAAATGGTCCGTGTTTTTGAAAAGCTCACTAAAGTATAGTGAGGAATACACAATTTTTACATAAAAAGTATAGTTTTATTTTTATTGTTTCGTGCCTTTATTAATATTATATATATATATTTTTTTTTTGTCTAAATTTTATATTGTTGATTTTCTGTTTTTATTTAAAATGTTTTTAGTAAGTTTGAATGTAGAGTAAGTAACGTTTTGGTGTAAATCATACTGTAAAGTTGCTTATTTTGTAAATAAAGAATAAAGAATTGTATTTGCGAAACACGCTCTGCTCTCAAGAGATTGCGTTGAAAACATATTTTTACGTCGTTTATTGCAATCACAGAATTATTTATTCTTTATTCTTTCTTTATTGCATATATATTAATTATAATTCTCCCTATTATTGCTATCTAAGTTGAACTAAACCTAAAATTGCGGACTAAAACCAATACTATAGATGAATTATAGTTTGTTTGCTATTACTATGTTTCTATTTTCACCGTATTTTCATCGGCTTTTATGCCGGTTTAAAGATTAGCTCATTAAATACGTATACAGGTTGTTCCATACGGTGCCGTCAATCCGAAAAAATATAGGCTCCTCATACCATAAAATACTCATAAAATATGGGCTTCACGAAAATACCCCATGTATCTTCTATGATTTTTCGCACTTTAGGATATATGTTATTTTTTTTCGTTTTCCAAAAGAATCCAAAAAACACCATCGGAAAATTCACCCATAAAAAGATTTTTTTTTGAAGCCGATCGTATGGAAAAGCCTTAAGAAAACGAAAAAAAAAACATCTCCTAAAGTACGAAAAATCGTAGAACATTTTCTATTGTCAGAAATTCTCAGGTGATATGAACATGGATCTTGATGATGCTTCGTCTAAGGATATGGAGCAAATAAGTCAAAAGTACGCCCTTTTGCCCCGAATGACACTAGGGAGGTATATTTGTATGGTCAGCATTGATCGACCTAAAAAATAAAGCGACAATTTATTTTGCAATTTCGCTCAAAGAGAATACAAATACATTTCGCTCTGCCAAACCGAAATATCGGCAAAAAATTGGCAGCCTGTCAGTAACCGTGACAACATGAGCCTCGGGCCTCGCCGTCAAACCTTCAGGGCTGATGACATAACCCGGCCCTCAGGACGCTGCTGTGTAAATGAATTCATATAAGGCGCACCATACACCAAAGACACATTATGTGCAATAAGAGCAGTAAGACATTTTGGTGGCACACAATGTGATGTGGTGTTTATTAGTGCACTCATATTTGCGATATATGTTTTGTGTCGTGTACAACATTTTGTATAGTATTTGTGTTTGGTGCGCCTTACATAATTTATCTTTAGGGTACGCTGAAAATAGATAAGTATACGACTGACAATTAATTATCTATGATATGTACCAGCCTAAGTATAATACTTTAATGGTAAGTGTGTATAAACCGCTATAGCTGCGCCCCGCGGTTTCACCCGCTATTCTACAGAATCCGAATATTTTACCGGGATAGAAAGTAGCCTTTGTGTTATTCCAGGGTGTAAGCTACCTCCATACAAAATTTCATTCAAATCCGTTTAGCCGTTACAGAGTTGAACGGGAACAAACACACTTACATACTCATCTACTTACAAACTTTCGCATTTATAATATTAGTGTGATGTGATATATCTACACAGTATCGAAATTACAAAGCCATGCCAGTACTTAAGTATAATAATTTTATTGTAACGCATAAAATTATGATTTATTTTTATACAATGAGGCATTTTCCAAAAAAAAAAAAAAGTAGTTCTAAAATACTTACTAGATGGCGTAACAGACCTATCGTTTTACCTGTCATTGTCATTTCTGTCGAAATATTTTATGTTTATTTTTTAAATCGTAAATTTTGGCTCCACACGTTGTGTATTTAGCCAGTGTCAACTATTGTAATATTTCAAATGAAGTCAAATACATAGTTACGTTACTTGAAATTGTCTAAATACACATGTCAAGCCAAAAAACACGAGAAAAAAAAGGCACACGTAAATTTTTTTGTCTTTCATGTCTTGACAGTGACAGAAAAAACTCAAGGTACATCTAACGCCATCTATTGGGTACTTTTATTACCAGGATTTATTTATTTTTGGAAAACGCCTTATACACCACCAATTGTTAAAGTAGTTTTAAGTCGAATTTTGCTTTTGTATCTATTTATGTCATTTCTGTGTGAACAATAAATAATTATTTGTATATTATATACCCCACCGGATAACCACGTTTACCGAAAAGATCAAAGATCCGAATTCAATTCAAAATTATCAAATTGTGACACTGCAAAAAGAGCGTAGTGCAGGTAGGGGTGGAGGATTGAAGAGGGACCACACTCAAAGATCTGTGACTATTTAAGGCTTCGCTACATGGCCTGACCTGACATCGTGTGAAAGAGATGGCTATATATAAGTTTCTGGGAGAGCGAAAGGGAGAAGCTATAACCTTAATACTTTGTTTCTTTTGCTCACTGGAAATTCACGCCTAGCTGTCCCTTTCACACGATGTCAGGTCAGGCCATGTAGCGAGGCCTTTACCTAAGTATAATTTTACAAATTCCAAGATTATTTTTTACTATCGTTTTATGACATTTACTAACACCTTGGCTATATAATAATATATTTCGTGAATTCCAGTTTGGGCTCTCGCTCCACACATACACGTTAGTTACTTTGGCTACCTTTCATCATCATCTACAACCTTCTGTATCCTACTGCTGGGTAGGTACCTATACTATGCTTAGGCCTCTCTCTCTCTCTCTCTCTCTCTCTTAATATGCCATCTGCCTCGGTTCTGTGTTAATCTAGTCTACAGATCCCGCGACTTTTTTAATATTAGCCCATCTCGCAGCCGGACGACCAATGCTCCGCTTGCCTTGCCTCGGCCACCACTCTGTCACAACCTTACTCCACCTGTCGTCACTTCGCCAAACGACGTGTCCTGATACTTTAACGTGGCTGGGTTTACGCTCATTTAACTTTGAATTTTGTGGCGTTTTGGTACTCTTATCCACAAAAAAAAAAATGATAAGATAAGATAACGTTTATTGCTCAGAACTGTGTACATAATTATTAATTTAGACACAACAGTTTATCCTATCGGACATGCAATATCTATGTATTATAATAAGTGTGGCCTAAAAGGCTACAATATGATACATTTATAACTTAGGTACTATAGTTTATTTACAAGCAGAGCTTATTTACAATGGCACTCGACCAGTAATCATAACCTTGAGTGTGCGAGTAAACCACGGAGTCAACCGGTGGAATTAGTCCACAGACGTTATAATAATTATTGGGTATGGTTGTGCACTAATGTGCATTAGTCATAATTTTTAAACTGTTTCATTTTTAAGGTTTCGTAAGCTAGTATAGCTTAAGAAACCCAACAATGTGCACGAGTGTGAGAAAATCTATAACGTTTTAAAACGTGTATTTTCGTGTTGTTTCCAAAACAAAAACGAAAATTAAATTTTGATTTTCACTCATGAGGTTTTTGACATAGGCTAAATACACTAAGTATTAAGTGTATATATTAAAAGCTATAATTAAACAATACCATTATTACTTTGTTATTATTTATTACCATTTATTTTATGTTTGTTTTATATTTATGTTTATTATGCATCATCTATTAATCATATCAATAGTCTAATCACATCTTGCCATGATATTCAGTAGTTATCTTAATTGTACTAAATTAATTTGTAATAGTTTTGTTTATCATTAATATTCATGGCACATCAACGACAATCTTGGTATCAACTCAACTGAAACCCTAAACTCACAATCAACTAAATAAAAAATTACTTAACTGTCCAAATTGCGTCCAAGCTCCGTCACTACTGTCTCGTATCTGGCTCAATCTCCTTCGACCCAGCCTGTACCCGTGTCTCCATGTCACCTTCACACGTACAGGCTGTTTTTCAATTCATTTAGTCAACCTGTAGCACCGAGTTGCCAGTAGTATAATGTTTTAAATAATCACAAGCGAGATAATTATCAGTATTACAGATTAATAAAATGAATTATATATGACAATAACTATAGTAAATTGATCTTATATGATGCTAGATATAACATAAGCGTCGAGCCAAAATCGAAGAGAAGAAAAAGAACGAGATCGACAGTGTCAGTGACATTATTTTTTATTGTGACAGTGACAACTGACACTTGCAGTTAAGCGAATTGCTGAATTTAGAGATGAGTACCATTCGTCAACGGAAAACTACTCCACCGAACATTTGCCTGCACACATCGATCCAACATTTTATCGGCCAACCTTCAGTACATTGTCAAGACTAAGAAGACAAGACATTGAAAAAATTGCGGCAACGCTGCAGAACGCAACGAACAAAGTTGAAGTTGAGTACCATTCAATCGAAAAGTATCCAAACAACATTAAAAGCTCGACACAAAATAGCTTGTGTCATTTGTCATTAGGTGCTTATAAATAGAACGTTGTCATAAAATCAATTAATAATAATACTACTTTTCAAATTACCTTGACCTTTCACGCTACTCAGCCCGCAGAGTAGTTGTTTATCCATGAGTGAAATCAATAAATACATTCTATCAAAAAAGTATCGGGAATTGATCATTTGTATAGACAAACGTGTGTCATCAGCAACATCACAGCTTGACCGTGAGCCAGCACGTTTTGTAATAAACGGCACTGTCTGAACCACTACACACCAAATATTGGCTGCGGTGCTGACACGCGTCACTCACGTTCTGCTCCACTGCGGACATGCCTTCAATTTGTATAAGCCTTACCGCACTGACACCGACGCGTATGTGGCAGGAACATAATTTTATTGTCCCTCTACCGCTTCACGAGTTCGGTCGATTTGGTGTTTACAATATTTCGATTGTTGAACAATGCTTCTTTCGATTAAAATAGTCACATCTCTAACGTTGTTTTGTTTATTGACGTTTAGCGAATCAAGCTGACGTCGTGTTTTTTAAAAACACTGTTCGCGTATTTCTAGAGAATTTAATTATTATTAGGCAGTTTCAAGCACAAAACCTAAGACTCATATATTTATTCAAGATGCTCAAAGCCGTAATACTGATTGGAGGACCTCAAAAAGGTGAGTTTTGTCGATAGCGACGTCACCGGTTAAGATAACACATATCCTCTATCTTCTCGCTATTTAAACCATAATTGCTGATGAAAGTAAACATAATTAACTTTATTACATCTGTACAATCTGTTTATGTACTTGCATCAAAGCTAGAATGCCTGAAAACGACCATTTAGTGAAAGTATCTTCATGAGGTTATCTACTTGAATGCGGCGAATTGTAGATTACGTGTCTTTTTCAGTGCAGATGATTCATTCCATTAACTCGTGGGTACAGGCGTTATAATATAGTCAAATAATTATAATTGATATCATAGAAATAGTAAGTAAGTTTGTATAGGCTGAGTATAGGGGGTTAGCCCAATGATATTTTACTAAAGATAATACACTGATTCGAGACTTGCGTGTTTGAGTCGTTTGTCTTTGGTAGCCTTGACTTTGCTGCGTAGCGTAATAAGAATTAAATGTTTATCTATTACAGGCACTCGTTTCCGTCCCCTCTCGCTGGACACCCCAAAGCCCTTATTCCCCATCGCGGGCTTACCGCTGATACAGCACCACATAGAAGCATGTGCAAAGCTCCAAGAATGCAAGGAAATTCTCATCATTGGCTCGTACACTACCACGCACATGGCACCATTTGTGAGCGATATGCAGAAGGAGTATCATGTCATTATAAGGTTGGTATAGCTAATCACATACATCCTATATAATTGGTATGGAACACAGGGAACTGAAACTTGGTCCTTAACTACCGGCCTCTGGGAGAAACTCAACACAGCGGGCAATGGTGAGAGCTACGCTCGGATGTTTTTAGGCTGTTGATGTTGTATGGACAAGATAGCGTTATACTCTATTCTTACAACCCTAATTTGATAAAATGTGATTTTTCTAATTAGTGCACCATATTAGTTAAGTATGTAGATTAAAAATCTTATAATTTGAGATATATGTTTTTTTTGGTTCTGGTATATGTCTGGCGCTCGGAACCCATAGTATATTCAAGTGATTATAGTGAGGTTATAATAATATCTAGTATTGCATGGTTTTGTTGCATTATTTAGTTTTTACACAAGCGCGCTAAAGACTTCCCTTTTCATCTGCGTGTGAAAGTGTACAGCGCCATCTTTCTCTGGAAATAACCTCTTAAATACTTTCCCAGGTACCTCCAAGAGTTCACACCGCTCGGTACAGGTGGTGGTCTGTACCACTTCAGAGATCAGATACGAGCAGGCAGTCCAGCAGCATTCTTCCTTCTCAACGGAGATGTTTGTGCAGACTTCCCACTGAAAGAGCTCTGGCAGTTCCACGAGGAGAAACCTAGTGCTCTTGTAAGTTTCGTTCAAGGACAGGCCTAGTGCCTTTGTAAGTTAGGTGCACTAGGATCTAAGACCTAGTGCTCTCGTTAGTCCCAGGAAAGACCTAGTTCCAGGAGACTTAGAGTGCTCTTGTTTGTTCCACAGGGAAAGATCTAGTGCTCTTGTAAGTTAGTTCCAGGAAAGATCTAATGCTCTTGTTAGTTCCAGGAAAGACATAACTAGTGCTATTGTTATTTCCACAAGGAAAGACCTAGTTCTCTTGTTAGTTTCACATGGAAAAACCTAGTGTTCTTTTAAGTTGTTTCAGGAAAGACCTATTGCTTTTATAAGTTCGTTCCAGGAAGGACCTAGTGGTCTTGTTAATTCACAAAAATAAGTAAGTAAAATATAAAAAGTCACTAGTTACCAAAAATAAAAACAGTAAAATATGATTTAAATGACCGAGCGAAGCGAAGGTCTCAGAGTTTACTGGGACAAATCGGCATTTGTATGTTTGTGTCTATATTTGTCCGGTGATAACTTGAGAACCGTTGATCCGATCTTAATGAAACTTTGTAGGCAAGTAGTTCATTTCAATACAATTTTTAAGTTCGAATATGAGCTGAATCGCTCCAGGGGTGAAGATATAGGGGTCGCAAGGTCTCAGTTCGCCGCGAACTACTAGTAATCAAATATTTTATATTTTTAAAACATTAATTTCAAATCTATGTGAATCTTGCTTGATGCATATCTTTTAAACATATATTTCTACCATTTCATTTGACATGTAATTTTCCAATCGGCAGGTGACAATAATGGGCACAGAAGCGACCCGCCAGCAGTCAGTTCACTACGGCTGCATGGTCCGCGATGCCTCCAAAGCGGTCAGCCACTACGTGGAGAAGCCCAACTCATACGTGTCTACTTTAATAAACTGTGGGGTGTATATGTGTTCGCTTAACGTGTTTCACACCATGGCTGAGGCGTTTCAGAGGAAGCAAAGTGGGTTTTATAAGTAAGTACGCTTTTTTATAAGAATTGTGATTTATTATTTTTTCGTGAATTATTTTTTATTTTGCTTGCTATTATTTGGGAAAACTTAATATATTTTGTTTTAATAAAACGGGAATACTCACGTTAAATTGAGTCGGTTATTCCGACTATAGTTTCGATTACACTCGGTGACCTTTATCAAGGAATGCTAAGCGAGAAGCGCGCGCGACCTCGTCTTGCCTTGCACTGCGTTTTATGAAAACAAAATGTATCAAAACCACGTCAGTTTTCATAGTTAAACTTAAAATGTTCGTCGAGCGTTAATGTGCATATTAAGGTGCAATGTTTCACTCAACGCGCGAAATTTAAATTTTCTTGCGTTTTTTGTCAATTTTTGACAGCTTTATTACTCATCGTAGGTTCATGAAAACTAATTTTGCGATAATTGACCGAGCGAAGCGAAGGTCTCAGAGTTTACTGGGACAAATCGGCATTTGTATGTATGTTTGTGTGTATATTTGTCCGATGATAACTTGCGAACCGTTAATCCAATCTTCATGAAATTTTGTAGGCAAGTAGTGACATGACAATACAATTTTCAAGTTCGAATATGAGCATAATCGGTCAAGGGGTTGCAAAAATATAGGGGTCGTGAAATAAAAAACTTGTCAAACTGAATATCGCGAGGTCTCAGTTCGGGGCGAACTACTAGTAATTATGCGGACGGCACCCCTTGTTTGGAAGACTAAGAAAAATGGATTTGTTCCAGTGGCAATGGAGTGAGCAGTCCAGACTACATGTCGTGGGAGCAAGACGTCCTCGCACCACTGGCGGGAACCAATAAATTATACGCTTTACAGGTAATTACAGGTTGACAAGCCTTGCGGCTCAGTGGGAGTATTTCAGCCCTCTGAGCAGAAAGCCCTCTGGTTGTGGGTTCGATTCCCACCCAGGGACCCTCTTCCTGTGCGCTCGAGATTATCTCGATCACTGTCTATCTAATTTAGAATTTAATGGGAGTGAGAGTGACCGAGATAATCTCGAGCGCACAGGAATAGGGTCCCAGGACAAACATTTGTGTGATGAATGTGGATGTTTGTCTTTGTCTGGGTGTTTCTATGTATTCTATGTGTGTGTTTTAAAAAAAAAGGTATTTATGTATTCTATCAGTTATCTGTCTAGTACAACCTTGCTTAGTTTGGGGCTAGATGGCGCTGTGTGTGAAAACGTCAACCAATTTCATTTTTGGTTTAATAAAACGGTAATACAATTGAGCCGGTTATTCCGACTATAGTTTCGATACCATTCGGTGACTTTTATCAAGGAACGCTATAAGCGTGACACGCGCGCGACCAAGTCTTGCCTAGCACTCAACTCAATTCGACTCAATTTAACGTGAGTATTCCCGTTTTACTAAAACAAAATGTGTCGAAACCACGTCAGTTTTCATATGTAATTTCATATTCATTGTCCTTCCTCTTAATGGAGTCTCCCCTCTTTGAGGTGCAACGTTTCGTTCAACGCGTCAAACTCAAATTTCGAAACTTTTTTCTCAATTACAGCTTAATTACTCATCGTGGATTTACAGAATCCAACTTTACGCCAATAAATAGGTTGTGTCAAGAAATTACGGCTAAAATAATCACCTAGATAGTATTGGCTTAGCTACGAATCTCAATAAGCCGATTTTTATCTCGGTTTTTGGTTTAGCGACAACTGCGCTTAAACTAGCTTTCATCTTGGTTGTTGTAATTTCTTGATACAACCTATTTATTGACGCAAAATTGGATTCAGTAAACCCACGATGAGCAGTTCAGTAATTACAATTAAAAAACAATACATCTCAGGGTGACGAGCGCAGTGCATTGCCGCGCATATATTTGACTGTTGAACTTCAAAATTCTGGGTGGCACTGAACTGTTATGGGCAAGCGTGACGCTTAACATCAGGTGAGCGACTTGCTAGTCTTGCCACCGAGTAAAAAAAAAAAAAAAAAAAAAAAAACAGTGCAATTAAACCTAACTACAAATTACAATTAGTTGTACCGAATACAATTTAAAAAAAACACTAAGTTGTTATAATTCGTCAGATAACTAACTGGTGGTCGCAAGTGAAGACGGCCGGCTCGGCGATATATGCGAACAGGCATTACCTGGAGCTGCACAGGGATCGCAACTCAAAGCAAACACCATGCCAGATACTGCCCGATGTCTTCATACATCCCACGGCCACCGTGGACTCTACAGCAGTGGTAACTACTAACTTCATTTCATCTTACTGCTACTATAAATAAAACTAGTTCGCGGCGAACTGAGACCTCGCGACCCCTATATCTTCACAACCCCTGGCCCGATTCAGCTCATATTCGAACTTAAAAATGGTATTGAAATGAACTACCAGCCTACAAAATTTCATGAAAATCGGATCAACGGTTCGCAAGTTATCATCGGACAAATATACACGCAAACATACATACAAATGCCGATTTGTCCCAGTAAACTCTGAGACCTTCGCTTCGCTCGGTCAAAAATTAACAACTACACTAGTAGTTAGTAAGTGTAAACCTCGCGAGCACATCTTTTTTGGTCGTCCTGTACAATTGGAATAAGGATCAATTGTTTGTTTTCACCTTATTTAAACTAGTAGTTCGCACGGAACTGAGACCTCGCGATCCCTATATCTTCACAACCCCTGGATCGATTCAGCTCATATTCAAATTTAAAAATTGTATTGAAATGAACTACTAGCCTACAAAATTTCATGAAAATCGGATCAACGGTTCGCAAGTTATCATTGGACAAATATACACGCAAACATACATACAAATGCCGATTTGTCCCAGTAAACTCTGAGACCTTTGCTTCGCTCGGTCAAATATTGTTAGTACAAAACTGTTTCATTGTCTGTATGCTATGCCCTACTTAACCATATTCGAAAATACACTGCGTCCGGTGTTATATACATTATTTTTTCAATGAAACTAGTAACTAAGTAAACGAGTGTGTGGGGCCCATACACAGATCACACCCTAGATTCTGCATTCAGGACGCTTGAACCGCACCACAGATCAGTCTAAATACACTTATTAGAATTGACTCTGATTGGTGGATTGTTAAGCGCGAGTAGGCGTAACCTTGAGATAGCCAATGAGAACGCTCGGTCGCACTCCCCGCGACCCGCGCCGCGCCTCAAACTTTGGTGACTTTGTAGGAACAACGAATCTTGTAATGCGGTATCTAGTGTGATCTGTGGGCCCATAAATTATGTGTTGTCCGGACTTGTGGGGCTTGTCTACTGAGACCTACGTGTGGTAACCGGGACTGTCAAAGGGTTTAAAATATTTTGCAGTCGGGTATTTTGTTTTTCTTTCAATAATTTCACTTGTCTATCTCTCTCTTACAGATAGGGCCAAATGTGTCGATCGGCGCGGGAGTGACCGTGAAGGCGGGGGTCAGGTTAAAAGAGTCTATAGTACTCAACAACGCTACTATAAATGAACACGCTTTGGTCATGCACTCTGTTGGTGAGTGAGACTTGTTTCAATCCATTGACACGTAAAGAGGCTATTTCGAGAAAAAGATAGCGCTATACACTTTCTCGCCTAGATCAAAATAGATGGCTTTTAAAAAAAGAACAGATAATTGCTAATTACATATAAATCAGAAAATCAATCAAAATTCGGTGCTATCGTAGATACTATTATTAATAGTTGCCTGGAAGAGATCGCTATTAGCGATAAGGCCGCTACTTGTGGCAATAGCTTATAAGATAGCTCTGTACACAACTTGTGTAGTTTGGTGTACACAATAAAGAGTTTCTATCTATCTATTATTACCTCACTATTAGTGTAATAATCACTTCAATATACACTAGGGGTTCTAAGCGCCAGCGAGAAATGTTTGTAAATCGCCTTCAGCAGCGCGCTTCAACTCCACCCGGGACAGCTACGAGCTCTCTATCGCACGCATGGCTTTCGCATACGTCTCTCTCTATCTATCTCTATCGACTATCTCAAGAGTACGCCTACTCGCGCCTAACAAGGGACCGATGAGAGTACATTTATATAGTTGTATTTTGACCGATGCGTGGTGCGCTTACATCTTTCTGAGTGCGGAATCTAGAGGTGATTAGTGACTGATCATTATTTGAAACATCGCAATGCTCTTGCCATTAAACCCGGGTATGTCCTAAAACTGCGACCAGAATCACCAGAGGGTGGGCAGCAGAGTTCTCTTAGTAAACGGTGGATATTCTGCGATCCCCAAGCCTTCCGCCAAGCGTGGACATTATGGCAACCACCCTCCCCCAATTTCAGTGGACTTCTAAAAGATCCTCCCACGACGTCGCTCTGCTGCCCGCGACTTCATCCCCTGGGTGGAAAACGTATCCTAAAATTTAAATATTGTTTGTAGTGGGTCAAGACGCTACAGTAGGAGAGTGGTCCCGCGTGGAGGGCACCCCTTCAGACCCCGACCCTAACAAGCCGTTCGCCAAGATGGACAACACTCCGCTTTTCAACTCGGACGGACGACTGAACCCTTCAATTACCATACTTGGTGAGACATTTTACCATACTTGGTGAGACAGGCTACCAAACTTTGGTGAGATATTTTCATACTTGGTGAGACATTACCATATTTGGTGAGACGCAATACCGCACTTGGTGAGACACATTACCATACTTGGTGAGACAGGCTACCAAACTTTGGTGTACACCAAGTATGAAAATATCTATACTTGGTGAGACATTACCATATTTGGTGAGACGCAATACCGCACTTGATGAGACACATTACCGTACTTGATGAGACACTTTACCGTACTTGGTGAGACAGTTTACACATTAGGGTGAGACATTACCATACTTGATGAGATATTTTCATACTTAGTGAGAAATTACCATAGTTGGTGAGACATATTATCGTGCTTGGTGAGACATTTTACCACACTTTGGTGAGACATTACCATACTTTATGGAACATTACCGTACTTGGTAAGACAAAATACCGCACTTTGGTAAGACACATACCATAATCATATTTTGATGAGATAAATACTTACCATACTAGATACATTGTACATAGATGCCATACTTGTTACATATTTACTGTTCTCTCCCGCAGGCGCTGGCGTCGTGGTCCCAGCAGAAATGATCCTTTTAAACTCTATAGTACTACCTCACAAGCACCTCACAAGGAGCTTCAAGCACGAAATCATATTATAGTACATCCATCTATCCTCATGGTTTATATTACGAAGCTGAAGGGTAAGGAGGCAAATAAATACCTACTTATTGCTATTTCATTCTCACGTATCGGAGGATAACAGTGAACAGACCACAAGTTGGGGGGAACTCTCTTTCATATTCATAGGATATAAAATAGGAGAGTGAGATACCAATACGAAGGTACGAGTACCTCAAACAAGGAGGCTGATAAATACCTACTTATTGCTATCACATTCTCTTTTATCGGATGAAAAGAGAGGTCAGAGCACAAATTGAGACGACCACTCTTTCTTAGTCATAGGAGAGAGTGAGATACCAACTTATTGCTGTCACACTCTCTCTTATCGGATGAAAAGAGAGGCCAGATCACAAGACGGGACGACCTCTCTTTCTTAATCATAGGAGAGAGTGAGATACCAATACGAAGGTACGAGTACCTCAAACAAGGAGGCTGATAAATACCTACTTATTGCTATCACACTCTTTTATCGGATGAAAAGAGAGGCCAGAGCACAAATTGAGACGACCTCTCTTTCTTAGTCATAGGAGAGAGTGAGATACCAATACGTACCTCAAACAAAGAGGTTGATAAATACCTACTTATTGCTGTCACACTCTCTTTTATCGGATGAAAAGAGAGGCCAGAGCACAAATTGAGACGACCTCTCTTTCTTAGTCATAGGAGAGAGTGAGATACCAATACGTACCTCAAACAAAGAGGTTGATAAATACCTACTTATTGCTGTCACACTCTCTCCTATCGTAGGAAAAGAGAAGCCAGACAAAACGTTCTGAGGACCTCTCTTTTTTAGTCACAGGATGGAGTGAGATAGCAATTTGAAGATTTTTGACTCGTGCAGGTATTCAGGGACTGTTCTCCAATTTTACCTAAAGCCTTAAGTAGCTACATACTACTTACTACATACTAGTATATTTTCCCGGGTAAAAAGTACGTCTAAGGGTGGATTCGACCAAACGAGGATAAATTTTATTCGAGATTTTTTTTTAAATTTAAATTTTATTCTTGGAACGACCGATTCGTTCCAAGAATAAAATTTAAATTAAAAAAAATATTCTTATAAAATATTTTCTATACAAAAGCTGTCAAACCGCCATATTATTCCTCAGATAAAGTTTATCTGACGTTGGAAAAATCCAGCCTAAGTCTATGTGTAACTCTCACTGTGAATTTTCTTAGGTTGGTACTACCTAAGCGTAGGTGAATTAAGAAATTATAAATAATTAGTAGATATATTATTATCTAGGTTGCCTAACATTTTTGACATGACTAGTTGTTTACCGCGACTTCGTTCGCATGGACATAAAAAAAGTAGCCTATGTCCGTCTTTGACCCTTAAGCTATATATACATATATGCAAAAATTCAGGTCGATCCGTTCAGTCGTTTAGCCGTGATAACGAAAACAACACACAGACAGAGGGACAGAGCTACTTTCGCGTTTATAATATTAGTTAGACTACTCACTCACTTATTATAATTTCTGAAATACAAGCTTTAGCTTAGTTCAGAGATCCGAAGCCCACATATCTTTAAGGTCAATGTTGGAAATAAAGAAATTTTGTATTTTGTATTGTTGTATTTGAATACAAATACTGTAGAACTCTTGCAGGGTCCGCCTGGGGATTTACCACACCTTTCCCAGTTATTCTACCGCCAAGCAGTAGTGTGCAAGCATTTGCACACATTTGCAGCATTTGTGTGTGTTCCGGATTATAGGACAATGTTTCCAGCGAAATTACTGGGCACAATGAGATTTGATATCTAATATCTCAGGGTGAAGGGCGCAGTGCATTGCCGCGCAGAGTTTGGAACTGTTCAAGTTCATAATTGTGGGTGGCCCTGAAATGTTATGGGCAGGCGTGACGCTTAACATCAGGTGAGCGACTTGCTCGTCTCGCCAGTCAGTAAAACAAAAAAAAAGGTAAAAGGCTATGGAACGAGCTGCCTTTATGTAACAGACAGGCTAAGGGATACTGAGGGATGAGTAATTGACAAAAAACGCAAGAAAATTTGAATTTCGCGCGCTGAGCGAAACGTTTCACCCTAATTTAATATAGATACAGGAAAAAAACACACTAAATAGCTTATCAGAGACACTTGCAACCCAATGCGCGCATGTAGTCTAGGTGAACAAGAACGTGTATTGCCGACTGCTACCACGGCACTATATGCGCAAGTGGTGCACGTCCTTAGTGCGCAGGGGGCGGGCCAGGGACCCTATTCCTGTGCGCTCGAGATTATCTCAGTGACTGTCTCTCTAATTTAAAATTTAATGGGAGTGAGTGAGAGAGAGATAAAAATGTCATTTCTCCGAATAGGGGCCCAGCTCTGCCGTCCTGCAGGACTAGCATGCGCACCGCGACAAAATCTTGTTATGCAAGAACAGGCACGGCTACGATTATATATCTTGGAGGGGAAAAAAGATGGACTCGGAGCAATGATCTGTTGAATGAAACCGATTTAAAAAAATTGAGTAACCAAATTGGTAACTTGGCGTACAATATTCAGTGGTTTCTTGGAATTTCTTATTACATTTACAAGTGTGACAAGCGTAGTGTTTGCAAAAACAAATGACGTGCGTTGCATATGGTTTTAAGGGCCATGCTTTGCGTTGGAAAAGCATAATAAACTGACGTGAGTTTTTACCACTGTTTTTTTTTTTTCTCTTTCCTCCTAAGAGGATTATGGCGTCGCACGTCTTATGCATTTGCCAGTGTCAAGTATACTCATATTTTTTCAAGTTTTGGTGAATATTGTCAAAAAAGTCATAGTCACAGTCAAAGGCGAGCAAAGCAAGTCACGGTCAAGTCCAAGTCATGCCCCAGTAAAGTGGTGAAAACTTTACTAGAGCTTTCTATGGAGTTTTGGAAACAACACGAAAATTCACGTTTCACGATATTATACCATTCACCAACACTCGTGCATGTTCACGAACACTTAACGGGTAAAAATTCACTGTTTTTACACATTAACACACGAAATAACACAAGTTTTGGAAAATAATAAAATGACGCGACATGATTTCTTCACGTTCCCGCCAAAACTCCTTTTCCACTGTTAACCTGGTGTTAAGTGACCTATTGTAACACCTTTTATACGTCGATCATTTATAGAGAGAAAAACACCTGGAAAATGACTCTTTTGAAATTAATAACTAAAGAGCTTTTGTATTTGTTGGGCCTTAAACAATATGGTTTTGTTTAGAAAATTGAGCACTTCATCCTGCAGGCCTAGCACGGGCGCAGGGATAAAATTTTGTCCACCATGTTTATCCCGCGAGAACGAGACGGATGTATCCATATTCTAGCTTTGTCACGTTGACGCGAAGACAAAACGGGTGGACATAACTTTATCCCGGCGCCCGTGCTAGGCCTGCTGTGGCTGTTAAGCTGTTTAGTCATATCAGCACTCTCGAGTAGGTAAATCGTTTCTACCATGCTGCTACTAAAAGATCTAGTTTTCTTCTAGTACTTATAATGTTTGGGTAGAATACATTTGGACATAAACGTATACGTTTGGACATACTCAAATGTTTCTTGAAAAAGTATTCGATTTTTAAACTTACTTAATATTAATGCATGAATCGTATATAAAATGTAAAAATTTAAATTATCTTAGAATGTCAAATAAATAATAATTAAATAAAATCACTTTATTATCGTTTATTACCCTTACGACTAAATGGCTGCACCTATTTCGATGAAAATTTTAATGGCTTCGGTCTGAATCATGAGGACAGACATAGGGAACTTCGTTTGCACAAAGCGTCAAAAGTGCGCAAAAACCAAAAACGGTTCACACTATTTACCGAACCAAATACCACTTTACCCACTTTTGTCTCTGGCTATCAAATCAAAATCAAAAAATCTAAATTTATTTATTTCAGACACAAAGATCCATACTCTAAGCTAAGTACTTACTTAATATTAATGCATTAATCGTATTTAAAATTAAAAAAAAAAAATTATATTAGAATGTCAAATAAATAATACTTAATTAAATAAAATCACTTTATTATCGTTTATTACCTTTGTCACGACTAAATGGCTGAACTTATTTCATGAAAATTTTAATGGCTTCGATCTAAATCATGAGGACAGACACGGAACTTTTTCTTCGAAAAACAGTTGCGCAGACGCAGCTGAGTTAAAAACTAGTTGTACATAAAACAATAATGCTTCGGAATAAAATTAGGTACCGCCACACCACAATGACACAAACGAATGTGACAATGAGCTTAAAAAATGAATGCAGTGAATTTGTAATGCAAAGTAATCGTCTGCATCTCATACTAATTAGCTACGCAAATCAGCTATGTCTTTTGGCAATTGCATACGGTTATCAATATTTGCTGGAAATTACTAAAAACTCAGTTCATAATTAGGACAAAGAGAATATTAATACTATTAATTAGGATTCAAAATGACATTTGGCTTTGAATTCGTCTCCGCTGCAGTCTGTTTACAGCTTATTGTAACCTAGCAACAAAGTCTTGCCAAAGAGTGCGAAATTATGAGAGTTAAAGACATAGCTATAATTAAGTTGAATGTAGTTACAATCTGCGGGATAATGCTGTAAATATGTCAAAAGAGAACGATTATAGAATTACCTATGTATCTGGCCCGGAGATAATAAGCAAGTGCCAGTTGTCTCGATGGCACTAGTGGGACAAATCCTAATTGTACCATCAATGGTACAGTGGGCTTATCCCGTAACTCTGAAAGCGATAGCGAGAGTTTTGCGCTCGTGAGCTACTCCATAAGCTGTGGGCTTATCCCGTAACTCTGAAAGCGCGACAGATGGGCGAGCGGGACCGCGCATAGTGCGACTAAGTTGGTACGAGCGAGATGACATGCTCTCGCAATCAGAATCACGACCGTTTCAAAGTTAGAGGATAAGCTCGCTGGTCAATGGTGCAAATGATCCGGAGATAATAAGCAAGTGCCAGTTGTACAGTGTATGACACTAGTGGGACAAATCGGTGCCAATTGTACCATCAATGGTACTGCTCAATGGTACATCTGGGACGGCGGGCTCTTATCGACTCTACTCAAACCTGAATCCGCCGAAATAACACCAATTACCACTTGACCCGCTGATGACTTCGGTACCAAAACGTATAAAAAAAAATGTTGCGGAAAGAATCGATATGATATATGACAGACTAGACTGCCTGAAATTGATTCAGACTATGGCTGATACTTGTTTTGATTGTAATAAGTCTTAACCAACTTTTCTCTTCCATCATAGTTCCAATGATCATACTTAGTTATTGTTAGAATTAAAAGAACGATGGTCGATATAAAATGATTAGGTACACCTCTTGATTGTACAAATATACTTCTGATATGTCCTCATGAAGGTGTAGAGCTTAATAAACTCCCAAGTACGAATACAGTAGATTTGCTAAATTCAATACTTATGAATAAATAATCACATTGTAGTGGTACTAAAATAGCACTATTCCTAACAGAATAAAAAGTTAAAATGATAAATGCATTGTTTAAAGAACAATTAAATATTTACATAGGTACAGGTACATAGTTACCATGAATCTAAAAATACAGCATAATTAAAAAAATTACCTCTAATGTTATGTTATCACCCCTATGCTTGATAAGTTAGCACGCACATAATAATTATGGATGTGAATATTTACCTCAATTTTATGTATGTTGGCCAAATATATCAAAAGTAAAGATATACCCAACCGAACGTTTGCATCCAATATGGAAAACGAGTAATAGTCCTAGAACTTTACCTGTCATTGTCAATTCTGTCGAAAAATGTATTGTTTTTTTTTAATCTTAAATTTTGGCTCCCCACGTTGTGTTTTTAGCCAGTGTCAACTATTGTAATATTTCAAATGACGTCAAATATTTCACAATTAAAACAAGTCTCAGTAATAGTCTAAGTCAAGCAAAGTATGTCACTGTCAAGTCTATGTCATACCCCAGTAAACTTTACTAAAGGTTTCTATAGAGTATTGGTAACAACACGAAAACTCACGTTTCACGACATTACACTATTCACCAACACTTGCGCACGTTCACGATCGCTAAAAATTACGAGCTTTTTAGAGTAAATATTATTATGTATCTATTTGTCGCACCACTGAGCTGGAACCGTTGAATAAATCTCCGTGGACCGGTCCATACGAAGTAATATAAATGTATGTATGTATGTAAGCCTATGATGTTGACAAATCTATCTATCCTCGTAATTATCTGCGATTTTAATTACGAGCTTACAATACAATACATTAGTCCGACGTGGTTATAGTATTATTTTTGCTATGTAGAATCTTATATAGGTAGGTAAATAAACAGTACCTAACTGTTCTTAGTTACTAAAAGTACTATTTTGTTTATAAACGTAATAAAATCCCTACTTGTAAGGCGTGGCTCCCCTGACTGTCTCTATCTCGTCAGCTTTCGGCGATAAGGCCGCCAGTTGTTAGGTACACTAGTATTATTTTTTTCTTTATTTCCTACTTAGCTACGTACAATCTGGTGCGAACAATAAAGTTTAGCTATACAGCTATCTCGTTCCCACCTTTAAAAAAAATGTTAGCGAGAGGAAATTGGAAAAACTTAATCATTTATTATCTTTAGAATAACATTGCCAATGTTTGATAGTCATTTTCACGGTATTATTTTGGCGAAGGACAAGAAAAAATAAACGAACATTTTTCTTTTTTTCGTATCCTTCTACAAAATAAAAAAAAATTACAACATAATTGCTGAATGTTATAAAACATCGGCAATGGTATAAATTATCAAGGTTTTTAAATTGACTGTGATTTTTATATTTAAAAACATTTTTATAATTTTTATAAAACATCGGCAATGGTATAAATTATCAAGGTTTTTAAATTCACTGTACACAATATTTTTACATTTAAAAACTGTTGAAAAAGTGCGAAAGAGATAGCTGAATCCCGAGAAAACAAAATAAATAAGCGGTTTTCAGGATAAGTTTCCCAAAACGATACTAGATGGCGTTGCTAGGTTTCACCCATTGAGTAACTCGGTACCGGCCCGAACGGGTCGGCGGCTTGGAGGAATAAAAAAGATGGAGTCTTAGCAATGGAACCGTTGAGTGAACCCGATGGATAAACGCCAGGTGAGCAGTGGTAAAAAGTCACGTCAGTTAATTATAAAAAAAAAATGTTTTAGAAGTCGATTTTTTTGGGTTTCATAACGAATTGCTTAGTTTAAAATCGATTTATTGTTTCGTACTATATTATGGGTAAATCACTAAATTCTACCATCAAAAACCGTCTACATTCGTATTTGAAGTTGAAATAGTAAGTTTTCTCTTTTTTGCACGTTGGTGCGCCTATAAAACAGAAGAGTGCAGACATAAAAAAAAATAACATTTATTTACACCGGCCGCTTGGCCGGAGGCCTGTATCCACTGTATCGCTCTAAGGTTTACCCCATATACTTACCTACATTAGATACATATAGTATACTAGCAGCGCCCTGCGATTTCGCCCACTATACCATAGGAATAGTATATTTTCCTGAATAAAAAGTAGCCTCTATGTGACACAGTCCATGGTATAAGCTACCTCCCTACAAAATTTCATCCTAATCCGTTCAGCCGTTACGGAGTTGACTGGGAAAAACACACTTATCTGCTATACTATACTTAATCACATATGTCAAAAATGCCTGTGTTGATCTGTTGTTAAATAAAAGAAAACACAAAATTATGGTTTGCCCCTTTTTACCCGACTGTGGCGTAGCAATAAAGGAGGGCTATGATTTTGACGTATGTATGTGGGTATGTGGTCGTATGTATGCGAATTTGCTCCCTCATAATTTCTAAACTACTTACAATTTGACAATTGAGGTATCGTTGGAAGCGTCTTGATCAACTGCTGCTTATAAGTAGGCTATGTGACGTCACATTAAATTCAATATGGCGCCCTCTAGAGGACAAAAAGTCACGGACTAAAATAACGTAGGTGGTTACCTCCCCGAAGCGAGCCCAGAGAAGACAACGGCGCGGTGTGGCAATATGTGGTAATAGAGTAAAGAAAAGAAAATGCTCCTACAATACAGGGTTATAAGGAAAGGGTATGCTAAGCCGAACGGGGCTCATAGTACTCATCATTATGAATAGCTTTTACTATGGGACCAACCCTGAAATCGAGAAAAAAATATCTGCTGTTCCATAGAAAAATGTCAATGACACTCGACAAAATGTATGGAATACATTTTGTCATTACATGCGTCATTACATGCGATTTCAGGGTTGGTACCATAGTAAAAGTTGTTCACAATCATGAGTAAATACTATGTGCCCGTTGCAGCTTAGCATACCCTAATAACCCTGTATACATGATGACTGTTTTTTTTTTTAATGGCTTCGTAAATAACTGTCCAAATTCATCAATTAAAACAATCAACGAAATTCTGTTTAGTAGTTAAGTTATATGCATTTTAATTTCATGCTAGACAGAGAGCGTACTATAATATTAAATGACGTCACGGTTGAGCCCTACTAATCCTATAATAACACTCGCTTTGCAGAAAAGAGATAGAGCATCGCCTTTCTTACCCGATTTAAATTAGTTTTTAACCGACTTCCAAAAAAAAGAAGGAGGTTGAGAACCTCCTTCTTTTTCGAGTAGTCGTAGTCGAGTTAGTCGACTGTTTTTTTTTCAATATACTCATTATTTACGTATCGTGGTTACTAATATTTTATTTTTATTTTATTTAGGTTATTTTATTTGTATGTTGTAGTTTATTGTGCCTTATGTAAAAAAAAATGCGAATGAAATAATATTGATTTCAAAAAAAACCGTGAGAATTGCCAGAGGCAATGTGCTAGGGGAGTGTCCAGTGCATTCCTATGGAGATCGCGGCTACCCTCAATTTGGTATAGAGGCAGTCCACCGAGAGGTTTTAGTGGGTAGTATCCCACATCCGAATATCTCGCGTCCCTGTGCCCCTATGCCCTGCCCCAAAAACAAACCCCACATAGACCGGTTGCACTTGTGCAGATTTTCCCTTTGTTAGCAGAAAAAATGCCCTGCATCTAGATACTCACGGCTACTGATGATAATGGTGACTTCCTGCTGCAAAAAACAATTGTACAGAATAAGTGACAGTTTAATGGGGAAGTCAGCGCATCCGTTTTGCAGAATACAAAGAAGCGCGCTTACTTATTAAGCGCATTACTTTTAACGCGTCTCGTTCGGAATTCAGCCAGTTTGGTAGAAGGCACCGCGCAAACTGCCTGCTAGTGACTTTAAAAGTCGTTTTGTTTTTTAATTATAATTTTTTAGTTTTGTGTAATAAAAAACAATGAAGTTGTTAGTGACGAACGTTATGTTGTTCAAGGGGACAAGGATAAATCAATATTTATTCGCTATCATAAGTAAGTTTTTGTTTGTTTATTACCAAAATAGATCTATTAAATGGTACTTGCAGAATTTTTCATACCATTTTTTATAGTTTTTAGAATCATTTAAAACTTTCTATTTTTTTTCATTGAACAGCTTTTTTTTAATTGTTTAAAATACGGTCCTTTGTAACGCATCTGTAAATACGGTAAGTAAGTAAGTAATAATTAAATCAAATTATATTACAGTTCATATTACGTACAGTAATAAATTTATTTTGTTTTATTATATAAAGTTTAAATTTTGTTATGTTACAATGGTTACAATGCAAGCCGGCGCCGGGTTTGTATGAAACCGGTTAACAAAATAGGTAGGTATGTTATGAGAAACTTGAATAAATAATAAAGTTTTTATAAACGTCGGCTCAGAATACGAGTATAATACCTGATGTGCTTATTTATAGGAATTTTTTGTGTCTGTTAACCTAAATTAAAAAGTCAAATTATAAACAATGAGTCATACAACGTGCAACGTTTCGCTCAGTGCAACAAATTAAAAAAAAATGGCGAAATTTACCCCCGAATACTGAAACATTTGTTAACTTTGACAACAGATTAATTCTAATACTGCCTTTGTCTAGCACTAAGCAAATGACAAAGACAGCAATAGACTTAATCTGTCGTCAAAGTTAACAAACGTTTCAGTATTCGGGGGTTAATGTCATAAGAGCAAAACCAAAATCACGACCCACGTATAGACGTAGTATTTATATTCCCTTTGGTATAGGCTACCGGAGGTAGCACACGTATAATTAAAATTACAGAAACAGACTAATAAACACACACGAAAAACATTACTCTCATAGACAATCAAGAAAAATTTGCATAATTCGATTTTTAAAATAAACACTGACTTTCCTAACCTAGCATGCAATCGAAGCATTCCAAAAAGTCCCAAACGTGTTTTTAAATTATAAATAAATAATCGTGGACATAATTATCGGCATCCTTTCTTGACCACTTTCTCCGGACATTCGAATTTCTTCGTGAAAATGCGTTGACTTAAATACTGTGTGATACTAAAACACTTATGTAATTACTAGCTTGCCCACACGGCTTAGATCGCCTAGGCTACAGCAAATTTAAAACACCCCATTTCACCTCTTCTCTATTTTATTATGTTTATATTTATGTATTTATTATTATTATTATTATAATACATATTTATTATTTAGTTCTTTACTTTACTACACAAATCGAGTTTAATTGGCGTAGTACTTAAAATATTTTATTTCCATACAAACTTTGGGGGTCAATTTTACCTCTGTAGAAGAGGAATTTCACAAAATCCGTTCTCATAGTGGTTTTTTTTTCAGATTACGTTCCCATTCATCCAGATTTGTCATATATATTATTTTTCTTAGTTAAAACTGAATTTTCACGATAAATCAGTAAAATAAAAAAACAACAAAAAAAAATTTTTTTTGATGAATTTTTCGCTGTATTATGTGTATAAAGGTAACAATTAGGAAAAAATAAAAACTCATTTTTTTTTACAAATGGCGGCTGTCATACATATATTTCGTCTGTCCCCCACATGTGGGGTATAATTGTATAGGTCTTTAAAAATAAAGATAATGTTTCCTACACCATTTTTTATCAGACGTACCGCTTGCGAAATAATAATTATGGGCCGATCAAGTTGCTTGCAAGGTGTGCCCCATTTCTAAACTATATGCATCTCAGAAACTTGTTATCTTCCATGTTGATAGATCTTATTAAAAACTTTATTTTTATATTATTTCGGGTAACATGTGATAATGAATTTTTGATATAAGCGTTTAAAACTGATAATTACTTCAAACGTCCTACGCGCCTACGGAACCCTACTAAGCATGGCCCGACATGATCTTAACAAGTTATTAATATTTTTTGGCGGTTTATATACACACAGGTAGGGAGGTTAAAAAGTAACTTAGTACTACTTGTATGTAGTCTGAGGTAAGTAGGTACTATCTTAGCGTAGATCGCGTTTCATTTGAGTTTTGCTCTCTCAATTTTCAATGTCAAAATTCTAATTTTAATCACAATCTATGTAGCAAAGATAAATCAAGCAATGAGTGTGCCAAATGAATCAGTGAGAGTTGAGTTGACCATTATGTAGGTGAGTGCGGAATCGATTCCAGTTTTTACCGTAATATTTGTAGCGCCGGCGCCACAGGCAATCGTCAAGACTTGAATTGCAATAACCCGACTGCGCAGAAAGAGGTTTATGGTTGTAACCATTGTTTCTATTAATTATTTTTGTTAATTTGCGTCATGATAAAATAATTGACTAGACTAGCCTTGTGGGCTCAGTGGTTGGATTTCCACCTTCTGATCTATAGGTTGTGGGTTCGATTCCCACCTAGGACAAACAATTGTGTTAGGAACATGGATGTTTGTTCTTTGTCTGGATGTTTCTATGTATTATATGTATGTATTTACAAAGTATTTATGTATTATATCAGTTATCTGGTTCCCATAGTACAAGCTTGCTTAGTTCGCTTGCTTAGCGCTGTGTGAAAAACGACCACCAATATTTATTTATTTAATTGTCAAACAATTTATAAATAATTGTTGGAGTTTATTGTCATTATGTATTTGTTAGTTTTAGGCCTTATGTTACTTAACACTTCCCGTTCAGGTTTTTGTGGGACTGAAATAGTTCCTTGGATTATCAATTTAAAAAAAAAAATACAATTTTGTAAAACTTCCAGAAACTCGTATGTATTCACATTGGCACTCATCATCATCATCAGCCAGAAGTCCAATGCTGAACAAAGGTCTCCTTTTTAAAGGGGGAAGGGTCATTATAATCCCTACACTTGGCAGGCAGCTTGGGGATCGCACAACGCAAACTGCCTTTTACTTTATCAATCAATTTTTTGATAGAAAAAATAGCTTTTTTGATAATAAAAAAGGTTTTTTTTTATGTTTCTTTGTTTTATTCGCATTTTTTTTTAAATCATTGTACAGAACAAGATACAAAAAAGAACAAAATTATTTACTATATGCACTGGTTCACGGATCCGTGGGAGGACGACTGCTATTTGATACAATCTGTCCTCCCACAGATACAACTAACTAAATAATAAGTATATCAGTCTTAGGTAGTTGGTTTTGATTTAATATACCTCAAGAGCTTGCTTACATAGAAAACTTATTTTTTTTCTTTTTTTTCCGCTTAGTAAGAGGACCACAGAAGAGAAAAAGTACCTATATCTTTATCTTCTTTATCTGTGAAGAGGACGCTTCCGCTGACGAGCATGTCGCTTCCCAAATAGTACGGGCCACTCTTTAAAAAACCAGTTCTGTGCCACTCGGAATGCTATCTTTCTATTTTTTGTAAACCAATATGAGAGTTTTTTTTTCTCTTTCCTCCTTATGGCGTCCCACGTCTTATGCATTTGCCAGTGTCAAGTATACTCATATATTTTCAAGTTTTGTTGAATATTGTCAAATAAGTCTTAGTCACAGTCAAAGGCGAGCAAAGCAAGTCACGGTCAAGTCCAAGTCATGCCCCAGTAAAGTGGTGAAAACTTTACTAAAGCCTTCTATGGAGTTTTGGAAACTACACGAAAATTCACGTTTCACGACATTATACCATTCACCAACACTCGTGCATGTTCACGAACACTTAACGAGCAAAAAATCACTGTTTTTACACATTAACACTCGAAATAACACAAGATTTGGAAAATAAAATATAAATAAAATGACGCACATGATTTTTTCACGTTCCCGCCAAAAATATGAGAGTTGTGTTAAGTTGATGTTTGTATTAGTGATGTGATACGTCATTTTGAAAACCTTAGTAGGTGAGTAAACACATTTCAACACTTTCTCATTTTTTACTGCATCTATAGTAATATAAATCCATTTTTAAACTGTTTTGAGTAAAAATTATACGTATACTTTATTTTTCTTAAACCGTTTAAGTAGCTTAATAGATTATAAAATGTGATTAGTACCAACCCATTTTCGATGGAATATTAATAAAATATTTGAAAAGTTTTTTTTTTTAATCGTTTGCTTCCCGTAGAATCGTCAAAATGAATGAAGATTAGCCTTAAGGTGCAACGTTTCGCTCAGCGCGGCAAATTCAAATTTTCTTGCGTTTTTTGTCAATTACAGTTTAATTAGTCATCGTGGGTTCATGAAAACAAATTTTGCGACAATAATTAGGTCGTATCAAGAAATTACGGCTAAAATAATCACCTAGATAATATTGGTTTAGCTACGAATCTCAATAAGCTGATTTTTATCTTGGTTTTAGGTTTAGTGAGAAATGTACTTATAAATAGCTTTCACCTTGATGTTTTGGTTGGCGTAATTTCTTCATACAACCAATTTATTAGCGCAAAATTCATTTTCATGAACCCACGATGAGTAATTAAGTTGTAATTGACAAAAAACACAAGAAAATTTGAATTTGCCGCGCTGAGTGAAACGTTGCACCTTAAGCTTCACATAGTAAATTAAATAGTAAAACGACTGCGATTTTTAAATTGTTAAGTTTTTATTTATTTATTTTAAATAGTTATAAGAAAGAAAGGAAATAATTCTATTTTGCAATAACAGTTACATAAATTATATCGAAGGGTAAGCAGGTGAGCAATATAATATAACTATAGCTTATCAATGTTATGTGTCACAAACATGGCCTCAACTCAGCATAATGCTGTTTAGCAAACAGCTATTACTGTATAAATAGTAGTTTTTTTACTTCTAAGTAAACATTAACAAACGATTGATCGGATATTTATATATATTAATATCATCAATTCTGGTGTATTATTTTTATTTGTCCTAAACATTTTGTACACGCCTGTACATAGATTCGAAATCATACATTTGTTTTCTTTCTAATTTTAAAGTGGGTTCATTTGACTAAAGAAAATTAATTAATTAGTAAACTGATCCCGCGGGACCAGTTCGAGGCGGGACCGGTTGACGTAAGAGCCCTAGAATCAAAATTTCGAAGAAATAACAAAACAAATCCATAAGGCTATGTAAATCATTAGCTGCGCCCCGCGGTTTCACCCGCTATTCTACAGAAACCGAATATTTTTCCGTGATAAAACGTAGCCTATGTGTATCCATGGTATAAGCTACCTCCATACAAAATTTCATTCAAATCCTTTCAGCTGTTACAGAGTCGAACGGGAACAAATACATTTACATACTTACACATAAACTTTCGCATTTATAATATTAGTGTGATATCTGTACTGTCATATCTATGCCAGTACATAGTTTATGGAGCCTGTACGTAGTATTATAGACATTAGTGAATGGAGCATTGTTTTATAGGTTGCCAGAGGAAACGCCAATAGGAAGCGTTCTAAATTTAAAATACCTCTCCAATATCCATATTTTTTGCATCCTTTCGAGAAAGTGAGGTGAAAAAACACTTTCGCATCTACAGGTGTGGCATAATGGGAGACCTTAAACCGGACAGATAGGGGACATCATGATTGTTTAGTCGAAAATTGTGTCTAGTAAAAGTCTCATCATTTTTACTCCACAAAAGGTAAAAGTTAAATGATTATTAAATCAAAAAATGAAATGAGCAAATCATGAAACCTTGAGTTTTTTTTTTTTCTCAATAGTTAAACATACACAACTATTTTCCTGATTCTGCCAAACTGCATAGCAGTTTGTAGGCAGAGTGTACCTCTCATTGCAAGCTTTGTCTTATGTAGGTACTATGTACGAATAGGTGGATTAAGTGAGTAACTGAGTAGTAGTTATATTATTATCTAGGTTTCCTAGTATTTATGACATTAATAGTTATAATTATATTGGAATATTTACGAAAATAGCACAACAGCACCTCCTGTAATGAACAGCAGGTACTGCCGCGCCACTCTCGCAAATATTCTTAATTATTATATTAGTTAAATAATTTCCTAGCAAAACTAAATCTGTGGCAAGAGAATGATAGTTTACATTCGAAAGCACGTTTATTCATGACTACTATCAAAAAAGCAAATTGAGAAAAATCCTTTTGTTTGCAATCTTGCCACCGAGATAAATGGCGAAGACTGTAATTTTCTTACTTTTTTATTTCTGACTCACTTCATGGCGAAGTCTTCCCCCACTTCTTCCCACTTACCAAGGTCTATTGCCGATCCTCGCGAAATTGTCTTAAAATTTCTAAAAATGTCGAATAACTCGAAAACTACTAGACTTTTAATACGCACAATGTTTTGATTTTCTGAACCATCATGACCATCATGATGGTTCAGAAAATCAAAACAAATGCTCATCAAATCAAATCCTTGCTGTAAGTATAAGGTTATCCGTTCATTAAGCTACGCCTTGTAGATACATAGTATTTGTAGGGATTTTGATTTTTACCCAGTGGACCGTATTCATTTCGTGCATGTCTCTCGCAATTTTGTGTCATTAGACCTGCAGTAGTACCACAATAATTAGTTTCTATTCATTTCTATTTGAACTGTGATTGCATTACTTACTATAGAGCATGACAGCAGATCGTTTGTGGCGTCAAATGTACCTATCAAGGTAATCTAAAATTCCCGGCAAATATCTTGAAAAACTACGTCATCTGTGTACTAGATCCTTGCATCTAAGCAACAGTCGATTTTTAGGTGTCTTCAGCGGAGCGAAGATTGCGCGAGTGGATTTCAACGTACATGTACAATTGTACATGCGTCAATTTTCTCCCCACTATACCCTTTTTTTGCACAAGATTTTTGCCGGGCTCTGTAAGTATCATTTTTATGTTGTCAAATGTGCAATTATCTACCTTTTAACTATTTACTCCTGTGACAAGTAAGTCTATAAGTGTAGCAAAGAGTCGTCATCAGTAATGGGTTCCACAGTCCGATCAATAAATAAAAAAACTTGCTGAGTAGTCCTATAAAAAGAACATCTCTATTGGTTGAGAACCTTGATTGTCGCAGAAGGGTTGTCAGTAGTGCCCTTGCAGTTTATCCAACTGCCAAAGGAGGGTAATCTTTTTGGGGTGTATGTTTGTGTTTTCCTATATTACCTACTGTAGCCTAAAATGTTTAAAAAAAAGGCCGATTTTGATGAGAAGGCTTTCGTTGGATTCTTCTTTATTCCGGCAACATCTTGGAATGGAGTTTTGACGTGAATTTGATGAACGTCTAATCGGTCTTGCAAGGATTCTCATGTCAGAAATGAAATTAAGACAAAATTAATGTACTTTAGTAATGTTGTAGCACGGAGGCTATGTGAGTTACGGAAATAGTGATTATGTCGTCGTACCGGCATCTCAGCGTCAGCATAAATATACTAGGTCGATGACCATGACAAGTGGGGGGGAGGTGTAGGAGCGCGCGCAACGCAGTACTGATATTCTCTGTCCGAGATTGATGGTGGAGTTTCTTTTTGTCATAGAATTCACGTCAAAAACTAGCAGTAGAAGCCTGAATTGTACCAATCCCATATTTTTGTTTGTTATAATAGTAAATACTTGCTCGCTAAACAACTTACATTAAGCTAAGTATGCTCTATCGCAGAAGGAATAAACTGAACAATCCGCTACAAAAATGAAATTAGCAATTATTAATTTGATCAGGTATTTTATTTAGTTGAAAATTACCTTTAATTTAAAATTAAACAGGTTAGCGTTAGTATTATTTAGAATCAATAAATAAATTTTGCTAATAAAAAAAAAAAAAAAAAAATTTATATTGTTGATGACAAATTTAATTTCGATGCTGTCTATCGATAAATCCGTAATCGCGATAATAAATTTAATGGCGTATGTGAATCCAACAACCCGCACTGGGCCAGCGTGGTGGATAAGGCCTAATCAATAATCACCCTCCCAAGGTAGCAGTGGAATGATTAAAAGCTGATACAATAACAAGTGACAACCCTAAGATTATAAACGCCACATTTAAAAGCATCTGCGTGCCAAAGTACAGGTTCCGATTCTATTATTAGAATAGATGTCTGCATATGCTTGCCCTTAAATACCCATATAGCCTTTAGAAATATATGAAAAACAAGTGTAATCTGCCTACATGTTTTAAGGATAACGCAATCATATACTTCGCCATATTATCGGCTTCTATTATTATTAATAGGTAGGTACAAAAGTTTGTATGTATATGTTTGCTTACACTATTTAGCAGCGGCTAAATTTGGATGCTATAAATAGCTACTTATTATTCCGGATAATATATATTATATGATTGGGGTACGACAGCGGGCAATAAATGTTATTACTAATTCTTTAACGGATCTCAATCATAGTAAGTTTAAAAAGGTCCTTTTTTATTTTTATTTGTAGGGCTTTCTTTGGCTTTGGCTAGACTAAATAAATAAAAACACAAAATTGTCTTTTTAGGCCTAATTCTACTAACTTATTCAAAACTTTAGCTTTATCGGCCTCGGGGCTGGCCAGGATGCAATTACAAAATCCGTCGTCAGTGATTTCGCTCCGATTAAACCATAATCTCCTAAAGTTCCGCACACATTGAAGCATTTTTTTCAAAAGTAATTTTCATAAGCCAGAAGAACGTCCACTGAGAACATAGGCCTC